>OX443564.1:67594509-68794509 GCA_949372485.1 Cheilosia soror
CTCTTTCAAACTATCCGAAGCCAAGTCAGCGAACAAACGGCTTTGTCTATGGTCATTAACGTTGAGATCCTGGATTAGTTGGATATTGTAGGGGCCCAAGCCCAAGTCTCGATGCAAAATTCATCAAGTTGGAATTTTCCAAAGGCCGATTTATTGTGCACGGAGAGGAATTGACGGCCTCGGATTCTCCTGTACACTTTCATGGAGCGCGGAAATCCTCTCGACGAATCTGACGCTGGCAACGCCAACGACCCGTGCCAATTGAAAACCCTTTATTCGAGTATCAGGAGAATATATGAGTGCCAGCCATGAAGTAAGTCTGACTGGAAATGCGGGAAACACAAACGCGCTTAATCTTCGATTGCAATGCAAAGAGAAACGTAATGCTTTTCCTTTATTCGGAGTCTGACAGCAGTTGAAAAATAAAACTTGCGACGCCCTTAGGATAGGGAACCCCTGGACTAGAGACTAGACTATACACATTACCTATCAATCAGTATAAACTTGACAAACGCGATGAAATCACTTTTTATACAGGACAAGCAAACTTTGAAACTCGCTTTCTGTATAAGTATTTCAAGAGAACTACAATTCATTCATTCATTCATTCATTCATTTTCAATGGTCCGCTTGTCCATTAATTGGGTCGCGGGTGTAGGTTGCTCAAGTGGACCCTCCATAGCTCTCGATCCTCCGCCATCGACTCTAAATCATCAAGGGCAATCCCCATACGGGTATAGGAGAGATTATGAATTTGATCTAACCATCTCATCCTGGGTCTACCTAGGGGACGCCTGCCCGATGGTACGGATTCCATAGCGCGTCGTGGGATCCTGGTCGGGGACATACGTTTAACATGACCAAACCACCGAAGCATGGAGTGCTCCGTCCGGAGAAGTAGCTGCTCGACATTGAGTTCCTCACGTATTCTGGTATTTCTGATGCGATCTCTACGGGTCACACCAGCAATACTACGGAGAAATCTCATTTCGGCAGCTTGTATCCGCGATCTTATTCTTTCGGTCATTACCCAAACCTCATGACCATAGGTGAGAGTTGGAACAAACACCGAATTAAAGACTGACAACTTAGCTTTGACACCAAGTTCAGTCCTCCTAATAACAGAATGACCAAGCTGTCTCAAAATTGACCCAGCCTGACCAATCCTACAGGAAAACTCGGCATTGCTCCTTCCATCACTCGTGAATAAGACCCCGAGATACTTAAACTTCTCCACCTGTTTCAATGGGACTCCACTAATATGCAGAGTGCATTGAACAGGCGTTCTGGAGACGACCATCACTTCAGATTTGTTCACGTTTACCCTCATCTCAGCTTCAACACAAACGGTTACGAACCGATCGAGTGCGCGCTGAAGTTCAGTCTGAGAGGATCCAAGGATGACCAAGTCATCAGCAAAAAGCAAATGACTTATCCTCAGATCTCCCAATTCGAAACGTTCCTCGCCAAGACTGCGCTGTAACATCCAGTCCATATAAGTAATGAAAAGAAGAGGAGACAAGACGCACCCCTGACGAAGTCCAACGCCCACGGTGAAAGGTATTGATTTAACGCCGTTTACCCGAACACAGCTTTTACAGTTTGTGTAAAGAGATTGAATGGCTCTCAAGAGAGAACCATCAATTCCATACTCCTGTAATACACTCCAGAGTTTCCCTCGAGGGACTCGGTCATATGCTTTCTCCAAATCTACGAAGCAAGCGTAAACAGGTGTAGCATACTCCCAAGCCTTCTCAAGTACCATTCTGAGAGTGAATAACTGGTCGGTTGTGCTTCTGCCGGGACGAAAGCCGCACTGCTCATCTCCTAATCGTGCCTCGACCACAGCTCTGCAACGCGTTTCCAGCACCTTGGCAAAGACTTTTCCGGGGAGACTTAAAAGTGATATACCCCTGTAATTGGAGCAATCCCTTTTATCCCCTTTCTTGAAAAGGGGCACAATCACCCCAATCTGCCAATCGCTGGGTGTTTCGCCGCATTCCCAGGCCACTTTAATGACACGAGAGAGCCATTTAACTCCCTCTTCACCTAAGGCCTTTAGCATTTCTGGCCGGATTTCATCCACTCCGGCAGATTTGCCAGCTTTTAGCGATTTGATCGCAAAAGTGACTTCCTCTACCGTGGGACTATTTTCCGCCCTGCTTAAGGCGATGGATGTGTCATCCTCAATGCCCTGGATTGGATTGAGCAATTCGGAAAAGTGCTCGCTCCATCTGCGCAAGATGTCCTCCTCATTAGAAAGAAGTGTACCATCTTTGGATTTGACTCCTTCGATAATGTTCCACTTCCTTCCTCTAAGACGGCGGATGGTCTGCCAGAACACCTTGCTTGCAGATCTGTGATCACGGTCCAATTTTTCGCCGAACTCCTTCCAAGACTGTTCTTTGGCTGCTTTAACAGCCAATTTGCAAGTTCTTCGCGCCTCAATGTACCGGTTTCGAGAAGGAGAGTCCCCCAAGTGAATCCACACCTTGAAAGCCTTCTTCTTCACTCTGATAGCTTCTTGAACTCCGGGCGTTTTAAACCACGCAGTTCTTTTCTCACCACCAGCCGCCACACCGAGCCGCTTCACTCCGCAAACATGTCCTGCAGAGGCAATAACTGCTGTTGAAAACAGCTGCCATTCTTCCTCTACATTCAATGGAACATTTGGAATTTGTTCAAACCTTGCAGATACCTGCCGTGCAAATTCCTCCCGTATCTCATCGTTCTGTAGTCCCTCCCACCGTATGCGCGTAACCATTCTTGGTTTACGCTTTGGCAGGATAGGTATTTGATCGGTGAGATACAATTTGCACAACACCAGGTGGTGATCAGTTGACAGTTCAGCCCCTCTCAACACACGAACATCACAAACCATCCTTTTAATACACGACGGTACCACAAAGAAATCTATCAGCGATTTCTGCTGCAGACTTCGACGGTACCATGTGTATTTATGGATATCTTTGTGTGGAAAGAAAGTGTTCATAATGGACATTCCATTTGAACAACAAAAGTCCAACAACTTCTCTCCGTTCGCGTTCTGATCGGGGTCACCGTGTTTCCCAATCGCGCTGCCCCATGTCGAGAAATCCGCACCCACGTGAGCATTGAAATCACCCATCAGGATATAAGAATCCATATCCGCAACCTTTTCAAGGGCTGCATCAACTTCATCTAAGAAAGCTGCGTACCCCGACTCCAGATTCGGTGCATACACCTGCACTAGAGCCAGAGTTGATCTTTCAAGCTTAAGCTTTAAGATCGCAACTCGCCCTATGTTGACAGGCTTGGCAATATCCGAGGCTCGCTTTCTTCGTTTTGTCATCATTGGGTGTGTGCTTCGTTAGCCATGTCTAGGTGAACCTAGACATGTTGCCCGCCCCCCACCACGGGGAGGTCAGCTACATGAGGGGGCTACAATTTACAACAATTTAAGTAACAGAAATGAGTCAAATCAGCTAGCATTTTGGGGCGCTGTTATAGTGTTATATATTCGCCTATGTCGAGAGAAACAAGGAATCCCCATCTTCTACATAATGTATATATTTTTTCACATGGAATACAATTTTCCAATATAAATTTAAGAGATACGGAAGCATTCATCTGGGGTAAGACTATTCAGTCCAATTTGTTAAACATTACTTAATATAAATGTCAAAGAGCTGTCAAAAATAACAGCTTGGTTTGAAAGTTGTCCCTACATGATTGTCCGAGTTCGAAAAGAGATTTTTCTTTAATATCTAAAAACCCTCTGATAGATTTATTACAAATTGTATATCTGGACGAATTGCACTTAAGATAACATATGATTTGACAGGAGAATTGTATATATATCTCGCCCTCTACTGGTACTATTATTCTTAAAAATTATGATAACTCCCATTACCCGTAATATACATTAACAAAACGAACAAACCATCTTCCACTATCTGCTCGTTTACACTGCACTGACTTTGGAAATGTGTCTGTGTATGTTTTTTTTTTGTATAAAAACCCAAACAAGGATTACGTCAACTTGACAGTCACTTTCCATCTCTTGTCACTCTTACGCCCATAAGCTTCGGGCCATGCACTATACAGTTTTCCTGGAATCAGGGAATTAGGTTTCTAACTAATTGCCCGTACTCAGTTGATGTCGTTTAGGTTCTATGCTATAATTGTGACATGATATTATGTGCTTTTGCTTGTCCCATCGTCTATCCCTTTATCGTTCACTCCGTCATGCCACGCTATGCCATGCCTGTGTACGTATATGTGTGGTGTAAATACATTTTTAATTAATTCTCGAATTATATAGTTATGTCACAGAGGGGCCAAAATAAATGGCGATTTGCGTGTTAGTCGGCTTTTGGGGTGGGGGATCTCACTAGGATAATAATTTAAAGTACTTATGTCTAGAATAAAATGCTGGTGACCATCATCAATTCCCTTGGGAACTTGAAGTCTAAAATGTGTGGGGGGGTGGTTATTTTACTTCTAATTCTGTTTGTGTTAGTAGGTAGTACCTATAGTTGTAGTTCAAGTAGGTACTTTCATTTTTTATTTGAAAAGTTTAGTCCATAGCTGTTCGGTTCGGTGTCGGTGTCTGTACGAGGACACTTTTAGTAAGAACGGCAGACGTGCTTCTGTGCTTTATGGAAGCAATTCTACAAAGAAGAAGTTTAAATACTTAGTTCCGCTTGTTACTTGTGAACGAAGAAAGTTTAATACGGCAATTTGAAGTCATGGTGGGCTATCCTATAAGTAGAACGAGGAAAGTATCTGCTATCGCATAGAAGGGGACAATTTTCGAAAACTTGACTAATCACTTAATGTGTCGCATAAGCATGGCCAGATAGGAATGAAGATTTGTCTAGTTTGCATAAATTTAAATAATTATAGAGAGGCTGTAAGTTAGTTAAAGTTGAAACAAAATCGTTGTTTCTTAACACTTTAATGTTGACGAAATTGGTAGATACTTTATCGAACATGAGCCATACCTACATACGGTTCTGCAAATATTTTTCAACGATAAATGAAGATAAACATTTTTGACACAAATGCACCGTTTAAACCATCAGTGTCATCCGAGACAGAGAAAAATGTCCCGCACAATAATTGCGGTCGAATAAAGTCAACCTATCCCATTGGGCCATGAATCGATGTAGAATCACAGAACTAGGTTCGACTACTTAGGAAGAGTGCATAAACTCCAGAATTTGTATTTATCGAGTTAATTTGACGAATCATCTTGCAATGATTGACATGATTGTAGATATGGGGCAGCAGTGGATGCCTCCCATCCCAGGGGTTTTTATAGCATTTTCTTTGAGAGGGAATGACTTAGGTCCGGCACGTTATACCTACATTTTCCGTTACACGGACACGACTATTCACTTACAAAATTAGGAACATATTAACTGTTCGTTATATTATGTGTTCACACCTAGCCTTAGAAGTATCTTTGACGATGGTTTTTCTGGTTTTTCAAGGTTAACTTTTCTATAGTCTATAAAAGCGAGAAGTCAAATGTTAGTCGATGATGGTTGCGTATGGCCTGCAAGACAAATAAAACCGCAGTGACAGTTCGCGGAGCTAAATACCGATCATGAAAGATGTGATAGTTCAGATCTAAACTTTTTTAAATGGCTTCTCTACTCCGATCATATACTTTTAAACAGTTTCGAAAAGCACATATAGAATAATGGAATGTAGTAGAATATAATAGACACCCCATATTATCAAGGCCTATATTTCTTGGTATTTTTTGAGCTGAAGACAAACAGCTCTTGACGACGCATTCATTTTCTGAGAGCATGATATCATATTAATACAAACCTTAAAAGAACGTGCGGGTCAAAATTTAGAAGGCTAGTCACTTATAAGTCACCCAACCTTCATACTAACAACGCAGGAATGACTTACTGATGCGTGCGTCAGGTACATTGTCGGCGACAATAATAATTATTATCTACCAAAATCACGCCATGTATGTATTCATGAAAAGAGGATTTGCGGATACTTCCTTGCAGTAGGTAGTATAGATATCAACTAAAGAAGACCATGTAAAGCATGCAGGTTATACATTACAAGCTACATGCCGTGTAAACCTAGTATTGCCAGGCGAAAATGTTAAAATCCAGTCAAATTTGACTATTTGACTGGATTTTTTTTCTCCGAATCCAGTCAAAAGAAACAGTCAAACATTAAAAACAAAAAATTCCAGTCATAAAAACAGTCGAAAATGTAAACAGATATTTTTTCGAAAACAAAAATAGATTGGTCATCGTGGTTTCTTTTTAAATCATAGGTTATTTCTACACTGACTGCTGCTTCCAGCTCGAAATCTTTACAAAAGGTCAGTATCAAACCTGCGCGGAACGAAGTGAGTCGCTTTACGCTTGAGCAACGTTGGGAAATATTGAAAAAATATTTTCAAAGTCAGTGCTGTGTAGCCCAAACAGTGCCTTTTTTTAGAAGTTTCGGCCGAAATGAAGCACCCACCTCGCCTGCTGTACGCAAGTTTGTGCAAAAAGTTCGTGTGACTTGTATGGGAGTGGACAAAACTCTTGGCCCCCGTCATCGTACGGTGCGCACAGACGACAATGTCACAGAGATTGACAGTTTGGACCATTTTTCTCCGACAATGATGGGAACAACGTTTTGGTCAGCGGTGGGCGTTACAGAGCCATGTTAACCGACTTTTTTTTTACTGGAATTGAAGACATGGATTTGGACGTCCTCTGGTTCATGCAGGATTCCACGCCATGCCACACAGCCCACGCCACAATCGATCGTTTGCACCAACTTTCCAAAACGTGTTAACAGCCGTCTTGGCGATGTCAATTGGCCTCCTCGGAGCTGCGATTTGACTCCTTTAGACTTCGGACAATCCGGAAACGATTCAAGCACTTAAGGCCAATCTCATCCAAGCAATCCGTGAGCTACAGCCCGAAACCACCAACAATGTCTTGGACAATTGGAGGGACAGAATACGCTACTGCGAAGCCAGCCGAGGCAGCAACTTGAGCGACGTTGTATTCCGTAATTAACGGGAATGTTTGCTCTCACTAATAAAGCCATAATACATGGGAACAATTTTATTTTGTTCATTTTATTGCATTTTTAAAAAGAAATTTGTATTTGGCCCACCCTTTATATTTTGATATATAGTAGTCTTTCCAACTTTTTGTATAACTTCTTCAAGTATTTCAAAATTTGTACAACATTTTTTTTATCTCGCAAATTAGGTATTTCGAATGGTCAAAATAGAGTTGTGTTTATTTTTTGTTTTTAAAATCTGGAACAAACAGCAGTCATAACTCAAAACATAAACAACATACAACAAACCGAATTAAATGCAAAGGCAATCATTCAAAATTCTCAAGAAACGCTGCGCAAACTGCCAGAAATATTAGATTCAATTTGACTTTCAGCGGCTTGCGGAAAATGGGTGTGTTCATTTCATTTCACTGCTCGAATCTCATATACACTAGGTTTACATTGGAGGTGCAATTTTTTTTTATTTTTTTTTTAGGAAAAAACTCCAGTCAAAAAAACAGTCGGCTGGATTTGATTTTTTTTTTCCAGTCAAAACCGAAAAAATCCAGTCAAATTTGACTGGAAAACAGTCAAACTGGCAACACTGTGTAAACCTCTCATTTTGACACTCAAATATAGTACACATACGTATGTGTACGATATGTGGCACTCTGCGTATATAATATACACAATCGGAAGGAGGCCATTTCACAAATTGGTTCGGTATAAGACCGACCATCTCGGCTTCGAGTTCCAAAACGATTTCGCAATGGTTCGCCTTCGCTTTAACGTTTCGTTGCATTGTTGTTGCCTCATTGTAAAATATTGCGATCTTTTTCGTGTTTTCGTTGTTTTGTTTTTTTTTTTTTTTTTCTTCAGCAAGTAAACAATTAATATTACATTATTGTCCCATAAAGCGATTTACAGACTCTTTCTCATTCAGAAAATGCTTTAAGGCGGCAGAAAAAAATGTCACTAATTTATACCTGAAATTTTTTTCAAATATATATACAGTGAGCGTCAAAAGTGAGTGCTCTTTTGACTTCAAAAAATTCGTAAAAACCAGCAGTCCAATAAAAGTTCGTTAACGAAAAAAAACAGTAGCAAAACGTATTTCTTTTCTAAAATATAAAAAATGTTTACTCACTTTTGACGCTCACTGCATGTAGGTATACTTATATCGGGAAAGGCATACCTAGGCTTACAAAAAGATGCTAGAGTTCTGTACTTGAAGGGCACTAACCTTAAAATATATGCCACCAAGAAGTGGGATTTAGAAAGTTTGGAAAAGCGATATTCTCACATAAGCTGTGAATTCGGTGCTACTGCGGAATCTCTTCATTTGCGAATTACTCCTCTGAAGAGTTTTAAAAGCCTTTAATATATATAATACCCAAGGTCAGAATATTTGTCTTTTGCATTTCCTTCCATATCGTAATATGGACTTCCCTTTATTCTAACAAAGTATCTATTCGTCCGTTGATTTTGTACAGACTGATGTTTACCGATGTTCGCCACAAGCCTACATGTTATCAACGTAACGTAATCACATTTTCATTAAAAACTGTTTATAAAGATAAAAGTTGGGTCCTAAACGTAGAGCATAATGTCGGAAAATGATATACTGGAGTGTTAAGCCCTTGCCGCAAGAGAAGCAAGACACTTACCCTAACCTGACGGCCGAATAGTACCACCCTTAAGCTAGCCGCACATTGGATACTAGTTTTAATCGTACGTAAACGTATGAATATGGTCGTATGAATAGAGTGCGCACACTGAATACGATTTTCTCTGTTAAATAGATAGTGTCCCGTGTCCCATACCCCCTTTTGTCTCCATATAGATCCACTTTTAATGTTTCCACGCACGAACGTGTTTAAAAATCGCAACAAGTTGGGATAGTATTCGGACCCGTATATGTACGAGGAACTCACAGTGTGCGCGCTCCCATACTACTTGGAAGGTCGGGATTGTTCGTGCGTATGCGTACATGTTCGCATGAGAAAAATTCGTACGAAATCGTATCCAATGTGCGGCTATCCTTACTCTAAATAAAATTAGTCCCAAAAGTACCTCCCTTTGACGCAATATTGGACAAATTAAGTTTTATAAAATCGGTCACAACAAAATATAACTTATTTAACGACACTAATTTTTAGATTGTATTTCAGCTCAGCATCCCTCTTAAAATAGTTTACCCCACAATTTGTGTCCTCACAATATTTTCCAAATGGCTAGACTGTACAAAGGGCTAAAACGCAATATACGTTCCCTCCAAAACTAATTTCCTACACTAAATGAATTACGTATATCAGAAATTATCTCTGCGGTATACGCTTCGACTCGCTCTTCACTTTTATTTCATCTGAAGCCGCCACCCTCACCATGGATACACTTTTCACATGAACTGTCATGCTGAAAATACCCCATCGCCATCGTGGTCTTAGGCACTCACTGGTGTGCAATTTGTGAGCTCATTCGTGATTTGATATCCGTTTCGCTTTAATCTAATAGAGCCCTACTCCGATGGGACAGCATCAGACTTGTGTGTGACACACTCTGCTGCCGCCCAAATGTGGTGTGGGTAGACAAAAACACTTCACCTGGATACACACGTGTATACGGATGAGTGTTTCTCCAAAACATCCCATCACTCAAATGTCACCGGGAAACATGTTTCGCACTGCAAAAGATCACCACCCATCAGCGTCACATAATCTAATGCGCGCATAAAAATCCGATTATCCTTTCATCTCGCCTCGAAAAATGGGGAAAAGAAAACCACACGTTTCTCTACATTGGTGTTTGCATAAGCAAATCCTTATGTCCATTGTCCATGCTTCATGCTGAGCGTATTAACGTTGACATTTGGAGCGCAATATCTCAAAGCGACGCAAAGGAAAAATGTTGTTCTTGCTGTTTTATTCATCGAGTTTCCCGTTCGGTAGGTATACATGCGGATAAAATCCTAGCCGGTAATGCGGGTGAGTTTAGTAGAGTATTTCCGCTGTTTGCACCGTTATTGACGTGTGCAGTTCTGCGGAATACGGAAACGTGGCGAACTCAAACGGAAATGAAACCCTTTCGCCGCTCTACACAGTCAGTCGGTGATGCATTCGCTCGGTCATTCAGGTGAATTTGCGCTATGGCGGTATTGCCTTAAGGTGGATTCAGAATTGATGAGGTGTCTTGTGGCAGGAAATGACAGTCTTTGGCTTTTACATTAATATTGGAGTAGAAAGTCCCCAGTTATACGGAGTATTGGGGTTGCTTTTCTACAAGGGGTAGATATCCATCTCCAGAGTTGTGTTTTTATTTATTTGCGCGTTAGATGTCCTGATATTGAGTTTGCTATAGAATTTAATTCAAAATAAATTAAAGATACGGATGATGGGTAGAGCCATTAGATGTATATAGGGGAAGTGTGCATCCAAGCTTGGATTATACCTACCGTAAGAAGATTAGTGAATTCAATCGTGAATCGTTAAGACTATAGTTAGGTATATTTGCTCACCATTTTAATTTTACTTGAAACGGTGATGTTAGCTGTATACGATATGTAAATTATAAGCAGTAGCGACCAAGTATGTGGTGCCTAAGACAATCTCTTTGAAATATTTTGCCTATCGCCTAAGGGTTGCAAGTATATAATGCTTAATAAGAGCATCAAGAACTCCGGATCTTCAGCCAGTGACTATAAGTCATAGAGTGCAATCCCCATACGTGTAGAGAATAAATTTGGGACTTCATCTCATCCTTGGCGTATACCTAAAAGAACCTGCCTTATGGCACGAATTCCATATAACACGCCTTGGAGTTGAGGACGTACGTTTAACGTGACCAAGGTAACAAAGCAAGTTTAATGCGATCTCTGCAAGTTATCCCAGCAATACAAAGAATGTATCTTATTTTGGCAGCATGTTCCCGAGATCTTTCTTTCAACTTATCTTTAGCAGAAATATCCTAATAATATAGTAATCCCAGTCTGAGGTACTTAAACTTCTTCCCCTGTTGCAATAGGACTCGACTAATATGCACAGTGCTTTGCACGATCGTAACTTGCGATCTGTTCAAGTTTATCTTAATCCAGCTCACGCTTATGTGGGCGAAGTAGTGCAGTGGTTAGGTTAGGTTAGGTTAAAAAGGGGTATGAGATGTCTCATACAACACTAGGCACCATAAGGGCCCATCGCGATCCCTAGGGGGAGCCAATTGCAGTGACCTACAATGGAAAAACACCTAAACACTTGCCCTTGAGAAAGCCCCAATTTCCCTGCAAAAACCAAGTAGGTAGTCCCTTGAAGTTGGTATTGTCTATCTCCCCTAAATGTTGGAAGAAGTACCTGCCCAAAAATGTTCTTCTACTGCGACATATTGCCTCACATTCGCAAATTATTCCTTTTCAATTAGTTAAAAAATATCTCTCAAAGAAGAAGTTCTATAGTTTTAGGATTAGCGAAGGGCACCCAAATCCCCTGGGCCCCATTGCACTGCCACATAGCTACACCACTGCAATCAGAATATGCACTTGACGGCCAAAATTGCTATAATTGCCTTCCGTATCTACATTATGCATTTTGCGTCGCGTTACTTATTTATTTCTCTTGCCTCATTAAAGCTCTTAAATAATCTGCCTCATGCCAATCGAATACTAGTTCCTGTTCCTCTTCTTGAAATCGCATCAATTCAGAAACAGGGCCGACTTCATAAATCTTGAACGCCGTATAACGTCAGGAAATAGGCACAATTTGATTGATAAGATCAGCCATTCATACCACGAAAACAAACACCCTCCAACAGAACCACCTGGGGTGTGAGTTGATTGAACTTTGATTGATTGATGTGAACCCTCCATGGCATTGGGCGTAAAATAACAAACGTTGTATGCTCATAGGAGTCCGCCTACCCACAGCACTCACCCCAATTTACCTGCACTCGTCTGACCAGACACAAGCCCTTCTCTCAATCGAGATATTTCAAGAAGCCCAGGTCCTCAAATATGCTTTCTTGAATCCTTGAAAAATAATGCAAATATAATGCCGTCGTGTGGCATGGCAATTCAATCTTAAAGAGCAACTTCTCTCGACATCGTCACAGAGTCACATTCACATCTACGCTCAAGTGGTGCTCTGCTCAAAGACAAAAGTCAAACAAACAAAGCCGAGAATGAGCTGAGCTGAGCACCTTGTCTGCGGGCAGTCACCATATCACCACATGCAACATGCGACACGTTGTTTGAGGAAAAATCCGCAGACAAACACAAAGAGGCCATCACAAAATAGTCGTCCTTCCCAAAATCCTTCCGGCGGCCATGTATATTGTAGCTGCCGACATGGATATGGCGTGACTCGAACTTTTAATTACTCCCCTGGAATGCAAATTACCGTAGAATGATGGCTATGGTCGATGACAAGGAATAGAGGTGGGTGGTGGGTATGATGATGGTGGTTTTGTTATTGTCATTGACTTGAAAATTTACGACGACTCCTCAAAATGATTGCATTTGAATGGCCTGTTATTACGTTTCCGGTTTCGCTTTCGTGGCCCGTCGAGTCTCGGTCGCCGCCGGCCGCCGCGTGCAGTCATAAATTAATTTGCCCTCGTAACGCTGGCTGCTTTGAACGAGAACAACTCGAAACGCGAATTATCCTTGCACGTAGACGCAGACACATAGTGAGAGCGATTAGCTTTGAGGACATTTTACCAGGATATAGTGGCACTAGTAACTCACTGTGTATCCTTAGCCTAGATTCCGACCACAGAACAGAGTTGAACACAAAATTAAGCAAAAGGGAGAAAAATCCCCACTTGGAGGTTGGCGCAGGAGGACAAAGCATACACACTCGCTTGACACGATTGTTACACGATACACGTGCAGCTTGGTATGTTCAAATACGGCAACGACCCAGTTTTCCCCAATCCCGTAAAGCTTGTATTTGTGCAACGTATCCTCAATCCCTCCATTTAGGCCCACACCCTGCCTTGGTTGGTTAGGGTAAGTTATCCATGAAAATACTCGAGTCAACCACCCCCTTGGGAGTGAACACTGGTTAGACGGTGCCCCTCTCATGCATGGGTGGCTAGGCTATACTGGCTATGGCTATAGTAGTGGCACTGGCTAACGCAAAAGAGGGAATCATTGGCCTTTCAGCCCCCCACTGGTTTGATATTTGTATTTGCTTAGGTCCTCGGTTCGTTTTCTGTTCTCGGTTTTATTGTTGTCGTTCAAAAGTTTTTTGTTGTCAACGTGTGTCGTGTGGCGACTATACTACGACTGACGCTTGGTACGTCACAATCACAAGGGGTTGACGCAGACGACGACGACTAGGTACGACGGACGTCTGAACTGATGTATACACATTATAGTGATTGTATGCTGTGTGATGCGTTGCGTGTGATATCATTTTCGATAACAATTGGGTGGCTCCCACAAGTCCAGGCGTTGTGTGTCATATCGATTCTATGTCAGACTTGCTTGTGTGTTGGTGTTTGATGACAATAGAGCGAACACCCGCCGACGTCGCCATGATAGACGATTTGAGATTTGAATGGCCAACAATGATTTGTCCTAATAACTATACGGGAAAAAGTTATTATTCCTCTGTTCGTTCTGATCAATCGCTTGTCTCTCTTTTGAAGGGTACAACAATTTAATCGATATTCCATGGATTGTCCTTTGCATTCTTGACTAATGGTATAGTGTTTTAAGTATAGTTTGTTTCGTTAAGTAATTGCAGTGGCCAGTACAGACTGCATTATAGGTAAGTAGTGATATTTTGATTACTAGGTACTATGTGATTGAAGGAGTGAAGACATTTTTGTAGGCCAATTGAAGGTTTGTGAAAAATGTAAGCTGATTTTCGGTAGAAACTAATAAATTGGTTCTGAACATGCAGGGCATGTGTACCTACCTATATTAACTCAAGTTGTCGAAAACCATTTAATTGTCAACAGGAGCCACTTTCATTGGTAATCAATAATCATTATTGTTAAGAAGCAAAAGAAGTTTTTTTTACAGTTAAACAGTTGAATTCTGACAGTCAGTTCTACGAAAATTCTCCTCTTGTTTGTCTTTCCGCTATCAGAAAGTAAACCTTACACATCTTCAATTTGTTGTCACTTACTCAAGATCCTACTGCTATCACCTATGCCAATTGAGCAATGGTCACATGAGAATGCATCAGAAGAGTGGATTTGCGTTCACAATACGATCATAAACATATTTATTGAAATTTAGACAACTATCGAGTCAGCTAGAAAGGATTAATAATTATGAAGCCTGATGTGTGTATCTATATCCGGTTTTGATTTAAAGCAACGACGTGAATAACGATACTTTCCCTTGAGATGTAAAAATTAAGCTAATACCCTATTCACACCAAGCCGAAAACCGAGTTTTCGCCAAAAAAGTTTAGAAAACTCGTGGATGCATTCACACCGAACACCAACTCGTTTTCGTTTGACGTTTCAATTAGCTGTGAAACTAGCTATGAAATGTTTGTGGCGACTAGACTTTTATTTTAGTTACTAAACTTCGCTCGTATTGACATAATATAAAAACAAAATTATTTAAGTTACTTGATAATCGTTAACTTATGGTTAAATGCATTAAATAATTAACATAAGCAACATTCAAAATCAAAACATCTGAAAATACCATTTAGTTGTGGCTGGTATCTAGTTTGCTCTTTATGGTGCAATCGCAATGCAAAGTTAACAAAAAAACTCTCGCTCTCACTTTAATCTCTCACATCCTGTCAGCAGTTTTGCTGAGTTCGCTGAATGTTGCAAAAGGTGTGTCTGCTTTCAACAACCCAACGATTGTACTCGTTTTCGTGGCGTTTTCATGGAAAACGACCTCAAACAACTCGTTTTGAAAACTGCAATAGGTATGGGAAAACTTCTGTTTTCGAGGAAGTTTTCGACTGTTTTCGGCTTGGTGTGAATAGGGTATAAGGAAGATAAACAAGTGACTGAAAGCAAGTTTTCAAGTTGCGTTTTACCGCGTGCGATGCATTTATCGTAGAAATGTGTACCTTCACACATTTTGTGTTTTTTTGTAGTTTTTACGACACGATTAAGTTCGCAGTTTTTGTCTTCCCTTCAATAAAAATTGATAATTTTTGAAATAATCCAATACAAGAGTTTTATTTTTATTTTTTATTGCTATAATTTTCATATTTCTTCTTATCCCGGGTTTGGCTCAAACATTAGTCACCTAAGGAGGATTATGTATAAAAACTTCGGATTATTCACTTAAAACGTCCATGGCAGCTTTTTGCTTTAAATTGTTTTCCACAATCGAAAAATGCTGCAACAAATGCTAAAGAACAATAAAATGATTTTTTTTTCTTTTCTTCTTTTTAAAATTCACTTTTGTGCTTGTATCTAGCTACAGGTAGGTATAGGGGAATTGGCTCGACTTTTAACATAATTGCCGGTAGCTATTCACAGGTAATGACGTGCTGCCGTCATTGAACGATACCTATTTTAAAAGTAATAAACATTGAGAAGAATTTATCGACTGATTAGGTTTGGGTACATCAAATTTGTGAATTCTATCTGATATTTTAATAGCTTATGAGATATTCGACATGGTTTCGAAAATAATTATAAAATGACTAGCGCAATATGATTGGTACATAGATCTACCTACCTAGTTTTGGGCAGTTATTCTAGATAAATTTACTTTTGAAAATTTGTTGGTTTCTCTTACCTGTGTTTTGGATGTCCCTTTCGGAAATGCACAAACGGAACAAAGCAAAATATGTAGATATTTGTGTAGGTATCATTAAAAAGAGAAAAGTAGGCACACATCCCAGTTTCCTATCGTTTTGTTGTGGTAATTGCCCAATTATTATCGAAATACCTGGACAGATTTGAGCACTTATTGCTTGTCTCGGCTAATGTATTTATATTATTCGATTAGTATTGATTAGGTGTCCATTTTTAAATACAATCGGCCAAATTTGTAATAGGTATGTATGGTACACTGTACCTAGCTATCCGTAACTCACATTTTATTAAAGCATAACCTATAAGAAAATTCATGCATTGGAGAACAATTGTACGGTCCTGTGGTTGACGGATTAAAGTATTTTATACATTAGTAGAAAGTGCAATCTTCCCAATTAATATGAGCCTTCTCAAAATTTTTAATTGAGTAGTGGTTAGCGTGCTGTCGGGAAAACAGAAATTATATCTCAAGGCGATGTTTAAAGCTCCAATTTTCTCCCAAAGTCCGACCATTAGCTGGCTTGACTTAAGTGTTTGAGTTTTTATTGGGCTAGACGTGAACAGTTTTTTTAGTTAATGAGTGGTAGCCGGTAAATTAAGCTAAGAATTGCTCGACTGAATATCTACTAAGTTAACAGTTCTCAATTTAGATTTAATTAAGGTCCATTTTTTTAATCCTAGTCTTATTAGCACAGGAAGGTATAATCACTTTGTCATTATAAATTTGTAACGCCAATAAGGACCCCCCGGAGACCCCACACACAAAGTATATATAAATTCTCAATTAGGATCAAAAAACCACAGGCTATGGCTTCTATAAGAATTGTACACTTTTAGTGGACTTTTTTCTTTAATAGTCCTTCGAATTTTCACTATTTGCCCTTAAAGGGGTATAATCTATTGCACTATCTATTGGCTAGAAGATAGATTGGCAAGGAAGAAGAGGAATAAGACTAACTGTCGAAACAATGCTTTTCGATTTGACAACGGAATTCCAAAAACAACCAAATTGGAGTTCCTCCTAATCCTTCCTAATACTATAGGTATAGACCAATTTGGATTTTCCCATGCGCAATCATTAAATTTGCTGAGGGAAAAGAAACATAAACATTTAACCAAATGCTTTACTGCGACCGATGTTCCGTTATCGAGCTCATTACACTCGTATGATAGGTGTTAGACCTTGACATCTATAGCAAGCAGTTAATTACTGATTGAACATAATTGTACTGCAGATGGAACTGTTTTTTTTAAATACATATATCCAACTCTTCTATTGAAGATATATTTTGTTGTTCTATGAATAATTTAATTCGTGTGTATTGAATACTCTTCGAGGTGCATTTGTGAAGTCCACTATGCGTTCAATCAAGTAATTAATAGAGATATTCCCGTTGAAATGTCTGTCAATCCCGACATTAGGTTAGGTTAGGTTAGGTTAGACTGGCAGGACGCATTGAGTGCAGCCTCACTTAGGCCAGAGTAGGCAGATTGTGTTACCACAGGATCTAATGATCTCATAACTACCCGTTGAACAAAGAGGAGCTGAGAATGAAGCGTTGGAGGCAGCTTATGCTTGTATTAGCAAGTTCTTCACCAAGATTGTCGAAGAAGTATTCTCCGAGATATATACTTTTCTACGAGCTAAAAGAGCTGGGCACGTGCATAGAAGGTGAAGAATTGTCTCTTCCTCCTCCTCCTCGTCCATACAGCTTCTACAGAAATCATTGGAAGGGAGGCCCATCCTAAGAGCATGTCTCCCAATAATGCAGTGTCCGGTGATGACACCTACTAATGTGCTTATGTTGGATCTTTTTTGTTTTACAAGATCGTTTTGGAGCGTTAAAAATCCAGCATGAGCCAGATCTGTTTCGTGATGGAGCACGTGGTGCAATTTGACCACCTTCGATTAGTGGCGCTTATCGCATTTTGTTTAATAAAAAGTTTACACGTAGCAAGAGGCATATAGAGATTCTCCTTTTCCGGTAGAATCGACGAGGTTGTGCCATGCCTAGCGAGTTCGTCGGCCCTGCAATTCCCTGGTATGTCCCTGTTGCCCGGCACCCATACAAGGTGAAATCCCGACATTAAGTACATAATACTATCTGCAGCTTATGTAGGTTCTTTTTGTTCAAATTAAACAACTTTTTTATAAATTAATATGTAGATTCATAAATGTCAGATGTATATGAAGCATTCAAAATACTGTACAAAGCTCATAACATCAGCGCGCTTAGGTTAACCACTTCATACAGATAAGCGAATATGTATACCTACGTATAACTAGATTTTAAAAAGCGGCCATTGACCTTAATCACCGAATTTTCAGCACGAAACAAATATGTAGTAAACAGATCTGTAGCAGATGCAAATGGCTCGGATTAAATAACTTATTCACATCGTCCACTCACCCCTTAATAAGCTTACCTATAGAGATTCAACTTGTCTGTAGACGTATCCTTTCAGGTGCACTGCTATTCACCACAGTACAAATAATCCTTGTTTGCGAACACAAACCACTGCAATTGATGGCAGGAACAGGAAACCACTTCTATTGGCTTTGGTAATAGATTTGAATAGATTTTTTTTTTTTTGCAAATGCTATCACAGACAATTTGCTATCATATGACTTATTTTCATTTGCTTAAATCACTTCACTAATTTCTACTGCGATTGACACTTTTATTGATTTGATTTTTATGTTTTAAAATTCACTATAAAGATATAAATGATAACACTATAAAAAAAAATCACACTTTCAGAAAACATATGTGCTATTGCTGCGTTGCTTCTGAGTTTCCATGCCACCACAATAAACATGTATCGCAAATGCAAATAGGTACCCTTAAGAAAGGTTACTAACAACAACACAAATACTATAGTTTTGCGAAACCGAAAATAGAATAAAAATAAAGGAATTTGTATTTTTACCAAACAATCGAACGCACAATCACCTTCCGATAGGTTTGTTATCTATCCACCAACTGACAATCCATACAACAGATACACGTTGTGTGATGTTAGAGATTTAAAACTATTGCTGTTTCCTTATCAACCCTCAAATGGAGGGCAACACACAAACAAAAATCCGATAGCAGCTGGCTGTAGCGAAATGCCTACAACTTCCTGCTTTGTAAGTGAGGAGAGATCTGTTTGGCATTCCTGAACAAACAGATAACCTTTGGTTCTTTTTTTTTTTCACTGAAGAGATTTTGAAATCTTATATACAATCGTCGCACATTTTTAGAGGAGGACAGAAAATCGAAAACCGCACGCGAAATTAAAGTGTCACGACGTCTACTCTGAACGATAACGAATTTGAGTGGTGTTTTCGAAAGGCGTACACTCTCAACTGTATGTTATGTATCTGTTTAGATGGGAATGACAAGCGAAAAAACGTCACGCAAACGGATTTGATGATAAGAATAAATTCCCCTCCAAGACTTGAAAAATATTTAGTTACTCATTCGGAAGTTGTGTTGTTAACCTGGTCGACCGGCAAGCTAAGTGGGTTAACTTTGCCAGAGCACAGTGAGTCAGAATTGCAAATGCGATAGTAAATGTTGAGCGTTTTTATACCGACGTGTAGTTCTTGGTAAATTAAACAATCTTTCAAATGTATTGGATTCGACTCACGACGACCGACGTCATCTTGGAACGACTCTTTCCGTACGACAGAGTGTTAAACAATGAACATCCATCTTCGCCATCGCATCGGTATATTGGACCGATAAAGAAATCGTTGTCCACAATAATGCACGTCAGGCAGCTGATGATATCATTATTTACCTCAAAATCTCTAAAAGTGGTTTTCGCTTTCAGTTATGATTCAGAATTCAGATACGAAAGCATCTTCTACCTTTCTGTGTATTGAAGAAGGTTTGCGGTTATTAGAACTGATTTTATTGGTTAGTGTAGGTCCCATACCCATCAGATATTAGCTGCATTGCTTATTCATTGTATTTACCTGTCTGCTCTCAAGTAGATATGTGCCTCAATCGCAAAAACTTAATCATTCTCTTCGACTCTACTACGAATGTAAATGTTAGTCACAGGGAAAGCTATTTATCCAATATCATATCATAGGTAGATGTAGATGCTTATTTAATTTTAATGAAGATATATAGATAACGTATCTACTAATGTTTGTTTATTTTAAAGGTAGCTTGGGTTTCGACAGCATAAAAGTTATGATTGTCAATCAGTCAAGTCTCCGTAAACATCAAGCAAACAGTGAGTCTAAGCAGATGTGGTGGTTCGTATGTGCTGAAGAGGCAACCCACGACATTGGAGTGAAGGCCACTAAATGTATTAACATTTGATACATGTTCGTATTCGTACTATTTTCGAATATAACAGCAACTAATTTTTTTTTATAAAACTGCCTACACACATTAATCTACTTTAAAAGATACTATCAGTCACCTGGGAGCTCCCACTATCTCACGATATTTTTTGGTAGGTATACGCTCCTAATGCTGCCTTCGTATCTATATCTGGAGAAGATATTGTGTAAGGAATTTTCTTTCTCTTGAATTCCCACTAACTCTCAGATCGGGGAACATTTACTCATTATATACATAGGTATACAATTCGGACTTTTCTACGAAGGTAAAAAGCTTCACAGTGTTTTCAGAAATTATAAGAATGTCTGCCCTCACTTAACATAATTTTAAGTCCAAATCTGTACGTATTCAGTTGTTAGTAAGTTACCAAAATCCAATACCAAGTAGATTTAAATATAAAATAATGCAACAATAAAAAGTACGGCTCTGTATAACAATGCCAAATTAATTCTCCTATAATTAGTATCTTAAGGTTTTTTCTACATGCGCCACCTCTGGCAACCATCCGAGAGTATTAAAACTGTCCTGAAAAAGTGTCTGAATTCAGCTGTTCGGACTCGGCATAAAATTGTAGGTATATTTCATTCGTCCCTAAAATAAAACTCACACAAACGAATGGTTGTGAGAAGCTAGGCCTAGGGTTGTATACACCCCTGTTGCGCCAAATGTTTAATTTTTTTTTATGAGTTTTTTTATTATAGTAAATAAATGACCTTAGTTATTAAATTAATATAATAAAGCTTATATGTTGGCTCAGGGTAAGGAATTTTTAATTTGTTTAATTTGTTTAATTTGTATAAATAATTTCTTTGTATATAATCGATCAAGGAGATATGAATATCTTTATAATGCTGTGGCTGTGCTTGTGCATGCTCATCGACAGCCTTATTTTTAGAATGGGCCTAAAGTTAGATTCATTTTTCTGCTGTTTTTGATTTACGTTGGTCACACTAGTACACAAGATGTAAAAAAAACCATTAAAAGTATAGAGATTGTTTGCTACAGGTTGGGTATGTACTTTTTTCTCCACAAGCTAGTGGAGATTTGTTATAAATTTTAGCATTTATCTTATAAGGAATTTTTTATCACGAAATCAGATTTATTTACGTTAAGCTTTTACGGAATATTTTATTTATTCGAACCCAGAACCTTTCAGTTATTAAGCGAACAATTTACCATACTTCGCAACGGGAACGGATAGAACATGACTTATTTACTCAACAAAATGTTAACGCCGATAATTTTTTTTTATCCAAAAGTAGGTTAGATATTTTGATATTTTTTTTAATTTTTGAGTTAAAAGGCACTTAACCAATAGGGACGGGAGGTTTTGGCAGTTTATTAGAGCTATGTTATTTTATCTTTAGTTAGTTTTCGTGTTTTTCTTATTTTGCACCATTTTTTAAATCACCGGCTGATTAGAAAGCAACACGTGCACAAATGATAAAGCTTTGCTATAAAAATGGATGTTCAGAAAAAAAAATCATCTTCAACGACGTGACGTGATGATGAATGGGTATTGGGTACGTCGAAAAGCAAAACCATAAGATTAGTGACGATGCCAATCCTCAGAAAGTCACTGCTTGCTGTGAACTGTGAACCATCGGCATAATCGATTCGTATACTTCTTCGAAAACAATGACAACATTGCCAGCGCTACCGATCGATGAAAGCCAATTCATTTTTGCCCAAGTTAGATGTAATGGATCGGATGGAAGAAACACATGGTTTTAACAAAATTACAATGCCAAGATCGATATTCTGCACGACCCATTTAAAAGGATGGTTAGGTTATCTCACGCCAAAGGCGACATGAACGGCCGGAGCCCTCAAAGTCATCATAATCCTTGCCATCATTTAAATTCAGCCTAATCGAACTACGTATACGCTAAAATCATCAAAAATTGGACCTATCGGGTGGGCGCCACAAAGCAAAGACCCGGCGTTCATTTGAACGGTGTCATATTCCACATTAATGACATGAATAGGCCTTTCAAGTAAAACATAAGAACTTTTACTTCAACTCACAACTCATAACTCATAAAGCAAAAGCTCCATAAAAGTGAGCATTTTGATCACCAATAATTGTCAATATATGTAATTTTCCAAAAATATTTTTTTTTTTCTAAATTTTGTTTGATAATTTTTTCGTCAGGCCCGCTCTATTTTAATAGGTACATAATATCTTTCAATAAATTGAAATCCAAATGAAAATTGAAGTTACTAACATCAAATATTTTACTAGTACATATTTAGAAAATCACATTGAAAGTCAAGTGAATATTAAGTCAAGAAATTCTTGTCTAAAATTATCGGTTGCCAATAACCCCTTGATTACTTTACTATGGCCACAAGAATACCTTATATAGGCTAATTTAACTGAGCGTTCAATTTATCGCTGACATTTTTGACCAACATAATATTTAGGTAGGTATGTAGGTTAGGAACTTATAAATTATTGATTGAATAAAGAAATGTATTCTTCTATAATAGCTAATCATTGAAATCAAATAAAAGTGACATCCTATTTCGCTCTTTTCTCTTGAAGACCACAGTTTCAAAAAAAAAAAAAATTTTTAAATGTCGGTTGGAATTTGCGAAGAAACATGCACTTAAACCCCTCTCTTTCTGGAAAAAGGTGCTTTGGACCGATGAATCCAAATTTAATATGTTTGAATCTGACGGAAAAATATGTAAGGCGGCCAAAAAATCAGGAACTCAGCCCCAAGTACACCATACAAATTTTCAATCATAGTGGTGGAAATGTGATGGTTTGGGGAGTGTTTTCCTGGCGCGGTGTTGGTCCTATTGTGCGTGTTGATGGACGAATGGACCAGCATAACGTATAAGGCTGTACTAGCAAATGTTATGGAGGCATATGCTTCTGACCATTTGCCAGTGTCTTATATTTTCCAACAAGACAATGATCCTAAACACACTTTACGGCTTGGGAATAGTTGGTTTCAGGAAGAAAAACATTATGTTTTGAGATGGCCAGCGCAAAGACCCGACCTCAATCCATTTGAGAATTTTTTGGCTGATGTTGAAGGAAGTTTGAGAACGAAAATATAAAAAAAAATCCAACGAATTGTTCAGAACCATTGAATAAAGCTTGGAGAAATATCCCCGTTGAGCGATGTCAAAAGTTGGTAGCTAGTTTACCACACCGGGGTGCTGCTGTCATTGCAAATAGGGGATATCCCACAAGAACTTTATTTTTTTATATTTATTTTTGAATTTAATTTATATTTACATTTTTTGTTTGTAATTGTAATTCCACACAAAAACGTAGGTACCTTTTGTTCTTTTTTTTTAATTTGTTTCTATTTCTTCTTTATTTCTTTATTTTATTCCCATTTTTATTACATATTATGAATACGCTATTATTTATGTTTATTAATAGAGTAAGAGCTAGCAACGTTTTTTTTTTTCAAGTCATTTTAGCAAGGCTGTAACTTTGTAAGCTCAGTTCGTGGTGATTACTGAATACGAAAATACATTTCTGGCAGCGCTGCGTTGGTATATATTGGAATGCCATAACCTCAAAAGTGAAAGAAATTTACCTCATTTTAGCAAACTTAAGATTTTGGTATATGATGAAACCGGAGTTTTAGTCTAGCTTTGAGGAATTACTAGAGTGGTAATATCTCTTACATAATATCAAAAATTTGACTTTGCTATTATGACTTAAATTTTGCGTTTTTTGCACTTTAAAACCGGCAAACTGATATGGCAATTGCATTTTTGGTCTACATCGGCCGTAAATTAACACATACCAAAATCTTAAGTTTGCTAAAATGACGTACCTACATTTTTTGCCCTTTTGAGGTTATGGCATTAATATATAAACCAATGCAGCGCTGCCAGAAATATTTTCGTGTTCAGTAGTCACCCCGAACTAAGCTCACAAATTTACAGCCTTTCTAAAATGACTTGAGAAAAAACGTTGCTAGCTCCTAGTCTATAAGGTCGTATCGAAATTGTTGATAAATAAATCAGCGGTAATTAAATCCTCAGAAAAAAATTATTTCTTTCTAATTGGTGTTCCACCACTGTATATTATATACCTATGCTGTTTTTCCTGTTTTTATGTTCATAATTTTATTTTAAATTGTTCTACTTTTTACATATCTAGCTACCTAATAAAAAATATTTAAAAAAAAAGTTTTTGTTTTTTCACGATTTTACCACTTTTTAATATATTTTAGGGCATATTTTTAGATCATATAAGACCTTTTTTAGAGCATATTTAAAACTCTTTAACCGGTTTTTTAGAGCATATTTCCGGTTACCCTATTCATGCTTAACCTGTAGGTATGTCAGAATCTAAGAAATATTTATGTAAGTATGTACATTCAAATCACAATGTTTTGTAAAATCAACTTTGTGCAGGTGCACCCTTTTAAAGAATTAAGAAAAAATGTAGTCAACTTGTCTTTAAGTAGGAGGAAGCAAAAAATAAACTTTCATCTGTGTAGGTACCTCTCTATCAAACAAACTGAGCCGCAGCCCACTGTTTTCTGCAAAATAGATCTCATCAAACTCACGCCCATTCACCTGGATTGTTTTTGCCATTCCAATTAGAAAGTGTAAAATGTTGGGTCAAAAACCGCGTGATGTTTGACGTAATTACCTCCGAAACAAAAAAAAAATATAATACAATAATCCCCCCACACCCAACCCCATGGTATTTTCAAAACAGATGACTCACCCCCGCAAAACTGAATTTCTTCTGCACACAGAATATGATGTGGATAGCCGAGAAAAACATTTTTTTTTCCTGAACATCATTTGAATACCTCTGCGCTGCTATCCTTCCAATTATTTATTTCCAATTCAATAGATATTGCCAATTTTCTTCCTTTTCAATAACCCAAATAAAAGACATCACAGCACAGACAAAAAAAAAGTCAACGACACAAGCGCATTCAAATACAGAACACACAAAATTCCAATTCCAATCCCCATTCCGTTTTTATGGAATCTCAAAAATTGAGTTCAAGATCGATGGTGATGACCTTCCCACTTTACACCCCCATCCCAGCTTACCTACCAGCGTCCACAGACAACCCAAAACATCAGCAATTCCATGCCATTCGTCGATTTCGAAATTAAACAAAAATTTTGAAATTCCACTGCAAAGAGACACCAATCTTCAACAATCACTCTTGGATTCTACGATACCAAGAGATAGAAAAAAAAAATTGGAAAAGCGTTCTCTGCATGCGTATGTTTGTGTATATTTTGTTTAGCACACTGTGCTCCATATCCATTTATCATTTGCAGTACACACAAACACACCCCATACGGCGCGAGTGCTCCTGCTCTTCGTCGGTATGAGTATCTAAGTACTTTGGCCATGTTATCACCATCAGGCATTTTTTCGATTTAATTCTCGAGTGCTGAGTTTTCCACTTATTCGGTCGTCTTTCCTACTATAAGCCCCCACTCTGGTCACCCCGCCGACCCACCCGTCACCCCTTGGGTATGTGAAAATTGGAAAAACATCAAAATCCATTATACTACAACAACGCTTTCCCCGCGCCAAAGCACCAGCCACCAGCAGTATCTGAAGCAGCCTCTCTCGTGTTCATTCATTGCTATGCGCCGAGCTCGCTCTTCTCGTTCTAGCTGTGTGTTGGTAATTAGGGTTGCCGTTTTGAAATCCGCCTTCCAGTCAAATTTGACTGGAAAAAAATCAGTCAAAAACCTAAAATCCAGTCAAAAAATCAGTCAAAGAAATTCAAACAAAAATCCAGCTAAAAATCCAGTCATGAAAATAAAAATACAAGTAAAAGTGTTATCAATGGTCTGGCCGTTGCTTTTGATACCCTCCACTGCATACATATACAAGTCATGCAAAAATTTAGACATGTGAGGCATGGGCTGGGCATTGGTCTAATGTTGGTTTGGTGTGTGGTGAGGGGTACCAGAACCAGAACTACTTGACCGATATAGCCTATATTTTTAATACCAACCTGAACGGTAGAAAGAAGTCCTCTAACAGAATTTCATTCGCCTAGGTCGATTCCTTTCCTTTTGACGCTATATTGTGTTTTCATCAGAAAGACAGACAGACAGACGGACATGGCTGAATCGATTCAAATTCAGAACTTGATCCTGGTCAAATCCGGTGACTCTTACTTGAAGTTACAAACGTAATGATAAAGGAAATATTCCTTCATGTGGAGGGTATACAAAATGTATTAACTTATAAATGAACTTTATATAGCAATCTCTCTGAGCGCTTCAACTGTCTCCTCATCATTTGCATCAACATACATAATGTCGAATATTTTATTGCTGCTTCTGTAAGTAATATTAGTACCAACCAATTATTTTGTTACTTCGGCCGGTATAGGAAAGTTGAACCTCACGCAACTGCTAAATTTTCAGTTTCAAATATTTGTTTGTAAGTTGGCAAAGCCAAGTACTTGTGCAAATGCAAACGCATAAATTGGTTGATTGTATGAGTGGGATATGCTTCCAAGCTCAGAGCAACAAAAATGGTGAAATTTAAGGAATATTTGTTCGTTTTTTATATTTTTTTCTATTTCCACTTTGAATTTAAAAATTTATATTGATAGAAAAGTGATATTACACAAAACTTTAAAAAACAGTCAAACAAAATTTGTATCCAGCTAAAAAACCAGCCGGCTGGATTTTAAAAAATCTTCCAGCTAAATGCATATCAATCCAGTCAGATCTGACTGGAAAGCAGTCAAAATGGCAACGCTGTTGGTAATATAGGAAAATAGTTTGCTATAGCTACACTTGGGACGGAGGAAAGTTTTCCCGATTTGTTTTCCCAGCATGAGCAAAAATATATACAAAAAAAAAAAAAATGGGGCAACCCACCAACAACAACGATAGCACACATGTGAGAGCAAACCACGACGGTTGGTTTGATTTTTCCAATGAAAAGCTTCTTTTTGGGAACATTTTTCAAAAAACCCCGTGTACATTTTTTTTCGGATTTTTTCTCGTTTTCCACTTTCCATATATACAACACGAGTCTCCTACATTTCTGTGGTGTGTGTGTGTGTGTATATGAATTTTCTTTTCAATTAAATTTTCCCTGCTGTATACCTTTTCACTGATAATTTTTTTTATAATTTTTTCTGTTGAAAATTTCCCGAACTACAGAGATTTTGATACAGCTATGCGAAGACTCACTTTCAAAAAGCCCGTTGCTGACCCGTTTTTGAGATAGATTTTCCAAAGGAAAATCGTCGAATCAACCACCAACTCTGTGGTTGTCCGAAATACACACAATTTGGAACATACACACGCACTCTGCACACACTGCCGCCCGAATTTTGAAAAGATCTCGTTTCCTTTGTATGGCGAGATTTCCGAATATTTTTTTTCGCACCTCGAAAACGGTCGTTTTTGGCCCGAATAACAGTTTTTCTCGCTACAAACTGTTTCACTTGTTTCACTTAAGGGTTTTCACTTTTCTTGAATGGGTGAGAGATTTTGTATGATGTTTTTTTTTTTTGTAATTATTTTGGCAAAAAAACTACTACACTCCGCGGGCCAGTTGCCGTTGTGGCGTCAGAGGAGAATTTGTATTTGCGAGCCCGAGCGTTCAAAGCAAGATGTACCTAGAGAGTCACACCAACACCACACACAATATGGCGTCTTCCAATCTGAGCGAGAAAATTAACCGACAGAGAGAGAACGAGAGTTGGGGGCTGGGGAGCACCATTTTCCAGTGTCGAAATAATTTTTGTGTATATTTTCGTGAAAAGCTTGCAGAGTGTATCTACTGAAATCATCAAACCACCCCGAGCTTCCTACGATAAGAGTTTCGTGCGTGTATGCTGGCTTTTTGGCAACCCTTCCAAGCGACTGTACCATGGTTGTGGGGAAAGCTAAAGGCACAGAGAAGAGAACACTACTTCGAGGTTGGTTGGAATAAAAAACGGAGACAGAGCAGAAAAATGCAGGGGAAACGTGAACTTGTAAAATTTGGAATTCACCCGAAAGGAATAAAGAATGTGGGCCAAGTGGAGTCGGACCAAGAGTTGGCGGATGTGATTAGCATAAAAGCTCTTGTTTCTGCCAGATGGGAAGGCACTCACCTGCTTATGCTAATGTCAGCGAGTGTATATGGAGTTGCACTTTCTATTTTCACTTAACCTAATACCGACATGAGGTCGTGGCTCGCTTGTCTCTAATACCTCCTAGTTATTCATTTTCAAAAAAAAGTGGGTCATTTATGAATATGTCAAAATAATGTAACATGTAACATAGTCCCCTCAACCAACCTTCAGGATGCTGTCATTCAAAATGTATACCCCTGATGCATATTATGTGCCAGTTCGCAAATCAACTCTTTTGTTTCAAATATTTTGTGAATGCATATTTGAAAGACAGACATCAGGTTCTTTCGATTTGGTATTTTGGTTTGCTAATTTAGTAGCTTTCCAATAATCTTTATAATGCGAACGTATAGCTATAGGGGGTGATCCCCATTACACCAACCATCACTCAGATCGAGAGACTAGGATATGCCCATACATTAAGCATTTCCATGTAAACCAATGTACCTAGATCTAGGAATGCAATGGTAAATTCATTCATTCATTCATTCATTCATTTTCAATGGTCCGCTTGTCCATTAAGTGGGTCGCGGGTGTAGGTTGCTCAAGTGGACCCTCCATAGCTCTCGATCCTCCGCCATCGACTCTAAATCATCAAGGGCAATCCCCATACGGGTAGAGGAGAGATTATGAATTTGATCTAACCATCTCATCCTGGGTCTACCTAGGGGACGCCTGCCCGATGGTACGGATTCCATAGCATGTCGTGGAATCCTGGTCGGGGACATGCGTTTAACATGACCAAACCACCGAAGCATGGATCGCTCCGTCCGGAGAAGTAGCTGCTCGACATTGAGTTCCTCACGTATTCTGGTATTTCTGATGCGATCTCTACGGGTCACACCAGCAATACTACGGAGAAATCTCATTTCGGCAGCTTGTATTCGCGATCTTATTCTTTCGGTCATTACCCAAACCTCATGACCATAGGTAAGAGTTGGAACAAACACCGAATTAAAGACTGACAACTTAGCTTTGACACCAAGTTCAGTCCTCCTGATAACAGAATGACCAAGCTGTCTCAAAATCGATCCAGCCTGACCAATCCTACAGGAAAACTCGGCATTGCTCCTTCCATCACTCGTGAATAAGACCCCGAGATACTTAAACTTCTCCACCTGTTTCAATGGGACTCCACTAACATGCAGAGTGCATTGATAAGGCGTTCGGGAGACGACCATCACTTCAGATTTGTTCACATTTACTTTCATCTCAGCTTCAACACAAACGGCTATAAACCGATCGAGTGCGCGCTGAAGTTCAGTCTGAGAGGACCCAAGGATGACCAAGTCATCAGCGAAGAGCAAATGACTTATCCTCAGATCTCCCAATTCGAAACGTTCTTCGCCAAGACTGCGCTGTAACATCCAGTCCATATAAGTAATGAAAAGGAGAGGCGACAAGACGCACCCCTGGCGAAGTCCAACGCCCACGGTGAAAGGTATTGATTTAACGCCGTTTACCCGAACACAGCTTTTACAGTTTGTGTAAAGAGATTGAATGGCTCTCAAGAGAGAACCATCAATTCCATACTGCTGTAATACACTCCAGAGTTTCCCTCGAGGGACTCGGTCATATGCCTTCTCCAAATCTACGAAGCAAGCGTAAACAGGTGTAGCATACTCCCAAGCCTTCTCAAGTACCATTCTAAGAGTGAATAACTGGTCGGTTGTGCTTCTGCCGGGACGAAAGCCGCACTGCTCATCTCCTAATCGTGCCTCGACCACAGCTCTGCAACGCGTTTCCAGCACCTTGGCAAAGACTTTTCCGGGGAGACTTAAAAGTGATATACCCCTGTAATTGGAGCAATCCCTTTTATCCCCTTTCTTGAAAAGGGGCACAATCACCCCAATCTGCCAATCGCTGGGTGTTTCGCCGCATTCCCAGGCCACTTTAATGACACGAGAGAGCCATTTGACTCCCTCTTCACCTAAGGCCTTTAGCATTTCTGGCCGGATTTCATCCACTCCGGCAGATTTGCCAGCTTTTAGCGATTTGATCGCAAAAGTGACTTCCTCTACCGTGGGACTATTTTCCGCCCTGCTTAAGGCGATAGATGTGTCATCCTCAATGCCCTGGATGGTAAATGTTAAACGATATTCGATCTTGGAAAGCACAGTACGAATATTTGAGCGAAGGATTTTAGTCTATAAGCTTTACTGGCAGTCGTTTGTTTGGCAAAAAAGGCCAGTATTAAGGCATGTAGGATCACATCCAATACTCCATTAAAGATTTGAGAACGCCGCTTTAAAAAAGCAGCTATTTGCGCTTTACTTGCCTACCTATTATAATAATTTATTTATGTTGTTCATTCAGTTTAATAAATTTGGTGTACAAGATAAGACCCAGCCCAGCACTCAGGTGCTCTGACAGCAACGACGAAAAGAGTGTCATTGCGTGAGAGGGAATGAATTTGTGTACTGTTTTAATAGGATCGACTCCTAGTCCACTATTATTTGCTGGTCTTGAGGAATATATCTGCTTCTCCATATTCTAATACATAATTTTTTTAGTCTATTTTGTATCAATAAACTCAGTAAAAGCACGATTTCCTCAACACTGGCTGCTCTGAAACGTCCAGTTTTTCCGAAACTTTGGTCTTCCTTGGCTTCAGTGGCATGAGGCAACACAAACATCGGGAACCATGCGTTTGACCTGGAAATGTTTCACAAAAGACCGGCAATACATTTAATATATAAAAGTCCGCAAGTCAACGTTTCCTAAAAGCCCGAACTTTCCCGGGATTTTGAAAAGAAATATTTGGCTAGGTGGGTACCAATATTTTTTTTATACCCTCCACAGGAAGGTAATACTAATATGCATTAATTTTGCCATTACATTATTTGTAACGCCAAGAAGGAGTCACCGGAGACCCCATAAAGTAAAGTGCGGTTACTTGTTTAAACGCACAAGAGTTTACATTTTGTTTCTTGACCTATTTTTGTATTACGTGTAACAAAGAGAAAAATACTTATTTGGCAGAAAGTTAGCTACATTTATACACTATAAAACAAACATAATTTCAATCTTGAGAATGGACCCATAACGGTAGTTTTACTTATATTTTCCTATACCATGCTAAAAATTATGCATTTTTTTGGTTCACTTGAATAGACGCACAGGTTAAATTGGTTAGTTAACAACAAGTGGTCGAACAAAGAGCAGTAAAAAGTTAACTTAAAAGTCAGATTACTATTATATTAATTCTATTAAAATATGCAGAAAAAAAGTGTTAAATTTGCAGAAAAAGCAAAAGTTGAAGCTTACCTCTCGGAAAGCTTTTCAAATTTCTATATGAAACTTTATAAGAAAATGGGGTATACCTATCTTATGGAAACAGCTACAATAAAAGGGTCGTAAAGGTTTTAACTACACAAAACAAGTGCAGGATTCAAAGCCTAGGGTCTTATGGCACTCAATTTAAAAACTAAATCGTGGAATTTGCTTGGTTTCTTTGTAGGAAATCCGCTCGAGTTATTTTCTATGCTTTACACGCACAATTAAAAAACTACAAAAAAAAACCTCCTAATCAAGCACGCAAGTAACACACGCGTTGAATTTGCAAGGTCTCATATGGCATGTCCTTTTTGTTCGATAAGTCGACTTTGCCCCAATATCTGAAAATCACATGTTCATATCGGGGCAAAGTCGACTTATCGAACAAAAAGTACTTTAACTTGGATGATCCTGCAACTACAGCTATTACTTTCTGTCCGGAAAGAAAACAGGTTTTGAACCGTTATCATTCGAAATTAGGGGTAGTTATAGTATGGGGTGCAATTTCATTCTTCGGCGCTTTTAAATTGAAAATAGTTTTTAATAAAATTACTAGTATTTCTTGCAAAACTTTTTGGAAGCAGCTTTTCCCGCAATAAAGGACCTTTGTGGATCTATCCCATGGATATTCCAGAATGCCTATACACAATTCACGCATCGTTAAAGAATGGATTGCCAGTGAGAACCAAAAAAAAAAATGCATACCTACGTTTTAGCATGGTAAGTAGGTATCTATAGGAAAAAAATGAGTAAAACTACCGTTATGGGTCTATCATCAAGTTTGAAATTATGTTTGTTTTATGGTGTATGAATGTACACTGGGGGTAACTAGGATTAGAATGAGGCCATACATTTTGCAATCGATTTTCACTCCTTATACCTGTTGAAAATGTTTTACCCGCAAACAGGTGCATATTTATATTTTCCCAACAGTAATGCTGCCCGTCCACTTAGTGCCCAACGCAGCAACCAATCTTATTCAACAGTTTATTCAACTCTTCAGTTGAAGAAACGATTTTTTTAGGCTCGTACACTAGTGCACAAACTCACGTTGTTCATGTTGAGCAACGTAATTCCAATTAAAGTTGAACATTTCTGTGTTGAACGCGTTGCGGGCCCCGTACACCTAGTTTATCAACTCACTCAACTGTTGAATGACCCCGTACACCTAGTTGACCAACTCACTCAATTGTTGAATAACCCCGTACACCTAGTTGACCAACTCATTCAATTGTTGAATCACCTCGTACACCTAGTTGATCAACATGTCTGATTTTGGCAAAAAAAAAGTTCCTCGAGTTGGACAACAGCGTTTTCGTTGTAGTTGCTCATAGAGTTGAAGAACGCGTTGATACCCTCGTACATTTAACCAAGCATCACTTGTTGGGCAACGCGTTGGAAGCACTTGGTAGCTGATAGCTTCTCACACCCTCATAAAATATTTCGAGTTTCGCTTTCCACATCAGTTTGGTAGTGATCTTCCTAGGGTACAGATCATTGTTTCTTGTTTATTTATTTATTTTTTTTCATTTGATTTGTGACTGAAAGCAAAACATAGGTACTTCGTTTTACTTTCATTTTGTATGCCTTTCCTTTCTGGATTTTCCTCATGACTTTATTGCTTTATTAGGGGTGGAAGTGTTGTCTAGCACTAATTACCTGTGCGCGCAGATGTTTTATTACTGGTGATTCCGCAAAGATCTGCGCTGGGTAGATCTAGACCAGGGCTGGGCAAACCGGCGACCGCGCAAGAGTTTCAATTGAATATTTTTAAATAAAATAAAAGCGATTTTTTTCTCCTCCATTCATTTTTATACTTACAAACATTACATTACATTAAATTTTTTTCTTGTAGAATTTCTATTTCTGAAACAAAAAATGTACTATACGCGTTCATTGTTATACATATTTGTTTTGTGAGGTGACAAAAAATGTAGATTTACAACCAATGGTTGTTCAAAATTTCTAGCATAATATTAAAACCTTCTTTTGCACAAAGTTGCTTGCGGTTGTTGACATTTTCGCAACTGTCACTCTGATTTTTAAAGACTAAAAAGTACTATTTCACAATGTCAAAAAAAGTGACAAATTTTGAAATACTCTCATTACTATATGACGGGCAGAAATAATGGGTTCGTAGGATTACTTTCAAGGTTTTTGTTATCAGTGTAATCACTAGGAATCACTGCGCTGTAAAAGTTTGAATTTTCCGCATGTTATTGATATGTACATGACATAAAACACATTCGAAGGTTAAGTAGGCATCTGTTTTTACAAGGACTCACGAAGTAAAACATTTTCCAACATCCACAAATGGAATACATCACGAACTTAATAATGAAGATTGGTTAGCTTTCTTGTCGCATATAACTAAACCCCTAAATCTGGCCTGTAGGCATGCAGATGCCAAACAAATTTGCAAAAAATTCAGGTTTTCCAAAATAAAGTACTAAGGAAGTAAGAAGTAGACTTCTTACGCATGCCAACTCAGAAATAACATAACTTTTAAATACTGACAATGTAATCAAGAGATTAGGCGGGTAAAACCTTTTGAAAGTTAGGTAATATTTTCAATCAAAGAAGTTTAGAAATCCGACAAACGGCGGACTTATCTTCTTATTTTTTTTAAAATGAATCAAAAATATATTGCCGATTAGTCGACCGACTAGGTGCAATCCAATTCGGGATGACGAAAGGCAGTCCCCTCGGGAGTTTTTTTTTTTTTAGATCTTTTTTGAGTTCCAATATCGTAATATGGAATTATTAAAATCTAGAGCTTGAGTTCGAAATTTCGAAACGAAAACAATACATATGTATCTATCTTCCTCTTAGTAGGAGAAAGTTAAACGAATCAGAAAATTTAACTCCTTCAAAGTAATGTTCTCTGCAGGCTCATAATTCGGATGCTTCTGCAAATTTATAAGCGAAGAGGAGTATGTGAACTTGAAAAAAGCTCTTTATTTAACGTCATTTCTCTGTTCAACATATTTATAAGAATGGGGATGCGTATTTGAGATTTACAAACTTAGAAGACGATTGGCAGTGTCATGCTTCAACTTTTAAGAACTGCTGAATTTCTTAAATTTTTAGTGTACAGCAGTTATAAAATACATATTTTTTTATTTGTTAGGTAAATAAACTTTTTTCTCTTTATTAATTTTTTGAATTCTAAAAAAAAATATCAAACACAATTTTATTTCTAAAATAAAAAAAAATAACTTTGACAAAGTATTGTGGCTAATATTTCCAAGTGGACCGCGAAGTTTTGTAAAAGGTAAAAGTAGTCCGTCACCTGAAAAAGTTTGCTCACCCATGATCTACACCATCGTCTTTTTCTGGACAACTGAGTTGCAATTTAATGATAAACCATGCACAGTGCATAAACAGATGTCAGTTGGTTGATTCCAATGGCTCAACTAGCACAGGCACACGCATTTCGTCGCACCCAACGCAACTCGAGTCAACAAAAAATGTAAGAAGTTGAGGAACGAGTTGGACAGATAATGTGCAGCACATTATTGTAAAATCGTTTCTCAACGCGTTGCACAAGCATGTTCAACGAGCAACAAGAGCTCGTACACTACCCGCACACTTCTTTAGCAACGCGGTGAGCAACGATGTCCAACCAGATCAAACGCGTTGGTTGGATAAAATTGAGGGCATCGTACATTAGAGTTGAATGCGTTGAATACGAAATTGATGAGTTGGGCACTAGGTGGACGGCAGGGCCGGACCAACCATATGTGCAAGATGTGCAAATGCACAGGGCGCCAAGTTCTGGGGGCGCATTGCTAGGAGTAAGGCCTACTATCCACGAAGCTGCGCTTCATACGCACGCTTTCGTCATTTGCAACTTGTTGTACGCTTGCTTGTAGCTTCATTGCAGCTTGCATAATATAAACAAACAAGCTCTGTCCACGGAGCGGCAACGTCGCATGTGCGACTACGAAATGAAGCGCAGCTACGTGGACAGTAGGCCTAAGAAAAATTAATTTTACCTCGCGCGAACTAATACATACTGCCATTTGCATTTTAAACAAAAAGCTTGTTCAGAAAATTCAAAAATAATAACATCCTCCACACCTGTGCTGAATTATTTCTTGCACATTAACTCACATTACTTGCAATTTTACAACTTCAGGGATAGTCTAACTAAAAATATCGCAAAATAAAAAATTCCACTAAACCTATGCAAGTAAATTTCTTACCTACCTTATCTCAAAATATTCCACCCTGTTCGTGTAAGTATATTTTTTGCACATCCACTTACATTTTACAAAAAAAACTAGTTCAAAAATCTCAAAACAAAAAAGTTCCACCCCGTATGTGCAGGTTTTATTTCTTGCACAGTCACTCGCAACATTTTCATAGGAAAATATTTCAAACAAAAAAATTCATTCTACGAAATTGTTTGTGTAGAACGTGCAGGTTTTTGATTCTGCACATATGGATGGGATTTCTCATATACGAAAAAGAGCAACAAATTTCTCTTACAAAGAGAGCATGTAGCGATGTAGCTTTGTTTTGAAATTTGAATTGTATGAAAATTTAATATTCTCTTTTCTTCCACTTCAGGTTCAGAGTTTAGACTCTCGGCAGCGTTGCCATTTTTGACTGCTTTGCAGTCAGATCTGACTGGATTAAAATGTGTTTAGCTGGAACATTTTTTAAAATCCAGCCAGCTGGTTTTTTAGCTGAATACGAGTTTTGTTTGACTATTTTTAAATGTTTCGTGGAATTTCTTTACTATCAGTATAAATTTTTAGATTAAATGTGGCAATAGAAATAAATAAAAAGAAGACCAAATATTGCTTGAACTTATTTTTTTTGCTCTGAGCTTGAAATACATAACATGAACCAATTTATGCATTTGCATTTACACAAGTACTTGCCTTTTCTAACTTACAAAGATGTTTGAAACTGAAAATTTATCTGTGTGAGGTTCAACTATGTAATTACTAATATTACATACAAAATCAGCAAAAAAATATCCGACATAAGATAGTAGATGCAAATAATGAAAATGATGAGAAGGCTCAGAGAGATAACTATATGTAAAGTTAATTTATGAGTTAATACATTTTGTATACCTTCCACAGGAAGGTATTATTCACTTTGTCATTAGCATTACATTTGTAACGTCAGGAAGGAGTCACTATGGATTTGATCAGTATCAAATTCCGAATCGATTCAGCCATGTCCGTCTGTCAACGAATCGACGAATTAAATTTTGTGAGATGACTTTTTTACGGTCGTCATGTTGGTATTAAAAATGGTCAATGTCGGTAAAGTAGTTCGGTTACCTCCCACTCCTATACAAAGCCAATATTAGATAACTCAATAAAAAAAGCATTGAAAGTAGCACTGACGTCGTGATGTGGAAAAGACTTATGCATGTGTGAAAATATGAAAAAGGGCGCTTTCTGGAAATCTTGCACAGGGCGCTAGTTTGGCTGGGGCCGGGCCTGGTGGACGGGCAGCATTATCTTGCGAATCCACAGCACTATGGAAAAAATCAAAAATGACGCCCGGCAGAAGCGACAACATTGCGAGAAAAGCGGTTAATTCTACGGCTTGCCTCAAATTCTACTCTACCAGCGACTAAAATAAGGGCAAACCAAACAGTGGAGTATCAGCTAGAGGATAATACGAAATAGTGGTACTATACAGAGAAGAAAACCTAAAAAGAAACCGGTTTTGAGGCAAGTACACAAGGAACATCGAATGAATTTTGCAAGAGAACATGTCGCTTGGAGCAGTGAATGGAAACGCGTTGTCTTTTCTGATGAAAAAAAAGTTTAATCTTGACGGCCCCGATGGTTACAACTTTTATTTCCAGGATCTAAGAAACGAGGAGCCAAAATAACTTCCTCAAGGTCAAGGTTAAACTTTTTTTCATCAGAAAAGACGAGTTTCCATTCACAGGCACAGGCGTAGGTATGTAGCATTGAGGTACGTCACACATTATTATTTTAGTTGATATAGGCTTCAGATTAATCCGCTGAATTTGCGGCAGAAAGTGGCCATTTGGAACCGACTTTAGAGGTTAAATGATTTTCATTTCGAAAGGTGCTGGAAAATAAATGAGAATTTAGATTTTAAAAAGACACATGAGTTGGTTCTTACTTAGATCGAAAATGTATCATACACGAAGCAATACGTACCTACCTACTGATCAAGCTAGTACAAATTTGTAAGAATTGTATTGTAATGCATTTTAATTATTTTTTTACAGTTATTCAAGATATATTGCAATTCAGAAGTTTTACCAAAAGATGAGAGCCTGAAACCAACGAACTAGTTGGCCTGGAGTTGGATGACGGAGTGCTTGGTCTAGGACGATTTGAAACAACGATCAACTAAAATTTGGATCGTAGAAGATGGAAGACTGTTGTGTGTCAGGCAGAGGCTATTCACGAGTCGAGAGACCGTTAAGTAAGTAAATATGTATCAGCAAGTCCAATAACTTCCTTAAATCCACATACTGGCTTTGAATTGCCACCCACTTTCGTCTCTTCATTTTTTACAAGTCTAATGAGTGCTGGAACTAACCACACATAAACCAACGAACCCACAAGCGACCAAATATTTACAATTACTAGGACAGATTTTGGAAAAACCCATAAAATCCGTGAATGTGTAGCCCGTTCGCGCCGTGTCGTGTTCGTCTGACTTCTGCAACTGTTGAAGCGACGCAGTAAACGAAAAGTTATTGAGGCTGAAATTTTAAAGCTATTGGCAGGTACCAACTTGTTATTAATTTATTTTATTTGTCATTAAGTCTAAATCATCCGGCCATGAAGGGAAGTCTTAAAATCCAGCATTTTGTATTTTGAACTAGTTTTATTCAAGTAAAATCTATACAGTTTCAAACAAAAAACCTAATAATCGTCTAAGTAAACAATCGAACAGTGGCATCGGCTCCCGTAGAGAATACCCACGGCTGCACCGGATGCCAGTTAACATCCAAAACGCCGAAATCATCACGTTTCTCATGCGTCTGCAGCTTCTTCAGAGGAACAATCAATGGATTCTGTAGTAGGTCACTGTAAAAAGAAGACAAATCGGTCAATACACTTCTGGAAGAGTGCTCAACTACAACTTACTTGTAAACCATTCCATGTGAGACAATTACTGACTGATCATCACTGCCCGACGCAAACAGAGGATACCGCAAGTGGTAGGCCACACTCCTAACAGCGTTCTTATGCAGCCGCATAGTCTGATAAGGTTTCGTGGACAAATCCAAGTCGAACCAAAGCATCTTCTTGTCATAGGTGGAGACGAGCAAGTTGTCTCCCTTCGGATGGATGGACATTCCCGAAATCCATTTTGAGTTTGTGAGGAGTTTCTTGATGAGTTCTTGCTTGACGAGGTCGTAGATGCGGACGTTGTGTTGGGTCTGGAAACGAAATTATTTTTTAGAGACAACAACAAATGGAAGGATGGAAGAAGAAGAAAGATTCAACTCACCGCAACGAAAAGACACGGTTTGATGGGATGGAAGAGCACAAACTGTATCAAGCCCTTGCTCTTAGAGAATGGAATCTGACTGCGACGCTTGGACAGTTGGTGGATTATCGCCGAGCGATTCGCACCTTCCGGCATGACTGTGGCTAGGTAGTCGCCCCGACCGTGCCATGTGACCTGCCGTACTGGCTTGAAATGCGTTATTATCACTCGAACGCCCTTGTCTTGTTCGTCCTTCTCAGCCACAGACCACTGGACGGCAGTCTTGATGCGCTCACTTTCCAATTGATCGACTTTTGGTAGCTCGGACAGGAGGTCATCTGTCTTCTTTACTAGCAGCTTGTCACCGACCTTGGGGTTGATCAGGAGCAAGCGATTGCCAGATGCCACTGCTATGATGGATAGCTTGGCATTGGGGCACCAAGCCACACAACGAACAACATCGCCTGTTTCAATCGTCCGAATACAACGACCCGTGACAATTTCCCAAACTAAAACGAGAATAGAGACATTATAAAAACAGACCACATCCTCATCCGCTACTTACTCTTGACGGTAGTATCGTCCGATCCAGAGACCATGTACTCTCCCTTTGGTTCGATGCTGACGGATCGAATTATGTCGGTGTGGCCACGATAGACCATACTCTCCACGGTTGGGAATGGCTGAAGATCCTTGGGGCTCGGTAACTTGGGAATCAGGTACTCAGCGTCGATGTTCAACCTCATGCGCTTGGCTCTGGGACACAAGTAAAGATCCAAACAGCGGAGGAAACGCTCGCGGAGATAGCGCGGATATGCTGGCACTGCCCTCAGGGACTTGTACTTTTGCGGCATGAAATGCAACTTGCGCTTGTGAGGTTCCTCCCTAAGCTTCTCCCACTCCTTCATCTCCTTTTGATCGAAGAGGTACTCTGGTGGCGGATTGTATGACTCAGCATGTCCTGGCAGATCTCTCTTTGGAGCAGAGACTGGATCATGAATGCGCCGCATATCATCGCGACTGGTGTCAGTTTCCCAGAGCATGTAGAACTTAGGACCACGATTGGCTTTCTTTTCACGTTCCACCTCCTCCATAGTCTTCATCCAACCCATCTTGAGTGCATGCACCATTTTGCCGATTTTCTTCTTCTCTGGAACTGATGGAAGGAAGGAGCGTTTGTGGTCGGGTACATTCTTAATCGGCATCTTCTCCACTTCAGAGGAGAACCACTCAATCCAGGGTTCGTATTCGTTGTGTTCGCCGTTAGGAACTCGGCCAGAGTTAATGCGTCTGATGAGTTCTATATCGGCGTCGGTTAAGGTGACTTCCTGACCAGTTTGTGGGTCCTTAACCGTGCGCCAGAAGTTGGGATCTTCGATTTTCTTTAGGAAATCATCGATCTGATCGCCCTTTGGTGGTTTGATAATCTTTTTCGCGTCCCAATCGTAGCCGATGTGTTTGTATTCATCGTACCAGTGCATGGGAATGTTTCCGACTGTGTTTCTGATATCTTCTTCGTCGGATGTGTCCGAATTTTCGTACTCTTCGCCAGTGTTTGTGGTTGATCCCTTGTTGTCTTTGTTTAGCTTCTTTTGCAGTTTAGACATTGCCGATTTCTTCTTTTTTGAGACTTTGAACTCACCCTCAACCCGCGGAACTATGACTGCTGGTGCTGGCGGCTTACCTGGTTCAGATTTGGCCTCTACTGGTGGTGATGAATCAGTTTTTTGTGCGGAAGTTGCTGGTTCATCTTCAACTTCACTGCTTTCATCATCATCTTCATCATCCTCATCATCAGTGGAAACATCTTCGATATCTGCCTCGTCAATCTCATCATCCTCATCGTCTTCATCGGCGTTTTCTCCATCTTTTTTCACATAGTTGCCCTCATCGTCGCTTTCAAATTCTAGGTCATCACTCTCATCGGAATTGTAGACTTCATCGATTCCTTCATCATCGGTGCTTTCTCCGTCATTGCTAATGTTATTCAGCAGATTCTCCTAGAAAGGAATAAATGGTTCAACACGCGTTTTTATTCTTAATGTATGTCGTGAAATTTACCTCGTCATTTTGTTCGTTTGCGGTGATTTCCTTTTTTTCTTCAACTTTCTTCGATTCTTCTATTGGTGCAGCCTTCCGCTTTATAGGTTTGCTGTTTTTAGCCATCGCGGCACGGAGAATTTAACAAATTTTGTACCAAATTTACAAAAATGCAAAATCCACAACGCACGTGTTTAGATTTAAGATGACAGTTGGTGACGTTTCGAAATGTCATGTGCGGCATAAACAAATTTTGGATTGGTGCTCTTACCAGTTTGGTTTGGAACATGTTGCAAATAATGGCGCTGTAGATGGGATTGCCTCACAGTTTGTAATTATTGATCATAGATGGCAGCTGAAAATAGCAAAATAATGGCAGAAAAGTAATAATGGCATTCAATAATATTGACAAAAAATGGAATTAAGAATGCACCTAATTTTGTTTGCTTTTGACTTACTGCAATTATTTAGTTTTTTTTTTGTTTTTTGAATATCCGGAACGAATTCCGATTTAAGTGCTTCTTTTGGCCGTCAATTTACAAACTCCACTCGTCAATGTCAATGAACAATGACTTAGATACTAACCTTGGCTTATAATTGCTTCAATTTAAATGTTTATTTTTGACCATTTTTCCCAGCGAACCAACCGATTTGCGAGTCCCATGAGATTCGTGTGCTGTGCAATGTGGTTGATAATTATAATGAGGGAGACCCTTTTCAAATTTAGTCCTATTACGTAAAGTAAAAAATCGTCTTAGTAAGTATGACTAATAACAATTATTACTTTATTTCTCACTGAACATTTACATAGTAGGTATATGTCTTAATCGTATAGCTAGGTACTATTAAATCTTGAATAAAACATTTAAGCTTACAAATAATTAACTAAACAATTCACAAGGAACTATAGTTCTTGACATCTGAATGACACCCGTCTTTGGGAGATATCCTACTGTTAAATTCAAACTTCTTACAAACAAAACAACTACATTATTATGTAATTCCAAAAGAAAAATTCCATAAATCAACAGAAAATAAATAAATAGCAACAAAAGCCCGTGAACTCAACGAGGGAAGAGCTATATACAAATGCCATGGCAGTCGAAAGAGTCTTGATTTCCCATCATCTTCCCATGATTGTCGGCTCATCGGCCATTGCCAGTTCATCGGTAGGTGCTTTGCTTCCCTTCTTTTTACCGGAGTACCACATAAACAAGAGGCCACACACGACGTTCGTTATAAATGTGAACCAAGCTAACCAAACTCCGTAGCCATATCTGTAGGAAAGGTTACAAAAAAAAAAAATGTTACATAAGTCGTTACATAGTTACAAAACATCGAAAACATGAAACTTACTTGAGCTCCGCTCCAGCAGGATAGGCAAAGAAAAGATGCGTCCTGGTGTAGTCAATCGAGGAGAGCAGCACCTGGATGACAACTATGGCGGTGGAAGCAGACACCAAGTGAATTCCTCCCGCAAGTCGCTTGAACATGTAACGCGGATTCGTGAAGGTGTAGAAAGAGAATACGGTACCCAGACACATGACGAATACAGTGATGCAGGCAAATGATGCTTGGGTGCGAATGTAATCTGCGGAAAAAGTCTTTAGGCATCATGCATGACAGGCCTTAAGACAATACCTTACCCATTAGTTCGTCATCGAATCCCGGGTCGTTCTTGAGTGTACTTGCTGTCGGAAACATCTCTATATACTTACAACGCCCTGCGGATGGATATTTATTTAACCACGTGAGCGTTTGAGCGTTAACCCTAAAATACTTACTTGTCGAAATGTACTCATAGCCATTGCCGAACTTTCCCTTTTTTGGAGGCTTTGGCGGCACCAACTGCAGTATTATCCTGTCTTCGTTCAATACATAGGCCGGGATATACAGATCTCGTATATACGGCCATAACAGCTTTGCAACTAATCGTTTCTCGTTCCATTTGTTAAAAATAACCTCCTGCGCTGCCACCGGAATCACAAAGTAATACGACGTCTGATTTACTACAATCTGCTGGAGGGCATCTCCGAAAACACCTTGCGCTTCCAGAGCTGCCACATCCAATGGATTCACAGAAATCGGTTTCGAGTGTATCGGAATCAAGGCCAAAACATTATTTGCCAACTCCAGTTCCCAGTAGGCCTTCTTGAAGATCTGAAACATATCCTGATCGTTGCGCACCCAATGGGCAAACATCCGCTCCTTGGCTTCTTCAGTGAAATTCTGCATCGGAAAGGTGACATTGTTGTCCATGAATTCTTTGACAAAGTCTGCACTTGATACGTTCATCTTGGCATCGTTGAGTGCGGTTGCACTTTGATATGCGATTGAAGTGAAGTTCCGAGCGACCTTGGACTCAGGAAGGGCATATGGCACCATTGTAGCTCGACAATGCCGCCACAAGCCCGAATGCGAGGACATAAAGAATCTGCGTGTCTCCGGTATGAAGATTCCTGCAATAACACAAATAAAATCGGACAATGTTAGCATGACTCTGTCAAATCGGAATGGTCAATTTGATTTCGATTTATTTGTGACAAAATTGGAATCACCGACGCCCACACTCGCTCGTGCTCGTCTTTGTCGCTTGCTCTATGGTCGTTGTTGGCGTTAATGAACTTTTCAATTGATCATTTCCCCATCTGGAATTCGTTTCTCGAAATGTTCGTTTTGCATTTTACAAGTGCTCAGCGGTGCTGATGTACCTATCGTAGACGAGCAACATCTGGCTCGATTTGGAGGAAGCATTTTAGAAAGAAAAGGCCCGACTAACGACACATGGGGAACGTGAGAAAAATCTGGGACAGACAAGAGTAAACACACAAGTGTTCCATTATTAGATTTGAATTTAATTTTGGCCATAATTTCCTTAAATAGCGACGTGAATGGTTTTGTTTTGCTAGAGATTTTATGGTTTTTGGATACGAGGTGGTGTGATTTTGGGATAATGAGTTCTTAAAATGTTGGCACAATTACAGAGCAACCAGAAATAAGGACGTACCTACTTGTGGGTGAAAACAAAAATCATTCAAAATGATTCTTAATTGCATTTTGTTTGTGACAATCGGCGAAGTTAGCTTAGTAAAATCGACAACGAACACACGTGTTATTTCCATGTTGTAACGCATATTTGTTTCTGAACTTTGTAATATTGGGGATGGTCAAAAATCCAGTTTTTATGTCCGACAGTTAGCTGACTCGATGTAGGTATTGGGCAAGTGTGGTCACGTTGACATTTGGATTTTATATAGTGTTGTATTATTGAAGTTTCGGACCAATCTTAATCTAGTTTTTATACGTTCAGGGTAGAATATAATTCAGACAAATTTAGTCGACTTAAGTAAGACGACGCAATGCGACGGTTAGATGGTTAGCGCAATGTTTTTGACTATAGAGTTTGACAGAAATTAGGACCCTGTAACTACCTACATATTTGAGAACTTTATGGCTTTGAAAATCTAAACAAATGAACAGCGAATGGCCTTGCTTACGATTACGAGACCACCGTAGATATTTAAGGCTTAAACAAAATGTAATTGTTTTCCTTTGTAGATGTGCAATTTTGAGTGAAACTAAAATTTTGTGTGACAAAGTGATATTTTTTACATTGCTGTTACATTTTTCTTCATTCGCTTAACTATGTTGCAAGAGTACATTTATATCCTTTTAGGTAGACTGGAGAAAAGTCTGAAGTCAAACCTTTGTCAGGAAAATACGGTGGCTAAGTGCATATATAGTTCAAAATTAATGTAGCTGAAGTCGGAAATGCTTTAAAATTAGAAGTGAAAATTATAGGTAAGGTAGCTTTTTGGGATACTTTTAAGAAGTTTTCCCCCTCGAACAAGAAATAGGTATGTATAGTAAATCCTTTACTATAAAGGCAATTTTCATATTGAAATTCGTCAAATTCGTAATTGTGTATATCTACATAGACGTCAATGACGCATTTTGAATTATGTTAAGCGTGTCTCTTGTAGATGAAGTCAACATCCACAACTCATAAAGTCATTCAGAATTCTTTTTATTGCATGAAAAAAAAAAAACAAGTGCCCAATTTTGATATTCCAAACAACCAACTTGGCGCCAGGCATTTAACCACATAATATAGTTTGACATATTAGAATTAGACGCATACTAAACGCTTTTCATCAAAATGAGCAATAAAAACGCACATATTTTCTACAAAAACTATAAACTATACAAATTGCTGCTAAATCGGACGACGACGACGTGCCACCATAACGAATTGCTCTTTAAATATTATTATCGTCTCCATATTGAAATGTTTATGTGAACGTTGTTTTCGGTATTACTGTACGAATACATATGTGTCAAGAGTTTAGACATCATCTATTTATCTCACCTGTCATACAAAATGTTGAGCTCTATACTATCAAACTGGTAAGATTGACTTCTCTTTTAAATTCTGTTGACAGTTAAGCATAAATGCTTTCGGTTTAATAAAATTCTATTCTTGGAAACATAATTTACGACCTGTCATGAGTACATTTTTCGCGCTCCATAAATTCATTCTTTTTAGAAAAATAATCTATTTTGATTTGTTGGTAGAGTGAACAAATTTAGAAGGCTTTCTTGTTGTCGGACAAATCTGCTAGATGGAAGATTTTAGCCAACTCCAGATAATCCTGAATCCCTGACAAAAGAGACGGTTTAAATTGACACACGCCATGTAATAATTATTTTTATCTATACTCAATTCCCCAATTGGGTTTTCCTGTGTACACGAAAAATTGTGTTCACTATATTGTTCCGAGTACACAAACGTGAGGGTGAGGGAGCTGTGTACACTAAATGCATCACTCTGTTTCAGAACGTGAGTTTTGAAGGTGACACTCGTCGTGGAAAACCAATGTACAACTAAATCCAGTTCTCTAGGCGGATAAAAGAGCATTCATTTATTCAACTCATAGGTCACAGTTCAAATAACCTCAATAACCTCAATCGTAACTTGAAGAGGGGTGAACAAGGGCCCTAGTAAATTACCGTAAGGCCTTTAGAGTGATTGTCATACTCGCATTGACTTTACCACAGAATTGACAGTTTTGGACATGAAAGACAAACCTTTTTTTCAGATTGAAAAACATGCCTATTGTTTTCACTTGCTATAAGCCTTAACGTCTGCACATTAGTCTAATTTTGCAACCGATTCAAATAAAGAGTTTATTGCGTAAGTAAAAGCCATATCATCGTTAAAGCTGACAAGTTTCTTCTAAAATTTTGTTTGAATATTGTGTTGTGTGTAAAAATATTGTTCTTTTTCAAATAACTTGGTTGGAAGTAAGAATATTAGTTTCTGTATCGGCAAACTGATACTAGACAACTTTTTTTTTAATAGAGTGGAACCTCAGAAACTCTTCATCTCTTCACCACACTAATATCATGAATGCGAAAGTAACTCTGACAAAACTAGCACAGATTATAAATGCTGCATTTAAGTTCAGAAATGCTCCAAGCATGTGGAAGGTCGCGGAGGTAATAATGATACCAAAGACAGGCAAACAACCTAAGGAGGTAACCTCATATCGCCCAATATACTACCCAATGTTGTCAAAGTTATTCCAGAAAATTTTTGTAAAACCCCTGCAAAAAATAATTGACGACAAATCGTTAGGTAGTCCCAAATTACCAATTTGGATTTAGAAATAAGTACTAGTAAGAGAACAAAGTGTGCTCTACAATATTTCTTAATATGGCACAAGCTTTCGATAAAGTCTGGCACAAAGGTCTGATCCACAAACTACAAAGGCAACAGCCAAAGCAATATTCGACAATTCTGGAGTCATAACAGACATATAGGATCGACTCTTCAGAATTAAACAAGAGACAGAGTTCTCAACATTAAGAGAAATTAAAGCTGGTGTCCCACAAGGCAGCATGCTATGTCCAGTTTTAAACCTTCTATTCACTATAGCGATTTGCCTGAAAGTGGGGAAACCACTATAGTCATTGCTATGGGAGCAACTGTCGAAGTAGCAACAAAAAAGCTTCAAAGGGCAATAGACAATATCTCTGACTGGACACAAAATTGGCAGATTAAATTAAATGACCTTAAGTCAGTCCATATTAATTTTATACATTACAACAATGTAGTGGAATACTCAAATAGTACAGCCAAACATCTAGGCATGACTCTAGATGGTAAACTGCATTGAAAAGTGCATGTAAAAAAAAGAGATGAGTTGAACATGCGATACCTCAGTAAAATGTATTGGCTTATGGGAAGATATTCATCTCTGTCCTATTACGGGATCCAGTTGTGGGCATGCACATGCCAAACAAATTTGCAAAAAATGCAAGTTTTCCAAAATAATGTACTAAGTAAGGAACATAGTCAATGCACCTTGGTACATATACGCAACGCTGATCTACATAGACATCATAACATTGAAAAGGTTGAGGAAGAAGTTAAAAAAGTTGCCCAAAGGCACAGAAGTAGGCTTCTTAACCATGATAACATAGAAATAACAGAACTTTGAAACACTGACAATGTAATCAGGCGGGTAAAACCTGAGAGTTAGCTAAGAGCAAGAAAGTAGGTAATGTTTTCAATAAAAAAAGTATAAAAATCTGACAACGGGTGGATTTATCCTCAACATTTTTTTAAATGAATCAAAAATAAATTGCCATTAGTCAAACGACTAGGAGGAATCCAAATCGGGATGGCGAAAGTCAGTCCCCTCAGGATTTTTTTTTAGATGAGGTTAGAGTCTCTCACTATTGCAAAAGCATCCTCGTGTAATAGCTCTGCAATGTCTTTCGATGATTTTCCTTCCAGCGAATTTCCATCACAAAAAAAAAATAAGGAACTTTATTTGTCTGTCTTTTAACTTTTCATGACTAAACATCTGAGCGTAATATAATTTGGCAAAGATATACTATGGCCCTATGGGTCTTGGGAAACGAAATTTATAATAACAAATATATACGAGGAAAGTGATTGGAAAGAAAAACTATTTTTTTTTAATTATTGGAGCTAAAGATGTAAATATTGGATAAAAAAAAAATAAATAAATAGTTGGCGCAACAGGCGTGTAGACACCCTAGGCCTAGCTTCTCACAACCATTCGTTTTGTGTGAGTTTCTATTTTTGGGACGAATGGAAGGGACCTACAATTTTATGCCGAGTCCGAACGGCTAAATTGAGAAGCTTTTTCATGACAGTCATACTCTCGGATGTTTGTCAGACGTTCGCGAGAGGTGGCGCAGTAGAAAAAACCTTAAGATGTAATTTGTGTTTTTCCGGGGATCGAACCTGGGACCCCTGGCACAGTAGTCCAGCACACTAACCACTGCGCTACTGCGCCTAAATATTGGATGGGCGGGATTAAAAAAAGGGTGGTTTTATGACAGCTAGTCATGAGTAAACTTGAAACATGATGTGAGAGACTATAGAACATATATGCAACAGAATTCGTGGCCACTAGCGAAGTCGGCCGACTACAGCTAGTAATTTATAAACCAATTTCTATACGGTAAACTTTTATTTTCCAGAAATACCGAGTAATATCCGTTGACGTAGATATGCAATTCCAGAACCCAATAAAATCCGTAAGCCCATAATATTTATCTAACAAGCTTTAAGATTTATTCCCCTACCAGTGTACACTACATCTTATAACTCTTAAGAAATCAATTAACAAAGTAGCACTACAATTTATCGCCATTAAATTCATATAAACTACTCCAGTTGCTTCCGCCCGTTTGAAAGCGTCCACAGCAACGAAACTCAATCGATTTCCACATGATCGCGTCTATAAATTTCTTGGTCTAATCACCTGTTGCCCACTCTAAAGCAAACACCACCGAACAGAACAAACAAAAGTCAAAAAACCAAAATTCAAATTACCATATAAAATCCTTCTGATTGTTGCTTCCTACCCCATCTTTGCTGTCATAAACAAGACATTCTCGAAAGTTTATTTGCCTGTCAGGCTCATCCCCATGCCCCATTCCTCCGTGCATACACAAATTTTTAATGCAAAAATTAGATTTTTATTGTTTGTATTTGATTTGGCGGCGATCCAAACATTTCTTGAAAGCGCATCAAACACCGAGCCAACAATCACACACAAAACAACCTGTGAACGATGCAAAGTGTAGAGCACACACCCAACCTGGCCTAGAAGCGACAACCGAAAATTTTGAATTTGTCAACCAGATCATTTCTTGATCGAGCAACTTACCTCCTACTCCTGAGATTATAATCCAATGATCTGTCGAGATGGCAACTATCCAAATGATGAGTGAGACAATCATCATGAAGCTGCATAGTAGAAGTACGCGTCTCTGGAACATGTACGCCTCGATGAGCGGCTTTCGTTCCTCCCGTCCGATGGTGGACGTCGACCTTGACACATCTCGCATCATCTTGCTAGGATTTGGCAATTTTTACCGGGGATTCGCAGTTTTTGCTTGAAATTTTTGTATCTTTCGCGGTATTCACTCAAAGTACACTCGCGAGAGATTCGTTCACATTGTTCTATGCTCGTGGACAGAGATACTTTAGGTATACCGTACCGTGTATAGCGACGTTATTTTTATTTTCACACTCTTAAAAGTTTCATATTTTTTTTTGCCACTGCTGGGGTTTTCCACTTTATTTTTCCTGCCAAAGACGTTTCGTGTTCAGAAAGCAATCTATCTATTCCGCAGATACAAAAACCAAAAAATGCTGAAAATTCACTGTCGCGTCGATGTGGTGTACACGGTATGCGCGCTCGGTCGAAGTGAGGGATTGTGTTCTCGGATCTCGGATCACCAGAACTAAAACCTAAGGCTGCGAGCGAAACAATAGGATGAAGAATGGATGAACGGCCGACATGGTCTGAAATATGTTGACTTTGGCACAGTTATTTATATCGAGAGAGAGAAATAGCTTAAGATATACTATGGATCTGCAGCACATTTCACTCTGATGGCTGTGATGACATCAAGCCCTATGTATGCGCCTTGTTCACAGTACAAACGACAAGGGAGTAGATATCTCAAACGATGGTCAGGTTCTTGTGTCGCCGACCACAAAGTGTTTGTTGTGTGTGCGTCGCGGCACACCCACTAAACCAATTACTGAACTGGGAGTACTCAGTACACTCTAATGTTTGTGATACAATACTCTCCCCCGTCCGTCGATGCATAGTGTTCGACATAAAGTCACGTTCACCCCTCTCAGGCGTCGCGACAGGATATTGTTGACTTTGCCTTTAAGTGCAGACACATATCTGCATAAGTGGGTGTGGGATGGCTTATACTCCTCGGACTCGAAGCGGATAGGGTTGGTATATAAATTCATTTTTCATTTAATGCTCAGAATACGATTTTCTCTTCTTTTTTTTGCTCTTGATGGGTGAATTTTATGATGTGATCTGAGATGATTATTTGCCTTAACCTCCCCTTAAATAAAGTTGAAAAATTGGCTCTTTAGACTTGTCGAGCAATTAACGCGGGCAGTGGACATTAGGCGATGCGATATGATTTATTGGCAAGAGTGTGCCCACACATCACTTTGACGTTTTAATCAACGAATTTCGCGGAAGCGGCAACAAAGTTGTTCTAGATGCGGTCAGATGATTGGCAGATTTTTTTTTTTTTTCTTTAACTAATGTAGCATTTAAACATTTTGCGAACTTTTATTTCATTTATGCACTTTTGCGTTGTTTTTCTATATACAGATGGCTTATTGGACGGGGGTTGACTATAGTTGCGCCAATCATCAGTGCATGCTAAAAATTGTCAAATGATACGGAAATACTTGCCACATTTATGAAAACTGCGATTAGCTGAGAAATTCTCCGAGTTTTGACAAGAAATGCGCCATGTACCTATGTATGTATTTTAGGTAGGTATATACCTACGTCGAAAAATTTAGATCGTCGGAGCTGAAAATGTTCGTTAAGGTAGATGCTCAACGAAAAGAAATTAGCACTTTGGTCAGCTGATGGCTCTATTTTGTTAGTGGTCTAACAACTGTACTAAAATATTATTACATTTATGTTGGAAATGGATCCTAATATTATGCAAGGCTTTATTTCTCCACAATGGGCAGCTGTTCGTCTCTTTTCAAGTGCAACGGCTAATAAGTCAAGGGGATATTCTATCGCTATTACTTTTGCTATATAGCCGATGTGAATCTCAAAGCATGCTATCCAGGTAATGCCGTTTAGGGGCTAAAGCCCGAAGCCCCAGAATTCTCCATGTCAACTGCGGCAACTGAGAAATAACTATAGAAAACGCCGGAGACAGCTCAATCATAAACCATTCTGTATGTAGTACTATTCTTCAAAATATACTGTGTGCGACTTATAGGACTGTTCTTTCCGGTGTATACGTTAACGTTGGGAACGTTAGGCTCATAGTTCATTTGGACTTATCTATTACAGTAAACTCTCTCTCTTAACTGATGGTAACACAAAATTTTGCCCACGGACCGTTTCACGATGTGTATCGTATTGTTCTGAAACAGACGTCTATCAAGATGTCGTAGCTCATAGCGGAACTTCAAAAGTAATCAGTTACCACTGATGTCCAAGTCCGAGACCCTAAGAAATTTTCGGGACTGGAGTAAATAGCAGATTTTCTAACAGCGATAATAAAAGATATGCAATTAAAATTGAGAGCGAAATCTGCGACCACAATGCTTTTTTGAATTGACAACTAAGAAAATGCAATTGAAAAACAACCTAACAGTTTAATCACAATCACAAAAGTATGCAATAGGAATGTCCACAAAATGCCAGAAGTGCATATTGAATGATATGAATTGCGTAAAAACCACAAGTCAATTATGTAGTTGTCATAAGTCTGTACATTGAAGCCAAACATATTGCTTACATGATCAACTTCGACGAGACTAACCAAAGAGTACCTACTTAGAGTGGATGTCAATCAATCTGTCAAATTTACTTTCAGATCTTGTTATGATTTTTAAATGTGTCTGATGAGATGAACAAGATGCCGGGGTTGTATTTTTATCTGTTCAGTATCGTCTTTGCAATTTAATGGCATATGGAATAGAAAGTGGTCTTGTGGTCTTATGAAAGTGTAATTCCTCAATTTTTAAATAATGGGTGCACATTTCAACATGGAAGGGGATTGATGCTTTAAATAAATAATAAATGAACACAATATCTATGCCTAGACAATATGTCTCAAACAAAACGTTAAATATACATAAAGTACGTGACTATATGCAATTAAACTCAAACCATAAACGAAAGTTAGTGCGGTTGGAGGCATATGCAAATAAATGTAAATAAAGTTCCTGTTTCCAAGAAAATTATATCATTATATTTCAAGCACATCGAGAGCACACATATTTGCATGTACATTACATAGTAATATAAAGTAGACGTACTCGACGGAAAATAACACATTTTACTTAAATTTTCCACAATCTAGCTTAATCCACTGCATTATTAATTGCCATATCATTAAATATTTTTAATGATGTTAATTTAATGGTATCTTGTATCTACACATAGGCGTTTGATGAGAAAAATGTCTTCTTTACTCTTCCTGACTGTCTGTCACCTCTTAATCATATTGGTTGTCTTAAAATATCGTCAAGTGTCAATTGCAAGCAAACCGGCCTTCATCAATCATTTTTCATTTTTGAACACTCGCTCGTCACAAACTGTCGGTGGGTGTATCTAACAAGTAAAAGTCGGAGAATGCAGTGGACTTTTGATGATTTCTGGTAATTGCATTTTTCATTTTTCTTGTGTGTCGTCTTGAGGTTGTGACTCGGAAAAGTTGTCATTGGAAAAAGTTAGGCAAAAAGTTGGCTAAAGAAATTTCCTTCATAATTTTGTGGCGAAAATATCTGTTCAAGATGAGTCTACTAATTTTTAAAAGCAGACCCGCACGGCTTCTCACGTAAGAAAATAAATAAATAAATATGTACATAGGTGGCGCAACAGGCAGGTAGACACCCTAGGCCTAGCTTCTCGCAACCATTCGTTTGTGTGAGTTTCTATTTTTGGGACGAATGGAAGGGACCTGTACAATTTTGTGCCGAGTCCGAACGGCTGAATTGAGAAGCTTTTTCATGACAGTCATACTCTCGGATGTTTGTCAGACGTTTGCGAGAGGTGGCGCAGTAGAAAAAACCTTAAGATGTTATTTATGTTTTTCCGGGGATCGAACCTGGGATCCCTCGCACATAAGTCAAGCACACTAACGACTGCGCTAATGCGCCCAATTCTCCCGTGAAAACTGAAGAATATTTTTTGAGTGTTTAATTTCTTGGCTAACACAGTAAACAGAGAAGCGTTTATTATCAACAATCCGGCAAATTTCAAAATATAAAAAACAAACTCCTGAGACTTGATGCTTTGTTTACGTTCAGCTTCTTTCGAATGTTTACTGACAACCATCACAGAGTGATACAACTCTCTCTACAACTGGGGACATTAAGCCTGACAGCTAGCTGACGTAATGGGTTATGGGTCTGTGTTTTCATTGGCCTAGGCAGCAGTGAGTGCTCAATTGACATTTCGATTATATTCCTGACGTAGTAATAAAAATGACATTAATGACCAATCTAGTTTCTGTAAAATTTAGTAGGTAGACTGACGAATATAGTGCCTACTGGGTATGACTAAAACAGTTCATCAATTTAGCCATTCTGCTGATGACTCTACCTCCATGTGTCAGAAAACAATCCCTTAACACAACTCCGACAAGTTTTCATATTTTCCAAATAATTAACCTTTACAAAATGTTAGGCCTAAATTAAATTTGGTTATTAATGGGTAGGTACCCGGTATCTGGTCCATGTTGATATTAAAAGAAGTATTCCAAATAATACGATAAATTTAACCCAGATTTTTGATCCCGTGGTCTAAATTGCATTCGAATGTAATTAAATTCATTTTACGCTGCTTATTTTTAATGTGATCACATTTTTTTCTGAGACTGAATGCGAACAATGTACATCAGTCCGAAAGACAATGATCTACTCTACACTGAGTAAGCTAATTAGGTTTTTAAGAAAAAAGTTGTCAAAAACAATGTCTATGCACCAAGATAAACATTTTGCAGACCGCGGTCTATTTTTTTTCTATTTTTTTTTATTTGTTATGCAATTAGAAATCCCATTGCAGCGTATAATCGTGAATCCTTTGTAAGTATATAAAGCTGCTTTAAAACGCATCCATCCATCCATTCAACAAGTTTATTTCACAAAATTTTGTTTTAAAATTCGGAAAACTTTGTAATTATTCACGGTCTGATTGCTTAAATTATAATTTTCTTAAATTGCCGATCCCACACTGAATTTCGCGCTCGCATCACACACGCAACGAACACAAGAGTGAATAATTTTCATTTTTTTTTTTTTTTTTTCTGATTTCCATGAAATATATTATAAAGCATAAGATACGCGCGCACTTTTCCAGAGTACAAACAATTTATGAATTTTCAAAAAAAAAAAAATCACCCAAAAAGTCTGAGAGCGAAATGTTTCAACGATCAACACCGACGAGCAAGAAAATTCGAGGCAACTGCTAGCTGGCTGTCCCCATGCGAAGCAATCACTCACTTAGCCCTGACTGAAAGGAAAGTCGGAAAATCTAGATGAGCTATGTGGGGAAAATCCAAAGAGCATTGAGAACAAGGAAAAACACCAAACATTCGAATCAATTCGCCGACACATGGCAACCCCATGGTACACAGAGAAGCAGTATTTCATTCAACTGAATGTGTACATACGTCATGATTTCACCGATGCGACGAAAAGTATCTGAGAGGCCAAAGTAAGAATGTATTAACCGAAAAAAAAAGTAATCGTTAGTTCAGATTCACGTTTAGAATGAGCATTTTCGATTTGTTTAAACAAACTTTTTAAATGCGGTATTCGCCAAATTGGCCAATTGTTTTATAAACACAGGGTGGATGGTCTTCATCAAGAATTCATTTGTTTTGTGTCTCGTGATGGATTCGATTCAGTTGCGTAAAAAAGGAGCAACTTAGTCAAACATTTTGTACATACTCCTGACAGCTTTGTCCGGTCGGCTTTGATACTATTCTTAGATCGATTTGTCTAGGTTTGCATCAAAGTTACTCAGGAGCTGGTAGGTAAATTGTTTGGACAATATTTGACAACTTGCCAAAAATTGCTTCAGAAATTCCGGTCTCTATTGTTCCGTAAATTGTTGTGACAGGCAGAGATCATTATTTTAATTTTATTTTTAAGGCGGACAAGGTAACGTAATGGAATGGCGTACATAGCAAAGTGCGTAATAGTCCTATAAATTTCACATGAGATTACAGAAATTGCTCAACAGCTGGGTTTAAATATTCAACAACAATGAGTGTACATATAAACGAGTTCAACCTAATAATTTAATTAGTCTTTAACTTTAGTGAAATACCACGACTATAAAAAAAAATAAAATAAATATTAGTTTGGTACCAAGTTCTTTAGGAGCTTAGAGACTAAGGGCTAGCTTTTCTCAACCGCATTTGTTTCTATAAGTTTTATTTTGGGTTAATCTGAACAGATGGGTTGATAAGGCTTTCCAGGAAACCGATTCGTTAGTCAACGCCATTCTGCATATTTCCTATTAGTACGCAGAATACTTGATTACCGCGAATAGAATACTCGTTTCCAGATACAAAAGTTTAAGTGCAGAAGTAACTCCTATCTGCAAACATATCGGGGCGCTACTGGAGTGTTTTATCTTTGCATTTCACGAATATTGAACGAAATAAAAAATCTTCTTTGGGGTCAAATCGGGGAGAACTTGTAAGCCAGTGAAACTTGCCATAAAGCGATATCTGACGACGGAAACACCTGCCTCAGAATGATGATTGAGATTTGTGCGAGGCACGTTGGCGGTTCTCTGTAAATTGTAGCTACTGAGGAGGAAAGACCAAAGCTGGGCAAGGCATTCCACACTCGTGTTGTACATACGGCTTGAATGAAAGAGTCTCTATAAAGGGTTCGCCAAATAACTTTTTTTTTTGAAAATGCTATAAAAAAAAACTACCGAATATTTTCTCAAATTTCTTTTTTATTTGAAAGTACAATCCTTCCGGTTAATAATGGAAAATAATTTCATTCAAATGGCTGTCTCGGCTGGCCATGCAGTAGCCTACACGATCGGTCCAATTTTTAAGCACATTATCGATTGTCGTCGATAGCGATCGATAGCGTCAATTGTCTCTGGCATGTCGGCGTAACACTTATCTTTTACGGCACCCCAAAATAATAGTCCAACGGTGTCAAATCGCAGCTCTGCGGTGGCCAAACGACATCAGCTCTGCGGCTGATAATGCGATCTTCAAAAACAGGGCGCAAAACATCGAGTGTAGCTTCGGCTGTGTGGCACGTAGCGCCGTCCTGTTGAAACCAAATGTTGCCAATATCCTCCTCTTCAATTTTTGTGAACAAAAATTCGTTCAACATGGCCCGATAACGATCGTCATTGACTGTAACGGCCACTCCTTGCTCATTTTCGAAGAAAATGGCCCAATTATGCCTCTGGACCAAAATCCGCACCAAACAGTGACTCGTTTTGGGTATATCGGCTGTTTTTGGCTTTTCACGCTTTGGTTTATCGATGAGGATGCCAGTTTCTTTCACTTTTTTCACAAGATAACGAACATACGGAGCTGACGGTGCTTTTCTTCTTCCAAAATCCGTACGCAATTTTCGCAAACATTCTGCAAGGCCCTACGAACTAAGTCCCAACTGGAACTAACTCCCACTAGCCAAATAAATGGACGCAGCTGACTTTTAAATTTTCATGTATAAGCACTGGTAAAACTTAAAAAAAAAAACATAACTTAATTGTTAGTCCTTCTATTCGCGAGGGCCTCTTGAGCTGAAGTATCTTGATGAAACGCTGTATTCTATAGGTACAGTATGCAGTCCCTTTCTTTCTACTACATTTCCTCCATTTTGTAATACATACTTATACTTTTTATACCTAATACCAGCAAATTTCCTTATTTCCAAGTCCAGACCCAGAGTTTCATCTTTGCTTCTAAAAACTTAAGACCAACTGATCATTATGGCCGCGTTCAATGTGCTTAGGCACCTAAATATACCTACAGGTGACAGTTTATCATAGAACTTAGGGCGAAAATCTTACCTAAACTTCCATAGATTTGCAGGCAAATCGACTTATCAGAGGCTGTTGACTAGGTAGGCAAAAGAGTATTGAGCGCGGTCTCCAAATTAATTGACCTAAGTCACATATATATTTTGAACAATAGTTAGAGTTACCGTGAACAAATGTGGTACGAACCAATTTATGCAACGATCGGAACTTCTCTTTTATGTGACTGACCTCACTAGATGACAAATAAAAAATTCCCACAAGCGCAACTTGTCTAACAATAAATTATAAATAAATTTATAATCTCTATCTAAGCTATACAAACAATTTTAACAATAAAAAGTTAATAATCTTACTAATTTTAGCGCCAAGTCCAATTAAATAACTTAACCGCACTTAAAATGCAGTTTCCTTTGAGAAATGTTTAAAATTAGATTCCACTGTTCTTTTCGCTACCAATAACAATATATTAACAAATTTAAAATGATCGAAATTTTGCTTTAATGACCGTTCTATTCAGTTGGCTCGTGTGAGGATTTTTGTTTTAGAATTTATTACCGATTTTTGTTTCTGTGAATCTGTTTTTTAGCGCACACTTTTTTTAAGATTTTTAAAAATGTTCTACCTATCAGTTCAATTTCACTGCCAAGAAAATAATAATAATAAAAAAACCCGAAAGCTATTGTTTGTGTGGATCCAAAGCAAATAAATTATATTTTTGATGCGTGCGTGCGTTGCGTCTAGGTTTCCCTGCTAGAACTTCCCTACAAACTGTTCATTCAATCAGTTGGTCGATCTAAAAATACCATCTGTCAGGTATTTAGGAAAAATGCGTGAGAGTACCTACACACGCTTTTTAAAAGTTTATTTAATTTTTTTTTTCCTTTTGCGTTCACGAGACATTTTCGGTGTGTTGATGCCTTTTTGGCAAACTTTCCTAAATGGATGACTATGAGGTGTTTATGCGATAAAAGATATTTGTTTTGGAAAATTTTTGTCTAAACATACGATAATGGCACAAGAGATGTTTACACATGTGGTTGACGGACTTGTTTTGACGTTAAAAAATAGGACGTGGAAATTTACATTGAACATTAAATAGGATTACAACAAGGCCAGGTCGCAATATAAACAAATTCTATAGTACAATGTGTTTTTTTCAAACGCAACATTTAGAATTTTATGTCACAAAGAAAGCGCTGGGAAATCGCGTTACTTAATTTTCAATCGTATACCTATGCTGAAATTCTGTGATGAATTTTATTTATAGAGAACGATAAAAATTCGCATTTTTAAAATATATGAACAATCCGAAGGAATTCCATTCATTCACATTTTTAGAAAGTGCAAATTAGATTGTAAACATTTAATGAGTATAGGTACTGTCGATATAATAATAATGAGGCATCCATTTTTAGAAAACTCAACTCATTGAGTGTGTTTTAATGCCAAAGCAGAATAAATAATAGCAGAAACTGTGTATATTAATTATTTAGGCAGTCGCAAAAGAGATATCTTCAAACCTTAAGAAAACTGAACCTTCTTAAAGATTCTCTCTAACCGACCACCTATTATTATGTTTACTTCGAATATTTTCGGTTATCTCCAAAGAACGACTACCCAGGGACCACCTATACCAAAAGACATACTACTCCACCCCGCGCGAAATAGTTTAAGTTTCCCCCTTTCAAGATTAACTCGATTTACTCCACATCAGTCGACAGTCAGTCAGTAAAAAAAAAGTAAAATCCCCACCCACCCTCTCCGTAGCTTCTTGTAATTCCAACCACGATTACACCCCTGGGAACTAACTAATAGTTGCCACTTCAGCACCAAGATACGCAACACAACGAGAGTTCAAATTGAATTAAGGTTCTCTTGTGCAAGTTATTCTGTCGCTATTCTCCCACTCCTAAAGACAGAAACGCAGTAGCCCAAAAAAAAACCTACTCATCCTCTTAAGATTAAGATGCTTATCGGAAAGTTCAAAAATTCAGTCGACCCTAATCCTCCACCCCCGACAGCACATACAGCAACCCCAGAGCAATTTAACAATAATCCGACGTGTTAAGAACCCGGTAATAGTGGTAGATAACGGAAAATTGCTGGCTTCAAGCCAAATTATCAAAATAAGCGCCATAGTACCACACTGCACAGCAAGACGAAGAATCCCTCCGCCCACAGAGATAACCGACTAATTTTTATGAAATTTTTACCAGTGGATAATTACTTTCATATTTTCCTTCATCCTTTCGAACTGAAAGACGTCTAAGATTTCGCTTCCCTCCCTCACCACAAAACAAAGAACTTAATCCACTCTATGCTTCAGAAAAAATGAAGCGCTTTTTTTTTACATGAATTCTCTTTTCATATAGCCATTCCATGGTGGATAACTTCTAGGCTCCGCGGGATACGGAGACCTGGGCGTACTAATGAATAATTTCGCAAGAATGCAATTTGGAATCTTTTATCTTGAAGAGCTTTACTTTGGTGGATGCCTCCTTAATAATTACCACCGCATAGAATCCGAAAAGCAGAGCATCCAATCCATCTTTCGTTCGCATGAACGACTTTGAATAGTTTACGTACGTTGGTGTATCCTGAATAATTAAAAAGGAACTAAAAGTCAAACTCATCATGCTGATAGTGATGGTGATGGTGGTGATAATATGGAGGTAAAGGATATCTACTCCATGTTGCGTGGTTAAAGAGATGTTGATTTCATAACTCAATTAATTTGTGCAATTTAAAACGGAACCTCTAATTCACTTCACATGAGCACACATACACACATAGTGCTTTCTCGTTGTGTCGTCCTTCACCCACAAGTAGAGTGGAATAACCAATCTGGCTCGACTATAAATTGAATTAGTTTGTAGAAATTTGCCAGCCAAGTGGTGCACTCAGATGGAAAATTATGTGCAAATTAATGAAATGAGTTCGTTGTGCCTGGACCGACCTGGAGTCTGTGTAGATATATCCTGTGAGGGCTTCACAAACGCACTGATGTATCATCCACCCAACTTTTGGCCTAAGCTAACAAAATCCATCTTCTGACCGGAAAATAGAATTTTGTTTGTCCAGCTCATTGGGGCGAAACTATATATACTTCAAGGGTGATGATGGACATTCGCAAGGAGCACAGCTAAGAGTGGGGAGAATGAGAAATTAACAAAAATTATATCTACAAGAGCACCATTACAAGAGGGCTGCGATGACGGATGGTTGCATTAATAATTCTTCTTAGTTTCGTATTTGTTCCGTGTCAATGGTGGACCCTGGGGTGGTGTAAAACTACATAATAGGTATTACTTCGTTCAAGGAAGGAGAATCGTTTTTAATTGATCGATGGAAGAGGAAGATGGAACTGACAAAAGAAAAATACTACAAGATGAACTTTTCTAGAGGTGAAGGAGCATAAAAAGAACGAAAGTTGAAAGTATGTGAAATAAAATTCTTATTACTGACTTTCTCGCTGTATTGTATTGTGGATGGGCACTGCCAGATACTATCGATTAGATAGATACTGCAGCCCGAAGGGAAATAAATAAATAATTTTCTTTTAATGGGACTTAATAGGTATATTGTATATGTATATACCATGCCCCAGTTGGAAGGAATCACAAAGAACAATATGTAGTTTGTGATTGGAATTGTGTTCTCGGACTATATAGTTTAATCAGACTCCCTGACAGCAGCAGTATTTTTCAAGTTGAGGTAATGACAGGGAAAACGGCTCCAGAGTTGTCAAAATAATGCAATAATTTTGGAATGCATTCTCTAATAAATGCAATCTTTACTTTTTATTTTATTAATGAAAGAATGTAAAGAAAATAATAAAAAAAATGTGCACGACTGGGTCGCACGTAACTTTCTCGTTTATTGCGAATCTCTCAGAATCTCAGAGTCATTTCAGCAAATTTTACGTTTAAAATCAGCCCACTTAAGGTGTAATTAATAACTTAATACATACTACATAAACATACGTATTAACTATGTACAACACTTTATTACTTTCAAATTTCACCCCGAACTGACACTTGAAGGAGGCAAGTAGGCGATGAATTTCAAATTATATTGCTGTCGCTGTGTACTGAAGTTTTGGACTTTACAAAAATATACCGTGTGTGAATACAGATCGGGATTTGGGTAGTCATTTTTGAGAAATATTCATAAAACGGCAATATTAGAGTTTTCTGAGAAAAACTAAGTACGTGATCATGTTAAGAATGCTTATGTTGTCTTAAATATGTATTTTGATCAAAATCGTTAGAGCGGTTTTTTGTAAAATTATGCTGACAAATGTTACAATTTGGATTCGAAAAGCACTGTTATTAAACTGTTTAGCTGAAAACTGAGTACGACATATTCTTCAGGATATAAACATTACCTAGCAGATATATTTTTATCCAAATCGAAAATGGTGTTTTCGAGATATGAGCAGTTTTTAAAGTACCGTTTTTAGCGATTGGGAAGGACGCATTCATGGTTCAAAAAACACTGTTTTTCAACTGTTTAGCTCAAAACTGAGCCAGTGATATTACTATGGATTTAAGCATTACCTGAAAGTAACATTTTTATCATAGTCTAAAATGGCGTTTTTGAGATATGAGCAGTTTTTTAAAGTACTTTTATTAGGGATTTGAGTGGATATCAAAGGACGTAGTCTTTTTAGGGAATAACTGAGTTTGCTATCAAGTTAAGAATGACAATAGTACCTACCTTAAACATTTTTTTTTTAAATCGTTTTTACCGTTTTCGAGAAAAAGCCAATTTTCAAAACTGTCGTTGCTGGACTTTTTAGAGAAAAACTGGGTATGCAGTCATGAAGCATGCTTACATTAACTGAACAATCAATTTTGGTTCAAATCGTTAGAGCCGTTTTTCGAAAAAATCTAAATTTAGGCATATTTCGTCATATTTCGTAAAATTTTTATATTGGAGCTACCGTTAATATTAGGGCTAGCATCAAAAAAAAAAAACGTCCCGAGCGGGAAGCCTACAAACTCTAAATACGAAGTTTGAAGTAAATCCGTCCCCAGGGGTGGGACAGACAGACATACGGACGGACAGAATTGCGAGACCCACTTTTTGAGGTCCCCTATCATCGTAATATCAGAATTGATCAAAATCTCTAGTTCGAAATTTTGTACGAAAACGTATACGAGAAAGTTAAAAACTGCAAATAAATACAAATAAATGTTAAAGAATGCATGCATTTTTGAAGGATTACATTTAGTTGAATTGTAGAAATTTTAATGCTGCCTTTTAAATGTTAAAATAATTATGATTGCATTCTCAAATCGACAGTAGGTACTTGGTCATAATTAGTTTTTGCGAAATTGAGTTAACGTGCAAAACGAATCAGAATCGTTTGGTCTCAATTATCTATACTCTAATCACACAGCACCGAAAATCGCGTTTTAGACAAAAAGTTTAGGAAACCCCGTAGATAGGTTGACCCCAAATACCAACTATGTTTTTTGATGTGTCAGTATTAGGCGTGAAATTAAATTAGTTTTGAAATGTTTGTTGTCGACTAGATTTGTATTTTAGCAGCTAAATTCAGGGCCGGATTAACCATGTCGGGGTCCCATTGGCAATGCAATTCACGGGGCCCTTTACCCTTTCCTAACTTCCTAAAAAACATATTTTTTAACACAATACAATTACATATGGTGAGTATACATTCATAAAATGTACAGTCGTCGGCATAATTATTTACACAAAAATTAAGTTAATTCTACTCATAAATTTGAACTTACTTCATGTAAATTTTGGCATCAATGGAAAGGTAATTAAATTCCGTTTGAATGATACAAAACTTTCCTTAACCCATTAAGTACCAATTGAAAATTTAGTAAAAGTCTACTTTTTTGACTTTTTTCCTTGGTCTAAAAAAAAATGGTTTGAAGCAAAAAGTTTCTTCAAACAATTCTAATAGTGACTGGAAACATTTTTTTTCAAAATTCTCTTCGCTAATATTTTTTATGATTTTTTTTGAATGGGATGATCTCAAACAAATTTTGTATGAAAAGGAGGAAAATGTGGCTAAAATAGTCGTTTTTAGCAATATTCAAAAAATCATAAAAAATATCAGAGAAGAGAATTTTGAAAAAAATGTTTGTCAGAAATTTCTAATTTTCTAAATATTTGTTCACTATTTCTACGAACTCAGTATTAAACGAACGATCCAGAGTCCGATGTATTTTTCCAAAAATTACTAAACATTGAGTATAGTATCTAACATACGTTACGTCTAGCGACGTGTCGCTTTTCAACATGTGCTGTAATAATATATGCACTGCAATAGGCCCTACGAACCAGTGTTGTTAGGACTCTCTCTTCATTTTTCCCACCAAACGTGGTAATTTTTCCCTTTTTTCCCTTTTCACCGAACTCAAATTCCCACCAAAATCCCACGGTACATTAATATGAAAAAAAATTGCTTAATTCATTTTTGTTATGTTAAAAGAAAATCACAATGGCCGCGTTGCATTGATCGCTAGATGACTAGCGGTATGCCCAAGGTCTAGCTTCTCGCATAATACATTATGACACAACATACATTTTTGATGATCATGGCGCTAGAGATGTAGACATGCGCTGCCGCTGCGCCGTCAGATTGTTTTTGCATTAGAACTTTCTGTTAAGAGGCTTTTATTTTATTTGTGCTGATAATTGGTGTGAATTGGAATAGTTTTGATGAAATTTCACAAAAATTTGATTTCAACACTTGTTTTGTCAGTTTCTTGAAAATCCCACGATTTTGGTGCCTTTTCCCTTTATCCCACGGAAGGCTTTTCGGACATAAAAAATCCCACAAAAAGGGATAAATCCCACGATATAACAACACTGCTACGAACTAAGTCCCAACTGGAACCAATTCCCACTAGCCAAAACGAACTAAGCCCCAGAAAATTCGGGATTTAGTTCATTATCTGCGCGGGGTCTCTTACCGATGCAGGTGTTGCCTACACTGAATAATTCGACACTGGGCCTTAATTTCACTTGTATTTGGATACATACAAACGAAACTAATTAAGATACTGTATAGTCGTTAATTTATAGCTAAGATATAAGATAATTAGATCTACTGGTCAGAAGTTTTGCTAAACTCGCTGAATTTTGCAAAAGGTTTGTCTTCAACAAACCAACGATTGGAAGTAGTTTCGGAAGAGGTTTCATCGAAAACTATTCTTCAAAACAACAGGTTATAAAAACTGAAGTTCAAAAACTGTTCGAAAATGTGAATATGTACTATATACAATATACATATATAAAAATAAACTTTTGTAAGCTCTTGTTCACTTCAACTACGTTCATATGACCTTTAAGTCTTTGCCACGAAGTGATACTTGTTCTTGTCTGGGCACTCTGTTTGGTTAAAATAAATGTAAAAAAAGTCCAACAGTTGCTTAAAATAATTATTAAAGTGCGCAAAATTAAAACTATTGAAGTTCTTTAAATGTTGACTCTCCCGTTTATGCTGGACAAATAACAATTAGCCCCTGCCCTCGTCCACAATTCGTACATTTTTGTTGGTTCAATTCCCCACTGACCTACCTCCTACGTAACCAAATCAATCCATAAAACCACTTGAAAATGACCAAGCAATTTACTTTCGCTACGCCATCTATCAATCACTTAATGCACTTATTGGCTCCGATGCTTTATATAGAAATTCGTCAGATAAATTTAGCATCAGCGGAATACATTCAACTGGTAGCTGGGTGCTATGAGAGATCGCTTCTTTGATCTGAAGTGATCGTTGGCTAGATCTGTGGCTAGACGTATCAGAGACGATGCTATACTCTGTGCTGGTGGCTAATAAATTTCCCCATTTGCTCTCGAAGCGTTTGCCATATGAATTCATTTACTTTATTGTTAGGTATATATCTATATGGCCAACAGAAGTCCAAACGGTGTTGAGGGGTGAATTAATTTATTGGCCAAGCAAATGTGTTTGTGTTCTGCAATAAGGGAATTACGTTGAGGGGAGTTTTGGTTCGTATGCTGTTGCCGCTGATATTTTTGGTGTTGTCCACTTGTAATTTGTCTTCCTAAGGGGTTCACTACAGATGTGAACAGACGGGTACAAGCATTCTTCTGTCATTAGGGAAATAATGCTTGTAATTGAGTGCTTTTTGTGTTTAGCTCGTTCGAGGGCATGTTAAAGGGACGAAAGTGTTTTTTTGAGGCTTTGTAACAGGTGAATGATTTTGACATTATGAGTGTGTGATGAAATCATATGCTACAAATGAGTACAGAAATGGCAGACTATTCGAGGCTTTTGCCATTTAACATGACTGGTAAATATGGCATGGTAAACAAGCGACGCCAAATAGCATAGACGAAGCAAAGACTTGCGTGTTTCTTTTGCAATGTGGGCAACATTTTTATTATCTTTTATTTGTCCGCTCATACATTCTTATTGTACAGGTCAGGTCACTCCTAGAGTGAAATGTCCTTGATGTCAGAAATAGGAAAAAGCTTTTGCTCTCTTTCAGATCTAAGGAAGTCGTGAGTAGCTACATTTCTTACTGCCTAAATGAGCTATTATTTCAGACCTCAACTATAAAATCTTGTGGACTCAGTGGTTAGTGTAGTGACATCGACTACTACGCAAGGGGTGCCAATTTCAATTTCCGGAAAAACTCGAATTACATCATAAAGTAGCCGTTTGTGATGAAGCTGAGATGAAAATAACACAATCTCTCCTCTACCCATATGGAGATTATTGCCCTTGATGATTCAGAGTCGATGGCGAAGAATCAAGAGCTATGGAGGGCCCACTTAAGCAACCTACACCCGCGACCCATTTAATGGATAAGCGGGCCATTGAAAATGAATGAATGAATGAGTAGTAACGAAATGTGACACCTTATATGACACCCAACAGCGCAAATAAACAACTTGCTTGAGCTAATAAGAAAATTGAGCCGGTGGGTTCTCGTCTCAAAACAATTGTCGACCGCTTTCCTCTATTTTGTTTGGACTTCCTGCACATCAAACCTACTATACCTCTTGTCCCTAGTTCCTCTTGTGTTTTGACTGTCAAGAATCTAAACTCCATTTTCGAATTGTTATTCCATTAAACGTCCTTAATATCCTAACATATGTCCCCAATTTAAAACTTTTCAACGCAATTACTTTGCGTATGCTGTGCAACCCAATCCGATCCGCCAGTTATACTGGCATAAAACAATCAACTCAAATCCTTAGCGAAGAACTTTTTTCTTTCTGAAAACAATTTCGAAACAATCGTTATCCTTAGAGCCAGCTCCCAGAGCAGCCCCCCAATTTCGTTCACACAGCATAACGCGCTGACTATTATCATAAAATCTTATTGAGGAGGGTTGTGGAAAAAAAAACGATCTCCTACCCACCTACTAGTGGTTGGGACCGCTTATTTAGTTTCGTTTCGAAAACGATTTTGATATGAATACAATCCATACTGGTTCCATTGTTTCTTCCATTTCGCGGAATTTAAATTGACTGCTAGACAAGACGGGGACTAGTTGAAGAGCTTGTCTCGAAATTATGCAAATGTGCCATGAAAGTAATTTTCCAGCTGAGTTAGGGTTGATGGTTGCTGAATTCTGATGCTCTAAATCGATCGAATGTACTAACAAGGAACTATATTTATGCTACACCCCACCACCAGCACGTGGGTATAGGACGGATGTGTTAATTGAACACCGTATCAAGGGTTTGTTTTCATTTATTCAATATGAATGCGGTCTGTTATGCTGTGCTGTCCTTTGAGTTGCGTCGGGATGAGGGTGTTTATGTTGAAATTATTATAAGGATGGTTCTTACCTGATGGCTCCCCGCCAAGCATATGCATGGTGGTTTTGTTATGCGCTTAAGTGAATTTAATTTACGTGAGTGTTTGGTTGTTTGCTTAGGAGATTGTGGGTGCGCTTGGTATAATATATAGGGGTGGGAGGTAAATGAATGGAAACCTCCCAAGATGAAATGGGCTTTTAATTAACGGTGTATTATTCAGAGGATGGTTATAGTTAGTAAATATTAGACGTGTATGGCATTCGAATTAGCACAAATACTTGCCTGATTTGGATTTCCTTTTGAGTTGGCGCACACCTTGATTGGATATTGGGTTTGGGTATCCTGAGTGGACCTAATGGTTTTCCGGGCTCTGTTGATTTTAGCTAAGAGGAAAGTTTGATATACCTAAAGTGCGTTCTTGTTTGATTTGCTCTTAAATGTACATTAAATGCTTCATATGTGACAGGTGTATATGTTTACAGGTGGATTTCAGCATGTATCTTATATTTTACAAGACATAGGCTTGTTTGGGAATATTTTTGGTAATGGAAACATGGAATTAATTAGACGTTGGGATCAATTGGCGGCTGTTTTGGAGATTATTTATTTTCGTAATGCAGTGATTTACTGTGGGATTTGGTTATTGGCCGCGATCCAGTACAAGGAAAAAAGACCAAACTACAGAAGCTCAAATAGCTCTTCGATATACCTTTGAGAAGTAATACAAGTTGTGTATCAGCAACGTATGAAGTAAAATGACCCAGAAACAGCTTTATCCGGACATGTACCTATAGCTTCTAGAAATGAACCTCAATTAGCGAAAAAGTATACACAAGTTGAAAGTCACGTTCACAGTGGGCAGACAATGAATCACATCCAATCCAAGCTAGCGCTTGCATTGACCAAAGCCAATATGAGTCATGTCTTACAGCGTTAAATAACGTCCAATAGCGTTACTTTCAATGCTCTCAAAAGTAATGGAAAAGGCAATAAATGTCGAAATAATCAAATATCTAGAAGGCCACCGATTAATAAGTGACAGGCAATACGGATTTCGGAGCTGTCGTTCCACAGGAGACCTGTTAAGCTACGTAACGCACTTATGGACGCAAGCAATTGAACAACACGGCGAATCCAGAGCCGTAGCCTTGGACATATCAAAGGCATTTGACCGAGTCTGGCATAGAGCCCTTAGGCAAGTTGGCGTCTTATGGATTACCACAACAACTCTGCGGATGGATGCAAAATTTTCTTCTGAAGAGCGATCCAAGGGTGAATCATCCAATTCGTTTGCTATAAATGCAGGAGTGCCCCAAGGATCTATTCTTTCCCCAACTCTATTTCTTCTCCACATCAACGATTTGCTTGGATCGGCAAATAATAATATCTACAGCTTTGCTGATGACAGCACTCTTATATCCTCTATCTCGAATAGTGGGCCTGTGAATGCGGCTACATCACACAGTCAGAGTTAGTTCTCTAAATGGTGATCTGGACAAAATCTTGAAGTGGGGAAAAGACAACTTGGTTGTATTTAATGCAAACAAGACACAGCTCACAACATTTTCCAGGAAAAATGCATCAACAGTTCCTCAGATCCAAATGGATGACCATCCAATCCATCCAAAGGACTCAATGCACCTTATAGGAGTCACAGTCAATTCAGGAATCACATGGCAGGACCACATATCCTATATCGCAAGATCGGCGTCCGCTAAGTTGAGCTACCTATTTAGAGCAAAGAGGTACTTTAGCCCCAAGCAACTTCTCCTTCTCTACAAAACACAGGTTAGACCAGGCCTGAAATATTGCTCCCATATATGGAGCTCGGCCCAAAACATTCACTTAACCTACTTGACAGCATACAGAGACGAGCAGTTCGACTTATTGGAGACCCTACACTCACATCGAATCTGCAACCGTTGGTGCACAGAAGACAAGTCGCTGACCTATGCTTGTTTTATAGGTACTTCCATGGTAGATGTTCGGAGGAACTCAAGGGCATTATCCCTCGAAATGCAACTTTTGGGCGCCCCACAAGACAGGCTGCTAATGCTCATGATCATAAAGTTAACTTGACAACCGCGAGGACATCATCTTTCCAAAACTCCTTCTGTTACAGGACAAGCAAACTTTGGAACTCGCTTCCTGGGGATATATTTCCAGAAGACTACAATTTGCAGCAATTTAAGTGCAGAGCTAACATACATCCGCAAGCATCTCGGGGCGCTGATGAAGCGTTATATTTTTGCCTTTCTTGGGAGAAGTATTTAAAAAAAAAAAAAAAAGATTATGGGTCGAAGCAGGGGAGAACACTAACTAAACTGAAATTGAAACTGTTTACAGAATAAGAACATGGAAGATCAGCGTCTTCCGCACAAGTTTGTGTAAGGCAGAGTCCTGATTCCAATAGACATTCTACAGACGCTCTATCGCATATGTCATTTTATATGTCTTCAAATGACCGTTTAGTCTCCACTGAAGAGGAAAGAACTGCCAAATGTGATGGACAGAGCGTAACTTTACTTTAACTTACATTATACCCTCCAATAGGCGTTGTTTTCTGACCGAAGACGCTGACTGTGGCTATAGCGTAGCTCATACTATCTGATAGTCGCATTTTATTGGTCATCCTCGTTAGCAGTCTGTAGAATTGGGCCTTCCTAATTCTTAGCAGCGATTCCGACTTTATAGATCGATGTTCCCTCATATTCATCTTTATAGGCGATGGTTCGGATTTTATAGCTTGACAAAATCTTACCATTTGAAGAGCCCTTCTCGTATTTATCCTTTTTTATTCCACGCAGTTTGTGCTCTTCTTTTTCCTCTGAAGCCAAAATGTGTTACCTATACAAGTATAGGTAAGCTGCATAAGCTCGCCGGTATTCATCATCGAACCATGGGTTTCCTCTTTGTCGTCTTGATCTTTTGAAATTTAATCTGGCGATACGGGACTTTTTGCAAAATAGAATCCAATAAACAAGCTTTAAATTTGAGCTGAATTAGAAGAGGTTGAGAGGTCCCATGGGGAAGATAAAGTATATGTAAATGGGATGGGGATTATCAGTGGGCCTCAACTCCACGTTACTGATGACTGATGAGTGATGAGTATAGCCTTACCTAGATTTCTACCTCCGCACTGAAATGAGCCAATTTTAAGAAAGAGGAAAAACAAATCTCTAATCTGATCAGTTCCAAAAATGTCCGCACACTTTTGCGTCTCTAAGCTATGCAATCGAATCTTTAAAAAATTGTTTGCCCCTAGTCCTAATTTCTCACATAACTATTCATTTGTCAAATGGGAAAGTCTTGCATTTGCAGATCTTTTCTTTGTCAAAAGCCAGTCAATGTTTTTAGTACACAATACAAATGTGTGGGTATAAATTTCACTAGGTTCCACGAATGCAAATATTTTTCTGAAGTTTTCTAAAAGGTTTTCGTATGACATATTTCGAGCTCTCGACTGAAACCACCGATCTTTTGAGAAATATGTGACTACTATTCGGTTACTTCTTGGCAAGAGAGTTCAGTAAAAAATACTTAATTGATGAAATCTGGAGCTTATGACCTCATCGAAATCATAGCTCTTTTCGGCTAACTGAAGACAGCTTTGTTTTTGTAATAAGATTCATCTTATTGATAATAAATCGCTTAATTGACCATAAGGTCGGTTAGCTTATAAGCTTAAGTTGTCCAGTCGTTTACGCTTCATATCAAAATGGGGTGCTAACAGACACGTTCTGCGTTAGCTACTCCAATGACTTTGTCATATTATAAAACTTTATGTTGCATATTTCAGTAACAAAAAACCGATTTAAGACTCGCCTCACATTCACATCAATGCAGTGTATTCATGTCCAATCATAAACCATCCTTTATGAATACTTCATCCCTTGTCATCGTTTTGGTTGTAAAAAGAAACAATTTCTAATAAACTCCCTCGATTTATCCTATAGCCCGTTGTTAAATTTTCAAATCATAGTTTTTTTCCACTCGGTTTATGATTACGAGAGTATAAAACATAAAATTTGCATAAAACTAGCAAACACCAAACAACCAAAGTCTATCTATGCATTCGCAAGCTTAAATAAAAATTCACCACAAGCAGAGCTTTTGCAGACACATTCACCATAACTACCCCAGTTTCAGTTCCCCTTTGTAAACATTGCAGACAATATTGACCCCTCCATCAGACACATGACGATAGACAACAAATTTCCATTTAGATATGTCCTCCCACACTCCCCAAGGAGAAGCTTCTAGTTATCCCATTTATCGTCCCACAGGAAATTGGGGAAAAAATTCAATTGACATTTCTATTTGTTTTAAGTGACAGAGGACAGGAGCATTAAGAAAAATCACCGGCTCCGTTAGGGAATGGAATGCCATCGTTAGACCCTACTTTGCAAATCGTTCCTTATCTCTGGTTTGCAGTTTGCAGGTTTTATCGGAAAGTCCTTTTTGTTTTGTTTCTTTATACCCGGTACCAGGTTAAATGTTTAGAATACATCTGCAGTTCGATTGGGAGCGCAATCTGCGTTTGACCTATTCAGTGGATTGCCGTTATGTACCCTAGATTTGTGGGCATAGGTATACGTATCCTCATTATCATAATAAAGGTCTCCCCATCTCTGTTGTAACCTACATTTATGAACGTTTCCATTTCCATTGGACATAGTTTTTGTACTCGATTCTTATAATGCGGCCTGACAGTTTGCGATACGAAAAAGGATTCAAAAAAACGTAAATAATGAAAAGCAGTTCTCGTTCGCAGAAGGTGATGATTGGGAGAGATACGTTTTAAGTTATTATGTGTATCTATACATAAGGGAGAACATTTATTACAGTTTGAAATTAATTTGGGTCGTTGGCACCTACCTTTCTTTGGAACGGAAGTGATTATTGTATAGCAAAGGTCGGTAGTGTTGGTTTCTGGTATAGACAGATAGTTTGTTGGGATCTACCTGGCATCGTTCATTTGTAAACAATCTAACTGAAAGCTTATCCATGGTCTTTGTTGGACGGCATCTTGTAAATGTTGGTTTTAATAATTTGTAAGCAATTATTGGTTTTAGGTATATGGAGAAGCTATATGTAGTTGTATGTTACAAGTACGACATTAGTAGTGCTTATCTTACCCTAAAGTGGTAGCCATTGGTTGAGCGTCAATCGGTGTTGAAAATATATGGTCAGGTATTGTATGAAGAGGGTAGGACTCTTATTGGCATCAACCAGTTCAGTTGTCCCAAACTATCTCATACACATACATTTTTTTTTGTTTTTTTCTACCGTGGCGCTGCTTTTGTTTATCTGGATGCGACTTCTTAAACTAATATGCGAGCGTTGAAAACGAAGAAAATAGTATTGTTTTATCGGAATTGACTGGCTGAATGAGGTCAGCAGTGTTAAGCCCTTCATCGAAGAAGAAAGACCGCGGATAAATTCACTACATTGAATCAACGGTGTCATCAATAGCCAAGGTCACAGAATACCTTAGCAACTCTGCTCTGACATTAAGTATTTGGACTAATCATGATGCTGAAAAAGGTTTAGATCTTGAATACCCAAAATAAATTTGTTTCAGACATCGTATAATGTAAGAACCTCCTTTTTAAAATAATCGCGAAACAGGATTGAAGTAAAATTTTTAAGCTTAAAAAATCTTAAAAGAAAAATGTTTGGTATTGTTTTAAGAATTTTCGAGCTTAATTTAAGTTGACAATGGTCCAAAACGAAAGCTTTTGCATTCTTAAAATAAAAACGAACATTCTTAAATCAATTTAAATCAATCAACTGTTATACGGCGAAGACCACCCAAATTCAACTTTCAACTGGGACAAACCATTGAATGGATGATGAACCAAAATGATATACCCCATATAGCCCAGCTATTTAAGAAAATCAGAGGCTACTTGGTAGACAGCATGAAGATCGCATACAAGATCCTGCTTGCCTTACTGTTTGAACGCAAAATGGGTTTAGCCGTTAACGAGGCCAAAGATAAGTATATGATGCTAACAAAATGGGACACCCAACATCGTCGAATAGGACAACCATAACTTTAAGGCAGTAAGGGACTTTCTCTGCCTATAGCAGGAGTTCGAGGCGTCGCAAGACTATACGCACAGGTCGCCTGCACACGACGTTCCATCAGCTTAAGCTCGATTTGAAAAAAAATTTCGGGTCGGGTTTGATCGATGTTGGCCATTGTGTTTTGCCGTGCACAGGAAGTATAAGAATTTTGCAGACTTCAACTTGGCGAATTTTGCGTCGAGACTTGGGCCTATACCCGTTTAAGATCCAACTGACACAGGACCCAAAGTTAATGATAACGTAATGACCATAGAAAATTCATCTTTTTGGATGAATGGCCAAATTTCCATAATGGGATGACGCCAACCAGCACGAGGTGGCAATGCATCCATAAAAAGCTGTTTGGTGCGCATTTTAGACTGGCGGTGGCGTCATTGCTCTGTACTTTTTCATGACATTGGTAAGGCCAATACCATCAACGGCGAGTACTACAAAACGATGCTGCTAACATGTGGTTCCAGAAAGAGGTGGCTATGTGTCACTCAGCTGCAGGGTATGGTTATCTGATCTCTATCAGAGGTGGCGTGAATTGGCCACCAAGTTCGTGCGATTTAACCTCGCTTAATTTTTCTTGTGGCGTTGCCTGAAGTCGCAGCTCAATGCGAATAAACCGCAATCGACCGATGTCCTTAAACCCAACATAACCAATGCCATCGCTCAAATTAAGCCGGATCTATGCGGCAGATTGGACCCCACTCGAATCCGTGACAACGTGAGAAGCTGCGGCGGACATTTGGGCCTGGTGTTATGTATATTCCATTCAATAATGGCATACCTACATGGGATTCGTTAATACCTTGCATACAGCTTATTTTATTCCATTTCAATGTCGACCAATCCTCATTTAAAACGCATTTAGTGAATCTTCAGTAAGCTTAGCTTATATTCACATATCTGTAATCCGTTGTGTGCTTTTAGAAGGGCGTCGCGAAATTATTATAACCTGTATAGGGAGTCGCAGTATGGAAAAGTTTGGGAACCCCTGGCCTATAGGATCTGCTCTATACTCTGATAACAACATCTCAGAAGAAATCAAACGAGGAATAACTCTAGCCAAGCTGGGTTTCTTTTGGCTAAGAAGGTAATAGACTAGTAGTGCCTTTTTCCGAACAACTAATAAGATTCTGTACGTTTTCCTCCCAGTTCTGCTCTATGTTGACGGACTTTGGAAGAAGAGACTCAATGAAAATTATAAAATCTGTACAGTAACATCGACCTGATTAATAAATTGCGTATCACTCTTCTAAGATGGGAATGACGTTAAAGCACATGGCTAGAAAATGCTTCCAGGAGGGACAATGCAGTAGAAGAAGACCTCGCCTAAGTAGCAGGAGCCCTCAATCAACTATGGTAGCCAGTTGGCTAAATACCGAGCTAATTGGAGAAGGAGATCTGAACACTGGTAAGACATATTTCCATGCCTTATTTTTAGCACCTACTTAGCTGGTGCTAAGTATTAAGTAATTAGGTGCAGTAAGTGAAATTCCTGCGCCTCCAGTTCAATCCAAAGTGAGACTTTCCATAAAGCACAACTATACCATACCAACCATATTAGCAGAAAATGGAAACACCAAAGCTTGTCCAATCATTACACCAAAAATAGGAATTTGGTTAAAGCGACCCGTCTTCCTAAAAACAGCACTCATTCGAAACAACATGACTATTTATGTTTCTCTTATTGCCTAATGCAGTCTGAACAAGTACTCGTACAAAAGTGCAATTAGGTCGCACTACAAATAAAATGACTACATGTCAAGTACGACTCGATGATTTACCACTCGAAAATGTGACCAATTTTCCATTACTAAATTGCGCTATTACCCTCCCCATCTGACCAATATTGACCGCAAAACTATTCAGTCAACGTGACCGAATTGATGCGAATAAAATACATTTTCACGAGACATCTACGAGTATAGCAACCAAGTACCTCACAAACATCAGCCTGCTGTATAAGCCAGCAATTTCAATGAGCAACTCCGGCAAATAAACATTACAACGAAGGCAAACACACACACACACACTTCCTCTTGAATTTCGTATGACACTAATCAAATTTACAGCTGATGTACAGCTATTGACATATCATAAAATTCACATGGCCATCAGGATGACTTATACTACCGCCCATCGCCTGGTTGTACTGAATTAATCATAAGGATTTGTGGGCCAGAACACCAGGTGCTTTTACCATGATGTCGATCGACTCTGAGTGGAGCGATGCTGCTGACAATGACCAGCATTCTCGCACTGATGCTGCAGCTGATGCTATGCCATCCTTCAATATCAATAAAAGCTGGATATGTCCAGAGCCAAATTGGTATCTATCGGCCGTAAAATTTCCGCCTGTGATTTGATTAAGTATTACAATTCATCGATGTGACAATGCACAGCCCGCAAATGATGCTGAGTACTCGAATGCCATGTACCGCACACACTCTACACCTCTACACAGCCAGCACCAGACACTAGGACATGAGAATAAATCAATAGCAATTAAATTAACCCTCTGGCTCGGACGGGTAAGGTTGTATCTATCTTGGGTTCGTCTGGGCTTCGCAAGTAGCCATCTTTTGGATTTTATGATTCTTCGTTGGTGTTATTGTTGCGATTGAACTCTAATGGTTTTCAAAAGGTAGACAAGCCAGAGCGTTGGGCGTCCCCTGGCAGGGATTTAATACGTCGAACGGGTGGATGAAAAGTAAAAGTCATCGAATTTAATTGATCGTAAATGTGAAGACTAAAGAAATGAGAATCGGCAATACTTTTAAAATTTAAAGGCGGGTGCTGTTGGAAGGATTGTGCGTCTCTAAGGAGGTTCAACGCACTTAGATTTATTGCGGTAGCAAAATCGTCATCAATATAGAAAATCCTTCGTCATGGAAAATAATGTCCTTTTATTATAGGGTTTTGTACAGGAACATATGAGTGAACGCCGTGAGCGGTTCACAAAGGGGTTCTCGAATTGGAGATCCCAATTAATTTTGGAAGTGCGTACTGCTAGCGCTTGGCGCAGTAATTTGTTCTTACTCTGCACAGCAGAGGCAAGGTGGGCAGGTGCCTCTGCTGCATAGGCTCAGCTGGGTTAACTTCGAAAAGCGTTTGTAGGATATTCGTCGCTATATATGCATCAAAGGGTCTGACAGTGTCTCTGTGAATAAATTCTTATCGACTTTATTGGCTCTAATGCGTCGCATACCTAATTCATAGCAAGAAGCTACATATACAAAACATGTACGTCGCGAGTAATAAGTGCTGGCTAGATCCAGCCACCGTTTGCTCACAACGCGGTCCACTTTAACATTCCATATACGAAGCCTTTGTCGTGACTATCTTCTTGAGTCTACGTCTTTCTTGGAAGTTTCTACCCACTTTCGCTACTGGTCTTCATATTCACTAGACAGTGTTAGCAGGTATTAACTATAAGTCCCCATGAAGCTTAACTTGCAGTGTTTATGAAAATTTCAGATCTGTCACATCTGTTTAAGTGCCTCCAAATCTATCAACTTAGGTGCTTGCTTCTAAATGTGTCCTAAAGACCTCCACATCCGTCAAGTTTAAGCTCTATTCTCATAAATGTGTCATAAATGATTGCCACCCATTACCAAGTGATAAATATCCGAAACAATTTCCAAGAGCATATCCCCTCAGGCAGGACCCAATCTAGCCTCCGCTCATAAGTTATCACATTTAAAACAATTACAGAAATTCAGAAAATTCATTGATCCTTCCTAATGGAACTAACAACACTCATAAGAGAATTCTGTGATGGGAAAAATATTCCAGCAAACGAAACGAATTTTCCGTCAAAGTACACAAGTCTGTGGAAAAGTATTTTTGTTTTACCCTTGCGTAGCTGACAGTACACACAAATAAAACTGAAGACAGAAAGATAAAAGCAAATAGATCCCCTACTTTCACACGTAATGACACCCGTAAATACTGCGACAGGATTGAAAAACTTTTCCTCGTCAAACACGTATCCTGAATATGAATTAGCCAGCTCCAGGGTATGAGAGAGGGAGGCAGCCGAAGCACAACAAGCAAATACGAAAGTGCTCCGCAAGTAGGAAATTCGTAGAGCAAAAAAAAAAAGCGTTCAGGACCCACTCTGCAAAAAATACCCCAACATGCTAATGAAAAATGTTTAAAGAAATGATAACACCCCCGGGATAAGGATGAGTGAAGATGCCTCCAAAGAAACTCTGGCAATCCAAACGAATATACAGACAGGCGACAAGGACAAGGACACTTTCACGTTTCACCAAAGCCAATTTAAATACTTAAATTTCACCATCCTTTAAAGACCTGTATACGGAGTAGACCCGGATTTCTTCCAATCGTTTACCCTCGAAAGCCCACATTCAATCCGACAGACAGTTGATGTCCTTGTTTTTTGTCTTCTTCCCTTTTTGCATTAATTACAAACTCTTTTCATGGTGCAATCGAAGTTGAAGGTGAGCGCTGGTGCTCCCCGTGTGAGTGTACTCGATTCGGATTCAAAAGGACTCATCTCAACTGAAAAAATATTTACCCAACTAATGAACGTAATGGAGTGAGGAGATTCTGTGAGGTGATATGCAATCGTCTTCGTTGGTTTTGCCACACAGAATATGTTTCTAAGGAACCTTTTCGACTTCATGCGGCAGGCAGTGGCTTTTGGCCAAAAAGTTAGTTTATACCTTCGCAAGAGGAAGAAGGATTTAACTTTAACACATCCCCCGACAGATTAAATGGTATAGAACACGGACTTCAGGTGAAGTTTGGGTTTGTCGTTGTCGGCGACGCGGCGCGCTGTGCGGTGTTGAGAAGTTTTCCTAACAGCATTACCCAAGTTTATCGGTTGATGGATGTTCAGTTCAAGATGATTTTAACTGCTCTTCTCAGAGTAGGATATGGTTGCAAAATGGTGGAGTCTGGGTATATACCTATACGGATGGCCCTAGCTACATGAAGAGCTGTATGAAAAGTTTAGTGGTTGTATTAATTTCGATGATGAAATATTAAAAGGAAGTGATGTTGCATGAAAAGTCAAAGAAGGCTTCTTTGCCGGGGTGGAATTTTAAATGCCAGACGGAGATGAACCATGTCTGGTCGTATATTAAAGATACCTTTAAAGAAGATTTTTAAATCGAACTGGTTATAGGGAAGTGTCTTTCGTCTCTTAGAATTAAAGTTGGAAACGATTTCTTGTTGAATATACTAAATACTGATATACCTTGTGTTCGGCCAGTCAATGTTGGCAATTTTGAAAGTGTGGTTTGTGTTTGATATAAGCTGACAGTTGAAATTTAATCAAATGGACCATTTTTCTATTACGCACCTAGGAGCAGACATGCGAGCTTAAAACGGTGATAAGTAGCACTAGGTTTCCAAGACTAAGGATCCACACAGCAACCTGCCGCTCTCCAGACGGTCGAACTGCCAACAAAATCGACCATGTGCTAATCGATGCGAGGCACGCATCCAACATCCTCGACGTACACACATTCCGAGGGGCAAACGTCGACTCTGACCATTTTCTTGTTGCGGCTAAATTCAGAGCTCGACTGTCCAACGAGAAGAAGCTGCGAACCGCCCAGAAGAAGAAATTCGACGTTGGACGCCTTAGCACACCTGGAGTAGCCAGAGCCTACAGCGAGCGCCTGACTACGAAACTCTCATCTGTGTCTGTGCACTCACATACCACAAAAGTTAACAACCAGTGGTGCCAGTATCGCGACATCATCAAGTAGGTAGCCGAAACCACCGTAGGGTACCAGCCACCCCAGAGAAAGAGCCCGTGGTATGATGATGAATGCCCGTGTACAGGAAAAAGGTGACAGAAGATGCACACAAGAAAGCGCTGCAGCGCAAAACAAGGGCAGCAAGAGAAGAATATCGAGCCAGGAGAAGGGAGGAAAAGAAGATCCTGCGTAGAAAGAAGAGGGCTTACGCAGCTTCCCAGCTCAAGGAGATCGAAGAGTCGCGCGATCGTAATAACATTCGGAGGTTTTATAAAAAAGCTAAGCAACTGGCTGCTGGCTACAAAACCGGAACGCAGGCATTTCGAGACAGCAAAGGAAACTTAGTCACCGAAGCGCAGGAAATAGTAGATGTGTTTGAGCAGCATTTCCAGCAGCTGCTTAATGGGCATCATGTAGAGAGAGTGATAGGGCAAGAAGAGAACCCACGTCCAGTCAATGAAGGACTAGTTCCACCACCTAGTATAGAAGAAGTTGGCTTAGCTATAAAAAAGCTTAAGAACAACAAGGCCGCAGGTTCTGATGGTCTACCAGCGGAGCTCTTTAAATACGGTGGTGATGTTTTGGTAGTGAGCATGCACCGAATCATCAACCAAGTATGGATGGAAGAAAACATGCCCGATGACTGGACTATCAGCTCCATATGCCCCATCTACAAAAAAGGCGATCCTATGATCCGCCTAGGACAAAACGTCACTATTGATAGCAACAATTTCGAGGTAGTTAAGGAGTTCACCTACCTCGGAGTAAACGTAAACTCCACGAATGACACCCTAGTGGAGATCCGGCGAAGAATTACCCTAGGAAACCGTTGCTACTTCGGTTTGGCAAAACAACTGGGTTCAAAACTCCTAACTCGAAGGACGAAATGTGTGCTCTACAAAACCCTTATCCTGCCAGTTCTACTTTATGGCGTGCTGGACGATAAGCAAGAAGGGAGAGCTGATACTGGGCTCCTTCGAAAGAAAAATACTTCGGCCGATTTTTGGTCCTGTGCGCGAGGAGGGCGAATGGAGGAGAAGATACAACCACGAACTCTATGAGCTGTACCAAGATGTGGATGTAGTCCAAAAAGCCAAAACACGTCGACTACATTGGCTCGGCGAATGGACAATAATACTCCAGCTAAGAGGCTCTTCAAATCCCAGCCCCAGGATTCCAGAAGACAAGGAAGACCGAACCTCCGTTTCAAAGACCAAGCCATCGCGGATGCCAGAGCGCTTGGTCTGGACAATTGGAAGCAGCGTGCCCGGGATCGTAGAGCATGGAAGGCTGCAGTGTCTCAGGCAGAGACTCTTCGAGCGGGTCGGGAGCCCGATGAGTAAGTAAGTAAGTAAGTAAGCAGTGTTCGAAAATGTGATGACATTACCAAAATTCTGAGGTACCTATACCTACTATAGATCGGCTAATAAAACCCTTGAGTTCCGATCTCCCTTTGTGATAGCGAATTAATCGACAGCCACGCTGTAGCTTGACGATTAGCTGTAATTTCGGCTTGGAATTTCGGAAGACAGTAGGCCCAGATTCAATTCTTCTGAAAAGAGAACTAGTAACACCCTCAACGGATGACTTCACTCCCAATATGCTTTTCACAAAACATTTTAAAGTACAAGTTCCTTAAAGATTATAATGCCAATACGAACAGGATTAGGGACTTGAATTTAACGATCTACACAGACGGTTCGAAAATGGATCTTAACATCTCAAAATCCTATAGGCTTGCAGATACCTGAAGCATATTTCAGGAAGAGCTATTTGCTATCGACGCTTGCTGTCAAACCAAACTAAAAAATATGCAGATTCACTGACAACCAATTTTCCCATCAAGGCTATCGCCTCAGTTACTATAACTTCACAATTAGTGTTAAAGTGGTGCAATGAGCTAGCCCGCTTGATCGGTTCAAAGTTACCCTAATTTGGATTCCAATGCATAGAAGGCTATAAGGAAACGGACATCCTGACGAGTTGAACAGGCAATGCTCCGGCCTTCACTGCTTACATGCGGAATAACGCCACACTTCACTCAGGGCCAGGCAAAAATTTTCCCACAATTCGTTTTAAAACCCAACTTCAGATGGAGGTTAAATTTCACAAAATTAAATGTAATGAAAACCATATTCATCGCAATGTCATTACGAACTGTTTAAAAGTCATTTATCTCTTCTATCATTACTTATTTATCTTCACAATCATCGTCATTTACATTTTACATCTAATTGAACCGATACTCGCAATATTTGCATCAGCATTGGCATTCAATATGATATCTTCATAAATCCATTTGTTCATCCAATTCCCAGAGGAAACAGCAGCTACCCCTATTTAAAAATAAATTACTATGTCAGTCAAACCAACAAATTCTTAAATAATTCATACAACCCATGAATCGTTTCAAAGAAAAACAGTCACCTGAACGAAAAGGAAGAAAATTAAACACACCAGTACCTACGACTATCTAGATCAGCACAGATGAAATTCCCCTGAGTGAGTCCTTCAACACTCTCGATATTTCTATGGAAAAATTCCTAAAAATAGACAAAGGATACCGGCGGCGATGTATCTGTACATTCTGCAATCATTAGTTCCGAGAAACGAGACAATTCCAAAGGATGAACACTTCTCTGTGATGATGAACGACAAGGTTGAAACGAACCTTCTGCAGTGTAGGCAAGCTCACACTCTCAGCTAAACTGGCACTCAGTCAAAATACTGTAAATATTTGCATAACTGAATAAATTGCATCATCCCTGTGGCGTTACGACGACGCAAAGGACGTGAGAAATGCGAATCAAAACGGGGTAAAGAACGAATATTTGGGGCCAGTACTGAGTGTATACGTAGGATTCCCATATAGCTCCAGGACGCAATAAGGAAGCCATTCTATTTCTCCATTGAAAAGGCGTAATGTGTGATAGCTCGGGGGCGAACGATTCCCAAGTCTCCTGTGGTTATTCAACGTTAGATACACACATGAAGCAAAGGGATGCGTGATGTAACCACATATAGTGATAACCGCCATTGCATCGGTCTTAATCAAACAAACGCAATGGGGTTCCGTTCGAAATTACATTGCCTAGGATTGCAGCGGGAATTTATTGTCTTCAAATAGAAATATATAAAACAAAATCTGCACATCCCTTCTTCGCTTATTAAAATCAATTCACAAATCGAATGTATTTTGCTGCCTAATCGGGGTCACAAGCCCATAAACGCCCATTTAGATTTTATCAATTTAATTAATCGAATAGCTATACGAAATGCCCTGAAGAAGGGGTGCCGCTGCCGCATGACTACTGCCTATCCGCGTCGAAGTGGTCGAATTACCAAACTCATTAAACGGGAAATTAAAGTTCAATCTGCGCTGTGCCCGGAGAGGCGGTTCCTGTTATAGCGTTATTTATAAAGGCTATAAGTTAACCCCTATGAGAAACAATGGAATGGCTCTGGTATACGGTGTAACAAAACAACCACAAAAAAGAATGCCAACCACATGCACCTCTAGCAACGCCGGACGATGGAGTTTTATGACCTCGTGGATTTATGTACGTTATAGCCACGGGAGTACTGACTTTTTGGCGGATGGTAGAGACTTTCAGTTTCCGGTTCACCTGGATCTCGTATTCTGTAATTTTATTTCGACTACGCGTCTCGATGGGTTTTGCAATTAAAAAAATGTTCCACTTGAAATCCACTCCTGTTCACGACTGGGATAATAATTTCTTCCCACAGGCGGTTCATAGTAAAAGTTTAAGGGATATCATGTTGGTATATTGTATCGTGGTCCAATTAACCAGGTCTCGTACGTTTTTATTGCATATTAAGTTGATTACTGTAATAATTGGTGTTCTGTTATCAGTAGAGCTGGATGGAAAGAAAGGTTCAACCTTATTGTCTCTCTCTTAATTTAGCCGTTACGATACGATGTAGTAAGGAACATTTTCAACTTATTACTTAACCGCGTTCAGCTATGTCCAATGCAACGTAGACTCATCATCACAAAAACACGCTATGCTTCTATGACTTCCTGGAACTATAGGTTTCCTGATGGCATTCGTTAATATTTACTTTGCAAGCGGGTATAACGCAGTAGCTTCGAGGTTATGTTGTGTTTTCTGGGCACTGAGGACAGGAGTAACCTTATGGACATGACCCTAAAGAGCTGTGAGCCATCAATAGTTCCGCAAATCATTATGGAGGATGGTTGCCCTATTCACCAACAGGTTTATAAACAAATAAATGAATAAATACGGGTAGACACCCTAGGCCTAGCTTCTCCCAACCATTCGTTTCTGCGAGTTTCTATTTTTGGGACGAATGGAAGGGACCTACAATTTTAAGCCGAGTCTGAACGGCTGAATTGAGAAGCTTTTTCAGGACAGTCATACTCTCGGATGTTTGTCAGACGTTCACGAGAGGTGGCGCAGTAGAAAAAACCTTAAGATGTAATTTGTGTTTTCCGGTTTATAAGTGGGCTTAAAGGACATTGGTGACTCACTTGGGGAAACGCGCTTCTTGAAACGGATTCAATGAGGCGCTAAAAAATTGCTATTGGCTATTTTGGTCCCGATTTTACAGCATTTACAAGATTTATTATTTTAAAGACTAGGTTCACAGTAAGATTGCATCTTATAGTTTGTGAAGGCTTTAAAAAAGTTTTCAATGTGCTTGTGTTTGTGATTGTCCTTAGTGTAATGGCAATGGGTAATGAGTTCCATAGAAGAGTGGCATGGGCGAGGAATGAGCGCTTAGATTGCAAGCAATAGAATCTGGGCCGAATCATGATGGCTGTTATATAGCAATATATGTAGTTAAAAGAACTTAACAAGTAGCATCTTAGTTTTGACCGACAAAGAGTTTTGCGTAGCACGTAGCGATCGGAGAGCATTATATATAATTTTCCGATGGTAGTTGCAGCATGATCTGTCCAGGTAAGAGTATCTATCGTTGAAAACTATACCAAGATTTCGGGACTTCGTGACGTATTCAATGGATGACTCTCCTAATTTAATCGGGGGAAATGTGGTAGACCTGCTTATAAATACAGACTGCCTTAGACTTCGCTGGATTCAGTGATAAGTTGTGTTTGAGGGCACACTGTTGTATGATCTTTAGATCTTTGTTCATCAGTTCAATCGCATTACTAATCATATCCAGCGGGCAGCACAAGTACAATTGGACGTGCGTCGTCAGCAAACATATGGGCAGTATACCATGACTTTGGAAGGAGATTTGCGAAAAATTAGACCGTGAATACGGATCTGCAAACAAGCTGTTCAGTAATACAGTGAAACCTGCGTAAGTTGGCCACCTGTGGTGCAGACATTTTTGGCCAACTTAGAGAGGTGGCCAACTTTTAAGGGTAGGTACCTATTTTTTTTAATACTTATTCCAAAAAACGGCTCTTTTATCCGTGTTATTAGTTTATTAAGACCATTATTAAAAACAAAAGAAAATGCACAAAAGAAACAGTTTTTTTTTTAAACAATAAAAATTGTTTTTTCTGATTTTCTACGAAAGGCAGAGGAACACAGAAGTTATTCACAAACTGTAGAAAGTCAGTCAATACTATCCCAACAAGATTTAACACAACGAACATTTCGTTATTTTACCTCTAGCATTTTTTTATTTTATTTTTATTATTTACCGCCGCGTTCAATAAGCTTTTGCCTAACTAGTCAACAGCCTTTGATTGGTCGATTTGCCTTCAAATCTAGGCAAATTTCGTGTGTTACGCAAGATTTATGATAAACTGTCACCTGAATTTTTAGGTGCACGAAAAAGTGCGAACGCCAGGCCAACTTTTGCAGGTTATTTAGTACGAAAGTTGAACTGAAGTGTATAAATGAGTGGCCAAGGTCCAAGATAGACAGGTGGCCAACATACGGAGGTATTTGGTGGAATATTTGTATGCAATTTTCTATTTTCTTGGTGCTACTATATACTGGCCAATTTCGGCAGGTGGCCAACTAATAAGGGTGGCCAACTTGACAGGTTTTACTGTACCAGAGAAATTAAGTGCAACATTAGTAAAGAAATCAAATCTAAAGACGGCTCCAAATCTTTACAATGACAGCGACACCTCAAGCAGATGGCCAGCAATTCTCTATAAGTTGTTCAATCCAGAAGAGGAAAAAGCCACTTTCGCGAAAAAGTCGCTAAGCTTTGGAATGGAGGAAATCAGAACCAAGGCTCTAGGTGAAAAGCGGGCTTAATGGCTCTATCGTGTCATTCAAGTGACATGAGAATGCGGCAAAACACGTAGCGATTATGAATCTTTTTATTACCCTTTTAGCTATAAAAGGTACTGTTTGTATAAATTGAGGTACATTTTAAGTCATCTTTGAAGTCATCTTGAAATCTGTTGAGAGGTTCATATAATTTGGGGTCTTATTTACGAACGATAGAAGAAGCTTAGTACCTGGTCAGGCTGGGCCAATTTCGTGAGAGCAAGGTCATTATATGGGCGCAGTAGCGCAGGTGGGCGCAGTAGCGCAGTGGTTAGTGTGCTGGACTACTGTGCGAGGGATCCCAGGTTCGATCCCCGGAAAAACCAAAATTACATCTTAAAGTTTTTTTCTACTGCGCCACCTCTCGCGAACGTCTGACAAACATCCGAGAGTATGACTGTCATGAAAAAGCTTCTCAATTCAGCCGTTCGGACTCGGCATAAAATTGTAGGTCCCTTCCATTCGTCCCAAAAATAGAAACTCACACAAAACGAATGGTTGCGAGAAGCTAGGCCTTGGGTGTCACCAGCCTGTTGCGCCGCCTATTTATTTATTTAGGTCATTATAAGAACTTAACTTGCTGTCAAAGCTATGTTATTGGTCTTTAAGTCGCTGTTTGTTTAGATTTCTTGGTTAAATTGCTGCGATCACTGTCTGAGATCATGAAGCTACTTACATACATATGGGGCTGTTTGGTCACTTTAAACGACATCTCCACAACTTGCATTCCAAGACGTGCAATGGAAAACGTGTCACCATTTAGATAGGCAGTGACGTGAGATATATAAAGTTATTGAAGATGCAGTTGACCATCATTCATTCATTCGTGGCCATTGTAACAAATAGACAATATCAATATCTCAAGAATGTCAAATATCAGCCACTGTCCGTTGGACCTTTCCGTTGAGTGCCATAAAATATAAGAAAATATACTCCCTTCCAATTCCATTCCAGTATATGACAGGCTTTCTAGTGATCCCCTGAACACTGAGCATATTGAACTTGACTATATGTACATACTTTCATTTCGTTTCTAAAAAAACTACATTCGAAGCAAAAAGGATTTACACAAAACGAGCAAAAGTGCACGACAGAAGGCAAGTCAAAGCTGAATTCCGATTGAAATTCTAGTTTTATCGAATCGAAAAATGCATCTGCACTCGGCATACTAAAAGCCGACCGCATATTGTTGCTTTTGCCGCTTTTTATGCACAGGTACTGGTACACCCACTTTTTAATATCGCATTGTCATTCGAAATTGACTTTCGTCCTACCCTCCGACAGCCGTATTATGGATGGCCAACTGCATATGCAGGCATATCAGCGTTCACATCACATCAGGCCTACCGCAGTATAGAGCTCACAACGTATATGTACCTCGTCTGCTACAGGTTGAAATATTGCACGACCTTTTGTGAGTGTACAATTATTGCACATCGACCCATTTAAAGTGCATGACCAAAAAACCCAACTCAGCACCACCAAGGCACAATGTTGACCTACTCCCAGCGCATGACCCACGAAGCAATAATACAACATGTTACCATCAAGCGGACTCAGCAAAAGGGCAGCATACGACCAAAAGTTGACATTGCAATTATTGACCCGCAATGTATTAATGTTAGTAAGCAAAATTTATGTATAAATAGGAAGTAATTAAAGTAAAATAAATGAGTTGAACTTTAGCAATTAAAGTAAAGACTACTAAACAGCTATCCCCCCACCAGTGGTAAGGTGGCTGTTCATTTGGTCCTTCGAGAAACAACGAACTACAAGGAGATTACGGAAGCTGCAAAGCCAGCAGATATTGAAGAAAATAGCAAAAGTCGAACGAGATCAACGCAAGTATGAAAGAACTGGAAGAGCTCTTTGAGATACAGAAAGAGAGGGCGGAATGGATTAAGAAAATTGGTGAAAAATACACCAAAGAGCCAATACTACGAAGAACAAAAGAGTTCGTGAGGGAAAGACTAGCAGACCTGGAGTACCAATGGACGGAGTTCAAGGAGACGGACAACAAAATAAAGGCTCACCCGAACTGTACAAACAGGCAACCATATACGGAGTCGAACTTTTATGCAGCTGTGAAGTCGACTGTTGACAACCTAAGGCAGAAATTAGAAACCAAACTAGACGAAATCCTGGAAGAAGAGCAGAAGAGACTCAAGGAAGAAAAGAAGAGACAGATGACGACACAGGGCGCGAGTGACGAGCTAAACACAACAATTAGAAAGGAAAAAGACAACCAAGACCAAGAAGACAACATGCGATGTGAAGAATACTACAAAACCACACACAAGAGGGATAAAACAGGAAGATACACGGTGCGCATTCCATTCAAAAACGATACAGGTAAATTGGGTAAATCAAAAGACAGAGCATTAGCCCGTCTTCTCCAATTAGAGAAAAAATTTACGCGGGACACTGAGTTACACAAGAACTACACGAAGTTCATGAAAGAATACCTGGAACTTGGACACATGGAGCCAGTAAAATCTACGTCAAACAACGAGATAGTTTACTACATGCCACATCAAGCAGTAATAAAGCCAGATAGCACGACCACCAAAACAAGAGTGGTGTTTGACGCATCATCAAGAACAAGCTCTGGGCTAAGCCTAAATGACACGATGCTTACAGGTCCAGTTTTGCAACAGGATTTATATAGCATTTTGTCGCGTTGGAGAAAACATAAATACGTCTACCGAGCAGACATTGAGAAAATGTACCGCCAAATAAAGATAGCGGAAGAAGACAGGGACTTTCAAAGGATCCTCTGGAGGGAAGAACCATCAAAGCAAATACAGGAATATAGACTTACAACAGTGACATACGGAACATCTTCAGCACCGTACCTGGCTATAAAAACATTACAGCAACTGGCCGTAGACGAAGAAAACAACCTTAAGACTGCATCAAAGATAGCACAGCGAGATTTCTACGTAGACGATCTACTATCAGGAGAGGACACATTGGAGGAGGCAAGAAGAGCCCAACATCAAATCATACAGCTAATGCAAAAAGGAGGATTCAAACTCCGCAAATGGTCATCAAATAGAACAACATTACTAAGAGATATAAAACGAGAAGATCAGGAGCAAGGAATATACGAAGTAACAGCATGTGAAGCAATAAAGACATTGGGAATATACTGGAGACCCGACTCCGATACATTCGAGTTTAAAATAAACATGAACCCGTCCACTAAAAACCTTACCAAGAGAATTATTATCTCAGAAATGGCAAGACTTTTCGACCCGCTAGGATGGCTGGCACCTATAATCATTACAGCGAAATTGATTCAACAAGAGCTGTGGTTATCGGGAAAATCTTGGGACGAAAATTTACCAGATGACATATCAAAAAGATGGATGAACTTCAAAGAAAATCTCTACAATATCGAGAGTATTAGCATACCACGATGGAATCAATACGAGACGAAATACCGTATTGAGCTGCATGGTTTCCGCGATGCATCAGAAAAAGCGTATGCTGCCGCAGTCTACAGTAGGGTAATCACTAAAACTGGTGAAGTACTAACGACGTTACTATGCGCGAAAACCAAAGCGGCACCAATCAAACAAATAACACTTCCCAGACTAGAGCTTAATGGAGCAGTGCTTCTGGCCAAACTAATAAAAAAGGCGAAAAAAGCACTACAAATAGAAAACATAGAGACGCATGCTTGGTCGGACTCCACGATAAATCTCGCCTGGATAAAAGGAGGCCCAACTAAATGGAAGAATTTCGTGGCAAACAGGGTTACGGAAATAACAGCAATTCTGAGCGCAGAAAATTGGCACCACGTAAAGGGTACAGAAAACCCAGCAGACTGTGCGTCCAGAGGTATATGTCCCTCTAAACTCAAGGGACACGCATTATGGTGGAACGGGCCAAAATGGCTATCAAAACTAGAAATAACCTACACTGATACTGAACAACAATACACGGACTTAGAAGAACGTAAAGTCAAGACGCAAACATTAACAACATTAAACGAACAAGAACCAGATCGTATTAAAGGGATGTTAGCACAATACAGCACACTGAGGCGACTGACAAGAGTACTTGCCTATTGTAAACGGTTCATTCACAACGCACGAACATCTGAGGATGGTAAACGCCTAGGACCATTAACATGTGATGAAATATGGTCAGCAACAAAAAATATAATAAAAAAGGTACAAGATGAAGAGTTTAGCAAAGAAATCAGACACCTGAAAAGAGGCAAAGAAATCGAAAAGAAGAGCAAACTTCGGTGTCTTAACGCATTCATGGACAAAGACGATATGCTACGCGTAGGAGGACGGTTAACAGAAGCAGATATTCCACCGACGCAGAAACATCCATTCATCATTCCACATTCTGGTCCTCTCACCACTATGCTAATTGAAGATGCTCACAAAACAACACTGCACGGGGGAAACACACTGACACAAGCACACTTACGACAACAAACAAAGTATTCATAGATGTGCCATATGTTTTCGATTCAAGTCCAAAATTAGCAATCAACTAATGGGAAATCTCCCACAGCCAAGAGTAACTAATAACAGGCCGTTTCTGCATACAGGAGTAGATTACGCAGGACCCATAGATATACGAATGACGAAAGGAAGGGGCAATAAATCCTATAAAGGATATATAGCAATATTTGTATGCTTAGCGACCAAAGCAGTTCACATAGAAGCAGTGAGTGACCTGACCGCAAACGCATTTGTTTCCGCCTTCAAGAGAGTCTGCGCGAGAAGAGGTCATATTGGACACCTCTATAGTGATAATGGAACAAATTTCGTAGCTGCTAACAAGATTCTACAGTTGAATGTAAAAGATGCCAAGAAGTGGAATGAAGAAATCTATGATACACTAGCGTCCAATCATACAGAATGGCACTTCATTCCACCAGGATCTCCCCACTTTGGCGGTTTGTGGGAAGCTGGGGTAAAATCGATCAAGCACCATCTCAAGCGAACTATCGGCGAGCACAAATTAACATACGAGGAATTATCAACACTACTAACTCAAATAGAGGCATGTTTGAATTCAAGGCCAATATGCCCACTTTCAAATGACCCAGAGGAGACTGAGGTGATAACACCAGGGCATTTTCTAATCGGCACGGCCCTATTGGCACCACCGGAAAGATGCATGCTAGACAGTGAAAAGGGATTACTAACTCGATGGCATCTCTTAGAGCGGATGCAGCAACAATTTTGGAAAAAATGGAGCACTGAGTACTTAGCAACACTTCAACAACGATCCAAGTGGACGAAAACTGTTGGGAATTTAAAGGTTGGAAACATTGTCCTTATCAAGGATGAGCAGCTTCCCCCAACTAAGTGGAAATTGGCAAAGGTAGTAGAAACACACGCTGGGACTGATGGTCTAGTACGAGTGGTAACGGTAGAAACGCACAACAAAACCTATAAGAGACCCGTAACAAAAATTTGTTTGTTACCAATTACCGATAATGACGAGTTTACGAACCTTGACAGAAAAACGAAAGAAATCATGCAAACTCCAGCTACCAAGGTGAAGCCATCGACGAATAGAATTGAAACGTTGAAAAATATACCTAAAACAGTATCAAGTCACCACATCCAAGTAACGGTCGAGGAGTATAGAAGCACCAAGAGGAATAAAATTAGACCTACTAACATTCCGTCGAGACCACCTATCGAAGAGCTAATAGGACGTCATCAAGAGAGGAAGCGGCCACATGAATCCAATAAACAGCATGATAGCAGAATAAAACGAGTAGCCCTTCCATCACTGTTACTATCTATAGCGCTCGTGATAGTAGCCCTGCCACATCAAGGATCCACACAAATTACAACAACGCCCTTCAAACATCGGCCTGGTATATATTTTGAGAAGATTGGCAACGTCAATTTAGTAACAAATGAGTGGAAAATTCTAGTATATTATGACTTGGGAAATTATTGGCGCGAATACAGAGGATTTAAAGAACTCATCAACGGACTAAACGATTTCTGTAAGAGGAAAAACACGGACGGCTTTAAGAAATACACTCAGTGCATAAAAATAGCAAATCAATTCGATCACCAGCTAAGTATAATAAAGAACAACAATAATCTACTTCTAAAACAAGGTGTCGGAAAGGAGCCAGAGGCTAGGGCCAAACGATCCCCCTTTGATTTCGTAGGTATGGTAGCAAACAAACTATTCGGAGTTTTGGACGAAGACTTTGCTCAGCAATACGAAAACCAAATACAGTCATTTAAGGAAAATGAAAAACATCTACTTGGTATGGTCAAAAATCAGACATCAATCATAGAATCAACAAAAAACATTCTACAAAAAGACACTGAAGTAATAACCCAGCAGTTAGAAATATTTCATACTCATCTCGAAAACCTAGCAAACGATGTATTAGCAGCCAATGAAGATTGCAATGCCAAAGTAGAATTCTTATCACTATCAACATTCGCCACGCTAGCAATGCTCAACTACCAACAAGCCCAGAATGCTCTGATCGATGTCTTGATCGATATACACCATGGGAAAATGAATCCGCTCATACTAACGCCAGATCAGCTTCACTCACAACTAACCACTATAAGGAATCATCTGCCGCCACAATTAGCCATCGCAGGAGATGCGTCACAGCCGAACTTATTACAGTTTTTCAAGCTTCTTACTGTGAAGGGCAGAGTAATGCAACAAAACGTTGTATTTGAGATAACGATACCCTTGGCGAATATAGAGGATTATGAGATCTTTAAGGTGATACCTGTACCAACTGTTCATCAAAAGGAATACATATTCATCGAACCATCAGCTGACTACTTAGTAGTAAACCTGCTTCGAGAAGCGTACTACACAATAACAAAAGACGAATTAATAAGATGTATTCAGAATAATGACAAATACATATGCCACCAACAGCATCCAACATACAATAGAAGATCAAACATAAGCAGGTGCGAAATGGAACTATTGACACATGCAGACGAAATCTCACCATTTTGTACACTACGAAGTATGGAGCCACATCCTGTATGGATTCAGCTAAACAACGCAAATAAATGGATCTACGTGTTGGAAAAGGAGTACACTATCAATATAATTTGTGGACAGAAGATTTTCGAAACCACACTTAAAGACGACGGAATACTAACAATAGAACCTAATTGCATTGTCAAGCAAGACACCATGACAATCTTATCCAAGAATAAGATTTCCAGTCGTGTTAATACGTCATTCATCCCATCTGTTAATATTTCACACATATTATTAAATACTACAAGAAATAAAGCAAACATAATCCCAAGGATGAGTCTCAAAATTGACCATGATAATCTCAACGCAGTAAGTCAATGGATCGAAGACTTAAAAAAGCACGAGCAACTACCGGGGAATACAACACCACACGACATCCACCACAATATCACTTATGCCGTAATGTTAGTATTTGCCGTAAGCACTATTGGTTACATCGTCTGGCGACGCCGCCGCAAGATCAGCGCAGAGGAACAGCAAGAAACAGAAGCACAACCACAACCAGCTAGAAGACATCTCACGGTAGCCGATTTCAGTGTTTAATTGGCGCGGCAGAATGTACAATTATTGCACATCGACCCATTTAAAGTGCATGACCAAAAAACCCAACTCAGCACCACCAAGGCACAATGTTGACCTACTCCCAGCGCATGACCCACGAAGCAATAATACAACATGTTACCATCAAGCGGACTCAGCAAAAGGGCAGCATACGACCAAAAGTTGACATTGCAATTATTGACCCGCAATGTATTAATGTTAGTAAGCAAAATTTATGTATAAATAGGAAGTAATTAAAGTAAAATAAATGAGTTGAACTTTAGCAATTAAAGTAAAGACTACTAAACAGCTATCCCCCCACCAGTGGTAAGGTGGCTGTTCAGTGAGGCATATAAAAAAACAGAAAAGTTTATGTTTACGTTTTTTATATCACTTGGATGTTGGAGGATATATTTTTAGAATGCTTCATCAGTGCACGTAAAAGCAAATTCCGTAAACTCTGCCATCAAAGGCTCTTACACACAGAACGTATACCTATACAAAAAGCATTAACAAGCGAATAACCTTTAAAATGAATTCCAACTCAGCATCATCCATGGTCCTTTAAAGGACTTAGAAATGAAATGGAAATAGTTTTTCAACAGCAAACTATGGATAGAAAAACCAGCTAATAACATGACGTTCTGAGCACCAGACTGGGCGTGTTCGTAGCGAGAATGCCATATCCTCCGGCAGAGGCAAATGAAAAAGACAAGATAATAATGCCATATCCTGCGTCCGAGAGTGTGGAGTGGTGTGCGCCTAGGGGCGCTGTTGCACGTAGTACAAGTACCCAGCAGCCCCTATACCCCTACTCACACGAAACTGAAGACGTCGGCAGATTTGTTCTTCTTTTTTTCGGGAGGCCATAACCTCTTTGCCTCAGGGCAAAGGAGTGGGATTTCTTTTCAGTTTTATTTGCTGGTGCTGCTGCTGCTGCTTCATGGTTTCTTGAGGACTCCGCCGGGATAGGCGCGCACTGCAAGATATAAATATATATATAGTAGAGAGTATAGAATGTTGTTGCTGAAGTTGTCTCACGAGATGTCGAGGAAACTATTTTTCAGATTACAATCTCGTAGCAAATGTGTAAGTGGATTTGTATATGCGGCTCAGCAGTCGGGACGTTTGGTAGTAGTTGCAAGGATTTTCTTTTCAATTTTATTTATTAGCTCTTCAAGGACTCTTCGGTGTACGTTTACTGTATGTGAAACTGAGTTCTCACTAAGATTGGAAATCCAGATTGTAGTATTTATGTGAATGTGTGCCTTATTCAATTTGGAAGGCATACAATGCGGGGTGAATGTGTTTGTGGATTATATCGATTCCTCTATCCTTGCGGAAAGTGATTGCAAATGGTAAATGATAATGTGCAATTGCGTCTGATATAATTGAGGTAATATTGTAGGCTTAACGGTGTGCGACACTTAGCTTGGGTTAGAGAGCTACATACAAACAGTCCGAGTTTTCAACGCTATTGGCTATTGGAATTGTAATCATTTGGGTGCATGGAATTAAGACCGCGTGAGTTTGGGTGGTGAATGATTTTGGAGCTAAAAATTTGTTTTAAAAATGATGGTAAACGAATAAAGAGACTCAGCGGTTAAAGGATAAGACAATCAACAACTATCTTTGGCAATGTTTCAGACGAAGAGTGGCATGCTACTTAGGCAAACGAAATGAAGTATAGGCCCCCTAGTTACAAACGATTACTTTTGACGCATTGTCCACTTTCTGTTGAGATTCCAAAGGTATATGTTAGACGCGATTCACAGGCAACTATACCATCAGTTGGTATAAACCGTTTGTAAGGAAACATCTTCAAGTCTTACAAAAAATTACGCCACAGAGACGTGCGTGGAATGACATCTTCAGTCACGGTAGCGATATTCTCGGCTGAACAAAAGGTATACGAGGCCTTTCAGGGACTACTCGGCCCCGTGTTGTGTCGGTAGTCGTGTCTGGCGGTTAAAAGTTGGACCGGTGGGACGTGGGACCCAGGCAGGCAGGAAAATCGTACAAGTGACGAAATGCTGTCCTATGAAGAAATATTCATAGTTTGTTTAGCATATTGTCACTTGTCAGTGCAGTTGTGGTTTGACATGCGTTGGTGTTCTTTTTGAAATGTCATCTTGATGCCAATCTATCTGTGAAGATGCTATATGTCCGTGTGCTTACATTGCAGTCACACCTTTTGGACGAAAGATGTATAATTTCGTGAATGGCTTGCTTAAATAATTTTCCACATTAATTAATAACTATTATTGTGTGTATATTGCTTGGCAAATTTTTAGTTGCATTGCCATGCCAAGAGATACTCGTGCATCCCAAGGGGATAAAGCACCCTTACTAATATTTATTTTCCTTTAAAGGTAAACAACACCCATCCAACAACCCAAGTTGAATGCACCCCTCACAATATTGTAGTAACAAATATAAAGTAACGCTCATCGTTTTCCATCGTAAAATTTCAATTTTTAACTGTCATCATTTTGTGTTGCAACACTGGGTTTATTTATCCTCTTGAATCATCATCAATACCTATCCATGGGGAGTTGTAAACTTTCGCAACACATCCTTTGAACGATGTACGAATTGTCATTATCGATAAAATTTTCCTGTTCATTCAGCTCTGGGCTGATACCTCCCTGGGCCATGTTGCCTTACACATACATTGTGATTACAAATATCGTTTTAATCCCCTTATGACGTTTATTGTCTGGCTCGCTTCTGTAGGTGGTTGTCTCTCGAAGGGTGTGTGTGTGCACATGTTTTAGGACTTTTAATATTCTTTGCAACTACCTAAAGCGTTGTGGTGCATTCATTTTGAATAATTTTCTACGTACATATTGCCTAGCTATTTGCAAGCGCAATTTTTGTTCAACCAAATTTTCCACATGGATGCATTTATGTGGTGGCGTGCCATACACGAGGCCAACAAAAAAAAATTCGTATCCAAGAGACTTTTTTTCGTCTTTCTAATCCTGCTACGAATACTCAAGTAGATAACCATATCGTGCGTGGTGGTGGTGGTTGCGACAAAACCCTGAAAAGGGTTGTTGTGGCATGGCGGTTCCATAGGTACCCTCATAGAGCCGGGTCCTTTTGAAGTTGCCTAAAAAGCACACGTACACGCTCGTGCATTTGCGGTTGAATATGTTTTGTATGAAATGGAAATCCTTTTGTGCGGTTTTGTGAATTTTATAGGAACTTTAGAGAATGCATACCTACATACCTAAAAACTATTTTTTTAAATCTCCTCTAGGATTAAATTTGAAATGGAAGTTGTTTTTTTTTTTCTTATTGTTGTTCTTTAGAATTTGTTTTATAGTTGATGTTAGTGTTTCGGTTGGATAGTTCGGGGAGACTTACAAAAGCGAAGGAAACAAGGATTAAACAAGTTTCTACAAAGTTGTAGCAAAGGAGGAGAGATAAAAATCTCAACCAGAAGTTTATGTGTACCTTCCTTTTAACTGTTATAAGATTCCTTACTGTCTTTGAGCATGGGAACAACAAACTCTCGGATGACCCTTTTTGCCAAAAAAAAACTCTGCCAAGACAGACGTAATCAGTGTCTCATTAAATAACTGCTTGTATGTAAAACGTGCTGCAATAAAACGTCTTATAAGCAAAGGCATATTAATGTCGAGCCGACGACGAGAGAGAGAAAGGGAGACAGTCTTCTCTCCTTTGAATAAGCGTGCAAAACCCTTAGGGATCCAGCCCAAAAAGGACTTTATTGGCTATTATAAAAATGTCAATGGGAATTGAATGCGATGCACGTGTTTTCTTTCTTGCGGGTGTCTCCTTGTATTCGGTTATAGAACTTTGGGAAGTGTATCTTTTATACGTACCTACATGTTATTATAGTCAAATAAATTGTAAGAGTTTTGCGAAAACATTGCAAGAAGTTGGCGAGAAATAATGAATAATGAATGGGGGAGGTGCTTGCATAAATAAAGGGTTTTCCAATGAGAGGTGTTATTGTGAATGGCCCGCTATTTCGTTAGCTGTCACTTTTGAAGCTTTTATTCTTTGACATTTGACAAGTAGAAACTACGCCATTACTAAAAATGGAACGATACACGCTTCATTGAAATTATTAACATTCACTACAAAAATTGTGAAAATCTTGCAGTCACAGTTCGCAAAACTAAAGCATTTTTTGGTCGTCGTGAAGCACCTTGTCGGACCGCAATACAGAAATTGGTGGAAAAATTCGAGCTGTTGGGACAAGTTAGTGATGTGAAGAATAAAACCCGTGCACGTCGCTCAAGAACAACTGAGAATATTGCTGCTGTAGCCCAAAGTGTTGAAGAAAACCCAGGTTTGTCCATTCCTCGTCGTTCTTTGTTATTGGGCATTCCACAAACGTCATTACACCGTATTTTGCATAAAGACTTGGGTCTTAAGGCTTATAAAGTTTAGTTAACACAAGAACTCAAGCCGGCCGATCATCAACAACGTCGCCAACAGCCCAGCGTCGATTCATGACCTCAAAGATAAAATTCGTGAGGCTACCGAGGTCAGGACATAGGGCAGCCACTTTGCGATTTGGTTATGAAAAATTTCATGAAAAGGATATGGTCCTGTAAGAGTGCTCGTGGTGGCCATTTGGCTGATGTTGTTTTTCATTATTAACGGCATACCTTCCTCTTTATTATGAAATAAACATCCGATCATTTATCTCAAAAAATGGCATTTTTCTTTGAATACCAAAATAACACCTCTTATTGGAAAATCCTTTATAATGCCGGGTGCAATGATTTGGAAATGCAATATATGACGTAGCGTATCATAATCATAAAGAGTGTTCAGGATTGAACTGGTGAATGTCGGTTTGTAGTGCATATTGGTCCTTTTGTTTGACATGCATAGCAATTGGTATAGAGACCCTAGACAGGTATAAAGACGACGTTAGAGCCATCCAGCAAGTGAAATAAAAGCCCCCCAAAAAAGGTGAAGAGCTGTGTGATCTAATAAGGCTGAAAAGAGCAAGGTATACATTCATTTGGATGAAGATTTCTGAGGCAAAAGTTGCTGAGGATTTGGATAGAACAATTCTGCTGTGTGCTCAATGGCTGAAACTTCTACATACACTACACCGTCAGATCCGCCTGGATGATGATAGACGAAATGTTCACATGACAAATACGAGGTGAGGATAGCGTTATTCAAAGTCAAGTCCAATTAGACTGATGGAGCAAAGGGAGACGATTTTTTAATAAGCAGGCACCAACAAACATTTATTTACCATTTTCAGATTTTTTTTCATGTGGTATAAATACGATTTTCAACCAAATTTAGGTATTTTTTGAAGATCCCGATTTGATATTTCTGATTGACATCGATTTCGTTGCAAGATATTTTTTAAAACACTCTCTCGTCGGTTTTGTGCCAATGACTTTTAAATTACAAGCCTTCCAATAAATAAACTTCAATAAATAATGTCTGAATTTTTAAATAAACTCAAGTTTGACAGTCCGAATCCTCAGATAAATTTATTGCGTCCCAAAATAATTGCATAATCCCAACCCCGAATAAAAGATGAACATAATCCAATAAAAATCGCTCCAAATGAATGTACCGACCATCGACCGACGACATAATGAATTTTATTTACTGCCAAAGTGAAATTTGCATATTTTCCAAAAAGCGGACATTATCATCATACTGCTTCCGTTTCGTAACGAAGCCGCCTGCCTCCCTGGTTTATCCTTTATAAAATTGAGTTTTGCAAATTATTTTTGTTTTTCAACTCTTTCATTGCAAGCGAAAGAGGATTAACCCTTATTCAGACGATAGGTAGCCCCACTGCAAATGCATCCTTTTATCAGAAACACAATTTTCCGGTTGTTTAGTTAATGATTACTTGGATGGTAGCCAATACTAGCGAGCGTGGGTTGCATGTTTTATCCCAGGCGCATCCTTTTCACATCATCATCGTCAGCAGAATACAATTTTTTTTTTTTTTTTTTTGCGAAAACTTTCCAAATTGATGGTGTTTCGTTGATGTTACGTTGTTCTTGTCGCTGCCAGAAATACTTGACTTAACTGCCGAAACGTCTGCCACAAAGAAGGATTAAAATTCCACTGCCAGGTCCATATTTGCTCGACAGTCAGCCAAAAAAGGGCTACAAATGCGATTAACTTGGTTAGACATTAGGGTTGAGGTTTTCAAAATCCCATTCTTCAAGCGATTAATGTTTTTTTTATTTTCTTTGGACAGACAAAAAGGATTGCATCCATAGACGTCAAATGGCAAACCATAAACACAACCCTCTTAGCCATATAAACATGATGGGCGTCGAACTGGTTAACCCTCCATAACGAACGGATCAATAAAACGTCTCCCAGCTCCCACTATCGGTATATTGTGACACTTTATGAGGATATATTTTTGTGTGGAAGACTTATCGCCTTTAGATGTAGACCATCCGGATAAGTTGATAGATGGAGGCGACGAACAAACAGAAAAAGCCGCACCAACAAATATTATGCGCATTAATTATGACACCCCCTTCTCCCGGGATGCGCCGGGATCTGTAGACACAACTTATAAGCAAACAAGTAAAAAGGCAAACATCCTGTTTTTTCATCTTCCATTTTGGTACCATTGCACCCGACCACAACAACTTGATTATGACAAAGATTCGATTGAGTTTAATGGTGAAAGGGGAAAGGGCGGACTTTTTGCCACTTTTATTCATTTGGGAGAAGACTTTCTGCAAGAAGGTAGACGCTTTCCAATTCAATTAGGGATCGAGTTCAATACGACTTTTTTTTTTTTGAAGGGATACCTATTCCCGTCAAGAGGAAACAATTTCAGACGTTCATTTGGGAATACAAATTAGGGAAATTGGTTGGTCTTTTTTTTCGAACCATATAAAAAAGGGTCAACGCGACGAGAAAGGAATAATTAATGTCAAGGTAATACGGTATTTTTATATTGATTCAGAATGACGGCTTATCATTTAGAGACCTTCAACCAACGGCGAATTTTAAATTATAAATTTCAATTTATGAGAAATATTAATTTGGTGTCATTTTAATTAAGTCGCATACTTTAGAAGGTACATTACTTACTTCGGGTTAAAAAAAAAATGTTACCTAAATTGCGGTATAGTCCAATACAAATTTTTAATACTTGAAGCTTTCAGGTGGGAGCAATGGCTCAGAGTTTAAAATGGCGGACTACAGAGGGTAGATTGCACCGTGAGAAATATTACCCAGAATTATTGCCAGATCGCCCAAACCGTCAAAGAACAATGCAAGTATTCCGCTGTATCGTCGTTCTCTCCACAAGCAGGACAACTGATGGTGTCGCTCAAGGCCAATACATTTAAGTGTTTGGCAAAAGCTTGGTGGCCCGAAAGGGCGCCCACAAGCAGTCTGGAGTCGATTCTCCTGAGAGACAGAAGGAAAGACGCCGAACTTTTGCAAATGTTCGGACGCAGTCAATTGGTCTGTCTTCTACACCCAGCACAGTCACTCCACCGACACTCGTGTTCACGACAATGGATGACCTAACCACGGATGCAGGTAGACCCAACGCAGGTTCAGGTCCTAAGAGAGCTTCTTCTGAACCCAGCCTGGCAAGCTTATCAGCGATCTCATTTCCCTGGATACCAGTGTGACCTAGGACCCAAATAAGTTTGACCGTGTTCAGCTTACCGCCCAAGTTCAGAGAAAGCTTGAGTTCGAGCACCAACTTGAACGAGGTAAGAGGGTTGAGCAGCGCTTTTAGGCAGTTCTGTTTTTCCTTAGTTGCACCTGTGGCTGCAACATTCGATAGCTCGGTGAATTGTAGGTTTCTAATCCTAGTTGTCATGTAGATTTTATTGAAAGCCTAATAAACTATACAAGCAATTTTTTATAGGTACCTTGTTCAGTTCTTGAGGTGGGATTCAGTATTGGCAGCTTCCCACCAAACAACCGAATCATAGGTCAGAATTAGTCTTAGTCGCTATGTACAACTTTGTTCGGTTGTTAGCCCCTTTATGCAGACGTAATAAGCATTTAGTCCTTTCATCATTATCTTTTCGTGTCCAGTTTTATTTAGAGTTAAATGAAATACCCACCATTTTGGCTTGTGATGCGGACAAATGCCTCGAAATTTTGTTGGTTCCATTTTGGTCTTTTATACCTCCTCGAAAACAAGATGAGTTCGGTTTTGTTGGGGCTAACCGCAAGACCGATGGTCTCGGTCCACTTTGATTGTTCTGATAACGCAGAAGATGGTTTCCCAAAACCAGCTTTAACTATGTTATCTAGCGACTTCCTCGATACCCTCTGTAGACAAGTGATTTAGGGGAAAAAAAACTGTTATTACGCCACAACTTTCCACTTCAGACAAATCTCCTTCCAATTGGCAATAAAATCTCCCCTACACGCCCACTCCGACTCATAGTAAAATTGAATAAAAATCACGGCTCTTACAACTACCCCTGATTTCTTATTTATCCTTTCTTATTCATTCCCATAAAAACCGCACTTGGCATACGTTTCACTAAATTAAAGGACACTTCGCGAGCTCACACCTGTTCTCAAGAAACACTGCGTCACCTTACAGTTTACACCAGTGATACATATTCACTGTCCCAGATACAGCTCCTGGAATATCAAACGTATGTAGAACTGCACCGCCTCTCAAGGAGAAAGTCATAAAAACAAAACAATAAAACAGAATAATGGGGTTGCATATATTAGGAGTACGAACCCTTGCTGGCGAAGCACATTCCAGTACGTTTCTTTCGAGCAGAATGCGACCCCCGTATTATTTGCATTCATAAAGCGCCTTTTGCTCACACCGTGTGCCGGTGGTACCTTCCTTCTTCCCATGGTTACCGAATGCACTTAAATAAATGCTTTTCTTTGACGGCAATATCATCCGCGTCAACCTCTTGGCTATAAAATATAATATGCATTCGCATATCCTCGTGGGAGTCGCAAAAGTGGAAGCCAACTCCATACGGCAAGGGGGTGCAAGGCATTATTGCGCTGGCTGTGTGTGAATTTGTCTGGGTCATTTATCGATTCGATTAAGGGAACAGATTGACGGTTATTAAGGACATGCAGTCCGCAGTCGGTATAATTTGGATCAACGTTGAGTGAATAATGGGAAGTCTGGCATATGTCGCTGCAAGTGGATGGATGGTGAATGAGTGCATAATTGCAAGGCTCCAACTCTTGGTATGGGTGTGTCCTTGTCCTTGTCTATATATCTGTTGTTATTTTAGAAAAACCATTAAGTCCTTCTAATTGTACTCGGGGAGCCCAAGCCCCGTAACAAGTATATAGAGCGGAATGGCATTTTGGGCTTTCTCTAAATATAAACGCCAGGATATTCATAGGAACAATATCCCTACACTGACCCAGTTCGCACGGATTATTATTATTATGATGTAGAAGATGATGTCCCCGACCTATACAATAGACTTTGTGCTTGTGTGTACAAAATCATTGTTTACGTTCATCATGGATGGATGGCAATCCCGAGATAAAATATTATAGAAACTGTACATCTGTTATCTTTTATATAAACAAAGGAGCAAGGATGCAATTTAGATTCTGGTCACGGACAATGTTAGAAATAAAAACAAGATGCCGGCAGAATGTGGTGCGTATTGGGGCGGAGAAAATTGCTCAAATTGGAAGCAAGTTACATAATAACTGAATTCAATTCAGCTTCAGTGGGAGGATAGGTGTTATTAGGGCTTATCACTTATCAAATAGAATATAGAATAATCCAATAACGATTTAGGTAATTCGCGCTATCCTATTAATTTTTTGAGGCCGAGAGCAGGACGAGAATAATATCATACCTACAGATTACCTATCTGACTAAATCTCAAAGATGACGATATATGCAGAGGTTGCGGAGACGAAAAGGCCCAATGAGGACACACCTCACTTATTTTGTCACTGCCCGAGTCTCTGTCACTTGACCAACAGAACATTTGGAAGTCATTACTTCCATAATTTACAAGAACCTTTTAATGTCTCACTTTCCGATCTTTAGAGGATTTTTTAGGATATCAGGATGGCTGGACGGCGTCGGGTAACAAGATAGAGGGACAAGAAGCTAACCACCTCTAACACCAATGGTTAACCCCCATAAAAGGACAGCACAATGGGTCCACAAGCACTGTACAAGTGTAATACAATAGAGTTCACCTTTCTCTACCAAACCGTAAACTAAACCTAACCTAGACATTTTAGACGGATATTGCACTAGGAATGGCCTTTCGGTGAATCATTTGAAAAATGAGGTTGTTCTCTTCACTAGACGGAGGATTGTGATTGTGTTGTGACCAGTGCGACCTAAGTAAGGAATTTCTTTCGACAAAGTTAGTCAAGTCGGAGACATTGAAATGAACTCTTAGGTCTATAGCGACGTAAGGGTGGTTATGAAAATTGATGCTTATTTCAGAAAAGGTCTTTAAATCGATATGGCTAAAATACTCCGTTTTTAAGCCTTTACATTCGAATGTATTCTTCAAAGAACTGTCTATCAGAAATCAGAATTGCACTGTAGCTTTCCCGAGTTAGTCTGTCTCTGCTTTAGATGCTCTGCTTGGTTACGAAGCAACCAAGAGCCTCGGATACGGATGGATTCACTGTTGACGACCCTGCAAAACGAAAAAGGACAATGACGTTCGGGTCTGCACGTGGAATGTTCGAACCCTGAACAGACCGCGTGCAGCCGAACAATTAGCGGAGGCCCTAGACTGCTACAAGGCAGATATCACCGCCATTCAGGAGGTGCGGTGGGATGGGCCAGGCAAAAGAAGGATGAAAACCTGTGACATCTACTACGGTGATTGCTACAGAGAGCAGAAGCAGCGTCTATTTGGATGCGGATTCGTTGTAAGCGGCAGACTTAGGCAAGAAGTCTTGAGCTTTCGACACGTAAGTGAGCGCCTTACAACTATCCGCATCAAGGCTAAATTCGCCAACATCAGCCTGATATGCGCTCACGCCCCCACAGAAGATAAAGACGACGCTACCAAAGAATGTTTCTATGAGCTCCTCGACAAAACATATGAGCAATGTCCTAAATACGACGTTAAAATTGTCTTAGGTGATTTTAACGCCAAAATAGGAAAGGAGGACCTCTTTGGTAGCACAATCGGAAAGCACAGCCTACACGACACCACGTCTGGAAACGGACTTAGGCTAATTGACTTTGCTGCGGGACGTAATGCTACTATAGCAAGCACACGGTTTCCACACCTCAACATTCACAAAGGAACATGGCGGTCACCAGACCATCAAACGGTCAATCAAATTGACCATGTTGTGATCGACGCAAGGCACTCCTCCAGTATTCTAGATGTCCGAACTTTCCGAGCGGCCAACATAGACTCGGATCACTACCTTGTTGTAGCCAAGGTACGTATGCGGATATCCCAGACACCACAACAACGAGGAAATACTGTGAGAAGATTCAACGTTGAACGGCTACAAACGCAACAAACCGCCAGAACTTTTGCCGATCGCGTCTCCCTCAACCTCTCGAGAAGTCCTGTGCAGCCAGCATCAAGTGCTGAAGACCAGTGGCATCGATGCCAAGAAGCCGTCAGAAAAGCCGCAACTGATGTGCTAGGTTTCACCCGACCACCACCGCGAAACCCCTGGTTTGACGAAGAGTGCCGGCAAGCACATGCAGCAAAGCAACTGGCCTACAAAGCGGCGCTGCAGAGAAGGACGAGAGCAGCTCGTGAGCTCTACGAGCAAAAACGGAGGGAAGAACACCGGCTTCTCCGGAGGAAAAAGAAAGAGCATGAGAAGCGCGCGATCGAGGAAATAGAGAGGTGTTACTCCAGGAACAATGTTCGGAAGTTTTACCAAAAGGTAAAAAGAACGTGTCACGGGAACAAGGCCCGAACAGAGACCTGTAGAGACGAACAAGGAAACCTTGTAGTAGAGTCACAGTCGGTGCTGAGGACATGGAAAAACCATTTCTGCAGACTGCTAAACGGCGAAGACGACACAAATTCCGCTGTCAGGCAGAATGAACCATTCAACCTGGGCGATGAAAGCCAAGACTTACGTCCACCTGACCAAAATGAGGTAAGGATAGCAATATCCAAGCTGAAGTCCAACAAAGCTGCAGGACCGGACGGTTTATCGGCCGAGCTTTTTAAGGCAGCGGGGGATGACTTGGTAGAGAGCATACACCAACTCATTTCTAAAATTTGGTCAGAGGAAAGTATGCCTGAAGAATGGAGCCTCAGCATTGTTTGCCCGATCCATAAGAAAGGAGACCCTCTAAACTGCGCCAACTATAGAGGCATCAGTCTCCTTAACATCGCTTACAAAATCCTGTCTTCCGTACTGTGTGAACGCCTGAAACCATTTGTCAACGACCTGATTGGACCCTATCAGTGCGGTTTTAGGCCCGGTAAGTCCACAACCGACCAAATATTCACACTACGGCAGATCCTGGAGAAAACCCAAGAAGTCCAAATCGATACTCATCACCTATTTATCGATTTTAAAGCCGCATATGACAGCATTTATAGAGACGAGCTATACAGAGCCATGTCTAGTTTTGGCATCCCTGCCAAACTTGTCAGATTGTGCAGAATGACGATGGAGAACGCTCGCTGCTCCGTAAAGGTCGGAAACAGTCTCACCGAGACCTTTGATGTCAAAAAAGGATTTAGACAAGGTGATGCGCTGTCGTGTGACTTTTTCAACATCATTCTTGAGAAAATTGTGCGAAACTCGCAAGCCAACACCAGGGGCACAATTTTCCAAAAGTCTGTGCAACTACTTGCATACGCTGACGACATCGACATCATTGGCAGGACACAGCGAGCTGTCACTGGTGCGTTTGCAGGTATCAGTACAGAGGCGGCAAAAATGGGTTTGGTGGTGAATGAGGGCAAAACAAAATATATGCTGTCAACTAGAAGGGACACACAACATCGACGAATCGGACAGAACGTCACGATAGACAGCTATAACTTTGAGGTAGTTCGGGACTTTGTCTATCTCGGCTCCGCTATTAATTCTGAAAATGACATCACATCAGAAATCAAGCGAAGAATTACACTTGCCAACCGCTGTTACTTTGGCCTAAGAAGGCAATTGATTAGTAAGGCCCTGTCGAGAAACACTAAGGAGACTCTATATAAGACCCTCATCATCCCAGTCCTGCTTTATGGCGCAGAATCATGGACGGTGTCAAAAGCGGATGAAGATCTCCTTGGTCGCTTCGAACGCAAAATTCTTCGAGTGATTTTCGGTCCCGTTTGCGTTGACGGGCTTTGGAGGAGGAGATTTAACAGCGAACTCTACGAGCTGTACAGCGACATCGACCTTGTCAGAAAAGTACGTATCAGTCGACTAAGATGGCTACGACATGTAGAGCGAATGAACACCAACGCTCCGGCCCGAAGAGTCTTCGATTCCAACCCGGAGGGACAACGCAGTAGAGGAAGACCTCGCCTTAGGTGGCGCGCACAAGTGGAAGGGGACCTCAACCAACTTGGAGTGCGCAACTGGAGGCAGTTAGCCAAAGATCGTGCTAACTGGAGAGGCGTGTTGGTTGAGGCCCAGGTCCACCCCGGACTGTAGCGCCATCTAATGGAATGGAATGGCTTGGTTTACCTCCTCTTTATATTGGTTCTACTATCAATCCAGTCTACTCTCCTAGGCGACGTGGCTTTTGGTGTCATTCGCACAAGCACTTCGATAACCTTGCGCTACACTACGACCAGTCTGAGCCTGGATTGGAATATAGTGGAATCTTCACGGATGCCTTCAAAACTTGTTCCGTTGCTGGCGTTTTCGTGGAAACCGACAGCACTAGACTTAAATACTCATTACGCAACCATGACTCTGTTTTTCAAGCCAAGATCTATGCTACCCTAATGGCTGCCCAATGTATTGTTAGGATTTGATGGCAGGGTCGGAATATCTGAGTCTGTAGTGAGAGTCAAGCTGTTCTTGAGGCGCTATTTTTAAACAATATTTATATGGAGCGTTGTCCTAAAATTATAATTTAAACAGGTCCAACTAAAGAAAAATTGTAGATCGTCCGATATAGTGGTTGGCGAATGGCGGGCCATTCTGAACGATGGTGCTAAAGCAATAAAACATTGGTCTTGTATAAACAAAAAATAAGAATAAATTCTTTTTAAAACTCAAGGAAAAAGAAATACCAACTAAAGATTGAACAATCATTTTTGAATTCTCCACAAATTTTTATATTTAATCTAAGATACCAAGGTTTCCATCAAGGGTCTACGACATGAAGATAAACGAAATTTTGTAGTTCAATCCCACAGGGGTATTTGATTCCTTTCGATTTGAATACAAACAAGTCCCGGAATACGAATTGTATTTGAGCTCTCTTCTACATTTTTGGGGAACGGGAATTCATCTCGTATACCACCCGCACCTAAATAAAAGAATTTGAAATTTACAGGCGGTACCATGTGGCACGTACTTCGCGCCTGCATCATTCATTTTCGTTCCTATTCTCCCGCGATGGTTGTGAATAATTGAATTCTATTTATCGCAAACACGCCCGCCCGCGTCCCCGTCGAATATGTATTATTTGGAGACAATCTGCAGCCATAGTTGATGCGCTTCATGCGATAACAACAGACAAGCTGAAGCTTCGACGACATCATCCAACTATTGTCCTACAAAGTAAACAGAAGTGAATCCTCCTCCATGCCTTTGTTGGTCTGAACCCGGCCCACCCATTTCATCGTGTAGGATACAGCTCAAGGCATTGCAAGTGTGATGTAGTTAAAGGATATTGTAACGTTTTTATTTACCCGCGTGTAGCGTATAAGCTGTACTACTTGACGATATGTGCAAAACGAGTGCAGAATAAATTAAAAACTTCACTCTAAAGGTTTTCTGGGTTCACTAGGGTGTGCTTCATTAAAAGTTGTTACTCGCTGACTATATGGAAGGAATACAATGCTATTTTTTTTTTCTCGTTGCAGAGGAAACTTTTTCAATTTTTGATTTTGCTTTTGCATGAAAAAGAAGATCAATCTTGACTCCCATAGCAAGTGCAACTTTTCCTTATGGTAAAACTTCCCAGACTGAAGGTAAAACTGCATTTGGTGGGAATTTTTCTTTCATTTTTTGTTCAAATCCTTGTTGTTGACAGATGTAGGTCAATGCACTGCAGCGGCAGGGGGTGGAAGCTAGAAGTACTTTTCAATTAAGTTTTGCCTCCAACTTCGTGGCACCATCGAACAATGAACACGAAACAATACGAAATTATTTAATTGAACGTAAACAAAAACGAAAAGCAGGGGAAACAAAAAAAGTTTCAAGAAGTGCAACCACGCTCTGGAAGAATCCAAGATATGTGTTTAATTTAACAAGAAAATGAGACTGCGAGGCGGAAAGGAGGATTCCTTGGTTTTAAGGATGACTTTGATTATACAAAAGATCATTCAAGCGAAAACAACGGCGCCGACAAAGTTCTTGTTCTCATTGGAAATAATGAGGGAATGTGACGCAGAGCGATGAGATAAATCAGTGATAATGGTATTCTGCTCTGATTGTATATCCGGATAAGAAACTTGATTTAATTGAATGCTAGAAATGCGGAATAATTGCTATCATATCATATATTTTTGCAGCAATAACAATGGCAATTTTGAAGATGATTTAAGATAGATACACAAAATTATGTCACATCAAGGAACATCATACATAAGGTGCAATATTGCAGTATACTCATTGGTTACCTATTTTAGCTTCGAAAAAGTAATGTAGTTCGCGTATTCTAAGATAGAACCTCTTCAAGGTGCTAATGAAAGACGTAAATGACCATCCCGCGGGCAGTAGTATTCTCCTACCCTACTGTTGTTTTTGCGTATAGATAGGTAACATTCGTACTTGAACATCTAAGTAATTCAGGGTTGAATATAGGCGTATTTTTTTGGGAAGTGAGTATAACAAAACCAGAAGTGAGTATGCAAGTTTTGCATGTAAAAGTAAAAGTGAGCTAGCTATAGATTCTCAAAAAAATACGCCTATAGTTGGATATCTACTCTGATGACCTAGTTATCATTATTGGCGCCGGCGGTAAAGAGAACATATACCAGTGAGCGTCAAAAGTGAGTGAACACCAATGCGGTTTTCATTTGGCTTTGGAGGTTGGATACAATTTTGATGAAATATTTATAAAGTATTTTTTGCTGTCGACATGAAATATGTTTAAATATTGTTATTTCTTAATATGTAAAACTTTTTACAGATCGTTGGTTTTTTAGACCTGTTTTCAGACCTTTAAGAAAACCCAAAAAAGAATCGGTGTTTACTCACTTTTGACACTCACTGAATGCCAAACGCCTTTAAGGTGTTCCTAGACTGGTGTCGAAAAGAAACCCTTCTGTAAACCCCAGAAAGGCTTTCATTGTTCATTTCACGAAGAGAAGACATTCAAATTTCATCAATGACACATTTATTGAGAACTCCGACGAAGTCAAGTATCTTGGAGTTTAGAAAGATCCTAAAATCTATAATCTAAGTTGGAACTTCAATATTAATAACAAATTTACAAAAACAACCTTTGCTTTTTGGACCTGGCGCTGTATGCATGTGTGGTTAAACGTAAGGAATCTCTCCAAAGATCACAATCTGGATCTACACAGTCATGCATTCTGGAACAAACCGCCCAAAAGACCGCCATCAATAAGGTCAACACAAATCTTAATAGGGCTAGCACTAGTCAACATTTATAGTAACAAGACGTAGCTCATCAAATTTGACACAAGTAAAAGAGTTAAATATCAACAAACTTACTCTGAACTAATGAAACTGCTGTAATAATGTTCCGAACTTCAAATAATCTGCGCGGTCACAGATAGCTTCCCAAAGACACTACGGTTTAACAAAAACTTCTCCCAATATTGACCTGAAATCAGTACTGCACTTCCTTAAGTCCCTCTAAACAAATAGCGACAGGAACAAAACCAGAATATGGTCGGATCCCGGCCATGAGAGAATTGAAGGTAATGAACTTGCCAGAAGAAACTTGGAAGCCGCGCGCCGTAAAAAGACAAGAAAATCGGTCCAATAAACGGGCAGAAAACCCTCGAAAATATGCACAAGAGGGCCCTAAAAGAGAGCTCTAAAATTTGCACTCCAATGTTAAATAAGAACAGAAAATATCCCAAAATTCGTCCCGCGAAATGCTTCAAAAAAATTCCGATACTATAGAAAAAATGCTCAAAAACATTCCAGAAAACAAACCAAACAAATTTCCAAAAATTCCAAAATAAATTGCCCAAAAGCCGCCCAGAAAAAGCTAAGTATATAAAAACACCCCAGTAAACGTCCAAAATTATGTTCCAAAATAAATATTTCAAAAAATTATCCAACATTTTAAACTATCCCAAAAATCACCGCTCAAAACGCCAGAAAAATCGCTGCAAAAAAGTGCCCAAAAAAACCTGCGATAAACTTAAAAAAAAAAATCCCCATGCGATTATAAAAATCAATTTCTCTGTAGATTTATGACCGCATCAGTGAATTTATAAAGCCTATACCTTATTTGAGTGCCCCGTAAACCCATCCCGCTCTATGGACTCGATTTTGAGAAACAGTTTTTACGGTTTTATTTTTAACAAAACGCAACTATCAGCAAGAAGTATCGGGGATTGCTAAAAAATGACTCTAACCTAATCCTTGACTTCATAAATTGAGAAACACTAGATAGACAATTAAAGAAGTGATATAATTCCCTAATCCAATTCTAGACTTTGATCAATTTTTTTTTTTTGCAAATATTTCAAATCACGACTCTGATTCCATGCATCCACTTCTCCAACCAAAAGTAAAAACTTTTTCAGAAATAAACGGAATTCTTTAAGTAATAAGCGTTCCTCATTATCCTTCAAATTATAAAAATTAAATCGACTTAAGCCTTGCAAATGGTTTCTCTCCTGACTGCTGTAGTCGAAACGTAAGCATTCCCTTCGAATAGACTTTTCCACCAACCTCAGCATAAAATGTAATTTGAAAATCGTTTTTGCATTTTATTTTTCTCTTTATCCGTCCTCAGCGTTACGGTCTATGGTATGCCGTATGCCCTCCTTCCAAGGATAAACATTTCAATGTGAAAAAATAGTGGAAAATTAAAAAAAAAAAAAAACTCTTCTGAATCAGCGTAAAAAGTGTCCTCGACTTGAGCAGAACAATAAAAAAAAAGTTTGAAACCGTAACCATCGTCATTCTTCTTATCAGACGAGCATTTTTGCATAGTTCATCAAAAGGACACACACATACGACAACAACAACTCGCGTTTCCGTAAAAACAAACGTTATCACTTTTTCTCGGTGCGCCGCCACTGGCGTGACTAGCAAACAACTACACTACAATGTACCACCGGTGGGTGGTACAGTGCGCATGTCTACACCTACGAGGATAATCACCCCTCGCTTCAATTTGGTAAGAATGTCAAGGGTGACAGCGACGGCGGAAGGCAATATAGCAACCGTATCCACCAGCATCCAACACGCACACAAACAAGAGTAGCGCTCACAAGAAATTCCATATCTCTGCGTATGTTGATCTAAGGGATGCCATCAGTCTTAGAGCATATCGAAAGCACAACAACACGCCGTTGTTGTAGTCGTCCTGTAACGTAGTTTTTTCTCTTCATCATATTACCTTTCATTGCTTCCATTTTGATTATAATCCGGAAAAGTGTTCTGTTTAGTTTTCAATCAGGAATATCATCCAGTTTGAAGGACATTTTTGTTTAGTTTTATTCATTCGAATTTATTCACACATCCGTTCGTGGATACACAATACACAATATCCTTGACATTCATACTAGTATCCGTACAGACAGGAGCCAAGGTGTGTTTGTGCGCGAGTTTCTCCATTTCAAAATGTCGTCGTTCTTTTGAATGTAAAAATATTGGTGTGTTGTTAAATTTTATCTTAAAAATTTCGAATTTGTTTATAATTACATATTTGTCCCGGAGGACTCACTGTGTTATCTTCGATTGCGTTCGCAAAATATCTCGACGCGAAAACAACTCACGATTCACGAACGCCATTGAATTTTATTTTATTCTTTTTTGAACCCCTCGCTTGCCGTCACCACCACCCCCTGTAGTCATTGGAGTGAGAACTTTTTCAGTTTTTTTTTGTGTTTTTCTGTAAAAGACTCAAGTGTGGATGTTGCTGCTATCGTTATCGTCCGTATTGCGGCAATTTTGGTTATAAACAAACGCTGCACTGGTGTGGGTATACGTTTTTTGATGGATTTCAAGGATACACGTTACGCTGGCAATGAAAACAAACAGTAGCGGCGCACGAATGCAGTAAAAGTCCTTAAGCGGTAAGTGGCTTCATATATGTGAAGGAATTCATTGTATACACAGATACACTGTACCAGAAGAGAATTCATTAAATTTCGTTCAGCGTTGATTTTTTTTTCTTTTCATTTTTATTAAGTTGTAAATTTTTTTATTACATATCCTGGAAGCTTTTCATTGCTTCGCCAAATGCAGATGATCATTTTGACGAGGGCCAATGTTATTAGACATTATATACTGCAGCACCACCAAACGCTGTTTTATTGGTCCTCTCGTATTGTTAGTTGAAAATAGGTGCCCACTGGGACCCCTAGATGTATAGAATATACAACATTTACCTATATGTATTGCGAATTTAAAAAAAGATTTATGAAGATTATCTGAGGATTTATCTTCAAAACTAAGCAAGCCCCGTAATCATGTTTCCCAATGGGAGGGAGCCTACATACATAATCTTATTCCCTTTATTGCCTATGTGGTTAATGCGGATATTATAGGTTTAAGGGCAAAGGTGAATCTGTAGAGGAGGAGTTCCTTTTCCTGAGGATAATTCGCCTATGGGAGTCGTTATTGAGGGGGGAATGCTTTTCAGGTTATTGCAAAATAGAACATTAACGGCCAGGTTTTTTAGTACGAAATGTGCCAATGGCCTAGAGACTAAATAAACGCGGTTATTCGATTTGCAGCATTACCTAACTTCTTAGAATGGGGTGGTAATGGTGTCGTGTTTTGAGCTATTTTTTTCGTATTTTGAAATCCGACCCACCCAACAACATTTTTTTATGTGATCATAAATCAGAAGTGAATGAATCTTATACCCCAAAGTTAAATAATCCCAGAGAAACTCTAGTACAAATTAAAAAAAAAATTCTGCTGACTTTCAGTTAAACATTTTTGAACATGGGCACCAAATTTGCGAAAACATTTGACTTGCCTTTTTTTAAATCTATAGTTGTCTTAATATAGTCCTTCACGTACTACCAAGGAAGTCTTTCGAAGAGAGATAAAGTAGATGGACTAGAACTAGAAGACAAGAAACTTTTGAGATACTTTTTAGAAAAGAAGCTAAGGAATTAGGAAAAAAATGAAATATTGTTACATAATATTTATTTGTTGCTAGTTCTTATCAGTTCTTAAATCTGCTCGAACAACTCAACAATACAAGGTGGGCCAAAAGAGATCACCCTATTGGAAGATGCTCGTATTTTTGTAAATGGCCGCCAATGTCAAATCTGTTTTGACATTTGTGGACTAGACAGATGTAGAATACAAGTGAACAAGCCATGGAGCTATACACTTCCCAAGAACGCGGAATAATCGTGTCTATTTTTTTGCGTAACAATTCGTCTGTATAGTGTTAGCGCAGCGCGAATTTGCGCAAACACTGCGCCGTTTGGCCACCAACCTTGAAGAGTATGGGACCACACGAGACGTTGCCAAGAGTGGCCGACCCCGGAGCGCCTATGGAACAAAGTCCAGTCCGTGCATCAGCCGCTGCCTGTCAACCGCCAAACGCGTGTAACCTACACCCAAGCGATCCTCAATCTCGAGGACGAAGTGGACGATTTTTCGACCAAAATCATAATGAGCGATGAGGCTCATTTCCACCTCAGCGGGTACGTGAACAAGCAAAACTATAGCTGCTGGGGCACCGAAAATCCACGAGTAATGCACGAGGAGCCATTACACCCACTCAAAGTTACTGCATGGTGCACTGTTCACGCTGGAGGAGTCATAGGGCCATTTTTTTTTTCGAGAACGCCGCTGGTCAAACGACAACAGTGGACGGTGCGCGCTATAGGGCCATGTTAACCGAGTTTTTTCTGCCGCAATTGGGCGAATTAGGACTGGAGGACATGTGGTTCCAACAGGACGGAGCAACGGCACACACTGCGCAAGCCAAAACCGTTATTCTGAAGGTGGCGTTCCCGGGTCGTCTCTTGCATTGGCCTGCAAAATCGCCCGATTTAAACGTTCCAGACTTTTTTTGTGGGGTTTTTTGAAGTCCCGTGTTTACGTGAACAAGCCCGAGACCCTAAGCCCTCAAGGACAACATTCGACATGAGTGCGAGAATCTGTCGCCCGAAGTTCTCGCCGAAGTGATGAAAAATGTCATAAAACGAGCCCGTATGGCAATCAATTGTGACGGCGCCCATTTGGCCGATATCATCTTCTCGACTTGACCAATAAAATTCTAAAGGTTTAAATAAACATAATAAAAAAACAGAATCGAAGTTTTTCATTTAGAAAAAAAATGAGAGCCAAACAACATCGGATGACTTCTTTTGGGCCACCTTGTATTTTCTCTAAGTTGAATCGAAAAGTTAAAAGTCCGTGTCCAAGTTATTACGAATCAAAAAAAGGATAACAACAAATTTTGTTCAGATTTCCCATAAGTCTGACCCACAAAAAGTTTCAATTTCAATTCAATTTCAATTTTGATTTAATTAAAAATTAGAAAGCGTAAAAGTTTCACTTAGTTCTAAAAAGTTCTCGAGCCTATCAACAAAAGAATCGTTTGTAAAAATTGTCGACTGTCCATAAAATTTAGATACGAACAAAAATTCAAAAATGCTGTTCTGGGTGCTCTCATGAGTTCTGATTGGAGTACAGACATTTGGACGTGCTTTAAAATGTTTGCGTCTGACTTTTTGGACCTGGTTTTAGAAGATTATTTTATGGGGGAACTGAATTTTTTCTTATAATTTCTGATTTGACTTAAATGTTGACCTCTTTTCAGATCACTGATCAGAACTTATAATCACCATAGCGTCCAAACGAATCAACTTAGGCGACTGAAATTTTGTAAAGGACCATTCACATGGGAGTGAACCAACGAATTGATGAAATGCGAATAAACCACTTTTTATGCATTTATAAACAGAAAATTCCACATTTTATTATACCAAGATATCCTCCTCTTAAAATAAGGTTAAGTTCGAACGAATTTTTTATTCGCTACTTTGTGGTGGGCGCAGTAGCGCAGTGGTTAGTGTGCTGGACTACTGTGCGAGGGATCCCAGGTTCGATCCCCGGAAAAACCCAAATTACATCTTAAAGTTTTTTCTACTGCGCCACCTCTCGCGAACGTCTGACAAACATCCGAGAGTATGACTGTCATGAAAAAGCTTCTCAATTCAGCCGTTCGGAATCGGCATAAAATTGTAGGTCCCTTCCATTCGTCCCAAAAATAGAAACTCACACAAAACGAATGGTTGCGAGAAGCTAGGCCTTGGGTGTCACCCGCCTGTTGCGCCACCTATTTATTTATTTATTTACTTTGTGGAACGCGATTTAAATGATGTGGATTGTGAATAGACTGACAATTCGCGCCAGGGTGTTTTCGTTCGCGGCAAAAATGTTGGATTTCGAAATTTCGTTATTTAAACTGTTAATAAACTTGTTTTCTTAATACATTTTGATGGAATAATTAATTATCCTAATCTTGGAGTAGTAAAATGTGCAATTTTCTGTTTATAAATGCATAAAAAGCGTTTTGTTCGCATTTTATCAATTCGTTCGATCGCTCCCATGTGAATGGTCCTTAAGAGAACTTATTTTTACCGTTGTCAGGTTGGTACTTTGTATTGAAAATTGTCAAGTACAATCAATGTCGGTGAAGTAGTTCTGGTACCTCCCATACAAAACCAAATATTAGACACATGCGTGAACCTGTACAGTACATAGGTACAGGAGCATCGGCCAGGCCGATGATAACACTTTATTTGACTTTATGTTGAATAATCTATTATATTATATGCACAGACAATGAATGATAAGATGGAAGAAAGAACGGAGTCTTCGAAATCGGAAATCCAGAGTCGAAAGCATTCCTGATATTGTTACAGATACAGAACTCTTAACCCTACTTTACTTCTTAATTTAAGGGTACATTATCTAGTTACATAATTATAAATATTTAAGCTCCGATCTTTGAACATCTTCTTCGTGGGAGTCTAGAAGAGCACATTATATATTGGTTGCCAGTTCTGTATGCATCAACCCAATTAGCATAGACATAAACCATCGTTAATCGTTTTACCGTCAATTTGAGGTTAATTAGAAATTTAACTTACATATACTGCGGGAAATTACAGCCTTTTATAATTAAATTACTTAATTTGGCGTTGCCTACTTTACTAATTGCAAAGCCTAAGTAACAGGTGTGAAGCTTCGTGTCATTTCCATCTAATATTCCCCTCATGTGCCTCAATGTCATGTAAAGCTAATTGCAATGGAACATGAATCAAAAAAAAAAGAAAAAAAAAATAACTCGCTCTCATACTCAAATATGAGGAGAAGTGCTATCCACCTTTCAATGTGGAGCACCACTTGCCAACGAATGCACAAGTCCCATCAACACCTCTAAAACAATTCAACACTTCATGCTCCGGTGCTTCTACCGCACAGCCGTTTAGCAGGATAACGCGACCTCGTTTGCATCCTCGAAGTCATCTTAAAATGATCTATGCTTGTCATTATGACAAGCCGTTTCCATAGAACGAGAGGAAACATTTGCAAACACCGCAGCTGCACACATCGCTTCGTCATCTTGACAATCCTATGACATTGTGTAATTGCAGTGCTCCCCCCTTAACTCCTTTTTAATATTTTTGCCAATTTGTCTAGATGTTTGAGCTTCCTTCTATATCGCATCCAATGCCACCACCAAGCTGGAGTGTGCTCGTACTTTGCCCCCGCCAAAGAGATAAAGGTTTTAAAATGCGAATGCATATATGAACTCATTCTGTCAATGACTGGCAAGAATAACCACATGCCGCACTCATACCATATGCATACTACGAAGGAAGGATATAAGATAACGTCACATGCAGTTACATGTCCATGTCCTTTTCAGGTCTAATACTCACACTCAATATTATGTAGATACAGATACACCGACTGTGTGTCTTTCGATGGCGCTAACATACAGAGAGATGAATGTACCCGAAAGAATAGAAAACCGCACATACAAATGTGAATCCAATTGTAATTGAGCAGGAGCACACTCCGGGATGATGTGACCTAGTTTTTGCGTTCCATTCCGTTCATTAGGGGAGAAAAGTTTTGCAACACTTTTCGCAAATAGAAATATCAAAACGGGGCATAGAAGATGCAGGAAATGCAGACGGCACAGGACACACGTGTGTAATTCCATTTGAACAAAGAGGCGAGCGGTTTTGTGGTAAATGTCAGCACACAGGACGACAATGCCGTCGACGACGACGAAACGATGAATGGCCAATAGTGTTTTTGTTTCCTGTCACATTAGTGTGCCTTTTATCACATTTTAGCCATTAATGGAGAATAGTTTTCTCTTTAATTAGTTAAGACATCTGACAGTCGTATACATAGTTGATAGCTGTGGTGTAGGTATTATAATGATTATTTTTTTGTATGTAAATTTGACAGATGAACAACAACTATTTGGCTTTAAGGAGCCAAGAAAATGAATGAGCGTAGGTATAGTCAAATGTTTTTAAATAATTCTGTTCTCTGTATGGAATCACCTGTCAGATGGAAAACAAATTCCGGAACCTACCAATAATCCAAGGAAGCTGGCATTTTACAAAAATATAGGTAGATCTTGTAAAAAATAAGTCCATGAATATATTTTGGGCTCTTAAGAGTAGTTACTTACTTCCTTAGATGGCGCTACAGTCCGGGGTGGACCTGGGCCTCAACCAACACGACTGTCTAGTTAGCCCGATCTTTTGATAACTGGCTCCAGCTGCGCACTTGTGCGCGCCACCTAAAGCGAGGTCTTCCTCAACTGCGTTATCTCTCCGGGTTGGAATCGAAGACTCTTCGGGCCGGAGTGTTGGTGTCCATTCGCTCTACATGTCCTAGCCATCTTAGTCGACTGATACGTAATTTTCTGACCAGGTCGATCTCGCTGTACAGCTCGTAGAGTTCGATGTTAAATCTCCTCCTCCAAAGCCCGTCAACGCAAACGGGACCGAAAATCACTCAAAGAATTTTGCGTTCGATGCGATCAAGGAAATCTTCATCCGCCTTTGATAACGTCCATGATTCTACGGCATAGAGCAGAACTGGGATGATGAGGCCTGAAGGTCTTATATAGAATCTCATTGGTGTTTCTCGACAAGGCCTTACTAATCAATCGCCTTCTTAGGCAAAAGTAACAGCCAGCGCTTGGCAAGTATGTAATTGTTCGCTTGATTTCTGATGTGATATCATTTTCAGAATTAATAGCGGAGTCGAGGTAGACAAAGTCCCGAACTACCTCAAAGTTATAGCTGTCTATCGTGACGTTCTGTCCGATTTGTCGATGTTGTGTGTTCCTTCTTGTTGACAGCATATATTTTGTTCTTCTCTCATTCACCACTAAACCCATTTTTGCCGCCTCTGTACTGATACTTGCAAACACACCAGTGACAGATCGCTGTGTTCTGCCAATGATGTCGATGTCGTCAGCGTATGCAAGTAGTTGCACAGACTTTTGGAAAATAGTGCCTCTGGTGTTGGCTTGCGAGTTTCGCACAAATTTCTCAAGAATGATGTTGAAAAAGTCACATGACAGCGCATCACCTTGTCTAAATCCTTTTTCAACATCAAAAGTCTCGGTGAGATTGTTTCCTACCTTTACGGAGCAGCGAGTTACCAGAACAAAGTTGAGGTAGTATTTTAAAATTCTCATTAACATCGGATAGGAACAGGTTTAGTTGTTTAAAAAGAATAATAACTGGTTTTTTTGGCTATTTCATACAAATTTAATTCTATATACAGATTTCGTTAGCCCGGATACATTAAATTTGTATGATATTATTTTTCTAAGCCTAACAGCCAAAAAAACGCACCTAATTATTTGTTAAAAATATTGTTTTTAAAAACATTCAACTAACAGGTAAACTGACAAAAAAAAATCTTGAGAAAATAGTTTAAATAGTAGGTAGGTAACGAAATAAATTTCCCATACGGGTAGAGGAGAGATTATGAATTTGATCTAACCATCTCATCCTGGGTCTACCTAGAGGACGCCTGCCCGATGGTACGGATTCCATAGCGCGTCGTGGGATCCTGGCCGGGGACATACGTTTAACATGACCAAACCACCGAAGCATGGATCGCCCCGTCCGGAGAAGTAGCTGCTCGACATTGAGTTCCTCACGTATTCTGGTATTTCTGATGCGATCTCTACGGGTCACACCAGCAATACTACGGAGAAATCTCATTTCGGCAGCTTGTATTCGCGATCTTATTCTTTCGGTCATTACCCCAAACCTCATGACAATGGGTAAGAGTTGGAACAAACACCAAATGAAAGACTGACAACTTAGCTTTGACACCAAGTTCAGTGCTCCTGATAACAGAATGACCAAGCTGTCTCAAAATCGATCCAGCCTGACCAATCCTACAGGAAAACTCGGCATTGCTCCTTCCATTACTCGTAAATAAGACCCCGAGATACTCCACCTGTTTCATTGGGACTCCACTAACATGCAGAGTGCATTGAACAGGCGTTCTGGCGACGACCATCACTTCAGATTTGTTCACATTTACTTTTATCTCAGCTTCAACACAAACGGCTACAAACCGATCGAGTGCGCGCTGAAGTTCAGTCTGAGAGGATCCAAGGATGACCAAGTCATCAGCGAAGAGCAAATGACTTATCCTCAGATCTCCCAATTCGAAACGTTCTTCGCCAAGACTGCGTTGTAACATCCAATCCATATAAGTAATGAAAAGGAGAGGCGACAAGACGCACCCCTGGCGAAGTCCAACGCTCACGGTGAAAGGTATTGATTTAACGCCGTTTACCCGAACACAGCTTTTACAGTTTGTTTAAAGAGATTGAATGGCTCTCAAGAGAGAACCATCAATTCCATACTGCTGTAATACACTCCAGAGTTTCCCTCGAGGGACTTGGTCGTATGCTTTCTCCAAATCTACGAAGCAAGTGTAAACAGGTGTAGCATACTTCCAAGCCTTCTCAAATACCATTCTGAGAGTGAATAACTGGTCGGTTGTGCTTCTGCCGAGACGAAAGCCGCACTGCTCATCTCCTAATCGTGCCTAATTGATACGAATACCTAATTATCGTTTACCCGCGGCCGCTCCAGAAGTTTCTACTGTACTTTGCTAAGCCCTTGAAGAGATACAAAAAAATATCCCATACAAACTGAATCCCCGTTTCCTGGCGACAATAACTTTAGCCCTAAGCAAAATTCTCAAAATCGGATAAATGGATTTTCTTCATTTCTTATTTAGAGTAGGTACCTACCTACCAACACAAACCAAGTTTGAAGTCCATCGGATAAGAAATTTATTTTTCAATACAAACTTTGACCCGCTTGTCCTCCATTTGGATTTTGAATTTCCCCTAAGCGCTTCTTAGTAGTCATAGTCACTTAGTAGTCACGCCATAAAAGGAAATTTGTTTTAAAATTTCTGATTTCTAAATCTTACCGTTTGGTTTGGGGGTTGATCAGCTAGTTACCAATCAGTCAGGACAAACTGTTTTATAAATTAAACTGCGAAGTAAAAATCTCTTCTGCCGATGGGTATATTTTAAACGGAATGCAACCGATTTATAAGTCCTACCCTGTTCAGAGTCAATTGCCTCTGCAAGAAAAACGACAAAAGCTGAACTACTTACATCTGGTGGCTGTTTCATCAGCATTCAGCAGTCAGCATTAATATTTGCCCGACAATACAGAGAAGAGATAATATTGAACTAGAAAATTGTCCAGGTTGGAAATGATTAGTAAGCTTAGAGAAGGTTTTTGGTTCGATATCGGATTGGGTTGATTCAGATGTTGTTGCTGCAGTACATATTGCTTTAATGGTCTAAATTATTTTACTAAATAAAGTAAAGTTCATATTTGGACATATTGCAGAATTTTAGGTAAATATGATTCAAACAAAATTTAACATATAGTGCAGAAGAACACAACTAAATTATTCACTCGAAAAAAAAAACTTAAATAATAAACTAATTGTAAAAATTACACTTCCCAAGTTCTCATGCTCAGTCCTACGAAAATATAAACCTATACAAATTCACTATTTCGAAATCCGCTGTGCAATTACATAGGTATACTTATACACTACTATACCATAAAGATTCGCATCACTACACCCTTGGTGCACATTATGCTTACGGTGGGAATTAGTCGAGTCTTACTGTATAACACCGGTTAGGAGGTTGCCCAAAGTACCTACTTACGCAATCGGAACAACTTTGCAATAATTCATACATTACTGCCAACCGGCGACTTCCTCCTAGTGACCATCCTCCACAGACAAACATTCCACGTCTAATACAATATTAAAACAGAGGAAACAACCGCCCGCTGAATAGATTATGAAAATGGATTGCATTAGCTTAAAAGCCTATTAATCATCTACACAAATCCACACACAACACTATATTCGGCCGCAAAAAGGACCCAACCGACGAAAAGAAACCCACAACCAAATAAAGAGACGACAACAACACCGCATAGAAATGTGGAAAACGAATAGTTTGCCAGAGATGTAGGTAATAACACACAAATAAGGACGAAATAGGATGTAGCGTTTACACTTTATACACAAAATCATCATATCTAACGAGGGAGGTTTGCTGCTTCCTGATGGCGCACCCTTTTCACCGACGAAATGCGTGTAATTAATGAAGAGCGGTTTCTTTAATTTTATGTATGACTACGAAATTGGCTATCAGCCGGGACCATTTGATTATTGTTCCCGGAAGAACGAAAAATAATTAATGGACAGTGTTCATGTGTGTTCGCACAATGGATACGCTACGATTCATTGCGTATTCGTTGCAGGACACCCAATAACAAATTCTAATTTTGCGTATTCCGCTATTGTTCTGGGGATCGAAAATAATATACACTGTGGGGCTGAATGCTATTGCTCCGATTAGGGTAGCGATGTAAGTATTGAGTTTCAACTGCAAATTGCCAGAAACATGAGATGTTGTGTAGCATCGTAGATGAAAGCCGATACAAAATGGCAGAGGGTCACGTTACAGACCCTTCGAGATCTGTGTCCTTGGAGAGCAATTGAGAAGTGTTATTGATTAAATGTAAAGAGTGATAAAATGGATGTTTTTGGCAAAGTCGTTGCGAAAAGAAGTTGGTGACGACAAATATTTTGATTGACGAACAGATGAAGATTTATTGCTTTCGTTCAATAGCAGTGTTGTGACAGGTCATTTGCATTGGGATAGCAGGGGACCATAATCTGGGGAGTTATCTCAAAATTGATAAAAATAATTCCGAACTACAATATTATTCAACTTTTGTTTGGTGCGCTGCTCGAGCGAAACTAAATTTTAGCTGCTCTCCAATTTTTCTCCCAACACATTGCCCGCGTTCCATTGTCCGCTAGATGACTAGCGGCATGCCAAACTCCATATAAAAAAAACTGACATTTCACAATATGTGCTTGAGCTCTAGCGCAAATGATGAAATGTCAGTTTTTTTTATATGGAGTTTGACATGAGCGCTAGTCATCTAGCGGTCAATGGAACGCGGCCATTAGCTAGAATCCTAGCTACATTTTGACATAAAGTGCGTTGTGGGTATAAGTGTCACAAAAAACAGCTGTTCGTTGAAAATACCTTCCTTCAAAAATTCATCGACGCCAAAAAGTGTTATATTTCCGTGGCACTTTCTCTTTTCCTTGATCTCAAATTTATTACTTTCAAAGGACTCCTCATCGAGGTATTCATTGAAAAACAATATCCTTATTTACTTTTCCGCAACACAAAAACACAACAGAGAACCACTACCATGAAAATTTAGCTTGACAAAATGTGCCGAACAAATTAATGGGCGCGCTAAATTGTGACAGATACATGCAGTACAGTCTGAAACTTTGAAAATTTGACTTTTTAGCTGAAGCAGCGCACCGCTCGGCTCGGCTGAATGGATTCGCTTAAATTGAGCTCAGCTAAATTTTGGAGAGAATTTTGTATGAGAGCTTAAATTTAGCTAAGCTTTAATCAAATGAGTAAAGGTTATATTAGGCGAAGAATTTAAATTTTTTCTTTGACCAATGTTGACACCATGAGACTCACCATTGTGCCATTTCGCATCTCCTAGCTCAGTAGCATATGTATATTGTCAGAGTCCCCTGAATTTGTTCGCACTCTGTCGATCTTAAATTGTAAGCCCTAGGCGCTATATTTATGCATAAAGCGAAGCGTTCTGCTAATATATCTTCTTTGGGTTCATAATCCCAGATGGGAGGTAAATTTAAACGAGGGAGTACTGGGGTATATACATGTTAAACCTTCTTGGATAGCACTACACATTACAACACATTTTAATATAATATTAAGCAGTAAAAAGGCAAATCCCCATTCATTCGCTATATACATGGTTACAATTCCAACTGAGCTCATACATTGCCGCCTTCCTTGAATAATTAAAAAACATTCCAAGTCGTATTTGCCTTTTTTCTGCATCATCATTTTGTAAAACACATCAAGGACGAAACTTATTCAATTACAACCGTTATCTTCCATTTATCCTCTCCAAAAAAAAAAAAACGTACTACCACCAACCCACCACATTCCTGCCTACACAAGATAAGAGTCTATGCCCTACTTTCTTGTAAACTTGTTCCAGTTTGTTTTATTGAAAAATGAAAAAAACTCTGAGCGCGCGTTAGTCCTTGTAAACGCCACCGAATTCCGCCACCACACAAAGTAGACCGGGGAAAGAACGGATGTGGTGACACCATTTCCACTGCAAGTGCAATGTATGATTTCTGGAGCGAAATAAAATAGCATAACAGCGCATAAATGCAAGCTAATTACGTGGGATGCGTCATCACCACCCCTAGAGAATGCCTTCGCATCTCACATATCCTTGTTAGGCGATGGCGCTCTCAAAACTCTAACTTATAATGAGGCACTCTTGGAACTTGGAACTCACTTGGCGAAAACGCAGCGCCCATATCATAATTTATTAAATCTAATCATCGTGCAGCCAGCGCTGTACTGAACACACAAACGCACACAACATGCAATGTCTATGTCCTGCAACTGCAACACTTCATAGAAAGAGGGAAACGACTCGGGATTCATTTCCAGCACCACCGTATCGTTGTCCTTTGTGTCGTTCGCCCTCATTATCCGCAAAGTTTTGTTTTGGTTCGTTGCGAGTAAACAAAAAAGTGCCAAGCACTCTGTGTATCTCTGTATCTCACTCTCTGGTCCCTATCCACACACTTGTAGGTTTAATGACCACACAGCAAGCTGATGGTAGGGTTTTCTGCCACACAAAGTCATCCTATACTATATGCAACCAACGCTCGAATAGAAAAGTTCCTTTGATGCAGCATCAGCCAGACCAGCGCCATCGCCACCATCATTATCATCTATGGGCCAAGTCTTCTTGTTCTCTTTTTTTTTCGGTTTGTGTGCACTTTAGAGGGTTGCTTGACTTGGCGCTGCTGGCACAACGCTCTGCCTAAACCGAAAGATAGGTATTTTGTCCTTAATTATATCTACCAGTCAAACGAGGGATTTATTCGAACGGAAGGCCAAGAGCCAAATATATTTGCGCACAGGATGTCTTCATCTAAAATATTTCGGTGCGGTTTGCGAAATTGAAAATCCCTTTCAGGAATCAACATCCCTTTAGTGAAGCTTATCCTCTTAAAGAGAAAACCTTTAATGATGGGGTGGCTCTATGGCTGTATGTAAAATCGATTTTGCCAAAGGGCTATTTGCCATTGCCACGTCGTTCCGTGTTTTTGTTTATATCGGTGCGATGCGGCTGTGGGTTGCATACCTACACATCCTGGCCAAGAGTAGATAACCGTGAAGCTGTATAGTCACTTTCCAGAGTTTGTGTCGTAAAATTGGAGCTCTTCTTTTTTTTAGTTTTTGATATCGCATCCTTTTTCGTTGTATATTGGGTTGATTTCAGTCAGGTAAAGGGCGGGTGGCTTTGCGTGGGGTGGCTGTGTTGTTCTTTCGTCTGGTTCAATATCCTGTGCGGCATAAATTATCAAAAGTGATTTCCATAAAAAACAACAACATCGCCTTGAATTTATTTTTCCTTAAAAATATATCGCACCAAGTGCATTAAGGGTTAGACGTAGACAAACCAATTTCAAGCACAGAGTCCTTGGAGTGTGGTTGTACGGGGAGGCTGGTATTGATTATACTTGATGTTTGCAATCTGCTCAGTGAGTAAACTATTGAAAATCATTTTTCCTGATTTTCCTCATTTCCCCCCCCTACAGCCAGGTGGGCCTGACTGATAAATTGTCTCCGAACAGAAACAAGTTCCCTCCTTCAACGTCGAGTCGATTATTATTGAAAATTGAAATTTTCAATCTGCAGGGCAGGTGGTCGTGGTATACACAACTGCCATTGCATGGCACCTGGACGGGAAGATAGGAAATGCATTTTGCATATTGGGACTGGGAGTGAGAGGAAAAATGAAATGAGAAAGCGGATGTGAGTGAGTCGTGTTGTTTTTAAGTGAAATCAGTGGACCAACAAGACCTGGGGCTGAGGCTTGAAAAATTTTTATTTGCTAATGAAAAGGCAGTGCAAATAAGAGATAAGGGCAAAATATGGTGACAGGTAGAGTGCATCGAGTCCGTCTCCACATACGATTCGGTGCATAAATATCAGAGTTTATTTTGTTAAATTCATGAATGGAAATATGTGTAATAAAATTATTAAGCGGAATTCACAACATGAATGAAAGTTAATTTCATCTGGTGCGAAACAGAAGTTTAATGGAATCAGATATACTTTGTGAGTAATAAAAAAAATATGGTCTCGGAATTTCTGTGCACAAAGGAGTTATTTGTTTGCCTATAAACCATAACATTACATTTTATTATAGTTCTGTAGCACGTAAGTTAATTATCAAAAAGCATACATATGCAGATGCTTCGTCACGCAAAAAAGAAACTAAAATTTAAGGTATGACTTAAATTGAAAGTATAGCTAGGTAGGTTAGGTACGAGTAGTTAGGATTCGTAACAAAACTAAAATTTCACACAAATGAGCTTGTCATAAGGTATGTAGTAGGCCTCCACCTATATGGACCTGTTGGCATTTTATAGGCGATCGAAGAGCTCTATAGGTATACTCTAGAAATCAGAATACCAATGTTAGGCAGAATGTTCAATACTGAGGACAATAAACAACATACTTCCATCTAGCTGATCAAAACGATGTATGGTTAGAAATATTGGAGCCAAAGACCAACAAAGTTTTTGGGTGTGACGTCATACCAGCCGATCTTCTCAGAGCAGGAAGAGATGAATTGGTAGATTGATCATGCTCATGCACTTGCTTATGTCTAAAATTTGGTAAGACGAATACGTGCTTGATGAAAGGATCTGAGCCAGGTTTGCCTAGTCTACAAGTAACGACATTCTTCCATCAGCTGGGCCAAGTACATAGAAGTATTCTATCCCCAATCTCATGCAAGATGCAACATCATACTTGTTAATGGTATGAATGCCTAAATCCATCACTAATTGGCCCCTATCAGTGAGGGCTGTAAAGCCCACTGTCAGTCATATGTTCACACTTGCACAAATCCTGAAAAACTCAGGATACTCATTGTCGGTACTCACAATTTGTTCATTAATTTCAAAGCCGTCTATAGAACAGCATCTTCTATATAGAGACGATGTAGAGTCATGTTAAGTTTTGACATCTCTGCAAAATTCGCTCGATTGTATAGGATGGCGATGGAGAAAGCTCGCTACTGGATCAATCAAGGTCGGTATCTAACAAGCTTATCGAATCCGAATCACGGTCTGTGTTATAAAAAACCTTTGTATAAACACCAAACCTGACCTCAATTTGTAAAAATACATTATCTTAAAATATGTGCTTACAAATTCACTAAGAAGAGAAGCCGGTCGACTATGGATAAAGGGGACCATTTTCATATCACCTAGACTTTTTAATACGCAGAACTGTCTTATTTGGTGTATTAAAAATTCGTGGCTTATATTATCCGGAAAGAACTTCTCCACCCTCAATGAGTGAAAGTTCAAAAACGAAATACCGTGCTAAACAATAATTCTGAGTAAGGTTTTTTTATTTGACCAGAAATTAAAGATCCTTAACCCTTCAATGCATGATTTTTTATTTTTTTAAAAATTAAATGTTTTATTATGTAAATAAGCTATCTAAACTCGAAAAAAAATATAAAATAAATATTCGGTTAACCGAACCGTATTCCAGTATGATGCATATTTGCAACGCCATGCATTGCAGGTGTGGCACCTCCCTTATTATAAATATGGGAGGTGCCACACCCCTTTGTCAACTTCGTAGAAACACTTGCAGGCTAATACGGAAGATTGTCAGAAAATTTAAACTCAGTCGGTTCTGAGGTTTTCGAGATATGCGTTTTTGAATTTTTTCTTTTGTATAGGAGATGCCACACCCCTTTGTGAAATTTTGACCAAACTTCACAAAAACACTCGCAGACCAATACGGAAGATTGGCTGAAAATTTGAACTCAGTGACTTTGGAGGTTTTTGATAATAAGATGGACAATTGTTTTTTTTTTTTTTTTGCATGGGAAGTGCTGAATCCAACGAGTTTTCAATGAACCAAAATCATACTCTAAATAAATGGTGTTGCAGATATGCATCATAGACAAAATATCGCAAAAATATCTGTTTCGTACAATATTTGCAACTTTTTTTTACACAGATATCAAAAACTTTGAACTTTGACTTCAAGTTCCATTTTATTACATATATACGCTTATAAATAAATTTTCAAGGACAAGATATCATCATGGAATTAATTGGAAACAAAAAAGTGACCAAATCCAAGAGATATCTGTACTAACCCTATTCAAAGGGGTTTTTCGAGAGTATGATGCAGATATGCTACAGTTTGCATTGAAGGGTTAATGGTGTTTTCTTTGGTTCAAATGGGAATCTGTTTCAAAAAAAAGTTTTGAAAAAAAATAAACAGAAAAAACCGCTTTATTGAACGTCTATTTTAGTGGTTAAAAAATAATTAAAATTAATTACGAACCCCAAAATTGCAAATCACTGTTTTATGGTTATTTTTAATTGATTTAAGGTATTTTTAAAATAGTGAGGAAAATCGAAATTGTGCGTCTTTGTCGGAAAATTTGTATACCTACAGTCTGCCCCAGTTAAGAGGTAAAATTCTTTAAGTGAAGATTCCTGAATTTTCGGCAAAAAAAAAATTTTATTCCCGGGGGAAAATATTTTTCCCTCCATTTCTATTAACGGCCCATCGAAGTTGGGACACGTCCGATTTGAACTTATAACCATTTGAAATGAAGTAAATTCTCAAAATTGTTGAAAATTTTCTTGCAATTTTATAAAGTTATGCTTATTAAGTTTAAAATTATAAAAATGTGTTGTTAAAATTTGTACCTAATAATAAGCATAACTTGAGATGGAGGGAACGTTTTAATTTGCCAAAGAAAAACTTTTTTTGTGCTATTGTCATGCAATTTCATTTTCGCCAGCTTTTCCACTTTTGTCTTAAGAATAACTTCTCAATATGCAGCAGTTTAGGCAACTTGAATGACGAAATGTGTATGCTCTACAAAACCATTATCCTGCCATTTCTGCTTAATGGCGCTGAGTGCTGGACGATAAGCAAAAAGGGAGAGCTGATACTGGGCTCCTTCGAAAGACAAATACTTCGGCGGACTTTTGGTCCTGTGTACGAGGAGGGCGAATGGAAAAGAAGATACAACCGCGAACTCTATGGACTGTACCAAGAAGTGGATGTAGTACAAAAAGCAAAAACACGTCGACGACAATAGCTCGGCCACATCGAGCGAATGGACAATAATACTCCAGCTAAGAGGATATTCAAATCCCAGCCCCCAGGTTCGAGAAGACAAGGAAGACCGAACCTCCGTTTCAAAAACCATCTGACAACTGGAAGCAACGTCCCTGGGATCGTTGAGGAAGAGGATGATGGAAGGCTGCAGTGTCACGGCAGAGACTCTTCACAGGTCGGGAGCCCGATAAGTAACTAAGTTAGGCATTAAACCTTAGGAAATCGGGACAGAATAACTCACCTAACTGAATACCACTTTCGGACATCATTAAACATAAACTATTTGCCAAACTTGCTCCTATAAAAATATTAATCAAATTTCCAAAGCTGAATTGTTATGTTGTTTATATGAAGAGCTATCTGACTATACTGCCATACTAAAACTTAGAATTAATGTTCAACACATCAAGTAGAAACACCAGCTAATTTTATTACCTCTTTAAAAACATGACAGGAATGTCCTGTCCATTCCTCCTTTTGTTTGACTCCGTCTAATCTATGTATATGTACCTACTGATCAAACAATTTCCATGCCACTCATTTCCTTTGAGTTGTTTGTTCTTTTCTCAGATTACAACAGAGCATGCTGCTTCTTTGCGTGCAATGTCAACGTAAATACAAAACGCTACGCATTACATGCAAAACGGAAGTCCTCTCCCAAATTGTAAACTCGGGTTACATTACCACCTCAACTATAAACCAGCACCCGCACCTTTAAAAGCAATTACGTCGCTAAACGCACAAACTCCAACGCACCCTCTAAGCAAATTACATTGACCCGCTGTTAGACCACCTGTCCTCTGTCTGTTGAACAACAGACTTAGGGGGTGGCTGTGGCTTCACTGTTAAGTGTTAAACATAAAAAGCTTTTCACCACTGCTCCACGTGATGAAAGCAGCGCTTCTGCGCAATATTTTCTGCAACAATTCCCCACTTCTGTGCCACTACAGTAGAGGCATGAAACAATTTTGCTGCTATCATAGTGCCATGGCAGCGTCAAGCTCCATTGGAACATTGTGGGGAAATCAGTCTGAATTGGACGGTCGGCTGGGTTTTTCACAGTACGCTCGAGGCTTTGAGGAAAAATCTTTGAAAAATTCAAGTGATTCCGTTTAGAATCTCAACTCTGTTAGTGAGTCTCCTTTGCGGATTTCCTACTGCACCAACACTACCACGACTGCTGCCAATCCAATTTGCGGGAAATGGTAATTTCCCACCGGGGTTTTGGCCAGCAGCATCAGTAGACGACAAGAAGAAGTGCAGCCACCGCGACGCGCTTTGAGTAATCAATCAACTGTCGGTTCCGCATGTTCTTCGTCAGCGCTCGCGTGGAATATAAGACGCCGTCGTCGCCGTTTGTGTTGTGTTTGTGTATCTGGATGAGAATCTGAATTCTGAATTCGAAGTGCGATTGTGAAGAGGATATCTATATAGGTTTAGGTATAGTAGATAAAAGAGTGCAGTAACGTAGAAAAACACAAGGGAGTAAATGAAGGAAAAGTAATTTCGTGCAAAAGTATCTCAGTGACGTGGATTTAAATGCAATCGAACGCGATCGGTTAGACGAGTCGGAGCTCGGGAGTGTCTTCTGCTTCCCTTTTCGGTGGATGTGCGGGAAATTTAAAATGGAATGTCACGAAAAAGTGCTCACCATGCATGGCCCATCGCGTGCGGGGTAGTTGCTTGCATCGATTTTATTCGCACTATAGCTGATGCCCAGGCTGCACCAGCAGGACATGGATACGAAAACGGATTCCTATGCCGCGGGAGAGGAAAGGTGAATTGCATTATACTAGATACGCTTGGTATTTCATTGTGTACACTATTTATAGGATGGCTATTATAATTCGCCATCGCACCGCATTCGGCGCCGTCACCGATGAGGTGTGAACTTTCCGGCCCTGACATTTATCGACAGCATTTTTGTTTCAGTCAGTGTGCTAGAATGGATGCTTTTGCTCGCATTGCATGTGATGTACAGTGCATGTTTGTCTGGTCTGGGTTGGATCAGTCATTAGGGACGATGTACGAATTAACTAACCAACTAAGTGAATGAGAGATATTGATGAAATTCGATAATAAATTACCAATTAGGTGGGTGAAGTCCATTCTGACTTTTGGACTCATTAGGAATACGCACAATCTATTTTGGCTGATTATATTACAATAATGTGTTAGTGTGATGAATTCGCAATGAAAATTTGTATAGATGCAAGGGGTTTGTATAGGAATAGATGTGGATTATTATAGATTATTGGATTAATAGCAAAGGGATAATGGATTTGAATTTAATGAAGTACGAATGTGTATGGCAGCTACCTATAACTTTTAGTGAAAAGGGAATTATGTATTTTCTAAATTTAATTTATGGAAGTTTTGTTACTTTGAAACCAGTTAAAAATAATAATAATCAATAGTGATCATCAGGTTTCAGTGGCATTTTGGCCATTTTATTTGCATCAGATGCGAAATCTCTTATGGCCTCTCAACTCTCATGCAATTTCCGATAACCGTACTGTATTCAAATGAGTTTTCAAAAGAACGCGCAATTGGTTTTTATACCCTCCACAGGAAGGTATATTCACTTTGCCATTACGTTTGTAACGCCAAGAAGGATTCACCGGAGACCCTATAAAGTATATATATTCTGAATCAGGATCATATTCTGAATCGATTTAGCCATGTCCGTCTGTCTGTCTGTCTGTCTGTCTGTCTGTCTGTCTGTCTGTCTGTCTGTCTGTCTGTCTGTCTGTCTGTCCGTCTGTCTGTCTGTCTGTTGAAATCACGATAGCGTCCAAACGAATCGACCTAGGCGACTGAAATTGAGTGACAGGTCTTATTTTTACGGTTGTCAGGTTGGTATTAAAAATGATTCATGTCGGTCAAGTAGTTCTGCTACCTCCCATACAAAGCCAATATTCGACTCATGTATCTCTCTGTCTGTTGAAAACACCTTCGCGTCCAAACGAATCGACTTAGGTGAATGCAATTTTATGAAAGGACTTTTTTTAACCGTCGTCAGGTTGGTATTGAAAATTGTCTATGTCGGTAAAGTAGTTCTGCTACCTCCCATACAAAACTAATGTTAGACACATATTAACTCGCGTGGCAAACATTTTGCAGGACTTTTATTTAGTGGAGGGTATCAAAGCATCGGCCAGGCCGATGATAACACTTTTACTTGTTTTTATTTTTAACTTGGACTACCTATTCCATTTCAGATTCTTAATTACTCTTTCATAATAGACTAAGAGCTAGCAAGGTTTTTTCTCAAGTCATTTTAGCAAGGCTGTAACTTTGTGAGCTTAGTTCGGGGTGACTACTGAACACGAAATATATTTTTTGGCAAAAGTGAAAGAAATTTCCTCATTTTAGCAAACTTAAGATTTTGGTAAATAATGAAACCGGATTTTTGGTTTAGCTTTGAGGAAATAGTTTATTAGATAGGTAGTAGATAGGTAATAATATCTACTGATGTGACAGCTAAGGACAGCCAGGAAATTACTGCGCTAGGCGCCCCGCCCGGCGAAACAGGATTGAAGTACGATTTTTAAGCTTACTAAAAATCTGAAAAGAAGATTTTTTGGTCTTATTTATGAATTTCCTTCTCATTTTAAGGTAGCTTCATTCTCAGTCGTGGCGTTTTCGAACTTAATTTAAGTTGATAATGGTCCAAAACGTATCCTTTGTATTCTTAAAATAAAAACGAAACTTCTTAAAAACATCGCGAAACAGGATTGAAGTTAGATTTTTAAGCTAATTAAACATTAGCTCAAAATAAGATTTTTGTACTTGAAATAAGATTTTCCCAGTTTATAATACTTTCGTCAACGAATAGGCTTGAAATAGCACTGATATTCTTGATTTTAGCTCGTTTCTTTTCTGAATGTAGAAAACTAACAGTTAGTTGACTAAAACAAACCAGCGCTTTTAAGAAGCCTGATTGTGCTCTCCCAAAGGTTTCTTTTTAGGTTTGTTCATTAACAGAGCAGAGACGTGCCTTGTGTCCTTATGTCTTGTATCTATGTACATATTTCTTTCTCTTAAGTATTTGCCTTTTAACAGTTTCACTGTCTATTGCTTCATCACCTCTGGACTGTCTAGTTTATAAAGATTGTAATCTTAGAAGGCTCAATATTCTTCGCGGTTTTAATTATATACATAGTTCTTGCTGCTTTATCGATGGCGTCTATCTCCGGTTGGCTGACCCTGCATCCATTGGAGAGTTTGTACGAGTAGCTTATGCAGAAGGTTTCGCAGAATACTCCAGCTAATTTCGTTTTGACCTGTCAGTTCAGTGTACTTTTAATTTTTTTGAAGGCTTGGGATCGTGTTTGTATTTGAATTTTGAATTCTGTCTTTGGTTTATTTTTTTCGAAGCTCTGGTTAGTAATCAGCATGTAGTTCGTTTTCATGGCGAGGTAAATATGCACACAAGTATTTAGGAGTCCATAAGGGATATGCTTCCAGTTTTTCAAAATCTCTTTTTCCAAAATCTCCCGAGACGAAATCCCGTATGCCAAAATCTCCAGCCTACCTACACAATTATACTTATTAAATCGCTCGTTAAAATCCCCTGTTCGCACAATAAATTTAGAACTTATCTGTTTTTTTCTTCTTCAATTTAACTTCACCCGGAATCAACAAGCGCGCGGTGATTCCATTTTTAATAATGGTAATTAAAAAACGCGTACTTTTGGCGGTAAAATTAAGCAATTTGCACCTACTGCAAATCCTACACTGACCACAAGTAGGGGGGTTGCAATGCATACGTAGGTATCTCACTTTTTATACCCTCCACAGGAAGGTATATTCACTTTGCCATTACGTTTGTAACGCCGAGAAGGATTCACCGGAGACCCTATAAAGTATATATATTCTGAATCAGGATCACATTCTGAATCGATTTAGCCATGTCCGTCTGTCTGTCTGTCTGTCTGTCTGTCTGTCTGTCTGTCTGTCTGTCTGTCTGTCTGTCTGTCTGTCTGTCTGTCTGTCTGTCCGTCTGTCTGTCTGTCTGTTGAAAGCACGATAGCGTCCAAACGAATTGACCTAGGCGATTGAAATTTGGTGAGAGGACTTCTTTTTACCGTCGTCAGGTTGGTATTGAAAATGGGCTATGTCGGTCAAGCAGTTCTGGTACCTCCCATACAAAACCATTAGTAGACCCATGTGTCTCTCCGCCTGTTGAAATCACAATAGCGTCCAAACGAATCGACCTAGGCGACTGAAATTGTGTGACAGGTCTTATTTTTACGGTTGTCAGGTTGGTATTAAAAATGATGCATGTCGGTCAAGTAGTTCTGTTACCTCCCATACAAAGCCAATATTCGACTCGACATGTATATCTCTGTCTGTTGAAAACACCTTAGCGTCCAAACGAATCGACTTAGGTGAATGAAATTTTATGAAAGAACTTTTCTTAACCGTCGTCAGGTTGGTATTGAAAATTGTCTATGTCGGTAAAGTAGTTCTGCTACCTCCCATACAAAACTAATATTAGACACATAAACTCGCGTGGCAAACATTTTGCAGGACTTTTATTCAGTGGAGGGTATCAAAGCATCGGCCAGGCCGATGATAACACTTTTACTTGTTTAAACTATTTTTAGAATTCATAACACCATTTAGACAGAATTTTGGGAAAAGAATTTTGGAAAAGGAGATTTCATCACCAATCCCGTCGATACATATACCAACATCTCCATATTCAGTTGAGAAATTATTGAGATAGGTAGTCTTTCCTGCTTTCCACCAAACAATGGACCGGTATGTGCATAACTATGGTCCATATAATCGTAATCGTAACGTCTACTCCTACATCTTTTGGTGCATCGTTCACCCTCTTGCTGAGTATTCATTAATTAAAAAAAGTCCATTGTAAGGGAAGGGAAGAAAAACCATTTCCCATAACTTCGGAATGCATTGGACAACATTTAACCTGATTTGAACCTCACTTCGCATGAAAAGTATAAGCTGGGCTTTAACTCTAAATTATTCTAGCTCTTACGTGATGTAATTCACCTTTATCTAACATCACAAAGGCATCATAGTATTCCCTTGTAAATTTACGTAAATTTAATAAACACGTTCTTATAGATAATGTAATAAAAATTTAATAAACAAAAATTATTCCAAAAAAGTATCTAATTTTATAACATAATTTGTATAGCAAAATGTAAAACCTGACCATGTTTGACAACTTTAAAAATAATTTAGTAGAATTTGTATAATCTGAGAAGAAAAGTGACAGTTCCAATATCGATGGCACTCTGAACATGCAAATGTTTCCGGTTTTCTATATCACTTCACCACAGCATTGTTCCTATATTGAATTTAGATGAGTATCTGGTTTTGTTTTGTTCCAGTTGAATGAGTTCTGCATAATAGAAATAAATCAACACGCTAAATTGTTCACATTCACATCATAAATTAGAGAGCATTTTATGCATTTACGTAGTTTTTGGGCCTAGTTTAGATTTAAGTGATGGAAAACATTTTATATTTGGTTTATAAGACAAAACAAATCGTTTGATGATTTTTTATGGTGGCAGTTACTTTCGCCAAACAGTCCGATAGATAGCTGATATAACAATAACAAGTTAAAGTTAAGTCTCCCCGGAAAAGTCTTTGCCAAGGTGCTGGAAACGCGTTGCGGAGCTGTGGTCGAGGCACGATTAGGAGATGAGCAGTGCGGCTTTCGTCCCGGCAGAAGCACAACCGACCAGTTATTCACTCTCAGAATGGTACTTGAGAAGGCTTGGGAGTATGCTACACCTGTTTACGCTTGCTTCGTAGATTTGGAGAAAGCATATGACCGAGTCCCTCGAGGGAAACTCTGGAGTGTATTACAGCAGTATGGAATTGATGGTTCTCTCTTGAGAGCCATTCAATCTCTTTACACAAACTGTAAAAGCTGTGTTCGGGTAAACGGCGTTAAATCAATACCTTTCACCGTGGGCGTTGGACTTCGCCAGGGGTGCGTCTTGTCGCCTCTCCTTTTCATTACTTATATGGACTGGATGTTACAGCGCAGTCTTGGCGAAGAACGTTTCGAATTGGGAGATCTGAGGATAAGTCATTTGCTCTTCGCTGATGACTTGGTCATCCTTGGGTCCTCTCAGACTGAACTTCAGCGCGCACTCGATCGGTTTGTAGCCGTTTGTGTTGAAGCTGAGATGAAAGTAAATGTGAACAAATCTGAAGTGATGGTCGTCTCCCGAACGCCTGTTCAATGCACTCTGCATGTTAGTGGAGTCTCATTGAAACAGGTGGAGAAGTTTAAGTATCTCGGGGTCTTATTCACGAGTGATGGAAGGAGCAATGCCGAGTTTTCCTGTAGGATTGGTCAGGCTGGATCGATTTTGAGACAGCTTGGTCATTCTGTTATCAGGAGGACTGAACTTGGTGTCAAAGCTAAGTTGTCAGTCTTTAATTCGGTGTTTGTTCCAACTCTTACCTATGGTCATGAGGTTTGGGTAATGACCGAAAGAATAAGATCGCGAATACAAGCTGCCGAAATGAGATTTCTCCGTAGTATTGCTGGTGTGACCCGTAGAGATCGCATCAGAAATACCAGAATACGTGAGGAACTCAATGTCGAGCAGCTACTTCTCCGGACGGAGCGATCCATGCTTCGGTGGTTTGGTCATGTTAAACGCATGTCCCCGACCAGGATTCCACGACGTGCTATGGAATCCGTACCATCGGGCAGGCGTCCCCTAGGTAGACCCAGGATGAGATGGTTAGATCAAATTCATAATCTCTCCTCTACCCGTATGGGGATTGCCCTTGATGATTTAGAGTCGATGGCGGAGGATCGAGAGCTATGGAGGGTCCACTTGAGCAACCTACACCCGCGACCCACTTAATGGACAAGCGGACCATTGAAAATGAATGAAAAAAAAAAAAATGAATGAAAGTTAAAGTGTTGTCATCGGCCTGGCGGATGCTTTGATACCCTCTACTTGCAAAATGTTATAGGCATGTGAACTAGTGCGTTACATACAAAACACATGGTCTGATATTGGTACCAGAACTACTCGACCGATATAGCTCATTTTCAGTACTAACCTGACGACGATGGTAAAAAAAAGTCACGAAATTTTATCCACCTAGGTCGATTTGTTTGGACGCAATGGTGTTTTTAACTATTAAGGTGCCAGTACACGATATGTAGCACGCCTCATATATATGAGGCTCTGACGTCAACAGAGAGTGCACAAAGAGAGCTTGTCCACGCCATGTACCCATTGGGACCATTCGCTGAAGTCAAAATGACGTCAGTGCTACATACACTGGTCGGCATAAGTATTTTGACAAAACTAAAGTTAATTCTACTCATAATTTGACCTTACTTAATGTAAATTTTGGTATCAATGGAAAGGTCATTTAAATTCCGTTTGAATGATACAAAACTTCCCTTAACCCATTAAGTACCCATTGAAAATTTAGAACTTTTGTAAAAGTCTACTTTTTTGACTTTTTTCCTTGGTCCAAAAAAAAAATGTTTTGATGCAAAAAGTTTCTTCAAACAATTATAATAGTGACTGCAAAAAAAGATTTTCAAAAATCTTTTCGCTAATATTTTTTATAATTTTTTGAATGGGATGATCTCAGAAAAATTTTGTATGAAAAGGAGGAAAAAGTGGCTAAAATAGTCATTTTTAGCAATTTTCAAAAAATCATAAAAAATATTAGCGAAGAGATTTTTGAAAGTCACTATTAGAATTGTTTGGAGAAACTTTTTGCATCAAAACATTTTTTTTTGATACCGAGGAAAAAAAAGTCAAAAAAATATACCTTGACAAAAATTCTAAATTCTAAAATTTTTAAATGGGTACTTAATGGGTTAAGGAAAGTTTTGTATCATTCAAATGGAATTTAAATGACCTCTCCATTGATGCCAAAATTTACATTAAGTCAGTTCAAATTATGAGTAGAATTAACTTTAGTTTTGTCAAAATACTTATGCCGACCAGTGTATATATGAGGCGTGCTACATATCGTGTACTAGCACCTTTAGACAGACAGACAGGTCGACAGACAAGCGGATATGGCTAACTCGATTCAGTATTTTATATATTTAATAATAATTTCCTTATTCCGAATATACATATGTAATTTATGGGGTCTTCGATGACTCCTTCTAGGCGCTACAAATGTAATGGCAAAGTGAATGTACCTTCCTGTATAAAGGGCTTTCAGTTGATGCCAAGATAATATATGGCCATGGGTTGATCTCGTAAAAACTTTTATCAATATATATTTGAGTTCTATTTCGCCTTAAGAAGTAAGATTAGACTGCGTTTCAATTATGCGCATATGACCATATGACCAACTGGTAAATGACCAGATTATCTGTCCAATGACCTAAAGAAGAGCAAAGTCAAGCTCGTAGAAGGTGATACGCTGATTGGTGCACATTTTTGTCTGCCATGAGAAGGCTTACGATTACCATTTCGCTATGACTATATCGATTTATGATATACGGTCCAATCAGACGAAGACCTAGTCCAAAATAGTGGAGGAACCCCGAAGACTGCCAGAAGTTGCATTTTTTCTCGATCATGCTTTAATAAAGGAAATTTAATTTTTTTATTTTTAACTTTCTCGTATCAGTAAGAGAAAGATATTATGTATTATCGTACAAAATTTCGAACTCGAGATTTTGATCAATTCTGATATTACGATGATAAAGGAACTCAAAAAAGTGGGACTCGCAATTCTGTCCGTCCGTATGTCTGTCTGTCCCACCCCTGGGGAATCTAATATTTTTTTGGACGATTTTTTTTTAAACTTCGCATTTAGAGTTTGTGGGCTTCCCGCTAGGAGGCGTTTTTTTTTGTTTTATTCTAGCCCTAATATTAATACTTCCTATATAAAAATTTTACGTAATATTACACAATTTAGATTTTTTCGAAAACGGCTCTAACGATTTGAACCAAAATTGATGTGGGTATGCTTATGCTCAACATGACTTCATACTCAGTTTTTCGCTAAAAAGTCCAGCAACGGCATTTTTGAAAATTGGCTTTTTCTCGAAAACGGCGTCATTAATTATGTATATTGTCATTTTAATAAAAACTAATTTTTAAGATACTTTCGTCATTCTTAATTTGATAGCAAACTCAGTTTTTCTCTAAAAAGACTGCGTCCTTTGATATCTACACAAATCGCTAAAAATAATACTTTAAAAAACACTGCTCATATCTCAAAAACGCCTTTTTCGATTATGATAAAAATGTAACTGGCAGGTAATGCTTAAATCCATAGTATTACCTTTTGCTCAGTTTTGAGCTAACCAGTTGCAAAACAGTTTTTTTTAACCATGAAGCCTTCCGATTTACATCCCCAATCGCTAAAAATGGTAGGTACTTTAAAAACTGCTCATAACTCGAAAACGCCCTTTTCGATTTTGATGAAAATGCAACTGCTACGTAATGTTTATATCCTGAAGAATAGGTCGTACTCAGTTTTCAGCTAAACAGTTTAGTAACAGTGCTCTTCGAATCCAACGTTGTAACATTTGTCAGCATAATTTTACAAAAAAACACTCTAACGATTTTGATTCTAAACATGATCACGTAGGTACTTAGTTTTCCTCAGAAATCTGGAATATAGCAGTTTTATGAACATTTCTCATCCCGACCATTGAGACCACTTTTTTTAAATAATCAAAAATGGGAATTCGAATTTCATCGCCTACTTGCCTCCTTTAAGTGTCAGTTGTTCGAGGTGAATTTTGAAAGTACATTAAATAATAAAGTGTTGTAGTTAATACGTATGTTTATGTAGTATGTATTACTTTTTATTTGATTAACAAGGGTTCAGTTACTAAACCTGAGTACATCGTGGATATGATTTTAAACGTAAAATTTGCTGAAATGATTCTGAGATTCTGCGAGATTCGCAATAAACGAGAAAGTTTCGTGCGACCCAGTCGTGCACATTTTTTTTATTTTTAGGCATATTGTCGCAAAGTTATTCTAAAATGACTGGTTTTTGCCTACGTTAGAAAAGATAGTCCAATATCAACTAGGTAAGGAGCAAATGATCTCATTTGGGCGCATAAAGACACTTTTTTAGCTCAATTTTTTTGACAGTCGCCCTCTTAAAATTACAAACTAATAACACTTTCAGTCGGGTGCCCTAAATACTGAAAGTATTGCGCCATTCACGTTTTCAGTAGGCATCACGAGCTTTGCTCACAAAATCATGGACCTCTTCAAATTAAGTGAGTACTTTGAGCACCTACAACGAATGCTAGCTCTTGGTCTGTCATAGTATCACGAATATATTCAACAAATTGTACTCTTGGGTGTTTTTTTTTTTCGGAAATTCGAGTTGTAAAGGGTAAAAAAAACCTTCCTTGTTAGTTTTATATTTATATTTCCAGAGGTTGAATGTGGGACCCTTTGTCAGTATGCTCAATATTCAACTACCCAAAGTCATCTTTAATTTGTCAGGGATGTGTCATATTAGTATGCATCTCATCTACTATCCGCTTGCGTCATAAGAGGCAAAACGTTTCAACATGGAATTAATTACCCAAAATCAAGCTATTTGTACATTCACTTCCTTTTCCACTTGCGACCACGATATTTCATATTTATCTCGCCCATTAAATCTCCCACAAAACCAATATACGTACTTCAGTTCTATAAACAATCGTTCGCCAAAAAATAATTGTAATCGGTCAAACTACGTCACGGAAATACTAGATATTTTTTTTTTATTATAATTTCCTGCCATAAGCCATACATCTTAATGTGTCTTAAAGCATTAAAAATAAATCTATCTACCAAATAAAATAAACTCATGGATGAAAATTGTTTTTCCTAAACATAGCTCCTCGTACAAGGCCCGTGCCCACAATGTTCTATGAAAAATTGACGACTATCAATCGACTGGAGAACATCCATCTTCGACTTCAAGTAAAATAAAGATCTTGCAAAAAATAAAATCTCAGATACATTTTCCACTCATGTTGCCAAAAATAAAACAGAAGCGCCTAGGTGCGTCATCGATGAAGAGCTGGAAGTTTACATTTGAAAATTCAGATCTGTAGGCCAATAATTTTTCCCTTTTGCCAGGGGTATACAGAAAGATTCATTATAAACACAGACTTTTGCTTGTGCGTTGCCAATGAAATAAACAAACTTATAAAATAAATAGTTTGCGTTTTCGTTGACAGAGATTAATTATTATTATTTGCCGAACGCCGTTCAGTATCTATTCATCCGTTTATCGGAACTCTTGGCTTTCGCTGGCTACGCTACCGTTTCGTTTTCTCAAGGTGAAGTTCAATTATTATGTTGTTGTCGTGGTCGCGTGTGTACAAGACAAGGGTTTTCCCCATCCATGGGAAAAGTGGACTCTTTAATTATCCAGAATTGAAATTCCGCAGCCGCCCCAGTGTGAAAATGTTTGCACAACAAAAGTCAGGCAAGTCGTTAAGTTGCACCACTGCAAAATGCACCACGCGCTCCAGCTCTCAGCTCCCAGCTCCCACTAATAAACAATTTATATCATGCGCCTTAATTAAAATTCAATTGAAGCCGATTATAAATGTTTTTCTGTTGTGCGTTTTTTTTTTTTTGTTGCGGTTCACTTTAATTCGTTCGCGCGAGGCAGGTGGCCTGGAGTGAAGTAGGGTAGGCTCCGCTAAAGCATCAGAGTACCGCAAAACCAAGTGGTGAAGTTTATATTTGGATGGAGTGGATAATTAAGATGCCTTTGCAGTTGTTTACTTTCGATTTTTTTTTTTTTTTTGTTTGCTATTGCGTTTGAAAATTTGTTCGCTATATGGTTGTGGATAAAGTGCGGCGATATTGCTTAATTGCACAACCGGCGGGGTACTGTGTGTATCTGCAATTTGAATGAACTTGAAGACGGTATTTGGAATTGGAATGCACGGCGTGGGGTGTAAATTGCACAAAATCACACCCTATTTTACATTAGATACACACACAGGTATTCCTATATGGGAAAGTGGCTTGAGGGCAAGATTGTATCTAATTGTTCATGTAGATGGTGTTGCAAGACTAAACTTGAATACATACATACTTACCCTCGGAGATAGTTGTTGACAAGGGGTATTTTTGCAAACGAGCAGACAAGTAATTTCCTTAAGGGAAATTATCTTATTTCCTTCTGCATATAAGAATAGTTGTACCGTACAAATGAGGTTTCAAGTGTCTGGTTGCGGTTGTTCGGATTATTCACTGAGGTTATGTAGAAATTGGAAAGTTAAAATATATCGATTCCAAGAAAATCTTAAAATAGCCAAGAAGGAAGTGGGTATCTGCATAATAATTTGATTTTCTGTTGTTACACGTTTTTAGCGGTTGTCTTTGTAGTTGCAAAGTTGCAAAGAAAGTTGAAAGAAAGTAACTAGTAGGTTCACCAGTTTTGTTATTCCCGATTCCGGTATCCGGAGTCAATTATTGGATTTGCGGTGAATTTTAATTTTTAATTTTATCATTGGACTATTTTAGGTTCAACCCCTGACTACCACGCGAAAGCTTCTCAATTCAGCCGTTTGGATTACGCATAAAATTCTAGGTTCATTCCATTTGTCCCAAAAATAAAATAAAAAACGAATAGGTACCTACCTATTTATAAGATTATAGGAGTTGGGTCGATGCTATTCAGACCTTTTGCGCCAATTACATATTTATATTCTCTGATTTCATAATCAAATTTATAATCCTTCTAGCAGATGGTTTTCTAATATCATTCAAAACAAGTTGTAGCTTGAAGAGAATTTTCCTCCCAATACCATAAAGAGTTGGACATTCGCAAAGTTTATGCTCAGCTATTTCATCCTCATCCCCTACAGGTTCCGGTAGTGACCAGGATGATATTTTACTCGAATTTTAGTAACATACCTATACCTGCTAAAATTCGGAGATTTCTTGCCATAGTTATTGAAAAGCCTATAGGCCCGGATGTTTTGCGAAAATGTAATACTTTGGTCTCCAGGGGGTTTTAAACCTCTTCTGGTGAGTTCATCGACCTTTAATTACCTTCTTAACGTACAGAAATCCACAATAATTTGGCAAGAGTTTGTACAATGCTGATCCAGTTTAACTGATTTCGAGTCTGTTGAAAATGGGCTCAGGGCATATTTATAGCTAGTTACATTCTTGTCAGTTTTAAATGGATGCTGAGCGGAGGCATATAAATAGATTCATATAAATTGCTCAATTAAGTGCCGATAAGTTAGGTGACTTGGGAGCTCAAAAATAATGCGATTTTTTTTTAAATGAAAAGAAAAAGGACCAAACAAAACCCTATTATAAAACTCTTAAGAAGTTGGTGAGTAGATCTACGGTTTCCCGTTTTTTTTTTCTGAATCACATTTCTTGTCGAAATGGGCTTTTAAGCCCATTTTCTTCATATGGTACCGTAAGGTGTTGTGCCCTGTTATGATACCTACGAAGGTGGACAAGGATTTCCTATCCTTCCGCATTATCTTCTCGGTTTTGGATTCATTGAAGGACGGCCATAGCATTCTTGTGGTATTACAAGTGTTTAAGGCCCATCTTGCGTTCGCCTCACTTGTGGCTTTCCTCCCTGCTTCAAGCTTGAGTGTGCAAGGCGGGATGTCCACAGAGGGATCAGCTTGTTCTGAAACAGCTGTCGAACCTTGTCTTGCTAATTCGTCTGCTTTCTCATTGCCTGAAATGCCTTCATGTCCCGGAACCCAGCAGAGTGATACCTTGTGCTGTGTACCAAGAGCCTTGAGTTCTTCGCAACAACACTTCACAAGCTTCGATTTTATTTCTGGTGCAGTTATGGCTTTTATTGCTGCCTGGCTGTCGATAAAGAAGGTAATACCTTCAGGTGGTATTGCCCTTACCACAGACTCACGGGCTGCTGTTGTCACTGCCAGGACCTCTGCTTGGAAAACGCTGCTATGGTCGGGGAGGCGAATCGATTTTGATATATCCAGCGATTCAGAGAAGACACCTGACCTTACCCCAGTGTCCATTTTTGATTCGTCTGTGAATACGGCTATGGTTGGTGTGATAGGTACGAGTCCGTCTCTCCATTCTTCCCTGCTGGGATAGGCGCTAGAGAAGGGTCTTGTAAACTCTAGGTAAGGCGTAATGTAGTCCGTGACAGGTACATGGCCGAAATATTTCTATAGGATCGTCGAATGAACCGTATCATTCAAATTCCATTTTACCAATTGGCTGATTCTCATTGCACTTATTGCGGCCGATAGTTGTATATGAATGTCTAGCGGACACAGGTTGAGGATAGCCTCAAGTGCTGCGGTTGGAGTTGTCCTCATCGCACTGGTGGTACCGACGCTAGTCTTTGAACCTTCGTTAACACTTTTAGGTAAGTGGCTTTATTGGTTGCCGGCCACCATACGAGACTGCCGTAGGTCAGTATGGGTCTTACTATAGCCGTGTATATCCAGAGCTTAATTTTGGGAGATGGTCCCCAGGTTTTCCCAAAGATTCTGCTGCAGGAATAAAAGGCTATTGTGGCTTTTTTGATTCTTTCATGCGTTTAGATAAAACAAAGCACAAAGCAGATTTGTATAATGAAAATCAGATGTTAGTGTATATAAGTCCATCATCCTAGGAAACCTCATCTCTCTTCAACTTAATAAAACTGCCTGCTAAACGGCTTCCCGACAAATTATTAATATCCAGAAAGTCATAAAGACGATTAAAAATAGATTTTAATCTTCAAGTGTCTTAAGATTCTAACTTGACATGGCTTGCCATCAAACACTCTATTTTAGTATTTATGTGTGGTAGGTAATTTAATTACAAACTTATTCTCAGGAAAGTTGATTTAAAAAAACCAAAGAGGTAAACTACCGATCAAAAAAAAAAATTATTAAAATTGAACTGGCTACGTGCCAGATGAGAGATCAAAAAGATGTGGTGTCATTGTCATTGCCCAATGCCCATTGCCTATACGTAGATACTGGCCCTTACATGTATCCGGAGACAGATAAATATTTTATTATTTATAAATCCTTTGCCTTCAATCCACTTTACAAGATCATTATAGAATAAATCGTTTAAGACAAATTATTATTTTTTCGTATTGGCACGTCTTTTATTTTTATTATACGCATGAACTCAATGACTACATGGCAGAGATTTCCCCAGATAATATTCACAATTTCCGCTTTTACTAGACGTTCTTGGGATTCGGGCGAGTAACTAAATAGTTATCTAAATGAAATAAACAGAACAATTTCGTTGAATTCTAAATTATAGGTCCCATCCATTTAAACAAATTTTCTTCGTGCTCCTTTCAACTAACATCTTCCTAAAAATTTGACAAATGTGCGTCGATATTGCTAGGATATTGCAAATTAAATGCAAATTCCGTTTACCAAATACTATAGATAAGTACGATAAGGAACAGGGAAAAATGTCCCTCTTCCTATCAACCCTTCCGAGAATCAAATTTAATTCACGCAACTATCTGTATTCCCTCGGATATAGCCCAAACGACATTAAGTTCCCAAACCTTAATGAGAGCTCCAAGTGTTGAAATCGAAATCCAATTCCAATTTGACCTATTACAGAGCAGGATGTTCATTGAATCATAATTTTAAAAACATATTTTCTGAATTCCATTGACATCCTATGAAAATGGTTTGACAATTTAAAATTTGTAAATTCCAAAACAAATTTTGCACAGTCTATCCTGCATGTCTTCAAATTAAACTGTCCAATGACTTTTAAATAAATTGAATAGACAACCCGGTTCATTCATTACCTTCATTACAAACTACCTCATTAATTCGAAATTCATCTTCTTAATGATCCTATTCATCAGGCGCGCACTCACCCTCTCGCCGAAGAAAATCAATAAAATCAAAAAAATAAATGAAAGGATAGCTTAATCCTTTATTTTCATCGAATTACAACCATAATCCTTTCACAAGAAGGAAAATAACAATCTTCCCGGACGAAGTACTTAATCTCGATGTTAAAACAAATTGAAACCCCACCACTTCCATCTAGCAGCCTGAGGACCCTTTCCGCACACACTATCCCCCAAGAGAAACCTCAAGAGGAAGACACTTCACAAGGACAGCTCACACACAACTCAGTCTGAAATACCTTAGGCAAGAGAAGAAAAACAACAGCAATGAAAAAAAAATCTGAGAATATCCTGAAAAGCTTTTAACAATATTGCTCAAGAAAATCAACTTTTCCATTATCTGTCTGCATTCACCCCACCTACTCGTGTCGTAGGATAGTACAAGTTTCACGTCAGTTTTCATGGAACATCTTTCGGTTTAGTTTCTCGTCCCCCTACATATTTTCGACATCCAGATAGAGGTGCATGTCTAGTTTAAGTTTTTCTTTTCTTTTCTTTGCGCATGAAATTTGATATTTCCTGAATGTCCTGTTCCCATTCCTCCCCCCTGGGTGCCCCATCTGTTTATCGTTTCATATCCTTCTGGAAATTCCCATCCTGCATGCGATATAATTGCGTGATTTCTCTTCTGGAAAATACTACCATGTCAGTGTCAGACTATCTGTCAATGTGTAAGTTATATAGATAAATCGCTGCCACCAGAAGTGAACCCATCTCTCTGCGAAGGAATAGAAATGTAATTATCCTCCGCGGGTATAATCCGAGAGGTTGACAAATAGTTTGAAGACAGACACAGCGCATGAGGCATCTGTGTGACAGCAATAGCATACATACATAAGTGCTCTTAAAATTCATCATATCATCGTTAGGCTTTTTGAATAAATTAACCTTACTCAGGCAAAATGTTACGTATACGACCCGTGGGCCATGCGAATGTTATAAATAACGTGAAAATCCTTTCGAACTTTACGTGCTCGCAATTCAATTAGGCAAGTAACTCAAATTAAATTAACCCAGAACGCAACAATTCCGAAGAGAATGGGTTACGGTAAAATGAAAAAATAAAAATAAACAATTTTCGGAAAAGTAAAAACTTTTTAAATGGGTTTTTTCCCTTTTTTTAACTAGACTGCCACTCAGAGTCTTTTGACAGTTGTTTGCTTTTTGGTGACACTGTCAAACTCAAAGCTCACTCTCAATTCACATCAGCTTCACCTGCACGTAGGGTTTTTTGTTTTAAATGTAAATACGAGCATATAAGGTGACATGTTAAATGCAAAGTAGATACCTAAATGTGTGCAGACTACAGTTTTGGACACTTCGCCAGTGAAAATCAAATTCATCCAAATTGACATTTTGTTATGATGGAGATAGAAAAAAAAACACAACCGTTCTCAAAGCATTCAGTTTTCTATGGCAATCGATATTTATGTGCGATATTTTTTTTATAATCCGCCACAAGTTTACATCAATAAATTTGACATTAAATTATGGTTATTGCTCCCAAGCCGGCAATAAAACCCTATATACATTGCCCTATATCTTTCTGCGAAATATTTAAATTTTCTCAAAAATTGTTAAAATATTTGGGGTGGAAAAGCTGATCCATTTGATTGATTGTCCTATTAGGAGTGTTAAGTCGAAGGGAATGACCAGGTGTTGGGAAAATTGAACGTACGTAAATCTTTCGAATGAAATTCGTTTCCTGAAAAGTTCATTAAAATCGTTTGATATAGATATATGTATAACCTTTTACATCGAGTTATTAGAGTACCGGTAATTGACAAAATAAAAAATCTCTTTGATTCGTTAAAAGCTTTCCATCAATCCATTAGAGGGAGTACCTGTTAATTGCTAAATAAATATTCTATACTGTAGTATCCTGAACAAATGACATCTGTCTGGTTCTTATGCAGTCAGTGTAAGCATACACTAAAATTCTGACAATTTATATACAGAATTTCAAGATACTACATATAGTCTAAGAGCCCACAGCAAATTTTGGGCGTGAAAGTATAACCAAAAAGCTGATACATGAACAGAAAGGTCTCCAAAAAGTAAACTCAAATGTCGAAGTCTGGCAGCGCTTAGTTGCAGCTGAGGTTAGTAATAGTGGGTTGAAAACGTGTTTTTTTCCAAAATCTGAATTTTTTATATAACCACTTGAATATAGTATTAAATGAAAGAACAGACTGCCCTGATCACAAAAATATAGGTCCCAGACGTCTAACGTGCAGCCATACCCTTGCCAGACGTACTAATAGTATGTTAAAAATCACATTTTGAAATAATTGGTATAACCAAAATTTGGTTACACCAAAAAATTAGTGGGAACGCCCTGATCACAAAAATATAGGTCCCAGACGTCTTACGTGCAGCCATACCCTTGCCAGACGTACTAAAAGTATGCCAAAAATCACATTGGGGAGAGTACGATAACTACGGCGCCAAAAATTGATAACGGTATTTTGTAGAGGGGTTAAATACAAACACTTTTTACTATGGGAGGGGGTGGTCTATCTTACTCCGTTTAGGCGGGAGGGGTAATTAAAAAAAAATTATACATAAAATTAAAATAAAATATTAAAAAACAATGGCAACACTTACAACAAAGAACTATAGCATTTTTCAAAGCCAGAAATCTGTCCTAAATTGTCTAAAATGCAAATCCGCAAAATTTTGTCTACCAATGTGAAATTTCGTTCCAGAGACTGTAGCTGGAGAAAGTTGTTGACATTGGGTAAACTAATCACCCCTATTCCCGTTGGCGTTTGTCGTATACGACTCATGTTTCGTATCGTTGTAAAATGATGTGCAGATTTTTGTTTTAACTTTTGTTAACAGTTTTGTTTCGTTTTCTATGTGTTCACCATTATTTCAATTCATTTGTTTAAAAAATGTTACAAAAATCGACTAAAAAACGAAGTGGAATACGAGGCGTTTACGACAAACGCCAACGGGAATAGGGGTGAATATCATTTAAAGAAAGTTTGCATATACTCAGCCTTTGCACCCATCCCAAAATCCAACAGTGACCCCAAGCAGGGGGGTTGCAGGGGGCAGCATGCCCCCCATACACATTTCAAGGCGCAAGGGTAACAATTTTCACTCTAAGCGGAGCGACATATAAAGTAATTTTAAATTTTCTCAAAAATTAGACGACATAAATCAATCTGGTTTTCAGTGTTCGATTAAGAATTGATTTCGGCAGTAAAAACTACATACAAAGAAATTAAGTATCTATTTTCTCAATATTGAACAAATCAGCATACAACTTTTATTTTTTATTTTTTTTCCTTAAGCCTAGTATCCTGCTTGCGCTTAATTTTAGCGAGCGCTTTTCTCTCCACAGCACAGAGAAATGCTCGCTAAATTCGTTGTACAGGATATAGATAGGACACACACCCAAATTTGATTGCCACATGTATTTTGATTTTTGTTATTTTTTCACTTTTTTCCTACTCACTTATATCGATTATCAAGTATTCAAAGAAATATTCAATTAAAAAATTGTTTTGTTTCGAAAGTGTCAAAATTTATCGCCGATTTAATGTACCAGGCAATTCTTTCGCGAGCTAAATCAGTGGAGACATTTTCTTGGCCGAGTATAACAAAATTGTACGTAGTACGTATAACACACAATATTGTTATATCGGACTGACATTAAGTGTGTCCCATCTATATGAAAGTAAGAATTTAGCGTGAGGAACAGGATACTGCTTTGCTAAACTGCCTCGCTAAATTTTATCTCTGTAGACATTTTTGTATGGGAGATAAAATTTAGCGCGAGCAGGATACTGGGCTTTAAATTTCAAGTTTGAAATCATTTTTTTCAAAAACTATTATTAGAAATAACTTGATTTAAAAATAATATCAAAGAACAGATTCCTGGCTTCCAAAATTCCTAAAGTTCTTTATTGTAAGTCTTGCCATTGTTTTTCAAAAATTATTTTTTTTTATTTTAAGTATTATTTTTTTAAATTGCCCCTCCCGCCTAAATGAAGCCAGATAGACCCCCCTCCCATAGTAAAAAGTGTTTGTATTTAACCCCTCTACAAAATACCGTTATCAATTTTTGGCGCCGTAGTTATCGCACCCAATGTGATTTTTAGCATACTTTTAGTACGTCTGGCAAGGGTATGGCTGCATGTAAGACGTCTGGGACCTATACTTTTGTGATCAGGGCGTTCCCACAAATTTTTTGGTGTAACCAAATTTTGGTTATACCAATTATTTCAAAATGTGATTTTTAACATACTATTAGTACGTCTGGCAAGGGTATGGCTGCACGTTAGACGTCTGGGACCTATATTTTTGTGATCAGGGCAGTCTGTTCTTTCATTTAATACTATATTCAAGTGGTTATATAAAAAATTCAGATTTTGGAAAAAAACACGTTTTCAACCCACTATTACTAACCTCAGCTGCAACTAAGCGCTGCCAGACTTCGACATTTGAGTTTACTTTTTGGAGACCTTTCTGTTCATGTATCAGCTTTTTGGTTATACTTTCACGCCCAAAATTTGCTGTGGGCTCTTGGTCTAATAGGTATACTTAAGCTTAGATCAGACGATTTATGTATATACACAAATTTCATTTGTTTCTGACATACACAAATTCTAAAGAAATTCATACTCAGAAGCGATTTGTGTATTCCACAAACATTTGTGGTTCAAACGATTTGTGTATTTTGTTCTTAATGTATAAATTTAATTTGTGTATGGCCATACATAAATGTCCCATACACAAATCAATTTGTGTATACAGATTTATGGCTCAGACGATTTGTGTATTCCTACACAAATAGAATTTGTGAAAAATTTGTGTATTGACGTATATTCAATAAAAATAAATAAAAAATTGCTTGGATTCCGTCAGGTTTCAAATTTAACAAGGTTGATTATAAAATGTGTTGCGGTTATTTTGGCAGCGTATTTACTCGAAAGTGAAACGGAAACGGAAGACGAAAGCCAACAAGTCATCAAGTTGCCACGCAAGTGCCGTAGTTGTTGGAGAAAAGATTGGCTGCTATGTACCAGCATTAGTGGTACATAGTTCCAGAGTTGGAACTACCTCTATGAGGGATTGCTCTAGATGCGCTAAATCCAATAATGCTGCTCGCGCGAAATAGAAAGGATCTTTGCGGGAGCGTCATAAGACTGAAAAAGGAATAGCGTCAATTCTCTTAAGCCTACTGTCCACGTAGCTGCATTTCATAGGCACGCTTTCGTCATTTGCATCTTGTTGTACGCTTGCTTGAAGCTTTCTTGCAGCTGGCATATAAACAAACGAAGCTCTGTCCACGGAGCGGCAAAATACGCTTGTCGTCATTTGCAGCTTGCATTGCCGCTCCGTGGATAGTGGTTCGTTTGTTTATATGGAAGCTGCACGCAAGCTGCAAGCAAGCGTACAACAAGATGCAAATGACGAAAGCGTGCGTATTGAGTGCAGCTACGTGGACAGTAGGCCTTAGTTGCATTTCAAGTGCAGCGCAGGATCGCATAAAAATTCAATTGTTAATAGCGCAAGGAGCAGTGCCACAAAACAAAAACCTCAGTTGCATGCAATTGCATTTCAACATTTCAAGAGCAGCGCAGAAATACAACCGAAAACGCAGCAGCTTTCAGACACCTAGGAACCACGCTTTGTCGGCCCTATTTTTGTACTTACTCTCCATGACCACCATATGGTCATATTCGTCACTATCACTCCCACCGGGAGTGTACATGGCCAGGCATGCTTTCCCACGAAAATTTGAATTTGGTAGTGTATATATGTATCTACGTTCTTAAATATGAAAGCTTGAATTGTAGTTTTATAAATAACCATATGATAAAAACCTTATTACCATGTCATAAATCATGCCCATGATCCGTGTCCATACCCTCATTTAATTGAATTATCAAACCAATTTGTGTATGCGAACGAAATTTTGTGTATGCGCTTTGTACATAAATCTACACAAATTGTCATAAATTAATTTCTATACCCGATCAAACGATTTGTGCATGTACACAAATTCGATTTGTGTTTTCAATACACAAATGATACACATATCGTTTGTGTATGCCACTTGTGGTTATAAAATTTGTGGCTCAAACGGTTTGTGTATTTTTTTGACAATAATTTCCAAATTTTTACACAAATGTTTGTGTATACACATATCGTCTGATATTAGCGTAACTAATATGCATATTTGTTTTCTGTTTCCGTTGGGATGCAAGGCTCTCTAAAATTCTATGAACTCTTGTGTGCCACTTATGTTCGAGTAAAGATTCTAGAGACACTCACACAGCGGGTATACGCTGTTTGTTTGATATTTTCAAAAATTAATTGAATTCTGGATATCCTACTTTCAAGGATATCGTTTATAACGTGCTTCTCACCTTTAATTCTATGCAGGTTGGCTAATAAGGGTTGTCGAATGATTCAAAACTGTAAAGATAAATACTTAACCGTCCACGATTTGTAAGCTCAGAAGTTCAACTCCACATGCTGCTTGTTGATCCGCGCTTAGATTTTTGGTAAAATTCTGTATCGTAAATTGGTAATCTTCCGCAGGCAGTAGGTACCATCGCAGGTAGAATTATCGCAGGCTTTTGCTTTTGATAGTAATTGATTGTCCGTTGAAATGCTTTTCTTACGATTCTTTGAAAAAATTTCAATTGGCATCATGCCAGCCACTGATATTTGCCTATAATTACTTCTACACGATATTTCTGCCTACATTAGGGACCCAACACGTATTGTCGGCGTTCTTTTTTTATTTTGATTCAACGATAATCACATCTGTTCGCAGCAATTACCTTTACAGCCTCGTTTAGGTAGACGTATGTTCTTGTCACAGTTTTCAGCAGATTTACTTTGACCACCATTGTGTCCTTTGTGAACATTATCCAAGAGACACCGTCCTATTAAAAAAAAAATAATAACTAAACCGATGTTTCACAGCTCAGAAATCCGTTTTTCCACTTTTGGAACCTCTGTTTTATCCAGATCTTATGAATCTTAGGAGTCCTTTAAGATCTACATCGTCCAGATCTTTCCGTTCATAAAAGAATTAATTATTGCAAATCATCCGCCTGCTCTTTTGAAGGGCTGGATATCCCCATAAACAAACAAATTATAGTTCTTCGACGTCTGTACGTACAGCTATTAGGTATGCCATATGCTTTATGCCCAATCGCTCCATTTCAAGCTAGGTCTTACGTCTATGAGCAATGCGCATCAAGGTAGCGATTCAGTCGGTTCAAGGCTTTAACCTGTAATTTTCTATATTTTAATGGTTGATCCTTATCGCCCCAAACTATTGCATACACGCCTGCAACTAGCACTCATCAAACTACCGAATTACTAAAGACAGCTTAAAGTCTAAAATATATTATTGTTTTGACATATTCGATTTTTTGTCTTGGGCTTAAAGAGTATATCTTCACATTCTGGGTGTTCCTGAAGCCTATCACCTTCGCATCTGGGAAGTAGTCAATATCTAGTATATATGATTCAACTGAAAACGAAAGCACTGTTCTACTTCAGTGGCCTATTAAACTATCGTTCCTCTAAATCAACATTTGCATATCCTTATTCTTTCTCGCTTTTGAAACCAAAATATAGTCCAAAGGAGGCTCGACTTAAACTCGCCCAACAGCAGGTAAAGATATGAAGGTTTCAAAAATGGAAAAGTAAACAATTTATCAACCTACACGTTCCTCGCTTGTTTTTTGGGATGGAAACGGATGTCAGTCATAAAAAGGATACTCGTTTTCCTTTGATCCCAATAAACTACATTTTCGTGTCGGATGCTTTCGTTTGCACGTATAATATTCATCATGCTCCACAAAATGGCAGAGTGGAGCATAACCTCTTCACTCGGTACTCCGCACCCCCATATCCACGACCACACACAGCAGGTGGAAAATAAATCGACTTTTCACACAGGAATGAGGTTGTTTATTATTTTGCCACACGTCCCAAGAGGATAAGTGTTTTTTTTTTTACATTCCTGATCCGATATAGAAAGCCGCTGGTTTTCACTGTTGTATAGAAGCAAATCCTTAAGGATAACCACAATGATCCATTTGTTGTGTTCCCGTGAGTATATAGCTCATAGAGAGACCAAGAGCACCCTGAAACTCCTCACACAAAAGTCTTAAGGATCTTTAATTCAAGAGCATTGCCTAGTTCATACACAATCCTTTTGGCAAACTTGCGTTTTTCTGCTCGTTTCTACATTTTAGTGCTGAGGTGGCTTTCTATTTGCCAACTCCTTGAGGGTCCCGCATACGCAAAGTACTTTCAAGAGAAACGAACGGATTGAACCGGAGCGACGCAGCCTTCTTACAACCACTACACTCATATAGCCATACTGCATTGGCTGTGGTATGGCATATAGTTTGTGTTGGTTCTCTATAAATCCTTGGAGGCTTCAAAGGCTTCAAGTGATGTTCTGTGCACTGCGCGCAACGCCTATTAGGAATGCAAATTAGGCATTGTCTTGTGACTGTTTTGCATTTTAAATTAGACACCAAAGACGAGGACGACGGCGATGACGACACCCACCCGGGCGGGGTATGAAGCTTTATTCCTTTAAATTTAACTTTTTCCTCTGCTACGGGTTGTTGATATACCCAGCCCACATGGAGAATAGGAAATAGGAAAAGAAGATTGCTGGAGAATTAACAGAGGCAGTTTCTATGGGCGCCCTCTTAAGTGAAAAGTTTCCTTGGCATTTCTTTCTTCTATTGCGAAGGATGTGTTCTTTTGTTTGGCACCACAAAACAATTGAAAAATGGAAAACGGATTGAAGATGAAGGATTCATCTTGCTAACAAAAAAAAAGGAATTTGTTTTGTGTTTTGAGTGGCAGTTGTTGTGCGGTGGGGGAGATAAGGTCCTGGAAATGAAATCCATAAACATTAAGCTGGTAAATGGTGGTGGGTTTCATTTCTTAAAATGTGATGGAGGCAATGACAATGTCAAAATGATGGTCAACAGATGCCAAGTTACAACATCGATCAAGGAAGAAAGCGCCATTAATATTTTGACATCAGTGTTATTGTTGGCAGTATCTTTGAATTGGAGGTGTTCTGCCAGATGCTGTTGGCCTGAATTGAAAGTGAAATTACATTTGCAAATTAAATTTGCCACCAGTGCTTATAATATTGTGTAAAGTTCTTCAGTGAATCAATTTTGTGAACTACAACGAAGGAACTTGCTACGAATATGCATAAGTGAACATGAAAAATAAAACCCAAATGTAATGGTGACAGTTTCTATGGTTTTTGGGTTGCTATACTTAAGGCTCTTTCGATTTTGTGTTCCAGCATTGAGCCTACTGAGGTTATACAATTTCGCTCTGTCCTTGTCTATTATCTATTTCTCTTAGAGTTTGGCAGCCATCAATCATCTTCATGAGCCAATTGTGCTGGTCTTTGTGATGGGACTTCGCTTCTGTAGCTCCCGGAACTAGTCTCCTTGAAAGTTGTGTACACTCTTGCTAGTATCTATTTGTAAAGAGGAACGTTGTCTTCATGGACGTTTATCAGAATTACAAATGAGGTTGATAATGACCTCAAAGTACACTGCCCTTGAGGCGAAGCTGACAAGACAGGAATGTATGTTTTCTGAGGCTGTTTCCCACGAATTCGCCTATAGAAATGTACCCCGCAAACCCAAAAGGGCGAATTGGAAGTTAACCCATCCTTAAGTACGTTACCTTTGATTTGATTCACTAGCTCCAGCTTGGAAAATGGACACAAATATTTGCGACCTGCCTTTTTATTCAGCAAATCCTGTGACCCGGCGTTAGATTTCATGAGGTGCAATTGCCGAACATACTTACGAAGGCATCATCTTCGAGTAGCATCGTTGGAAAATTGTTTATCATATTCAACACGTGCATAAACGCAATTACACCATCAACTCTAAGGATTCTACAAAACGAAATATCCTTGATAAATGGACACAAATTTCGAAGGTTAGCATTGGAAATAGTTCCGTAATGGCTTTAGTTCTAAAATCTGCGCTGAAACGGATTTTTGTTGTAGGTAATGGGTTTCCGATTTTTGAAAATAAGCTAAAACTTTAAGGCATACATACACGACTGTTGTATAGAATATTTTTGTAAGAAGTTATATATCTTCTACCTTCCCATATTAAAACCCTTTTTCTATTTTTCTGGTCTAGTAAGTGATCGCCAGACCTTATGCGTCGATGTCTTCACCTGTTGCACCTCTCTCTTGATAAATCAGGCCCTGTAAACCAGGGTGGGTACTATGTAAATCCCCCAAGTTGCATACTCTGCAGGATTGAGCTCGGATTCACGTCTCACGTATCTTCAACAGACACTAGCACTTATCGATTGTATGTCGCTTACTCGGTACATCATCCGTACAGCTGCATAAGGCCAAATCTCTTTTTAAGACAACTAGTTGCGAGAAATTGTTTGAATCAGTTGAATCAAAAAACCAACAGAGACCGTATTTCACTCTGAGTGAAATCTATCATCAACACTTCATATTCTGATTTTCAAAATCAAATCAAACGTCACCAAAAACATACCCACAATCGTCTGAGATACGAAATCAAGATAAATAGATTAATTTAGCTCATTAACTGCCCGGCCACTGCTGTGTTAATTCATTAAATACGAATTAGTTCGGATGGTGTACAGCTACAACTTAATTTCCCCGTCCACCCTCGACCTCTGCACCATTGAAAATATAAGGCTGCTCAATTTATTACCACAAACAAACCCCAGCGGGTTGCCTTCATTGTAGATTAGAATTTAAAAGAAAAGTATCATGGGCAGCGAATCCAATGTATTTCCCAACAAACATATATAGAAAAAATCAGTATTTTCGAAAATTAGCACTCCGCTCAGGTTGTGTTGTATATTCACCCGACAATAAATCGTCATCAAGCGAGCCAAACAAAATTTTGTTCTCCGTTGAATCTAATGTTCCATAGCAACATTGGATTGAGGACAAGGCTGCCACAGTACCACAGATGAGCAGGGTGAGAAACCCTACTCACGTACGAGCAATTTTGCCTATTTTGTTCGTGTAATTTCAGGCCCATTACTTAGGCAGTAAATAAAACGTTTAAGCAGTCGTGTATATAGAGGATCACGGTGCCGCAGTCGGAGTGTTTGCAACGCACTCTCCAACATTCATTTAGTTATATTTTCTAGTTACAAAAGGAAAAGAATTTGTACGCGTCTTCCGACGAAGAAGAACATTCATCTTTAGCGAGCAGGGAGCAACGGGCGTTCTTACACCAAAGAATGGGCATCCTTCGGCCTCATTTGCACAAATCTTTACTTGGGTCGGGTGGGTAATTACTATCATTAAGAGGGTAATTCCTCATTCATGATTGTATTTCATATTTGCGGAACCTCGCTATGGCTGTGGGGGGGTGGAATGGAATTATTACCAAGTCTACTGTAAGTTGCTTACATTGCTGTGTAGACGATTTATAAGATGTCTCGTTTTCCGTTGAGAGGTATTGCCGTATTGGTATAACCATTAAAAGGTGTTAGAGGAATACTAAGTCTATTCAAGGTATCTGCAAAGCATGCTGTCTGACAGTGGAAGGAGATATATTGAATATTTTAGCAACTTAAGGGTGCGCTTATTATTTGTCATCAGTTGATTGTTTCGTGTAAAATTTTATATATTTTATAAATTGTAATAAGGAAACTCGTCGACTGAAATTAATCCGATTGCGTGGTGGAAATTGGAAGAAAGTGTAAAGCTCTACGATTTATTTGCTAAATAAGCTCTTTACGTATAATTGCTTTTAAATAAATTCCACACTTTTATTATTTTCACTGGTTTAAATATTATTGCTCGTCGCCTTGACTTTATTGTAGTAAACAGCCCCACATCTAAGAATGTGAGATACTCTGAACTATGCCAATTAGTACAGGGAGTCCCTTGTAAGATTTTGTCGGCTATACTACGTGAACGCCTAAAACCTTTCGCTATATCCTGATTGGCCCATATCAATGCGGTTTTAGGACGCGATGTCAACCATCGACCAAATCTTCACACCCCAGCAGTTCTTAGAAAAAACACAGGAATTCCAGATTAATACACGCTACACCTTTATCGACTTCAAATAAGTCGCCTATGATAGCGTCATTCGAGACGAATTATGCAAAGCCCTGTTAAATTTCTGCATCCCTGCCAAACGCGTCCGTCTGTGCACGATGACGATGGAGAAATCTTGCTGTAGTTAAAGACTTTGTCTACATATAGGCTCTACAATTACCTCGCGAAATGACATCGGAGTAGAAATCAAGCGAAGGATTACTTTTTATACTGGCTGTTTCTTCGGACTAAGAAAGCATCTAAGATGTAAAGCACTGTCTCAAAGAAGGAGATATTGTACAAGACCTTAATCATCCCAATTCTGCTCTAGCACGGATGAAAACATATTGGAACCCTTTGAGAAAAAGACTCGTTGATTGATTTTCTGTCCAGTTTGTATCCAGTTTGTATACGGGTAATTGAATTTTGAGGTGAAGACTAAATACTGCCTAGCCAAAGTGTACCTGGCTTTATTCGCCTTGACGTCGTTTAATATTGACGTAGTTATATTCGTCGCGATATGTGGCTTAAGTGGCCAGTATGAGCGAGGGGTTCTATTACCTGTCAAGGTTTGGATACCTTTTCGTTTATTTCTGTCCGGCTACGTGAAGTCACTGATGAGGAACCATTAACGAATTGCCGGCTTAACGTCGTTCATATTATTCATGCTGAATATGGTCTCATATGGTGGGCGTAGTAGCGCAGTGGTTAGTGTGCTGGACTACTGTGCGAGGGATCCCAGGTTCGATGCCCGGAAAAACACAAATTACATCTCAAAGTTTTTTCTACTGCGCCACCTCTCGCGAACGTCTGACAAACATCCGAGAGTATGACTGTCATGAAAAAGCTTCTCAATTCAGCCGTTCGGACTCGGCATAAAATTGTAGGTCCCTTCCATTCGTCTCAAAAATAGAAACTCACACAAAACGAATGGTTGCGAGAAGCAACCACCCGCCTGTTGCGCCACCTATTTATTTTATTTTTTTTTTAATATGGTTTCAAGTGCTAGAATAAGCTGCCCAAAATTTTACCTTTTGTCCTGTCTTTCATCTTCCAGTTCAACATACCCTCACTACTAGGCTTAAAAACTTTTTTCTAATATAGTGGTTAAGGAACTCTACTTTTACAAGCAACGTGCTGAGCCAAAAATTGGGATTCTACCGTAGAATTAGCTTTTGATACGAATTGATTCAAAGCACGCATGTGATTGAGGCTCGAGACTTGGCCCTACCTTACAGTAGCGCCAACTATTTATATATTTGTCAGTGTGTTGTTAAATTATTCCATGTATCTCGTTTTTATTAAATAGCAGAGTATTTCCCTTTCATGGTGGGAATTGAGTTTTTTTAGGAAGGAACTAACTGAGTCGTTTGTATAAGAGTAAATGAGTTATATTAATCCAACGTTGGTCGTTAGTTCGCATTATCTGACATTCAAAAGCTTTACATAGCGCACCTAAATTTTTTATCAGATTCAGAATATGTAGTTTTTTTTTCTCCAAAAATTGCTGTCCGGAAAATAATGCAAATTTGGTAATAAATACCTATTTGTCCAGGAATATTTCTCCAACCCAAAACCTTCAAAACTGGCAATGCAATTACTCAAAAAAAAAAAGAGATATTTTAATTTTATTTCATAATCTTAAAATTAATTTCTTTACAAATTCCTTCTTGTTTTATCAATTTATAAAAACAACTTTTTTTTTCTTTTTATTTTCAGAAAGATCTCAACATAATCAACAATCCGTCCCAATACATTAATATACTACAGGAATATTATATATAAAAAATAAAGAAATAAAAACAAAAAAATTCTTATATTGCAATAAAACATTTATAGACAAATTGTGTGCAATATTTTATTAAATAAAAAAAAAACTATAGTGTTGAAACCAAAATAAAGAAACGAAAAAAAACTTTAAAATCTAAAACCAAACTAAAGGACAACCTACATCCTGCACTTAAACTAATAATGTTCGGTTCCAAAATTCGATCATGGATGGAAAATCATATTGTTCGTCCTCGAAAAAAGGGAAACAAAAATAAAAATTCGAATTGGTGAGTATTTCATTCCATTATCTGTCTTATTTTGACATTCCTTTGAATGCGAACAGCATACAGTAACTGAAATAATGCAACCCAGAGGGTGATGTGGAAAACTTATACAAATAGGTCCTTCCAAACTCCATTAAATAGAATGAAATAAAAAAATATTGATGGATTCAGCATTGTGAGTAAGGTGTTTTTTTTTTGCCTCGATTAATGATCGAAACGTCAAATCGATGTCAAATATCTTACACATCAGAAGAGTTATTATTCCTCACATCAAGGCAGCTCTTTTAAGAGTGATGGATGTAGGTTACCCTGATAAGAACACAATCAAATGTAATTGATTGATTTGAGGAAGTTTTCCTTTCTGCCATTTTGTCTGCTCCATCGTTTGTCGTATATATGTACATGATATAGGGTCGAATAAGCATGATAGGAAGCTACAGATTCACTTTGACGCAACCCTTCGCACTATAATCGAATGTAATTGGCGAACCTTCATAAACATTTTCTTTTCCTGCCAAAGGAGAGATAAATGTCAAAGAAAAACAATAATGTGATAGTATACTATCGACCCAAAGTCGTTGTCGAATCGTTTGGCCAAATGAAAAATCAAGAGTGCCTTGCCACTTTACACTGTTCGTATAATATTGTATACTGTGCTATTTGCAAAGGACCTCATGAAAGATTAAATTATGGGATTTGTACAATTGAATTTATTCAGAGGTTTGGCACAGTCTCGACGAGAAATTCACTCGGTCTGAGTCATCCTTTGGGTCAATTTGGGTCCGAATGTCATTTGAAATTCATGAATCGATCAGGCGAGGAGTTTCCCTTTTGCTCTACCCTTTTGTCCGCTCCTGCCAGTATTCTGGTAATAATATGCTTAAGCATGATTTGGTATAGTGCGTTGGCATCCTTCAGGGTTGACTGAAAAAGGCAGAAATGAAACATTTAAGGAATTTGTGAATCCAACTTGAACTTCTTAATCCTTAGGATGGATTCATTTCCTTTTTTTTGTGGTTCAAATTATATTAAAGTCAAACCCAAAGGAAACTCATTCAATCCTTTTCAACATTGTCGGGAGTTATGAAATTTTTTTTTTGTTCCGCTCAGGCCAAAATCGCTTCTTCTTACGGGAGGGAAATATGAAATATGTATGAGTTTCGGGCACGCAATTCAAATTACGTGCAGACAGAGACATCATTGTAACTCACTGGGTCTGGGTCTCTGTGTGGACAAGGGCATCTGATGGTATTCTAAAGGAACAGGCGAACATTATTTGCTACATAAATCGTTTATACGTGAGACCTTCAGAATGAGATCGAAAAATGCGGCTGGGGGAGGACTTTATTTTCGTATAGACACCGTTATCTTTTTAACCACACCTGTTGTAAATTATTACAAGATTTTGACAACGAAATCCTTGTTGTTATGCTTCGTATGCCCTTGCGATGCGGTATTAAATGTGGATCAGTTGGAAGGTCTATTCGATTTGTGTTAAAGGACATAGTGATTTAGACTGGCCTTGTCTGAATATATATAAAGAATTTTGACACATTAATGAAACTGGATCGAAAAATAGTCGATTTCGACTATTTCTCATTTTAGAAATATTCCATCTTTTCGACTGATTCTATGAGTTCGTTAATTATACCAAAGTTCCTTCAAGGACAAACCACATAATGCAATTCTCTCAAAAGATCTGCTTGTAGCTTCCCTGCTTCTGGTGGAAAGTAGGTAGAGGCGGGCGGCGGCCGGGCCGTGGCTGTTATATTGCAATCCAGTGGCAAGGAGGAAGCTGTCTGAAACAACCAAAGCAAAAGGGTATCACTACATCTTTCCGAGTAATTCTTGATACATAGTTAGCAGTTACCCTGTTTTAGATGAAGAGTCGAAAACTTTAAAGGTGCTGTCGGTATTTCGACAGTACGAGGGAGTTTTTGGCAAAACAGGGGTCCTATCATAAAACAAAACCTCAAAACCCTTTGGGATATACTGCGATGATATGCACCACTTATCGTATGAAGCTGGTAATCTGTGGATTATTCTCGCACATTAATGTGATATTGCCTCTCTTGCAAAAAGAACTTATGTCTCAATAGTGGGGGCTCTTTCCTGTAGCGCGCCTGAATCTTAAAGATTCTATGATGAATTCTATTCCTCTTCTTGACATTTATATCATGGATTGTGTACTCGATGAGGGAGAGGTACATGATACATAAATCTATAGCCTAGAACTCGTACGGTTGATAAGGAAAATGGAATATGCGGCTATAGTTACAGCTAAGCCTTACCTTAGCCGCTGCTAAAATCTGGTAATCTCTTCAAAACTGGTTTGCTGATGAACTTGAGAAGTCCCTACAATTGGTCGCAAGACTTAATACATTAGACCTGGCTTGAGTTGCAGGTGAAACTAGTATACAGGAAAACGCATTCGACGATTAACTTGCAAGGCAAGGTTCAAAGAGAGGTTTTGGAGGCCTGCTGATAAGATTTTCATTAACGTGTGGGTTTCTTTTAAATGCAGCCATCGATAGCACAACTCTTCAAGACAAAGTCAAGCGATATGGCTGTAGGCAATCAGCATCATTCCTTTATTCAGAAAAACATGTGAAGCTAAAGATAAACTCATAAACTCCGTCTCTAACCTGAAAGAGAGTAGACAACTAATTTTCAAAGAAAATTTTAATAATTCCTTCTAGCGTTTACGCGGAAGTCTATTCATGACTATTTGTCAAAAGAGCGAACTACGTATGACAACTTTTTTTGACAGTTAAGACTTTCGTAAGTGTAGAGACCCAATATTCAATAGCCGACTCTCTATAGTTTACTATCAATTGACTTTTATTTTCCGTATTTTCATTTTATATAGTGCGACTTTATTTTCATTGTTTTACATTTTATATAGTCAAGTGTTGGCATCGCACAGTGCCGATACTACAGTAAGGTATTTCTAAGCAACGAAGCAACGCCATATGTAAGGGCGCAGCATATCGAGGAATCACAGGCTCGATCCTCGGATAAATGCAAATAACATCTTAAGTTTCTATCTACTGCACCACCATACCTATTCCGAATGACTCACAAACATTTGACAGTATAACAGTCGTAAGCTTCTTAATTCAGCTGTCCAGACTCGGCCTAAATTGTGGGTCAGGCCTAAAGGCAAGCACTTTATTTAAAATTGTTTGTCTAGTTTAACCTCAACATAAAGAAATCTGCTTGCCCAGTCTTACAAAATTGTGCTAAACGAATTCGGAAGTATGTACTTTACATACACTACACCTCCAATGAAATAGAATTCGCAGCTTAAGAGGGTGTAGCCTACATTTGATACAGATTATTTACTCAAAATATTCAATCAAATTAATTATCCATACTACTTATAAAATGCAACGTCCGTCTGTTCGTTTCTCCATAACTCGAGAACCATTCGTCCAATTGTCATGATTCTTTTTCTGATTTATAGATGTGTGGCCAACTTAGTCCGTAGGGTGGGTGAGAATTGCTTAGGAGTAAAGGCGTCGCGGGGAATAAGGGGGTCTCACGAACCGTTAGCCGTATAAACTTGAAAGTTTGTGTGTTGATAGATAAATAAAAATAATTACATGCCTCATTCATCGTTTTTCAAAATTCTACCTATAAGGGTTGAAAAACGTTTGCACCCTACTTTTCTATTTCGACCTTACTACGCTCAACTTGCCATTATACTCATAAATCTACGTATGTCATTTCAAGAAATGCTTTTATTTGTTAGCCAATACTTCACCGAGTATTTTGATCTAAAATTCATCTTTCTGGTCCATCCAGAGGGTAAGATATAATAAATTGAAAATAGATCTTAATTGGTCAAGTGCGAAAAAAATGATTTCTCGATTGCAGTTGTGCTTAGGGGTAGTTTTATATTGCGTTCCCAAAATAGAATATGATTACTCGCTTGACTGGCACTCAGAATGCACATTGTACGTACATACTCATGTATGGCGTAGTTGAATTTGATGTAGGCAATGGATATGCATAAAACAAACTAAATATGTATATATGTAAATCTACGTACATATAAGAGGTTTGTGGTACCCCAGCAAACATTTTTCTTCAGTAAAAGTGAAGAATCACTTTACATTCAGTAAAAATGAAGAACATGCCTTCATTTAACATTCATTTATGTGAATCAAATCTGGTTTCAGATTAAAACGAATATTGACATTCGATTTTCATTCACATAAGTGAACAAAAATGATTATGAGCAAGCTATCTCAAAAAACAAATATCTCGCACTACATTTTCAGAATTCAAATTTCAAACGACATTCAAATTTCCTTCACTTAAATGAATAAAAGTGGTGGTGCACAAGATCGTAAAGACAAAGATCGAGGGTTATTTTTGTGCAAGAGAAAACTTGTTTTTGCGCAAATGGATAGTGATAACGGAACCTGGAAATGAAACAAAGAAAATATAAAAATTAGATGCGTCAGTTCGATTAATTGCTTGCAACGGACGGTGGTCCCCACTCACGAAAATAAAAAGATTGAAAAGTATAAAAAAGACAGAAAGACCAGCAATAAAAGCATCTGCGAGCAAAAGCATTTTCTTGGAGGGGTGCTCAGACTAAAAAATCTGCACGGTCTCTAACAACCGTAGTTGCCCTACGAAGTAAGTTAAAAAACAAAAATTATAAGCTCATATTAACTAAATTTATTTTTTTTTTTAAAGATGCAATTCACGCCAAATACAACCTTTCGGAGGATATTTTCGAGCAAGCAGCGATGAGGCACATTCAATACGCCAACGAGCGGCTCAAGCCAAAAAAAAACTGAATATAAGCATTAATTTTAGTGAATGTTTCTCCAATAATTTATGAATCATTTATTGATATGATTTATGAATCTTTATGATGATTTAAAAATGATTCAGTCAATATTCACTTAAGTGAAGATGTATCGTGACATTTTGCATGACACTTTTCTATAAGTAAATATGCTTACATTCATTTTAGTGAATGTTTCTCCAATCATTAATGAATCATTTAAAAGATTCATAAATGAAGGCCCATTTCTCAGGAAAAAGGATTCAAATTGAATCATAAATGAATTCATATCTGAATGTTTTCTTCATTTAACTGAATCATTTATGATTCATTTCTGAAGAAAAATGTTTGCTGGGACGTAAGTGATGGATACATATATCTACATATATGTATTTGAGATCTGCAGCTATGGAAAGTGTAACGATATGATCGCGTAGTATAAATAATTACATCATACCTGTGACGAGTTTTTATTTATGTGAAATCTTATGTCTGTTGACTTAGGACTTTCGGATCAGTACAGGTTACGTAAGGACTAATTTGGGGACGGAGGAAGGGTGAAGGGGTGGTAGGGACTAACTCTAGAACTATTTGGCCGATTTTTTTCAAGATTGTACCGGCTACATCCTGCGGATCAGTATAGGTTAGTTAGAGTGTGGATGAGGGAAGGGGAAACAGGGGTATAGGGGTTATCTTCAGAACTACTCGGCCATTGCCAGAGTTGACCTCCGACAGCCACGTCTTTCACATGGACAGCTATATATTGAATGTTCGCATGTGAACTGTGTAGGCGTAATATGTTTATAGCTACTTGCGCCCATTAAATAAAATAACATGTAGGTATAGTTTATGAAAAGGCATAGCGATCAAATATTTTGTAAGCTTAAAAGAAGACAAAATATAAACAAGTAAAAGTGTTACCATCGGCCTGACCGATGCTTTGATACCCTTCACTGTATGTACTGGTACAGGTACACGCATGTGTCTAATATTGGCTTTGTATGGGACGTAATAGAACTACTTGACCGACATGGACCATTTTTAACAAAAAACTGAATTCCATAAATATAAGACCTCTCATTAAATTTCAGTTGCGCCTAAGTCGATTCGTTCGAACGCTATCGTGATTTCAACAGACAGAGAGGGACGTGGATCTAATAGTGGTTTTGTATGGAAGGTACCAGAACTACTTGACCGACGTAGCCCATTTTCCATACTGGCGACGGTAAAAAGAAGTCGTTTCGCAACATTTGTTTCGCCTAGGTCAATTCGTTTGGACGCTATCGTGCTTGCAACAGACAGATGGACGAACATGGCTAAATCGATTCAGAATGTGATCCTGATTCAGAATATTATATACTTTATAGGGTCTCTGGTGAATCCTTCTTGGCGTTACAAACGTAAAAACGAAGTGAATATACCTTCCTGTGGAGGGTATAACAAACGTACATTTATATGATAGCTGAAATAAATTTGAATTTAATTTCAGCGGGCGAAAGAAAAAAGAAACCAGCGGGCGGAGCCGCGGGCGTTGCTAGTTTAATATAAATAAAAAAACTAGAATTGGCTTCCTACTCTACAAACAAATAGAGAGCTATACCAAACCGACAGTCCTACCTCATAACACAACATAACTTAATAATAAAACGATGGTTTGCATGCTCTAAGGCAATGTAAACCCAGCTACAATTTGTATAGTATTGCGAGATTTTCTAACCTCCGCAAAAAGCCACACACAGTATCTAATGTCCTTCCGTTGGACCGAATACAACGCATACAGGCAGACTTTGTTACCAGGCATAACAAAGTCAAGTTAATTATATTCCTCCCTAAGACCACCTACTTGCCTAGCCAAACATCTGTTTGAGCTCATCGCCCACTCACTCGCAGTATAGTAGGTACACAGAACTAGTAGAAAATTCAACCAGCAAGTCTCCCCGGCATATGGACTGAAAGCTCGTCCTCTTCGTATCTAGGCCAACGGTTTCGTAATAGCATTTGGTATTCACCCCCAGGGCACTGGCGATTACTATCAAAGCAGCTACACCTTCTCCATAATTTATTAACTGCAATTGCCGGGAGTCTATATCTTCCTAGAAAAACAAAAGCCAATTGCCTCGAACCGCACAACGAAGACGGTTTTCCGCTTAATTTTCACTCGAAACTACCAAAAGTCACGAATACACGCCAAAAGTGCTCAGCCAAGCAGTCCATTTCCATTTTTTCCGGTCTATACCTACAGCCACAAGTCCTTGTGCACCCCGACGGCGCGGGCGGTGGCAAGTGGCACTAAAATTTATATTCATTGGCAAAACGCAATTGCCACCGAAGAGGTGCTAAATTTAAGACCACCCACCCCTGGTTAGCCTTAATTTACTTATTTGAATTTTATCTATGTATATTTATATACCCATGCATATTATGTACCTCTAACGTTTTCGTAATCTCTAATTTCATGTTCACCAAAATCCTCGATGTCAATCATGGCTCTACAGCACAACGACTGCATCGAGTAATCTAACACAGAATGGACACAAAGGAGCTACCGGATTTACGATATATCATGGAGATGGTACAACCACAACAGCGTCAATCACAGCCACCGCACCGAATGGCAGTATATCAAGTCCGGCCAGGCGCAGAGAAGTCTCACCGATACAGAATCACGTAAGTATATCTATATACGGATATAGAACTTGTATCCGGCATCGAATATCCCTTAGGGATTCATTCGCTTTTATCGTTATCCTTTTGCATTCCTTAGGTTTGTTATCAATGAAAGAGATTGTGGAAGGGGAGCTTTATTTTATTTTTATGGCGGTCATATGTGTAGATATGTTGCACAGACTTATCTAATATTTCATAGCATATCCTGATAGGGGTGGCGGTATGGCGGGCCTGCATTTCAACCACAGCAAGTGAGTGTTGTAAGTTGGCATCGCAGCAAAAAAGTTCAACGATAATATACGACTTCGAGTAGTCCTTTGGACATTTCTTGTGCGCGCCAGCCTTCAATCATTCACAACCTTCAGTGGGTTGTGTAACTTTTGTGCAACCATAACCACTGAAGGGGAAATTATTCTTTGAAAGTTTATTTTACCAAAGGAAAACAGGACGCGTCGAGAAAAATGTTTCCTTTCCGTTGAAGGGAATTTATATTAGGAAAGTTTTCAGTGGGCGCTTTCTTTGGCGTCCTTGTTTACAATCTTTTCTGCTTTCCACCTCGAGACGGGGGAAAAATGTTCGGTCCGATTTAATTGCATGCCTTTGGAAGCGCTTTGAAGTATTTCAGTAAATGTTTATCAAAGTCCTACCTACTCCTTTGAGTCGAAGGAGGTGTTGTAATGATTTCCCTTTGAAATCTTTTTTTCTACTTTTAACTCATTTGAGTTACACTGATTTTAGATAGATCCTGGACATTCTTACTGACTGAAATCATTTGGATCTCTCTTAGATAAGGTTTTCTTTGTAGGGATAATTCAACTTTGTAGTGGACTTAAGGTTGTATTAGATTATGTAAACTACGGAGTTGGATCAATTGTTGCATAGTTTGTTAGTGTTGATTGAGAATTTCTTTTGACTGTGTCTTAAAGTTGGTATTGAAAATGTGCTATACCGGTCAAGAAGTTCTTCCATACAAAACCAATATTAGGCCCGTGTGTAGGTCTACGTACTAACTCAACATTTTGCATGACTTGATGGTATCAAAGCAAATTTTGCTTGTTTTTAATGTGGATACATTCACAATAACTTCCATAAGCATCCCAGTTTGGAGTATATGTTCCTTAGCGCACATAATGGAGGTAAACCTAAGCCAGAAAGAGCAAATCTTATGAAATTGCGTCTTCAGCAATGGTCCGAAATGGTCCAAACTTTTTCCAAAAAATGTGTAGTCTCAAAGCCATATTATGAGACTTAAGATTTATTTTAATTTCTCATACAAGAGACTGGAAAAACTTTAGTTTTAGGTAACATCATTGGAAGGGGAAGGAAAGGAGGTTATAGGTCCGGAGAAAGACCTTACGAATCAATATCTCGATGTTATATAAACTTTTCAAAAATGTATATTGAGTGCAATGCAAATGGTCCCCTTTGTGGTAGGTACCCGGCTATTTAACAAAAAACTTGCTATCCGAAATTATGAATACAAAATCAATTAAAAAAATTTGTATAGACGGGTTCTATATGAAAATACTAAAGCCCTTTGTACTAAAATGTCAAGTGCACCCACTCCAGTTAGACACACTGTAATTAGGAACAACAATCTCCATCAGACCGTCCTCAACTTCTAGATACTGTTGGTATAGCTGCTCTCGGTATATTTCTGTCGTCCTTTTTTTTTGTCATCAAATTATATCTTTAATACTTGTGTCCATTTTAATTCCTCCATTTTGAAAAAAAAACTCCTTTACCCACAAAAACGAACTATAGAAAAGTTGTTGCTGAGAGAATCCTCTTCCCAAATTGCAATTGAAAAGGTTGTCGAGCGGCGGTGAACCTTTCCACTTCTCCGACCACCAAAAACAAAAAAAGAGTTTCCGTCCAACCAGAAAAAAAAGAACACATGCAGCAAACCCAGTAATCCCCACTAATACCGGGATTTGAATAAAAACAAAAACACAACAAAGACGCTACAAGCTCTCGCATTCGTGCCCTGAATAAGGACAGGCAAATAACCAAACACACAACAACAACATGAGGAAAACGGCAACAAACGTACAAATAATGAAACGAAAAGAATTCCGGAAATGAGAACGACAATTCTAGTGAATTTATTTGTGTCTACGTTTGCACGTTTGTTTTGCCGTTCTTTTTATTTATTTTTTGTTCTTGTTTTTCCCTTTTGTTAATGTGTATAGGTATACGTAGGCTTTGGTGGAGAATCCCTATCCAGTAATGAACGTAGACACTTGGATGAGAAAACGGGTTGCCATGCGGAAGAGATGTCAACAACAAAGTAATCTCATTCAAATCATTGGGCGGCCTTTCTACCGCCACCCCATGTAGTCGTCGGGTTAACCCAGTGCACAGCTTGATGGCTTTATTTAATCCAACTCCGAAGTGGGTGGTGTTTTGCATACATACCCCGCCGACCGCCCTCATTGAAGAAATGCGCCCCAGTGAGGCGAATGCACTCTGACCGATTTCCTCCTTTTAAAATTCATTTGCTCTATTTTTATCTCCCTCTCTGTCTCTCTCTTCCAGACCACAAGTCGCTTTGGATGGCAGTCACCAAGTGAAGAATCAGCAATGTCACCGAAATCTGATAATTTTCTGCATGTCCAGCACTCAAGTGTAAAGGCCCAAACGCTTTCGTCGACATCTACCAAAGGACCTCAGCACAGAAACAGCATCAAGGAATCACAGACTCAAGGGAAACGAACAAAAACACTCTCACCCAGCAGCATGTTTCGACGCAAATCCGCTGGGAATGCGGCCGCCACAAACGCAAAGAATCCTTCGTCACAAATTCATCCAGCCGCAGTGGCGGACCAGTCGAAACAGAAATATTCCCCAAACTATCAGGGAGGGTGTTCCAATGGACACTACGAGCAAATCATTCACAATACACAGAATAACAATAACCAACAGTTGCAGCAGCAGCAACAGCCGCATCAGCACCACAGGCAAGAGTATATTTTGGAGCCAAAGGACACGACGCGGTACCACAATGGTGCAAAGCACGAGGCGACGGCACGCTATGGCAAACTACTCCCATCGAAAATGAATGGAGGAGACGGCTACAATAGCTCATCGCAGCAGCAGTTCGGTTCCTATGATAGTTTGAACGCAAACGTGGCCTACGCAGTTAGTGGCGACCTGGACGAAAGGGTGCCCAGCAACAATAACAACGGCAGCGGGGGTGGATGCTACCAGCAAGCCATGCCGGCGGCGGGAGTTTGCGGCAACTCCAATGTAGTGCTACGCAATGGCTACGAGGCAAATCGTCAGATGTTAAGGTCAAGCCGTTACAATGCAGGTGGGGGACCAGCCAGTGGAAACGGAATGATGCCAAATGGACCGGCCAACCATCCAATGGGTCATGTTATGAATAGTCTGTCGTCGCCAGAGAGTGCCTATTCCACCGGATACTCCACAGATGGGACTTCGCCAGGTGAGTTGCAAATATATAATTTTATTGCTGTCTACGTCTTTAAATGTTTACTGTGTCTGTTGTGCGGTAGATTTTGGGATCAAAGTCCTTTTTGAAAGCAGCGTGTGGTCATTATCTGACCTTTTAGCTATCAGCCACTTCCGGGGGCACATTCAGATTGAAATTAAGGCAAGTTATGGTTAACCGTAGACCTTTTGACAGGCCCAGAGGGATATTTAGATATTTGTTTTAAATGCGGTGTGGAAACATTCTTGTGGTCATGTGCAGACCTATACTTTGGTATATAACTTTTCAAAACGATTATAAGTTTATATGTAGATTGGTAGAGCATTAACATCGAATTTGATCCCGAAGCACATTTATCGACTTGGATGGCTGAGAACCCTTCATTGGAATACAGGTACAGGGTGGGGCAAAAGTATAAACTATGCTATTAATTTTTGTTTCAAATAATTTCGACTTCGACTTTTTTGAAATATCCAACGGTTCTGTGCATTGAGCAAAAATATTCCCACCAATAGGCGAGCACTCCTTAAAGCCTCCTGAATGTACTTTGAATGTTATAAAAATTTAATATTTTGCGCACAAGATCCATTTAGGAGGACACTTTTTTCTTACAATTGTTCGTTTGGGTAAGTTTTTATTTTTATTTTTTGACAATTGGAAAAGATCTGCAATTTTATGCCGCGTCTGTAAAGAACTGACAGTGGTAGGAAAAGTATATAAATAGTATATAAATACGCAAACATTTTCAAAAAAGTCTAACACGATCTGCACTGAGAAGAATGCTCAAGCTCCTTTTGCACCACTACCTTTAACGAGAACTCTCTTAGGCTATGTCACCATCACCATTGGTTTGGTCTAAACTAGTAGGTATACAACACATATTTTTAGGGGCGCTGTCAGCCCACCCCGGAAAAACACAAATTATATCTTAAGGTTTTTTCTACTGCGCCACCTCACGTGAACGTCTGACAAACATCCGAGAGTATTACTGTCTTGAAAAGGCTTCTCAATTCAGCCGTTCGGACTCGGCATAAAATTGTAGGTCCCTTCCATTCGTCCCAAAAAAAAAAAAAAAACTCACACAAACGAATGGTTGCTAGAAGCCTAGGCCTAGGGTGTCTACCCGCCTGTTGCGCCACCTATTTATTTATTTTTGACATACCTACCTATTTGGAAATATTTCGCCATCTTTTTTAAAACTTTGAAAGGTGTCCCGCGGTCATACATTTTATTGTGGTCTTTAACACAACCAAAGCAATTAACACTCTGTCACCATACACAATGTCAACTATCATCGTTTGCTTCTTCTTATTGACAAAGCTGTCCACTTCCAAACGAAGTAAAATTCATTTTGCCGGCCCTTATGGTATTCTGAGAATAAACTTCACCCATTTCATGAATCTGCATACAAATTTCACCATGGAAAGGCTATCATTCAAAACATAAAACAAATTCATTGATGTTCCCTACATTTTGTATCTTGTATCTCAAGACTACTTCATTCACTTGACAGCACAATTATTCTGAATACACCATTCCACATGAAGTCATCTTTGCTGCATAATTTTGGAAAATCTTCACTTTGCAATATCCTGATTACGCATAATTCGTTTATACGTTATCCCGCAAGATGCAGTCGTCAAGGATAATATACTTTATGCAAGTCAATGATCTGCCACAAGCGCTCTGCTTTAATCCGCATTATCCCGCAAAGGCAATTAATTACATGTCGCCAGCCATTAGCATTTTTATGCCAAGAATAATGCGATTCAGAGGGTTGCTCAAGCACAAGCACATGCACACCCACGTATAGCGCCTTTAACGCGAATGTCCTTTTTCTTGCATCCCTATAGACTCTATGTCATACTGTGTGAATTTGCAATTTTAATTTCGACGCTCTCATCCTCGAGATGGTGTTAGTGCGGTCGCATTGTATGCCTTGAAGTAGGAAACTCTGACGCGGGAAGTGCAATTACATTTTCTTTTTTTTTTCACTATTTTTAATTTCAAGTTCTAAGTGTTTCAAAAGTTGAAAATTTTCAACAGAAAATAAATAAATAAAGCAAACGGAAAAAAAAATTATCCAAAACTACAACTTAGAGTTGCGCCTCTGGACTTGAACGAGATTTTCTTTCCCCAAGGGTTAATGTCTTATGACTCTGAAGGGTTTATAATATAGAGAGAGCGAGCAGCAATGAAGTGTTTTGTAGCCCGTGGTGCTTGTGTCTTTAATTATTTTGCAGTCGCCAGCAGGCACGTTCCGGCAGTTTTCAAGTACACTCTGTGCCATTCCGTAAAAGTTTAATGAGTCTCCGGCTCATAATGGGTGCTTAGTCCGGAAAATCTGTACATTGTTGCAATGAGATACATTTTGTTAATTTTTTTTTTATTTCTACACCTGTTGTAGTGTTGTAGGTTGTAGTTTTTTTTACACTCTCTATGCATATTTAAGATTTTAAAAAGTTGCATACTTTAATAACTCAATTTAAGGTAGTGCTTCCATTTGCGACTTGCATGCTAATAGTTAATCCGTCAGTGAAGTGTCGGCTGGAATATTAACAAGTATCTCAACATTAACATACGTTTTCGTTTTAAGCATCTACTTGTAATTATCTTTGGCAGATTGTATTTTGTATCGGTTGACATGGATTACGTTGCCTGCGGTTTTAAGGGGTTCAGTTCTGTTCAGATTGTTCTTATTATGAATGCAAGCGCATTTTTTTAATATTGTTCTTATTTGTAAGTTCTGACTATCGCGGCCTTGCAGTTTAGAATCATTCGCAAAAATTCTCGTTCTTTCTAGCCAATTAAGATGTCAAATACGAAATTTGTTACCCGACACGGCTGCTGTCTGGTTCCTATAATAGTTCGTCTGTGAATCGTTTTCTGAAAAGCTAACCATGTAGTCTTTTTGAACTCAAATTGATGTTCACCCACAAATAAAATCTCGAAAGCCAAAATGGCAAAAAACCAGATTCTGAGAAAATATCGAAAAATTTTTAGATTTATTTTAGCCCCAAAGAACCCCATAGTTAATGACTTTTTGTGCTAAACTAAACGAAGCTGATGTCGGGACAGCTACATAAGTGTGACTACCTATTAGCTTATCAGAATTTTTTTTAAGGCAACTTCCAAATTGGGCGTGGGCGCAGTAGCGCAGTGTGTGCTGGACTACTACTATCCCAGGTTCGATCCCCGGAAAAACACAAATTGCATCTTAAATTTTTTTTTCTACTGCGCCACCTCTCGCGAATATTTGTCAGACATCCGAGAGTATACGAGAGTATAACTGTCTTGAAAAAGCTTCTCAATTTATCCGTTCGGACTCGGCCTAAAATTTGTGGGTCCCTTCCATTCGTCGCAAAAAATAGAAACTCGCACAATGCTTCCTAGAAGCCTGGTTGTGCCCTGCCTAACGTGACCAAGTTTTCGAAGCATTGACTTCTCGGAGAAGTACATAGCTGATCGATAATGAGTACCTCTTGCAATCTAGCAGATATCTTGCATTGGAAAACCCGTATAGCAAGCTGCAACATCAATACAAGACAGTCCTTTGAATTACCCATATCATTAACAAAACAAAAAGTGCAGGAAAAGACGCGTAAAGCGCCGAAGCACGACCGAAGTAAAGTAGAGTGTTTCTACAGCACCTATTTTGACTACCACAAGATTGGTCTGCAAGATTTTTTCACGAGACTTGATCACTTAGTTCTACTTTCTTTTTACCCTGAATAGGATTTCACTTCACTTTTTCTCCAATAGCATCTCTAAATAGATATGTTACGTGCTTCTCGGTTATATGTTATCTTCATTTAGAAAAGTATTGTTATAGTCCTAGTCCTTCTTTACATTGCCACTTCTGATGTCTTTTGATTTGCTGAATGTGCTTGCTGTTTGATTACCAACGTTCCTTTAGGAGAAAAAAATCTTCACGTCCCAGGCTTGCAGTTTTCTTGAACGTATAAGAATATTTTTATTTAAAATAGGGTTATTATAATAACCTGTCTTTTCTGGCCTGAAGCTCGAAATGGATCCGCAATACCGGACTAGCAATACCGCACCTTTGATTAGGTACATATATACGCAAATCAGCTATATTGAATATTGTGTCGAAAAACATAAAATGGATGAGTGTGGGTTGTCATCGAATAACCATAATACATATTTACCTGCTCGTCAAAGTCAACTTTTATAGCCGACTTCCTTCCACCATATCGATATTGCATGCGACATAATAGCTCACGCTCTGTTACCACTTTGACTGCGATACGACCTTCGCTTACATTTGCACAATGTCTGCGTCAGCTACCGCGAAACATTAACTCATCCGCAACACTTGACAGCGTCACTATAGCTGTCCAACTGTCTCTCAGAATCCATTCATTCATAGTACGATAGGCATATCAATTTCAAAACCAACAACCTGCCAGAGAGAGAGAGAGTGCACCATGATGCTTGTGGCTACACCATTCAACCTCATTTTAGGGATGTGAAATCATAGACACTCCCGTATAGTTCGTCTGCACCATATCTCGGATGTTCAGGCCGATTGGCTTACACTATATTGTCACCTCACCTGCTGCCAGTCATTGAATATTGAGTTCATCTCACAGCTATTGATAGTAATCGATATACCGTCAATGGTATTCCGTTTTTTTGTATGCACCGCTCCTTCCAACACCCCTCGAAATGCACACAGACTATAGGGCACATTTTTCGGTTAGTAGGCTCTTGGAATTTGGGTCATTTGCCATGCGGTTTGGCGTGATGACAGAATCCATATAGCCAGACGATGATGATGTTAGTAATCCCCTATCTCATATACAGGTGCCACCTATACTCCGCCAGAGTACTACATCAATATGCGGACCGGAACTCACTACTTCCCGAAGAGTGTCAACACACTGGCCATCGAGGCGCAACGCTACAAATTCGGTCTCAACAAAATCGAGGAAATGTCACCACAGGATCCCCTGGTAAGTACACGCATTTGCATTTGGACACCATGAGAGGCGTCTCTTAATTTATTCGAATTGTCATGTTTCCTCAGCCGAACAACAATAATCACCGCCGAACCGAGTCCTTTGACTCCGGACAGAGTAAAATTCCAGGCTTCGGTATACCAGACCCGGAATTCTTCCAAAACCAAGCAAAACACTATGAACAGCAACAGCAGCAGAGTCAACAGATCCAACAGAGCAAAGTTAATGTCGGAAGTCACAGTCCAGTGCCGTTGCGTAACACCATCGTCATTCCAACGTTGAAGGGTTTTGAATGTAATAATTGCCTTCTCTTATGCCCGTTATCCTATCCGCCCACCAAAATGTCCATTAAACATTAATTCACTTGCCTCCCTCTGTATACACAGCCGCCCCTCACTATCGTACTGTTGGAGTTCAAAAATTTAATTGTCCTTTCTATGGCTCTTCACACTTTTAGCACCATCGCCTCGGCAGCGTTGCCGCATTCGAACAAATCCCTGGTACTCGACAACAGACACCTCATCGTCTGGCACCACAGTCGCCACCACACAGGCCTTTCTTGTGGCGAAGAAAATGGAACTGGATGCCAGCTCCTCATCGTCGGGCATCAAATCGAGTAGTGAGGCAGGCGCAAGTGATAAAAATGAGTAAGGATAATGAAAATATGGCGATTAATTATATCCCTATCGAAGGATATCAAGAGTCTTTTGTGTTGTCCTTTGCAGGAAGAACGAGAAAACCTCTGATGAGTCGACATCGGAGACATCTAGTTCCTCGACCGAAGTGGAGAACCTCCAGAGGACTTATTCGCCGAATACAATCCGCAGGAAGAAACAGTTTGGTGAACTGTTGACGTCGTCGTGCCGTTCCGAGATGCATTCGCTGCAGCAGGGCTCACATCATCATCAGGGTGACAGTGACGAGGATGCGACACTGAACGAAATGATGGGCAAGTTCGACGAAAGCTATGTGTATGAGAAAGAGACTGATATTTTAAGGTTGGTTGCTCTGTTTAGCTCTTAACTTCGTTCATAAACTCTCTCCCAAAATCTGCCCTTTCAGTAGTGACTCTGATCCGACGGATTGTGCCTCTGATCTGGACACCGGACAGGATGCTGGTGACGAGTGTGATACAGACGACATGTTGGACATTGACTTTATTGACACAACTGAGGTTACTGTAGCAGCGGTAGCCTCTTATCAATTGCCGAGGCGGGCTTCCCGTCAGCGTCATATGAAAACCTATCCTAGTGAGGATGTGTCAAGGCGAAAGAAGCGTCTAATGAAAACACGGAAGAAGAGTATCGAGAGTAAGGGCCGCGGATCGCCGCTAAGAAATTCGAGGGAATCTCGAAGCCTCGGCGGAACTCCGGTTTGTCTGAGAAGAAATCAGTCTGCTGACAATAAAAGGTAGGTCGTTGCAATGCATTAAATCTTACGACATTAATAAAATTTTACAACGTCAAATGATAAAAATGATAATGATACATTATTGCCCTTCCCTTTGCAGAACATCCCAGATGGCTGCTTTGACAACCCGCTGCAGTTCGCTAACCTTCACCGAAGTTCATGCGATTCGAAGCAAGTTCATCGCCATTGCCGACAGTGAAAAGGCATTGCTGCGTGCCGACCTGGAAGCCGATGTCAAATACCGTCAACTGATCCATGAAGCCGAGACCATTCTCGTCTCTATGAAGACCAGCGCTCTAAGGTAAGCTCAGACATTCCATTTGCAAGCAAACTTTCAACCAACCCCCTATTGTTAACAGCATTCCTCGAGAAACCCCCGTAGCGAGTCCACGCAGGGTCTGTAATCCGTTGACCAACAAACGTGTCGAAATGCTCAAACACTGCGAAGCGGACATCAAACGTGAGCTCCTTAAACAGCAACAAAAATTGGACTCCGAGAATACCGCCAATGATGGCGCTCTCAATAAACGCCTTGAATCCTTAAAATACGAAAAATATGACTCCAGCTCAGCACCCAACAGCCCAAAGTCAAGCCGTTTCAGCCCACGCAAGACTCACATAACAAACTTCATCAATCAGAATGCACCACCAGAGGTACCGCCACGGAGGAGCAGTATTCCAGAGCCAGCGCCAAGGTCTCCCCAATTGCAGGTAAACGGTCGCGCGATAAAAAGCCGTTCCGCATCGCCATCGAGCAATAGGAGGCGTTTCCGCAGCCAATCACCAAAGAAGCAGCAGCAAATTTGTTCGGATTCCGATTCGGATGAAAATTCGAATTCATCTATGAGACAGAACCTGAGTAGGAGATCCCGCAGTCTAAGAAGTTCACAGGCTGATGATGATGTCAGTAATCGAAACTGTTTGCCGGAAATTCAGAAAATCACTATTTACAATGAATCGGACTATACGAATCGGAATGTAAAGCCTTCGTTGATGTCGTTCAAGTCATTCGGAGGAGCTCCGATTAGTATGAGCAGTTATTGTCCACAGAGCGAACCGTTAAAGAGGAAGGTATATCGCGGTAGCTCGTCATTTGAGAGGATCAAGAAGAGTCTCGATTTGGATTCGGGTGAGTTTTCAATTTGATTTTTTCTTTACTGTAATGATTCCTACTACAAGTACGCTGATCGCAACATGGCCAATCTATCCTACGCTTTTTGACTTGGTGGTAGTCATCTTTCTTTGTAAATATTGAGGTCAGGAAGCATTGTACCAGCTATGGTAACATTAAGCCCTGCAGCAAAGATAATTAGCCATTTCCAGACTACCGCCGTGTCATGTAGGCCAATATTCTCAATTATAGTACTACCAAAGAGCTCACCTTGCCTATTCTATTCTGGCATTGAAATCACCGGGTACAATTTTAAGTTAGGACACTGCACGGAGCTCGTTAAAACAAATTTCTCTTACCTCTGTGAAAGATGCGCCCGTCAATTATCTGGAATGTCTTTATGGTCCTATACCAGAATTTTAAATTTGCTCTGTCATCCCTGCGAGAAATGGCGTTATCCGAAACCGATACACATACACACCCCTATCGCGAATAATATTTCCCCCGGAATGTTTCCCATTCAGCAATTTGATTTACATTGCTGACAAGGGAAAAAATTCCATCGGAATTTATTCGCGATACCCCTAACAATCTTTCATTTAACGACTGGAAATCTGTGCATCTTGCATTTTTTATTTGAAATTCAAATTGAATAACTTCCCAGTGCAACAGTCAACAAAAGCTTTATTTCAAAAAAATGTTTCGTTAAAAAGTTTCCACTAACCCAAGTATTCAACCTCTTTCGCAGAAATTCCGAAACAAGCTATTCTGGACAAAATCAACAACATACGCCGTGAACGCCAAAGCTCCGTCTCGATGAAAAGCTCCAGTCACGACATCAACCACTCAATTAGCGATGAACCACCAACAGTCGATGACGATGAACCAACAAGTGTCTCGTCTAATCTCAGCACGAAACAACAGTTGATACTTAACACCATCGAAGACCTCAAACGTAGTCTCGAATACCAAAGCGTTGAATTGAACGGCCTCAACGAGGATGACTAATTAGAACACCTCCAACCAAAGATTATTATGATACACTGTGCAATATTAAGTGAAACTACTCGTATATGTTAAAACAAAAAACAATTTACTATCGTCCCCAAGAAATACTAAACGAAACTCTAACTGCCCTTAACACATTTAACACTAACACTAAATCTTTTATCATTCCATGGAGTCAATGACTAATTTTAAATCTCTATTATACAAATACAAATAATGATTTTCTACAAATTAAATAACTGTAAAAGAACACAAGCAGAATACAATATACTCAGTACTCAGATACTTTACAAAGCTAAAAAACGTATTAAAACTTAAATTTAGTATGTATCCAAAATGTAGTCATGGAAATAATGTAGATTTAAAAAAAAAACATAACTCCTTGTATTTTTTATCAGTTGTTGTTTATCATATCTCCATCCTAAATTAATTTAGTAAAAAATAAACTCTATATCACTTTGTTTTAAACAAAAAAAAAATTAAAAACAATACCATTAGTACACATTTGTTTAAAATTTTTGTTTTCGTTTATATAAAACATATTTATATAGATCCATCCACTAGTCGTGTAGTAATTGTTAACTCAGTTGTGTTTTTTATTTATTAAGAAAACCAATTAAATAAATTTTAATATAAAACAAAAAAAAAAATAATCATTAACTAAATTATACTAACATAATATATTATATATAGAAACAAAACCTTATATTTAAATTAATGCCAAATTTTGTAACCAAGAAACAATTTTTGTAAAACTTAGTTTTTCCTTGTTGAATTGCGTTATACACTTATTGTCCGATTATTCGTTTCTTTTTCTGTTGTAGTTTAGCGAAATAATTTCCTTTCCTATTTTAGTTAAATATATTTATTATTATTACTAAAACACTTATTGGAAGATGTAATTTTCGTTTGTAGTAACATAACATACATCTGCAAGCATCTCGGGGCGCTGATGAAGCGTTATAGGTTCGCCTTTCCCGGGAGAAGTATTTAAAAAAAAAAGTGATTTACTTAAAAAAAAAATAATATTCAAAGTAACTACTACTACAGCATACTAACTACTCGTATTATTCTCGAATCTACAACACACCACATTGTGACGTGATAATAAAATTAAATGCAGACAAAAAAAAATTAAAAAAAGAACAAATTATGAAATAAACATTTGATTAGATGATATAATGAATATTGTTGCTGTTTGTTTTCTTTGTAGCGTTTTTTTGTTAGATTTTTTTAACTAGATTTCTTCCTATATAAAATAATTAGTTTTGAAGGTAGTCCACGACAGTTTTCCGTTTCGTAGAATAGTATTTCCATACCTCGCCCTACTCTAAGCGAATTTAAATGAAACCTTGACCCACCAAAGACCTCCTTTAGAAATACTTATATACAAAGTAAATGTAGTTAGCCTTGTGCCGGGTTAAAGATTCTTTTAGCTTCGCACAAAAAATCTACGGAAGTCTATGAAATTTATGCAACATCGGTTATGCAGTTCACGATCATGTCGTAGTTCATATCGCATCGCGTGACAATCGAATGAGCTTTCTAATCACCTAAGCAAATAACACTAAATATTGCAGTAATTCTAATTTTAGGTGTATTATTTAAGATTAATTAATATATTTAAAAAATAAGGAAATAAATAGAATTTTTATACAAAACACGGATAAACATGTAGATTAAATTTATTACATTCACGTTGCTATGAGTACTTAATTGCTATTTTGGTTGACGTTGGCAAATTCTAGTTATTAAAATCAAGTCATGGATTAGGGTTAAAATGACGACTTGTTGTTGTACGATTAAATCGCATATATTGATGAGAAACCGTTTGTATGTATCTGGAACACTGAATCTAATATCGAGCTTGGCGAATCATCGTTTGCTAGGCTCATTTCCACTATACCCAATTCTGTACATTTTTAGATGGCCTGGTGGACAGCTGGTTTTGTCAATAAAGTGTGTACTGAAAATTAGCATCATGCGTTTTTAAAAATATAAATGACAATAGAAGCGGGACTATCAAAATATAGAGTGTTTTTTTTTTTTTATAGGTATAGAACTTTAAGTTGGCAACACTATTTTAACTGGCGGCCATTTTGTCAGCTGTTCAGTGATTTACTTTTAGTTTGGTTTGGCATTTTAACATGAATAGTCTAACGCCCACAAACCAGTAAGAACTAGACCGCCGACTTCCCGTGCACCTACCCGATTCTCCCCGGAAAAAGATTACCCTGTCTGTGAATACGTGTAAATGTCAAAATTAAAGGTGGCAATGATTTTCCATGCTATACCATGGGCCTAGGATTTTTCAAGTATGCGTGCGTTAATCGTCTCACTTTTGGTTGAATGGATACGTCAATAAACAAAACTGCCGTATTTGGAGTGATGATAGTCCTCAAGTGTATGTTGAGACACCGTTACATTCACAAAAACTGACTGTTTGGTGTGCTTTATGAGTTGGTGTAATAATTTGTCCGTACTTCTTTAAAAACGATGCTGGCCAGAACGTTACAGTCAATGGTGACCGCTATAGACCCATGATTACTGACTTTTTCGTTCATTAATTGAACAACCATGATGTGCAGGAGCTGTGGTTTCCACACGATGGCGCAACATGTCACACAGCTCGTGCCACAATTGATTTATTGAAGGAAACATTTGGTAATCGCATAGTTTCACGTTGCGGACCCGTGAATTGGCCACCAAGATCGTGCGATTTAACACCGCTGGACTATTTTCTGTGGGGATATTTGAAGTCGCTAGTCTACGCCAATGAGCCCGAAACGATTGACCACTTGGAGGACAATATTCGCCGCGTTATTGGCGATATACGGCAACAAATGTTGCAAAAAGTCATCGAAAATTAGACTACGTCCGAGCCTGCCTAGGCGGTCATATGCCAGAAATCATATATAAATTATAATCGGCCCTAGCGAGGTATCCGTCGGAACGGAAAATTCTCCGATTTCAAGACTTTTTCGGAACTTTTTTCCGACAAATATGCAACGCCCACTGGCGTTTTGTGCGATCAAGTGCGTTTTAACTGATATTTTTGACAGCTTCATACGAATTTTCTTCCGATATGCTCCGACAGGAGTTGGTTGCGGAATTTGTGATAAATGAAAGCAATAAAGAAAAAAAAATTTTTAACAAAGTAATTGGTTGTATTTGTTGCTTAAATTTGTATAAAAAAAAAAAAATAAATAGGTGGCGCAACAGGCGGGTGACACCCAAGGCCTAGCTTCTCGCAACCATTCGTTTTGTGTGAGTTTCTATTTTTGGGACGAATGGAAGGGACCTACAATTTTATGCCGAGTCCGAACGGCTGAATTGAGAAGCTTTTTCATGACAGTCATACTCTCGGATGTTTGTCAGACGATCGCGAGAGGTGGCGCAGTAGAAAAAACTTTAAGATGTAATTTGTGTTTTTCCGGGGATCGAACCTGGGATCCCTCGCACAGTAGTCCAGCACACTAACCACTGCGCTACTGCGCCCACATATAAATTTGTATATCCAGAGCAAAAACAAACGAAAAAACAAGCACTAAATAGGAAAACCCCGATGTAGGTACCACGAAACAACATCATGTCAAATCAATGCGTCGCCGCATTTTAATTATTCTTTCCGAAGGCGGATACCTCGAATGTAATTTGAGTCTCCGACGGAGTATGCGTTGCCGAGAATTCTCCGTTCCGACGGATACCTCGCTAGGGCCGAATGCCAGAAGATTATCTTTTGAATAAAGTAAATTTCATGTCAATTTAATAAAAACATATTTGTTTTATTCCATTTCAAAGTTCTATACCTCTAAAAAAAATCACCCTATATAATTGAGCTGTAGCAGTGGCTTTTCCAGAGGGTAGATGGGGGCAGTTCATGGTGACCATGTTATTTTATTTGTAGGAAATTTTACTGTTTTTTTTTTTTTTTCATTCCTTCGACACCAGAGACAAATCTTTATGGCAAGTTACAGCCTCGGGCAACACGTCTAAATCATATAAATTTAATTACGACTTACATGGTCGCCTGCGTCCTTCCCAGTCGAACAATTAACGTGGTACCCAACTTCGAATCGACAAGTTCAGTGCACAATCAACCAAAATCCGTACGTCAACAAAACGCAAGATCTGCCGAAAATATCGCAGCTGCCCATGAGAGTGTGCAGAAGTATCCGAACCCGAAACAATCCATTCCGAGCCGTGGACAAGATGCACAAGACTTTCTCAGACAAGATAACCAATTTCTTTAGGCCCACATAATAAATGAATAAATAAAATAATAGGTATGGATGGAAGCGACATGACTTGACTAAAGTCTTTGAAAGTTTGGATAACGTCCAAAGGAATTGACCTAGGTGAATGAAATTTTGTGAGACGACTTCTTTTTACCGTCGCCAGGTTGGTATTGAAAATTGTCTATGTTGGTAAAGTAGTTCTGCTACCTACCATACAAAACTAATATTAGACACATACCTACTAACTCGCATGGCAAACATTTTGCATGACTTTTATGCAGTGGAAGGTATCAAAGCATCGGCCAGGCCGATGATAACACTTTTACTTGTTTTTTTTTAAATGGGACTCCAAATCCCGGTCCATTGTAGTACTACCTTGCAAAACCCCCCTTTTACGGTGTAGTGGTGGAGAATTCGATGATGGAATTCGTTTGTCTTAATGGTCGGTGGTAGAGGTGAATTATTGATGTCGTGTTCGAATTATGAAGAATTCACTGATTCACAGGATTTGCAAATCTGCGGGCAAATACAGTCTGCCAGATAGCTTTAAACCAAATGTCCCTTTTACCTCCCCGATGCGAGGGTCTACTATGATATCGTCTGTTGTTTTAGGATTTTTTTTAGATACCTAGTGACTTAAAATATCGACCTATATATGGAATGACAACTATTCTAGTGTATTTTTGGTGTTTTTTCAAAGAATTTTGGTGGGTTTTTGGGGCGATTTGGTTCTTGATTTAATTGAGTCAAGTTGCAGAGATTACCCTTGCTTATCAATAGAATATAATTAAGATCAGTTAACTATTTTCGTTGGTGTGGTGAAGAAGAATATTTTGTTTTGATATCTACACCTGGAATCATTTTTATTTAGTCTTATTATCTGTATTCATTTTTATACCCTCTACAGGAAGGTATATTCACTTTGTCATTACATTTGTAACGCAAAGAAGGATTCACCGGACACTCTATATAATGTATACAATACATATTCTGAATCAGGATCACATTCTGAATCGATTTAGCCATGTCCGTCTGTCTGTCTGTCTGTCTGTCTGTTGAAAGCATGATAGCGTGCAAACGCATTGACCTAGGCAAATGAAATTTTGTGAGACGACTTGTTTTTACCGTTGTCAAGTTGGTATTGAAAATGGGCTATGTCGGTCAAGTAGTGCTAGTACCTCCCATACAAAACCAATATTAGACACATGCGCGTGTAATTGTACCACTGCATACAGTGGAGGGTATTAAAGCATCGGCCAGGCCGATGATAACACTTTTACTTGTTTTTTTTTTTTTTAGGGTAGGTGAACATCTTGCATAGATACTATGAGAACAACGCGTGCTCTTGTTTAAGACTTTAATTTTTGTATGAAAGATTCGCGGTCAATCACTGAATGTTGATGAGGTGGTTTAAACACTGATAACATATAAATTCCATTAGGTATTTTCTTGAGGGCTTATTCGATTTGAATCTCTCTGCTGCTCTCAAGCTGCGAATGTAGTTAATATAAACAAGTAAAACTGTAAATAAAAATTAAATTTAAAATTAATTATTCTTAGTTCGTAGTGCCGAATAAGAACAAAGGGTTCTTACAAAATTCCCTCAATGACATCCATACTCACCCACGGTCTAAAGCTAAATTGCTTTTTCTGTGAACCCCTAACATACTACCTACTAAGAATTTCACAAGCTGATTAAATGCAAACTTCCGTGTTACATATTTGTCTTTACACAATGTATCTCGTAACATCCTCAAATTAACCACACCTCCCACTTAACACTTTACTCAAATAACCGTGAGAAATATTTTACGTTTGGTAATTGACATAAACGCAAAATATTCGTAGGCGCTACCCAGGCGTATGTCATCGTGTTGTCAACAGTTTATTCTGACTTTACACATCTGACCGTCAGAGTTCATCTGTCGTGGCGGCCATTTCCGGCATAAGCATTCTCTATCTGCTGCGGTGCGGTGACAGTTTAGTTCTTTGTAGGGCTACAAATCGTCTTCTGAAACAGCACGAGCTATCGGTTATGTATATCACCATAAATCGCCAATAAATCTTAAATCCGGTTTTCGTTTTAAAATATCTGCTCAACTAGGAAGCAAAATCATTAAAATTATGTGTTACGTCGACGTTAGTCTGCCTATTCATGAATGAATGATATTTGGTATTGATGGCTGGACTTTTGGCCAAAAAATCGTTGAACTTTCCAAGCGAAGCTGCAAATGGATAAGCCAAGCATACCTAACCTTGGAAGAAACTTTATAGAAAGCTTCAAAACGAGAATGAATTGGCGATTTATTCGATGTGGACTTTGATCTGTCAAAATCTGGCTTCGTATTCTGAAGTGAATCCAGTGTTAACTAAAAGATCAAAGATCACATTGACGCGCCGTTGCGAACAAGGTACATGTTTCGCAATCGTCTATAGAGTAGTTCCGGCTAGAGCATGCCTAGATGCTGTTCTTGAATAGGTACTTACGTTCAAGATGCTAATTTTACATCAAATATACCTAGTGAGTGTGCAAACAAATGGTATATGTGAGCCCGATGGCCAAGAGAGGATAATCATACAAATTTGAGTAAGTAGCTGTAGCTGATCAGATTGATTCTGAAGATTATAATATGTTGACAAAATAGGCCGACGGCACACTTGTGGTTCGATAAACTAGAAATTATACTTACCAATAGGTATAGTGAAACGTGCGCAAGGGGTGACTAGTTGGGGAATTTATCACGTGATAACTGATCGGTCTTTGAGCAAAATAAACTTTCCAACAATATTATCGCAATTAATTCGAATGATTGTCGGTAAGATAGTAGCACACAACTGTATTAGAAATGGAATCGCCGCTCCAAAGAGCTATGTTGTGGTTTGGCTAAGATATGACTTGGATTTGTACTCCTCAATTGGATATATTCTCTTGACTGGAATAAAATTGAAATTCACAAATTCTCTGTATTTTCCAATCCCAACTCAATGCCATTAAGTCTTGGGCAAATGCAAGGTTAGGTAAAATGTAAGACTGGGCTTAAAAAAAAATAGTTGACGCCACAGGCGTGTAGACACCCTAGGACTGGGACTTTGTGTGAGTTTTTCATTTTTGGGATCTTACATTTTATGCCGAGTACGAACGGCTGAATTGAGAAGCTTTTTCAGGACAGCTATACTCTTGGATGTTTGTCAGGCGTGCGTTGGCGAGAGGTGACGCAGTGGAAAAAACCGTAAGCTGTAATTTGTGTTTTTCCTGCGATCGAACCTGGGACGGGGACACCTAGCACAGTAGTCCTTAGTACACTAACCACTAAGCCACTCCACCCCGGAAAGTGGCATCGATTTTACAAAAATGACATTGAATGTCAATGTCAAAGTGTTGACATTTGTGAAGTAAACAGTTTTAGTAATTGTGGGAATAAGCAATAGTATGCTATATTCTCCTGAAAAATTGTGGCGATGTTAAATATGAAAATTTTGTCATTGATTTCGGTGCAACGTGCATTTTATGGCGGTTTTTCTGGTCATCCGGTCCCCACTGGCCATTCATTGCGGCATTAGCCGCATTCAATGTGGCTGGAAAAAAAAACGGGACCGAACAAGGCTTGGAAGCCTCGTATCTCTAACCCCCAGTTTCGCAGTAAAAGTTTATACTACACTTTTAGATAAATCTTCAGTTCGACAATTTAATCGGTTTCACAGTTTCTTTTAAAAGTTGGACAGATTTCATTTTGCAACTGTAGTCTAATTTATCACACAGTATTCATCCGTTTAAACCTCAGATCACTTGACACAGTGACGAACGACAGTGATATTTTAATTTGAAAGTTGTCGATTGTCAAAAACACAAATTTTTGTTTTGCGTGTTCTTTGAAAGAAAAGATAATGTACGATTTTAGAAAAGTTGAATAAAGCTGGTTACTGTACAATACTGCCAAATTCTTGGGCCTCCACACACGAGACTAATTCTGCCGGCAGAAAACCGTTTTTATACCATACTTCGCGCGCACTCGGGATGATTTCTGCCGGCAGAAAAATTATATATATGAACCCCTTTTCATTGAGTAGTATTATTTTCATAATTGAAATATTTTGAAAGTTGTGTATGTATTAGTTTTATGCCTTGTTCAACCGCTCAAACTCGGCAGACCATTTTATTCCGTTTGTTTCCCCTCACTTCAGTCCCTTCTCCTACGAAATCAGTTTTATGCCGGCAGAATTAGGGCCGGTTTGTTCATCTTTGGTTAACTCCAATCAATGGTTACTCCAGCTGATAATCATAGAATCTGTTTGTTCAGTCAAATTTTAACCAGAGAATCCATGATTTGGTTAGTTAATCACCGATAACCAGGGGCCTGTACCACAAAACTACTATTTAACAATTTTACAGGCACTTGTTAGCAATGCCGATTTAACAAGTAACTATAATTTCTGTACCACAAAATAAAAACGCTTCACTTGTTAAATATCAAAATTTCCCTTGTTTGTACAAGTCATTTGTACAAGTGCGCAGGCAAATCGTCTTAGCTGAAATCATATTAAATAAAATATGTTGTTAATATTTGTTGGTGCCATCAATTCACAACGACACGATTTCCAGTTTCGCTAGTTTTAAAAATATTTTTATATTAAATATGTGTTTATTATTTTGTTTATCAATTCTAAAAAATGTTTAAATTATAGTCACTGAGCTGGGCATACGAATGTGCATTAAAAGCAAAAAGTTCGCCGAAAAATGTTCCCCCTTTTCCGATTAACTTGTGGAAATCCTTTAAAAATTTGTCCTATACTAAGACTAGTTTAATATGGTTAATATTTTATCAAGACAAATGCTTCAAATTTCTTCTTAAAACCACATAAGATATGACTTGTAACGACTTAACAAATTTCAACTCACACGTTAAATTTTTTCAAGTTTATAACTATCGTTTGCAAAATGTTGTCTACACTTGTAGCTTTGTGGTACAGAAAGTGGGAAATTTAGTATTTCCCAATTGTTAAGGTTTGCTTGTACAATTGTTAATTGTTAAATTGACATGTAGTTTTGTGGTACAGAAACCATTGTTAATTGTTAAAATTCGCCTGTTGTACAAGACTTGTAGTTTTGTGGTACAGGCCCCAGGTGATTTTGGTCGATTAACGACATTAACCAAGGAAATTCTGGAATTTTGTTTGTTCAAGCTTTGACGTAACAGTCAAAAACAAAACAACTTTCTTTCAAAAATAAAAATTAATTTAATAAATAATAATAGCAAAATAGTGTGTTGCATTCGTATCTGCTATGTGGACGCATTTTCAACAACTGACAGATGAATACAATGCAAGACAGTGTGGAAAAAATTGCATGCATTGCTGCGGTTGTGACAATTTTAACTATTGATTAAATGTAACAACTGAATTGACAAATAAACTGGAACGATTTGTCGCAAATCTGTGGTTTGGTGACCAAAGTGAACAAACACTTTTTGGTTATCACAGTTATTTAATCATGGGTTAAATTAAATCTATGATAACCTAACCACAGATTTAACCAGCTGTGAACAAACCGGCCCTTAGTCTCGTGTGCGGAGGCCCAATAAATTTGGTTAAACTGAGTTCAGTTGAACTGATGTTCAGATTACATTGTAAAATCGGACGAGTTGAACTTTAAACTCAAGTTCAGGTTTATTGAACTTTAGTTTAAACTTTCACTGTGAATCTGGGGGTTAGTCAGCCAAAAATATCGATGCCGGCCGTAGATGAAGATATGCGTAGGCGTACAGAGAATCCGCCGACATCGAGCAGACGACGTGCCACACAATTGAACATTTCACGCAAGTCTCGCGTGTATAGTTTGGGGACGATTTTAAGTTGTGAACAAATAAAATTTGCGTTTGTGGGACACTGAAAATCAGCGAGTAATCCACGAAGAACCATTACATCCTCAAAGTCACTCCATGGTGTGCTTTTTACGCGGAGGTAGGTCATTTTTTTTTTTAGAACTGGGCGGGTCAAACGATCACTGATGATTATGAGCGTTACATAGTCATGATAATGACATGATCATTGAATTTTTCATTCCTCAATGAACTGAAGCTAGAGGGAATGTGGTTGAAGCTCGAAAAAAAATTCACAATTTGATGGGATCCCTTATAAAACATAGAATCAGAATGTGGTTCTTCTAGCTCCATCTTTCGAGCTGCTCTAAACAATTGCTGTGACTTGTAAGTACTTCGATAGACGCTCACTTCTTTCATTTCGAACTTTAAATTCTGATTACATTCATCTCAAGTTGCCGATTTTCGCTTCTACTATAATTTGATATGCAAATGTGGCTGCGCTTGTGTGGTATATGAATGTAGGGACGCAGCCTTTACAAAAGTTAAGAAGCAAACCATTATCCTATTTCCATTGCGTGCTTATTACATACGTTTAGTATAACAATGTAAGGGCATCATTGAACCGAAATGCATAAGTCGTCGATAACAATAAGTTTAAACGTCTCGTATACTTTCAAATTACAATTCACCACTATTGCTTATCGTATTCATTTATTTTATAGCTTAGATTGAAATCTTCTTCATCAGAACTAAATAAGTCATAATGTCACAGGTGGTACCATATATCGCTAGTACGACACCTAAAGTGTCGTGATCGCATTTTTATTTGGACTTCTGTAATCCGTTTGTGACAGTCAAGTTTCAAACACGATTCAAACACACATCTTGTATTTGTATCTAGACGCTTGCGAATAGATCTAGAAAAGGGTGTGGCAAATTTAAAAATAGACATTTCATTTGCAATTTTATCTATGAAAGCACCTAACATAAAAGAAAGGCCGATTAATGATTATGGAAATCCCAAAGGTTTATGGTCGTTCGATGGACATTGGATGGTTCGACTAGAAACGATTTCACTTTATACCTTGTCAAATGGACAGAAGGCATGTTCGGTTATATGTATTAACTGGAATAATCGGCAGATAACAACTTGTGTTTGCAATTAATGGCAATTAAATTTCAAATCGAAAGTTAAAGTGTGAGGGAGGTGATCAACCCCTACCGATTGATTAGAACAAATTCAGTTTTTATTACATATGTTGATAAAATTATTTTTCTATTCTTTGCTCTCTAATAATAAATTGTGCAATCACGAGATACAGTTGCCGAGTGAAGCGGAGCCAAAAATTATGAATGCACACTTTTGGTTAGATAGGACTTGTTTAACTTTTTTTTCTTACTTTTTCTTTTCAATTTTGATAGCTTATTTTATGTTTTTGTCAATCGTATGATAAATCCATTGACGTACGAGGTTCTACTTATAATTAGGACGGCGCGTGCAAAATATATCTATCGACGTTGGACTTTCTTCGATATAAAGTGCGTAAGCTTATTTTGGTTTCAATTTTGTTGTTTATTATTGAATAGACAAATTATGACTGTACCCTAAAACCGACATACATACTTTGTCTATAGTTATAGGAAATGACGTACTTGCGCAGGAATTCCTTCCCTTTAAAAGATGGGCGATGATTCAGTTTAACTTCAAGGTCTTTTACAAAGGAAAATGTTATACAAAAACAATGACGAGGGCTGAGAAAAGCAGCTTTTAGCATCTTTGGACAGAGTAGAGCACACCGAACTAAAGCCAACAAAACCGGCATGAAGTGAGAGGGCAGCTAGATGTAAACCGAAATTAAATGAAACTTCGTTTACTGACAGATTATTTCTCTGCCCTGGAGGGGATGATTTGGTAGGGAGAAGGAGAATACAACAATTCATCTTAGCATTGTTTGTCCGGTTCGAAAAAAAAAATTATCCTTTAATCTGCGCCAATTACAGTGGCAAAAGTCTCCTCTACATCGCATACAAGGTTCTGTTTGAAATAATCTGTAAGCACCTAAAGCCGATGGTCAATGACCTGACATATCTTTATCAGTGCCATTTTAGGCCGAAAAAGTCAAACATTGAACAAATTTGCACTCAAGCATTTCAAACCCAAACCAACCACCTATGGTATCCCCACCAAACTCGTCCGTTTGTGCAGAATGACTGGAGAACTCCATAAAAGTTAGTACAAATGTCACCGACAAGATGATGCACTGTCATGTGATTTCTTTAACATCTTACTTAAATGAATTTTTTCGAAATTCACAAGCCAGTTCAAAAGTTAACAAGAAAAGTCATTTAATATCGACACCAAGTACACAAAATAACAATGGAGAGTTACAACTTTAAACGTATAAAGAAAGACTATGTCTAAATAGGCTCTGCGGTGACATCAATGCCGAGATCAAGCGAAGACTCATTCGTTCCCATCGCAATTGAATAGCAAAGCCCTAAATATCAACTAAGCAGATGTTGTTTGTCAACTTTTGCTATATGGCGCAGAATCATGGACCCTGTCAAGGTCGAATGAAAATACACTCAGTGTTGCTTCCAGCGAAAAAATATGATTTAGGGCGCAGTAGCGCAGTGGTTAGTGTGCTGGACTACTATGCGAGGGATCCCAGGTTCGATCCCCGGAAAAACACAAATTACATCTTAAAGTTTTTTCTACTGCGCCACCTCTCGCGAACGTCTGACAAACATCCGAGAGTATGACTGTCATGAAAAAGCTTCTCAATACAGCCGTTCGGGGACTCGGCATAAAATTGTACAGGTCCCTTCTATTCGTCCCAAAAAATAGAAACTCACACAAAAACGAATGGTTGCGAGAAGCAAGGCCCTGGGTGACACCCGCCTGTTGCGCCACCTATTTATTTATTTTTTTTATTTTTTTTTGTATGATGTAGTACAAATCACAATGGGCCTCCGCACACGAGATTAATTCTGCCGGCAGAAAACCGTTTTTATACCATACTTCGCGCGCACTCGGGATGATTTCTGCCGGCAGAAAAATTATATATATGAACCCCTTTTCATTGTGTAGTATTATTTTCACAATTGAAATATTTTGAAAGTTGTGTATGTATTAGTTTTATGCCTTGTTCAACCGCTCAAACTCGGCAGAACATTTTATTCCGTTTGTTTCCCCTCACTTCAGTCCCCTCGCCTACAAAATCGGTTTTATGCCGGCAGAATTAGTCTCGTGTGCGGAGGCCCAATGGCGAACTATTTGAGCCATTCAGCGATATAGATCTAGCCAAAAAGATTCGAATTAATCGGCTAAGATGGCTGCGACATATACAGACGTATGTGGCAATCAATGCTACGTCTCGGAGGCTCTGCAAATCTACTCAAGAGGGACAAAGCTGTAATATAGGATGACCTTAGCTTGGGTAATGCACGCAGTTGGAAGGGGACCTCAACCAATATGCAGCTAATAATAATTCGAGCTGACTGAGAAGGGATGTTAGTTCAGATTAAGAACCAGATATGGCAAACAAAGGCGATGTAAGAGATCTGTTCAATTGACACATTTGCTCAACATTTTAACTCAATTACCTACCTACAACTCTTCATGTTTCATAAAAGCACTCAACCTCTTACACTTTATTTGATTGTCAAAATGGTTTATGTATACGAGTGAACTCTCAGACTATAAAAAACGATTGCGAATGCTTTCTTGGCTTGATGATTTCGCTAATCTCAAATTCGCCGCACCTGCTAGAGAGTGGATCTATAAAAATCTAAATTTTGAATTCTAAAATCGAACCTCTTTGTTAGAGAACAAGAAAACTTCAAAAAGATTAGATAAACCCATATTTAATCTTTAACTTTCATCACACACACTTCTAGCCCGAACCGGTTGTTAACGCGAGCTAAATTAATAAGTTCGCTTATCAAATTATTTGAATGCAACAAACCACTGTCATTATGTTGACCACTCCCATTTAAACGAAAGACCAGCACGTGTGCAAAAGATTTTACTTTAGAACTTTGCTTAAACTTGCCATCGAAAATCTAAAAAAAAAAAAATTTGCATGTTCGAAACCCGTTTTCATCTCTTATTTTAGAACAGCTCCCAATATGAAAATAAATTAGCAAGGAACTGGTCAGATACAAGATATCTATGCAAATCCTAGACAACGTAGCTTATGGCCTAATCAAGTTCAAAATTTGCATATTTTTCTGATGTCATATAGGAAATATGGCCAAAAGCCCGCTCTGCCTTTGCCTATACTTACATATATACAACTACGACTGAAGTGCGAATGGATATTTAATTCCCAATTAGGTAGAACTAATGACGAGCTGCTGTCAGCCAGCAATTAGCAAACACAATAAGATTTGCAGTGATGGGTAAATATTTGGGGTTACATGAGTGAATGCAGTCTTGCATCAGCTATTTGCGCCTTATACCTTTGGCAAAGCTAAGCATGCATGTGATCGCGACTAATTAATACGTTACATACCATCATAAGTGACAATCCCATCCGCTAATGCATTCTTAATGAACCGCAGCAGATGTCCACCAGCACGAAAATCACATGTCCACTGCGTGCAGTTTCATAATAATTTTTTTTTTTTTTTTTCGGAAATTTTCCTATCACTGATTAGAGTATATGTAGCTACAGCAACCCAATGCAACGTCGGTCGCGTCAAAATGATATCAGAACGACAGAATACTTGATGGAGGTTTTATCAGCGCACTTTGTATGGCCCACGCTGACATGTGATTCATGAGTGGTTGTTCAAACTCAAGAGTCCAAAATAAAAATTACAATACCAACTCAATAAAGTCTACATACTCAATATGGAGTGTCGGAAGGTCACATGATAGACTACATAAAATTAATTAGAGCACTTGTAATGATGATAGACCATGGTTGAGCGTACATAGGCCATCTGATATGATAAGAGCGTCTGGCGAGTGGCTTGGAAAAAATGCGTGTTCAATAAAAAATCTAGTTTCAACTGGATCTCGAAAATCCAGCCGTCTGGCGGCTGTCTATAAAATAGATTACTCTTTCTGGACTTTGGTCTTGAGATATGAAGAAGACCAATCGGATACAATGTGAATTGTAGTTTGTACCTTGGGATTCCGCGACCTCATAAGTTGTAATACAAGCTATTAACCTTGGGTGGAGAGTAAGGAAATATTTGGCGATTTTCGAAAGAAGACGCGTTGCGACATAAATTCTTAGACTATTATGTGCAATAAACATGTAGGTATAGCTAGCGCTATTAGCGAGCTAATTGACCTCCTCTAAGCATAATTTTGGTAAAATGCCGCGAAGAAGAGGGTGTCATTAAATCTAAGGACGTCTGGAATTAAAAAGCCGCCATCAGAGGCCAGAGAGATAAGTATTTATCACTTTGTATATACCGTTTATTGCTAGAGCATTTCGTACATTGTAGATACAAATATACATTGCTCAAGGATAGTATATAGGGAAGGATATTGTATAAAGTTTATTCTAAACATCTTTATACAAAATCATATACGATTCCGAAAGATGCACTGGTTGCAAATCAGAATGGTGGTTTCGTGTCTGTCAAACATACCAACACCCTACGCACATAGCAGCAAAACCAAGCCGATTTGGACTCTCAACTCTCTATAGTACATAGTATATCTAAGAAAGCATGTAGGTTCACACATCAAAGTCAAAGATGAACTACTCTGCCTCTACTCTACATTCGCCTTTGGACCCAACCGGAATTACGTTCATCATTGGGCACTTTTGTCGTTCCTGACGCCCAACCCCTGCTTCATATTCGCCGTTCGACATTACTTTCTTACTTACTTAGATGCCGCTACAGTCCGAGGTGGACCTGGGCCTCAACCAACACGCCTCTCCAGTTAGCCCGATCTTTGGCTAACCGCTTTCAGTTGCGCACTCCAAGTTGGTTGAGGTCCCTTTCCACTTGTGCGCGCCACCTAAGGAGAGGTCTTCCTCTACTGCGTTGTCCCTCCGGGTTGGAATCGAAAACTCTTCGGGCCGGAGCGTGTTGGTGTCCATTCGCTCTACATCTCCTAGCCATCTTAGTCGACTGATGCGTACTTTTCTGACCAGACCAGGTCAATGTCGCTGTACAGCTCGTAGAGTTCGCTGTTAAATCTTCTCCTCCAAAGCCCGTCAATGCAAACGGCATCGTAAATCACTCGAATAATTTTGCGTACGATTTCGTACGAATTTCACTCGTGCGAACATGTTTACGAACAGGCACGAACAATCCTGACCTTCTAGGTACTATGGGAGCCCGCAAATTAGGTGCGAGTGAGTCGTATACGTATACGTACGTGTATAGTTCCGACGTCCGAAAACAATCCAAACTTGTTGGAATTTTTAAACACATTTGTTTGTTGAAACAGACAGTTAGCCTAAAAAACTGGCTTATGAAACCATCTCAATCGTTCGGATGCGGCACAAATTGTTGGTCCACTTTTTTTTTTTTTTTTTAAATACTTCTCCCGGGAAAGGCAAACCTATAACGCTTCATCAGCGCCCCGAGATGCTTGCAGATGTATGTTAGTTCGTCACTTAAATTGCTGCAAATTGTAGTCTTCTGGAAATATAACCCCAGGAAGCGAGTTCCAAAGTTTGCTTGTCCTGTAACAGAAGGAGTTTTGGAAAGATGATGTCCTCGCGGCTGTCAAGTGTACTTTATGGTCATGAGCATTAGCAGCCTGTCTTGTGGGGCGCCCAAAAGTTGCATTTCGAGGGATAATGTCTTTGAGTTCCTCGGAACATATACCATGGAAGTACCTATAGAACAAGCATAGGTCAGCGACTTGTCTTCTGTGCACCAACGGTTGCAGATTCGATATGAGTGAAGGGTCTGCAATAAGTCGAACTGCTCGTCTCTTTATGCTGTCAAGTAGGTTAAGTGAATGTTTTGGGGCCGAGCTCCATATATTCTAGGCCTGGTCTAACCTGTGCTTTGTAGAGAAGGAGAAGTTTCTTGGGGCTAAAGTACCTCTTTGCTCTAAATAGGTAGCTCAACTTAGCGGACGCCTATCTTGCGATAATGTGGTCCTGCCATGTGATTCCTGAATTGACTGTGACTCCTAGACGGTGCATTCAGTCCTTAGGATGGATTGGATGGTCATCCATTTGGATCTGAGGAACTATTGATGCATTTTTCCTGGAAAATGTTGTGAGATGTGTCTTGTTTGCATTAAACACAACCAAGTTGTCTTTTTCCCACTTCAAGATTTTGTCCAGATCACCATTTAGAGAACTAATTTGTTCACATCTCTGACTGTGTGATGTAGCCGCATTCACAGGCCCACTGTTCGAGATAGAGGATATTATAAGAGTGCTGTCATCAGCAAAGCTGTAGATATTATTATTTGTCGATCCAAGCAAATCGTTGTCACTATTTCCCCATTATCCATTCAAAAGTTGTGACTGATCCAAAGCCTCATTTTTTATAACAGCCGATACGACCAAAGAGCCCACTTCAGGGACATTTCGATTACAAAATCGTTTAATTTGTATATATGTACGAATAGAGTATCTAAGAAAGCTTGAAAGTTCCCATACATCACGCCAAAAACAGGTGAATTCGAAATTCCATCATCTCGAGTCATGTCTTTTTTTTAAAGACAAACCGATGTGTGACTTCTCGATCGTTGGTGTCGGTCATTCATCTCGATGTAAAAACCCAAAATATGTATACCTATAACAATTACCACTGTGTATTGACAGTGTTGATCGTTTGTTTTCATCGAACCGTTGTGATTTCTGGACTTTAAACCCTAACAAGACCGGCTATTGCCTCTAAGGTCACATACTCTTACTATTCAAATAACATAGCTTTGCTCTGTTTGTATACAGATTTCGTTACGCATCGGCCATCGACGATTGTTCCAGAAGACAGTGTTTCAGATTTATTTTGGCCAACTTTCGCGTGACATTACGTCAGCTGGTCTGTGAATACACTCTGTACCACTTGTAGCCATGAACCGTCCAATGAACACCACAGCAAGCGAGGAAATGGTTTATGCCAAACAATCTCACAGATGAGTGGAGTCTCTATCTATTGCGAATTAATTAGTAAATCATTAAGCAAGCGATAATCTACGACGCAGTTCCAATTTGGACGTATCTATAAACAATGCGAGACAACCTCAAACTGCCAAAAGTGGAGGCAGGCAAACTTAACATTTTTTTTCTTCGTTTGGCAATGAGGAAGTGCGCTATGATTGCTTGTTAGACGCGACGATATGACGACGTCACAATACGCATAGCTTGAGACTAACAGGTGTATCATGCAACATCTATATGCGCATTCCGAAAATGACGAGCTCGGGATATACATAAATGTGGATACAAAGGAAGTTTCATATAATAACATGGATTGCTGATGAAATTTGCGGTCCAAGCAATGAACCAAGCAATAAAGGAATTCTCGCACGTGATTAGAATAGACCGGTTCAACTTTGGGCTGGCATATGAATCAATGCCCGCGACTAGGTACAGTGTCGAGCGCGTGTGCATATCTAGGGTTTCCGTGAGGTGACTCCTAAGTTGATGACTTCGCACTATTTCTGGGCATTCATATGGTAATGGGATGTAAGTAACAGATCTCCCATTCACTGGAGCAGCGTTCATTGTTTATCTACTACCTACCTATACATGCTTTTCGATTGGGTGTATGTCCTCTCTGTTCAACCTAATGAAGTCGGGCCATATTCATAGAAAAAACTCATGGTCCTGTTGCATTGACGTAAATGCCTCAATCGACCCCCGGCCAACACCTGTCCGCATAAAATTGGTGCTGGTCTTAGAAAGCTCTTTCATAACCATAGCTGAATATTGATGAGAACGGTTGCGCCCCAAATTATATAGATAAACAAAATTGAATGCCCTCTTTTGGAGACACATACGCTACGCGTGCTTGTATGACGTTAATGCAAACAGCAATCAGAACCAGAAGCCTCATTAAGGAGTGTCTCCAGCTTAAATGTATTTCGAATTGGTTCTTAAATCGAAAATTAGCCAAGAAAGAGGAATAAAATAAAATAATTAACCTTCTGCATAAATTGCTTAAACAAAAGAAATTAACAAAACCACAATAGAAACGAGTGAAGTGAAATAAATATTATATTGTCCGCAACGGTGTAAAATTATGCAACTTTATAACGTTTTCGGATTGGACTTTGAAATGGTCATGGTGAGTTCGATTTTATTTGTTTGTACCTATTCGTGTTATGATGTGAGTACGAAAGCCAGTTTTTTTTTAACAACTCTATTGCTGTTCTTTGTGTGTTTGTGTTGAAGACTTGTAAAACTTCTAAATATTTCCGCATGCCTATTATACGCGGGCTATATGCGGGTGTGATGATTTGCTAATTTCGGTAGTGGTAGAAAACAAAAAGGATAATAACGAGTTACAGCTGTTTCATTATGAGTGAAAACTGAATGTAGACAGTGGCTGAGTTGTACTTTAGGTCAGGGGCTCCCAATCTTTTTCATACTGTCACCAACCGGCTGAGCTGCATTAGGCCCGAAACACACATGCGATCTCAATCGCGCGTCTGTTTAGTCGCAAAAAATGAAGCACACATATTTCAATATGAATGCGCGCATATATAAAATCCAAAATTATGTGCGCGCATTCACATTGAAATGTGTGTGTTTAATTTTTTGCGACTAAACAATCGCGCGATTGAAATCGCATGTGTGTTTCGGGTCTTAGAGTGAACCCCATCGTCTATCGAATGCAATTGCACCGGATTGGTAGCACTTTTTTGTAGTTGGCAGAATTGTATCTGTGTCTCTGTCGTTCTATATTTGGTAATGAATTTAAAAAGGTGCTTTCTCAACCAAAAAATATAAAACCCCCCAACCAAGATAATAAACTTTTGAAAAGGAACAGAGGTGTTTTTATTGTGGAAGTGGGTGAAAGGCACTCCAAATTCAGCCGCCATTTGCTGCCTTCACGCAGTCGCCGCCGTCTATAACACATACTGCGACTCCCTAAGAGGGGTTGAAACTTTTTTGCGACGCCCTTCTAAAAGCACAGATGATTATATGTAAATAGAAGGTGATCATACTGAAGATTCACTAAATTGTTTTTCATAAAGGACGGGTCGACGTTGAAATATCGTCGTCCCATATTTATGGTAATTTTGCTTACTAACACACCCGTGTTCATCTAAAAATCCTCCTTGTCGTTAAAGACGATTTTTCTGCCAAAATTGGGGTCGTCTTCCAAACGCTCCGCGAAGCCAAGTTAGCGAACAAACGGCTTTGTCTATTCATTAACTTTGAGTTGGATCTTAAACGGGCGCGGTGTAAGCCCAAGTCCTGATGCAAAATTCGCCAAGTTGGAATCTGCAAAAGGCCGATTTTTTGTGCACGCCGAGGAATTGACTGCCTCGCGGGTTCTCCTGTACACTCTAAAAGTGCCTGTCCATTTGAGAGTAAAAGTGCTGCGAGCAGCTCTCAAGCAGTTCTCGAGAGCAAACTCGCAAGTGGACATAGCATTGAGAGTAGTTCATGTATAGTTAAATTTTGACTCGAGATTCGAGCCTTTTGAAAGTTACTCGCAAGTGGACACATGTTCTGATCACTATCGGAGATTAGCTCGCAAAATTCCAACATGGTTCGTATTTTGCGAGCAACTGTCGAGAGTCCAAATGGCAAAACAATGGACATCGGAAGAAATAAAACAATTTATAGAATTGCCATACACACTAAGCCATACCAAGGCTTCCCTTAATTTGGTATCTTTTTTAAAAATATTTGGCCCAACAGATTGAATAATTATAAATGTTCTATTTCACTTGTTGTCAAATGGTTAAAATCCCTGAAATCCTGATGAGCATCTTCAATTTGAAGTCCTCTTGCAAGAGCAGATCCTTCACCGAGTTGCCGACGACGATCTACCCATGGTTTAATCCAGCACTTCTTTTTTGCTTCACTCTTTTCGTTAAGAACCAGTCCTAATAATTATTAACGCAGCGGTAACCTTTTGCTTGTAAGAATACATTTTAACTGGTAACCACAAACCAGTAAGAATAGACCGTCGACTCCTCCCACATAACGGACTTTGCCTACAAGCTGCCGGCGAGACCAGGATTTTTCATGTATTGGTGCTGTACAAAATCAAAGGGGCGCCATTAACGCACGCATACTTGAAAAATCCTGGTCGCATGGTATTGCATAGAAAAACATTGCCGCCATTAATTTTGACATTTACACGTATTCACAGACAGGGAAATTCTTTCCGGGGGGAATCGGGTAGGTGTACGGGAAGTCGGCGTATTCTTACTGGTTTGTGCTGGTAACTAGCAGACGAAATATATCAAGTGGACACGGTTATGAGAGTACTCTCAGGGAATCTACTCTCAAAATGTTATCACAGAACTCGCGAGATTAAAATCTCGAAATAATTACGCTCAAATGGACAGCCACCCTTACTTTACTTTACTTTACTTTTGGTGGCGCTTACAGTCCGGGGTGGACCACGGCCTCAACCAACAAGCCCCTCCAGCCAGCTCGGTCCCTCGCTAGCTGCCTCCAGTTACGCACACCAAGTTGGTTGAGGTCGTTCTCCAATTGTGCGCGCCACCTAAGGTGGGGTCTTCCTCTGCTGCGTTGTCCCTCAGGGGTGGATTCGAAGACTCGTCGGGCTGGTGCGTTGTTGTCCATACGCTCCACGTGTCCCAGCCATCTCAGCCGTTGTATTTTCAGCTTTTTGACCAGGTCAACGTCGCTGTATAGCCCGTATAGTTCGTTATTGAATCTTCTTCTCCACACTCCATCGTCACAAACTGGACCGAATATCACTCGAAGAATTTTTCTCTCAAAGCATCCCAGAAGGTTTTCATCCGCTTTTGACAGGGTCCATGCTTCTGCACCATACAGCAGAACCGGGATGATTAAGGTCTTATATAATATCTCCTTGGTTCTATGAGAGAGGGCTTTACTTCTTAGATGCCTTCTTAGCCCGAAGAAACAGCGATTGGCAAGAGTGATTCTTCGCTTGATCTCTGCGCCGATGTCATTTTGCGAAGTGATAGTGGAGCCCAGGTAGACAAAGTCTTTAACTACTTCGAAGTTGTATCTGTCCATCGTGACGTTTTGTCCGAGTCGCCGATGTTGAGAGTCCCTTCTCGTTGACAGCATATACTTCGTTTTGTCCTCATTAACAGCCAGACCCATCTTCGCCGCCTCCGTTTCGATGCTTGCAAATGCGCCACTGACAGCTCGCCGCGTTCTCCCAATGATGTCAATATCATCAGCATAGGCAAGTAGTTGAACGGACTTTTGAAAAATTGTACCTCTGGTGTTGGCTTGTGAGTTTCGTACAATTGCTTCAAGAACGATGTTAAAGAGAGTACATGATAGCGCATCGCCTTGTCTCAAACCTTTTTTGACATCAAATGGATCGGTGGTGTTCTTGCCGACTTTAACGGAGCAGCGAGATTTCTCCATGGTCATCCTGCACAGACGGACGAGCTTTGCGGGGATGCCAAAACTTGACATGGCTTTGTATAATTCGTCCCTATATACGCTATCATAGGCGACTTTAAAGTCGATAAATAGATGGTGTGTATCGATCTGAAATTCCTGGGTTTTTTCCAAGATCTGTCGGAGTGTGAAAATTTGGTCGATGGTTGACTTCCCTGGTCTAAAACCACACTGATATGGGCCGATCAGGTTGTTGGCGAAAGGTTTTAGGCGTTCACACAATACAGCCGACAAGATCTTATACGCGACATTCAGGAGACTTATTCCTCTGTAGTTGGCGCAGTTCAGAGTATCTCCTTTCTTGTGGATGGGGCACACGATGCTGAGGTTCCATTCGTCGGGCATGCTTTCATCCGACCATATTTTACAGATGAGCTGGTGCATGCTCCTTACCAAGCTATCTCCCGCTGCTTTGAAAAGCTCGGCCGGGAGGCCATCCGCTCCAGCAGCTTTGTTGCACTTAAGTTTGGATATCGCTATGCTCACTTCGTGTAGGTCGGGTGGACGGAAATTTTGGCTATCATCGCCCAAACTGAACAGATCATTCTGCCTGACAGCGGGTTGTTGGCTGTCTCCGCCGTTTAACAGTCTGCAGAAGTGTTCTTTCCAAATCCTCAGCACCGACTGTGAATCTACTACTGTATTCCCATGCTCATCTCTGCAGGCTTCTGTTCGGGCCTTGTATCCTTGGGTGGAACGTTTTACCCTTTGGTAGAACTTTCGAACATTGCCTCTGCAGTAGCGTCCCTCAATTGATTCGACCGCTCGCTTCTCGTGCTCTTTCTTTTTCCTTCTGAGAAGTCGGTGTTCCTCCCTTCTTTTTTGCCCGTAGAGCTCACGGGCAGCTCTCTCAGCCGCTCTGGTTCTTGTCTGCAGCATTAATTGATAGGCCTCGTTCTTGGCTGCATGTGCCTGGCGGCATTCCTCATCGAACCAGGGGTTTCGTCGTGGTCGCCTAGTGAAACCCAGCACTTCGGTAGCGGCACTCCTGATGGCACGCTGGCAGTGTTGCCACTGGTCCTCTGTACTTGATGTTGGTGACGCTGAGGATGGGCTTGCTGAGAGGTTTAGTGAGACGCGGTCGGCAAAGGTTTTGGCGGTCTCTTGCGATAGTAGCCTTGCAACGTCAAATCTTCTTACAGTATCCTCTCGCTGTTGTGGAGTATTGGATATCCGCATCCGTACTTTGGCTACTACCAAGTAATGGTCCGAGTCTATGTTGGCCGCTCGAAACGTTCGGACATCCAAGATACTGGAGGCATGTCTGGCGTCGATCGCAACATGATCAATTTGGTTGACGGTTTGTTGATCTGGAGACCGCCAAGTCCCCTTGTGTATGTTGAGGTGTGGGAAACGTGTGCTGGCAATGATGACATTTCGCACCGCCGCAAAGTCGATTAGCCTGAGTCCGTTTCCGGAGGTGTTGTCGTGCAGGCTGTGCTTTCCGACTGCAGAGCCAAAGATGCCCTCCTTTCCGATTTTGGCGTTAAAGTCGCCAAGGACTATCTTGACGTCGTACTTCGGGCACTTATCATACGTCTTCTCAAGGAGATCGTAGAATGCTTCTTTGGCTGTGTCGTCTTTCTCCTCTGTCGGGGCGTGAGCACAGATCAGCGTGATATTTTTAAATTTGGCCCTGATGCGGATTGTGACTAGGCGATCGCTAACATTGCGAAATCCCAAGACTTCTTGCCTAAGTCTTCTTCTAATCACAAATCCACATCCAAATAATCGCTGACTCTGCTCTCTGCGGCACTCGCCGTAATAGATGTCACAGTTTTTCATCCTTCTTATGCCTTCTCCATCCCATCGCACTTCCTGGATGGCCGTAATGTCGGCTTTGTACCTATCCAGGGTCTCCACAAGTTGTTCGGCTGCACGCGGTCTGTTTAAGGTCCGGACATTCCACGTGCAGATCCGAAGTTCGTTGTCCTTATTTCGTTTGCTGGGGTCGTCAACATTTGGATCATCCATATCCGAGGCTTGTGGTTGTGTCATAACTGCCTGGTTTTTCCGTGGTAGGGAAGTTACCCCGACGCACAACCCCCAACCTGGAGGGCCAGGTCCTTTGCTGAACCCCTTGGACAAAAGGGGCCGGATTTCCCGGAGTCAGTAACCCGCTTCGGGGATATGAGCGCTGCCGTTGGCCCATAAAGGGTTCATCCGCCACCATCTCTATTTCAACACCCTGACTAGTGCTGACAGCCACCCACCCGAGAGTAACTCTCAAGAGTAACTCTCGAGAGTTTACTAGCGAAAGTACTCTCAAATGGACAGGCACCTTAAAACTTGCGACACCTTTAGGATAGTGCCACAGTTAGGGAACCCCTGCTTTAGGTATTGCAGAGTTCTTGTAATTTTTTTCTATTTTGCGCTCTAAATATCTTTTTATCTCATACCTTTGCGCTCGCTAAAGTAGTTAGTGGATAAACAGAGCAGTATCGGATACACCATAAAAATACAATTATCGGTCCCTTCAATACAGCCAAAACAAAAATGATCAGCCTCCTCAATGTAGCAAACAACCACGTCGAATAACTATGGCAATGGCAACATGTCGATTTGGAATTTTCCAAAATCATCCTGTTATCCATTTTCATTATTCAAGTCGATGACAGATGACGATTTTGGTTATTCCAATTTTCGATTTGTTTATTTTCTATAAGAATCTGAAACCTGCTCCGAAAGATAGGTTTTTCCTTCACGACTTTATAAGCATTTATTTTATAGTTTTCAACCATCATTTCAAATAGCGCCTCTAGACGTCGTCATTACTCTGACGACTACCACGATTTCTAACCGGTATTTCAAATAATAACTCTGACAGTTAAAACCAAAAGTGTTCCGGTTCTAAACAAAACGGCGTTTGTACAAGTTCAGTGCGTAAATATGTGTATAAAAAAAAATAATTTACATACGCACCTGACCTTTGACAGGCTTGTTCTAGCTCTAGACTAATTAAAACTCAAGGCTTGGTTAAATAAAATGCCTCCCTCCAGATAAAAATATTTCAATAAAATTGGTATATTCGTCACTCTAATTACACAGTACCTTCAAACCATGCCTATTGACTGTTTGATTCATCCGAATGACAATAAAAAAAAAACAATAACAGACAAGTTTGTCTGCTGCTCATTTACATGAAACTTGGAACTAACAAAACAAAAACACAAAAAAAAAATAAACATTAAAAATACTTATTAACTGCATTCAACGTGCCGTGGAATTTTAATTAAAAAAAAAATTGCCACCGTCTGCAACATACCGAAAGATAATCGCTATACCAAGCTTGATTTTGATTTTTTTATCGTCGTTCTTCTTATGCGTTGTATTTTTCACGCTTTGATGTTATTTTTCGTAGCAAAGACAAGAAATTTTGTCAATGCCATCGCGGTGACACCAGACTGTCAGAGTCACACAACACCATCGCCGCCGCGCCACATACAATCAAAAACGAATTGAGGTGAACTTTATTTGAATGTTTCGCGCATTTCGACACAAAAATAAGTCCAACATTGCCCCATCGCAGCGTTGGCAAATTCATAATACTCGTATCTATACAAAGGTCTCTGCATCAATCGAGGTAATCATCAGCACGTGACTATGGCGTATGGTTGCATTGCTCTTAAGACCTTAGGTCAAGTCAAGCATCAGTACAACAGGAAGACGTCTTCGGCAGTAACAATGAAAGTGAAAAGCCTTGCCAGACGACGACGGAATATCAAACATCGATAAATCTCTGCGCACAAGTCCATCCACCTTTGTGCATCCATCTACCAGCCGAAATCACAGTCAAGGTATATCAGAGACAAACACTTAAAGATGCAAGCCTCGACGTCGATGGACTTCCTTATGCGATTTGCATGCCAATTGATTTGGGGGTATACTAAAACCGTTGGACATTGTCTTCTTGCAAAATCACCCACATTGGGCAGAAGGCCAATGGCCAAATGCCGACCACTTGAAGGGAACAGCGCGCGCAGTGTTGGCCAACTTTTCAAGTCATCATTGAAGCTGTCCTTTGGTTGTGCCTTTGAGCTAGATACGAGCGTGGGCCATCGGCCTAGTAGGTATTTATCTTTTGGTCACACAATATAGATCGAGGTATAAAAAGGTGAGTAATTTAGAAACTAAAATCCCCACTGCGCTTGAAGACCAGACACACCCACTAAAGGTATATGAGAAAGATACAGTACAAAATATAAAAAAAAAACATTAAAACTCAAGCGACCTTCGGTATCAGCCAGCGCTGAAACACTCAATGGATATTTAAGCTCTCTGATCTTGAGGTGCCATGCAGCAGGTGTGACGTAGGTGGTTTGAGTATGCGCCTTTAATAATACGTTTCCCGCGAAATTTTTTTGGGGAAAGTTTCACGCCAATTTTTTTTTTGTTTGATGAATTTTTTGGCAATGTGTCAATTTATACAGAAAATTATGATGAAATCACATTATACTGTTACGACTTCGAGGTAAATATCGTAGGCCGATACATCTGGTTAACAATATTACATATTTGGTATGATTGTTTGCATACACGATGTTGTAGTTGTAGCAATCAATGACAATTGGATTATGTATATATTGTTAAAACAATATTATTGTTTTTGAGTTTGTTTTGTTCAATACACTCTGTATAGTTCAACAAACCTTGTTTTTTTGAAGTTAACCAAATTCAAAGGTGGTGGAGGTCATAAAATTCCTCCTCGATGGAATCGTGCACATGAGCAAACTCGTGATATGGGGACCGGCAACCCCTTTCAGAAACGTGATGATACTGTGCATAATGGAATAGCATTTTTTGTTGTATATCATATTCATAATAAAAGGAAGAACTTTGAGTAACTTTCGTTTTTCCTTATAGATATTCCTTGGAACTGCTCGTAACCACATCTTCATGGATGAAGCAACAGGGCTGTCAGTCAGATATTTACTTTAACTGTGGTAATGTTTCCGATTACTAAGAAAGCCTTCACATCAGTGAAGGTACCTAACTAATTGCTGACTTGAAACGCAAACCATGACCTCACATTTGCCCAATAACGATAGCAAGTTGTAGAAAAAGTTTAAAAGTATCCACCTTGTCGTTATAAGAAGATCTCCTCCGATTTCGACATTGTGCATTATGCTCCTGGCGCAAAAGGTTCGAATGGGCACCCAAGGTCTATAGGTATACGTATAGTTTCTCACAACCATTGTGTTTTTATTTTTGGAACGGATGGAACCTACAATTTGTTGTTGAGTCTGAAAATCTGAATTGAGAAGCTTTTCCATGACAGTTATACTTTTGGATGCTTCTCAAACGTTCGCGAGAGGTGGGGAGGTTACCTTAACACGTAATTTTGTGTTTTTCTTAGGATCGAACCTAACCTAACCGTACTATAATATATAGTATTGTACTATATTCTTGCTTTACGTACTAAATACTGTTGAGGAAATATATAGTACGCAAAAATACTATATTTTAACAGGTTGAAACAATAGCAAAATATAATTTTAAAAACTTACAGCCATTTCTCTTCGTCTGCAGTTTGAAGAGAAAAGCTGGAAAATTTGGTTGCGTCTGTTGAAGGTGAATATCATGAGCTTAAACGACACGTTGGCACTAGGTGGCTCTCATTGCTGCCTTATGTGGACAATATACAACTGAATTGGAGGCCTTTGATTGATTATTTCACTAGTTTAAAGGCCGAATGTCCAACGCATATCAAAGATATTTTGTGAATGCAAGAAACTAATGGAAACGTTAAAGCTCAAATATTCTTGAACTTCGCAAGCCATTTCTTGCATAACTTTAATAAAGCTGTGAAACAACTTGAAGGTAATAACATCACAGTCTTAGATTTGTATAACATCATGTCGACTTTAAAGTCTGCGCTAGAACAACGTAAGAAATACTGTTTTTTTTGGGTATGAAACTAAAAAGTTGATGCAGTCTTTAGAAGCTAAATCTTCAAAAAGAATTTTCTAGTATTCGTCGATAATTGTCTGGAATATCTTAATAAATTGCTCAACTTTAAAGAAGACAATTGGTTATACAAAATCTAAAGATTCAATTTGAAACATGAGCTTTCCTTTGACGACTTCGAGATGACGATTCAAGTTCTGAACTTACAAGAAAGAATGCAAATCAAGATGGACGAACTTTATTGTAAAGTATTAATATTCAAGAGAGTTTACCGACAGAACTACAGATCAAAAATGGCAGCATATTTTTCAAAATACCAAAAACAACCTTCCAAATATTTTTAAGCTAATTGCATACCTCCTCTCCATTCCTGCTACTTCAGCTTTCACGGAAATAAGAGCGCGAGTTTCATTAATTAAAAATGAACTTTTAGTCTCGATTAATTTAAAAATTGAATGTGAAAAAGCTTATGAAACTTTTCTTCTTGACAAAAAATTGTTAAATGATGCTAAAAGTGCAAAGAAATATACATTTTTTAAAAAAATAATATATAACAAAAATAACTTTGGCTTTTTCTTACATAAAATACTGTATATTTTTTTAGATTCTACTATATTTCTATATTCTTTATTTTAAAAATACTATAATCAGTCGGTAAAATGTTGGCTACCCTAATCGAACCTGAGACCCCTTTCTCAGTCTGCAGTCTGCATACTATAACCACTGAATCAGTGCGCCCATCTAACTGATTTGACTAGAGTCTTGTAAAATATCGCCTTAGTTCTAAGAGAGAGAGGGCAATCCTTCTCAGAGCTCAGCCCGAAGAAACAGCGATTGATCAAAGTTATTTTTCGCTTGATCTTTGTAAAGTTTTCAACTATCTATGTATTTCAAAGATATCTGCATATCTGCAAAATGTAACATTTAAGCCAAGACGTCGAAACTTACTCACTAAAGAACTTAAGAAGAACGTCGATCAAAAGTTTCACAGAATTGCGTAGCGTAGCGTTCTTAAAAAAAAAGACTTCTGAGCTTCTTAAATTGAATGTCTCGAAAGAATCCATGAATGTATTTGCGCCAGTAATAAAATCTCATCGAAATTTCACCGGGTGAAGAAAACTAGCAAAGGACTTGGACTTGGAACTGTCTTAGGTGCAATATACCTACTTGTAAACTTGGAGTATGTGAGCCGATTTGAGTATACATAACATATTGCTAGGAGAATAAGACTATTTAGGAATATTTTGTGAAAAGTGGTAAAATCGTAGCATTTTCGAAAAGGGGTCCCCAAATGTTCGCTGAACCTACATTCCATTCAATGTAGGTACATATATGAAGATTACAATGGCAGATAGATGTCTTGCATATCACCTACACGATGAGCACTAGCGGAGTACCTACTTACTACGAGATTTCAGCACTGACAATCGCATACCGTCAACATAACTCGTGTGTATCCATCGGTACTAAGACAAGTTAAGTTAAAGACCTCAATGTCACCCCAGATTCGACCTAAGACATATGGATAAGGAACAGAAAGTGCTGTTCCGGATGCGATAATAATTGGAATTCTACACTTAGCCGTCGCGGGAACCAAGTAAGTTCATTGAAAATAGGTTGAGATGGATCAGATCGATGCAATATGACCATTTAGCACCTTTAAATATTTAGCTTCCCCGATTACATCCGCTTTACTACATACAGATACAGCGCCATCTAATAATTATCGACTGCATGAGTTCACAGTTCACACACATCATTTTTAATTGTAACAAATCAGTGGAGTTCTGGAAATCCTCTATTCATTCATTCATTTTCAATGGTCCGCTTGTCCATTAAGTGGGTCGCGGGTGTAGGTTGCTCAAGTGGACCCTCCATAGCTCTCGATCATCCGCCATCGACTCCAAATCATCAAGGACAATCCCCATACGTGTAGAGGAGAGATTATGGACTTGATCTAACCATCTCATCCTAGGTTTACCTAGAGGACGCCTGCCTGATGGTACGGATTTCATAGCATGTCGTGGAATCCTGGTCGGGGACATGCTGCTCGACATTGAGTTCCTCTATATAGATAGATACAACATACTTAATGAAATTGCTGTATTTTTAGCATTTAGTAGATAATCGACTAAAATACTACGGTCCATCCATTCCATTCAACACGTGACTTTCTAGAATCTAGTCTAGATAGAATTCGAATTTAGAAATTCTAAACGATCTCGGACCACATACCATCGTCGCTGTCACTTAATCCATAAACCAAGTCGGTCATCCATCTACCATGCCTACATCACTTATTCAATTTGCAACTTGATCGTAGGTACAATCATCATCCCCCATATGCGGTCGTATTCATCCCAAGTTGAAGTGTATGCCCCGACAGAAAGCATTCAATTTCGTTTAGTCATCCTCCCGTCTAGCCGCACCACTCGGTGCATCCGAATTAAGCTTAATGAATGCTCCATTAAGATCCGCTTGTTTAAATTGTATCTGAAAGAGAGATGGCGTGATGGACGGGATTTTATGTAGGTATATGTCGTGTCGAGCCCTCATGTATTCCAGGCAGCGTTCCATAGTAGTTGTAGATCTCATGAATGGATCCAAATACAGTCCAAAGAGACAACGATTTGATGGTACAATCTGTACATCTAAAGATACAGATACAGCCCGTAAATCGGTACTCTCTTTTGAACTTTATTTGCTTCATTCACATCGAAAAACGTACGATAGAATCTGTCCAATAGCGGCGCGCCAGACCAGACCCACACCCAGCCTATAGTATACACAAAAGTATAAATCAAACAATCACCAGATTTCTCTTTTTATTCGCGCATTGTTGGCCAATTCTCTTTATTCGCGTTCGCTTTTGCAGATACCAAATACCTATACCAATACCAACTTAATAGTTGAGATGTGCGCAATCATTGCCGTTCGCCGTTCCATATTCATGATGCAGCAATTCTTATTAGCTCTCGGACCTGACCAAAAGATGAAACTCGTAGCTGGTTATGCAAATTGCATCGCAGCTCACCATTGTAACGCACTTGAGTCCCATTAAGAGTTTAAGTTGTCTATGCCGTCTATGCCGAGTGCGATGTGAAGTTTCTGGAAGCAGCGTTCCGTATGCGTGACTGATTTGCGTCATTAGTGTATAGCATGCTGAAATGATTTCCCAAGATGTTGATAGAAGCCAAGCAGGAAATGAGATGGAGATTCGATTGACGCCAGTTTGTCTATATTGCGAACGGGTGTTGAGTATTGACTCGTGTACACTGATAACATAATGGAATAGTACGAGTATCTATCTGCCACGCGTACTGAATGAAAACAAAAGTGAATCATGAACATGATCAATGCCATATAGGGATCGCTACCGATCTATCATCAGCATAGTCACCTCCTGATACACCTACCATTTGTGCAGCTTGACCTCTTGATTAAAAATTGAAACCAGTTTGAATTCGGCTGCTTTATTTTGAATTCTTTAAACTTAGGTAATTGGTAATGGACACGTGCGGACATTTCCCAAAGATCAAGTCTAACGAGACGTATCTACTCGTAATGAAATACAGCATTAGAAAGCGTTTAGTATACATATACATACCTGGATGTATGTGATAAAATCTTGCGGTGTATATTATACGTACACCCACTTAGGGTTTTTTTTGTTATTACTTTTGGGGACAATCCCGCTTCTTATGAATGTTTTTAAATGCGAAGTGCGACGAATTGCGATAAGGGAATCTATAATGAGCTACACGAGATCGCGTGACAATCATTATCGGAACGGAATCTGATGGTTGTTCTATGAATAATTGTGTTCCATTAACATCAGACCACACATATTCAATGGAATCGCGCGATCAGGCAAATGATCACACTTATAGTGGATTTTTATGAATCGTAGGTACTTTCTGATGAAATATTACAAACAAAATTCAAATACACATTATTCAGTTCAGTTATATGCTGATAGCAGATCGTTTTTGTTTTTTTCAATTTGTTATTTGAGGAACTGTACAGAACGCAGAAGATCTTACTTATCTCGCAATAATATTTTCGCATGATGTACATTATTCCGCCTCAAAGTTGAACAGAAAATCTCAAATTCCATGAGTACCTACATATATCGGAAATATTCCAAAAACAGTTTTAAAAGTTTTGGAACTCTCTTACTGGAGACGTTTCTTTAGAAGACACCTATCTGTAAGCCTCTCGGGGGCGCTATTGAATAACTGTTCCTTTGTAATTCAGAAATAGTTAGTCTCTATTCAAGACCTTAATAACCGCGGGCCACAGTATATCTATTATAATGGATGTCCCGGGCTTGATTAAAGCGGCCCATAGACACTACACTTGTGTCTGCACCGGTGTCGGTGTACGGACTGGTGCGCACACCGATTTTGGTGTCAGACACGGAGCGAGTGAAATCAAAAGTTTTTGATTTTTGGTGTCAGTGCCTCGATCGGTGAGATGTGTATGGCGGAATGCCACACCGGTGTAGACACAAGTGTAGTGTCTATGGGTCGCTTAAGACTCTCCAACGACAAGCAATTCATCTGCAGTTTGGGATATTCATACTCGTATTACATCACAGTGATCCGGCCCGCAGACGCAAAGTACCTACTCCATTCTGGCCACGAGTGTTAATACAGATTTGAGGAAGATCTCGCCTAAGTTGGCGCGCCTACAAACATGGAAAAGAATACAAATTTTGATGTGAAGGGTGTCCCATAATTCACGTAAAATTTGAATTTTGTGCCATTTAATAGTTCAGTGATGCCAACGGAAAAAAAAGATAACAATGTGTCAGCTGACAGTTCGGGGTTAATAAAAACGGAGCGCTATCCATTTGTATGGAGTTTGGAACAACAACAAGTGGATGCTGATTTTTCGAACAAAATCATCTTCAGCTCATTCATCTTGATGGCTTCTTTAATCGTCAAAATTGTCGCATTTGGGGTTCAGAAATCCACGAGTTGAGAAACAAATGCATCCACAACGCGTGACTATATGGTGGGGGATTTTGGGCTGGAGGCATTATGGGGGCGTTAGACAATAACGCCCAAGGAAAATTATTATATCTATCTATCTATCTATCTAAATAGCGCCCAAATCGATTTAGAAATAGCGCCCAAAAAAAGCTCGTACAGTTTGTTGTTGCAAAATTTTTTCTCATTTGGGGTGTTATTTCCTTTCCAGGGTTCGTTTTTTTGACAAGGGCGCTATGCATTTTTTTGGGCGTTATTGCCTACCGCCCATTATCGGACCATTCTTCTTCGAAAATGCGGCTGGTACAGGCAGTAACAATTAATGGTGTTCGTTATCGTGACATGATAACCCAGTTATTTAGTGCCTAAATTACAAGATATGGATGTGACTAAGATGTGGTTTCAACAAGACCACATGCCACATGCCATATAGCCAGAGAAACATTACTGCATGAGCATGAATCATTTCCTAATCGTGTAATCGGCCGTTTTTGCGATCAGAATTGGCCATCCAGATCTTGCGATTTAAGGCCATTGGACTTTTTTCTTTGGGGTTTTTTAAAGTCAAAGGTCTATGCAAACAAGCCCACGACCACCAACGCCTTGAACGAGGAAGTTGGGAGCTGTATTATTGAAATTCAGCCACATTTGTGCGAAACGGTCATAGAAAATTTATTTTAAAGAGTAGGTACGTACATGCTAGCAAAGCCATGGCGGCCATTTATCCGTTTATCAGATGTGCTATTCCATACATAACCCCAAATTTGCCTTTACAATTTTTTTCTGTGAGTAGGTACTCTATGAATCAATAAAAAATGTAAGCTTTTTAATTTAAAATCTGTATTTTCTATAAAAATTACATTTTGCGTAAATTATGGGAGTGGGACACCCTATAGTTGGTAAAAGAACTGCAGGCTAACTAAAGAAGGTTATTAGATAGAGGCCCCATGGTTCACTCCGAACTGCGTATACATAAGTTGGTAGTCACTTTTAATTATGCATCACTTGTCTTAGAGAAAATGACCATTTCTATTTCCATTATTATGTACATATTTGGTTATGTCTGAAAAATTTCGACAGAAAGTCAATGGCCCGATTACATCGACGCACTGTAACATTGATGCAACGCTTTGCTCCACTTACGAATTTCTACAACGATTCATATACCTCTACCTACTCGTAAAAAGTAATTAGTAGACAAGTCACTGCAACCGATGGGCAGTAGGTACTTACCTTTAACTTACCTATACTTATCGAAGTGTAGGTACTTCTGAACAGACAAAATGTACCAACCATTAATGAAAACGCGTGGACCATGGCAGTCAGAACTTTGTTTCTGTGCGTAAATTTTATCAGGTGTACGAGAACCCATACTGTAGTCTAGCTAGAGTCTCGATTATATGAACCCGCGATTATGAATTACTCAAATATATGAACTACAAAGTTTGTATACTGTAACTGTACTGTTATAAAAGTTGTTTTTTAGAGGTAGGTATACACAAATTCAGTATGAAATAAAGCACTTGAAGCTAATGTTAATGTCTATGATAGATAAATTTATGCCATTACTGTTTGAAAGTGATTTTGAGCATACATATGTGCGCCACGGTTAGCTCGAATTAAGCGCAATCGTGAAGTCAAATTTTCGACAACTTTATCGAGCAGTTGGGGCCGTATATATCAGCAATAACACGGCGAATGCTGACTTCCAAATCGTCTAACGTCTCTGCTTTATCGACATAGACGAGTGGCTTCACACACCTCCAAAGAAAATAATCTAAAGGTGCCCAAGCTGGATCTTATAAGCTTTTAAGCCAAGCTCTTTCCGTAAAATCTTGCACAACGTGGATAGGCATAGCTCCAATTGCTGTGCACGATGGCGAATCGACTCCTCAACGCTGCGCACCACAACGGCAATAATTACTTCTGTTCGTACTATTTGTCGTCTTTGGGGATGGATGTGTATTATCCACTAGAGTGTGCGCAGTACGAAAACGATTCATTGTGTTCCGAATAACTTGCTCAGGTGGACAATTATGTCGGTCGTAAAATGGACTTAGTGCACCATAAGTTTGGCGAACCGAACCATGGTTTTCAAAATAAGTTTGCACAAGTTCCTCGCGTTGTTCTGGAGCATAAATTGGCAAAACGTATACTACTAACCACAAATCAACTTTCAACTGTCAAATTGAAAATCTGTAGAAACAGTGTTGCCAGTTTGAAAACCAAACCTCTAAAAAATACTAAGTAGGCTGTGGGTATTTGAATAAATTTTCAAAATTGTAGTTTTCTCATTATTCAAATACGCACCGCCTACTTTTCATATATTTAATTTTCTTCATGGTTCAAACTCAAGAAAACTATGTAATGCTCGGCAAGTGTTTTCAAAAGGAAATTGGCAAATAAAACCAACCATTTGCCCTAGAAACCTGAAAATTGTGCACAAAGGTTTCCTATAAAATGTATAAGTACAAGCAATAAGGAAGGATATTTCGAGATTCAACCCTTAAAGAGGTAAAAAGGAGGGTCAAAGTTTGTATGGGAACATTTTTATTTTCATCCGATTTTAATGAGAGATCGTAAAAGAATCTCTGTGGACGGCTTTTAAAATTTGAGTTTTCTCATTATTGCAAAATTGCCCGGGTAGCAGAAATGTATGAAGAAGACGTTGTTGGAATTCCCACGGAAATTATATCAACTGGAGACTTGATTAAAACAATTTTTGGCGTTTTGCTGCAAATGTCAATGCAGAAACTTTCAAAATGAGTCTGACAAATGCGCAGACATTAGAAATGAATAGGAAGATAATCGATTTAATTGGTAATAACTCCTAAATCTATTTTAGCGCCGATTCTGTTGTCAGTGAAGACTGAAGATCCAAATGATGCGTCAAATTTCCTCCATGCAGCAAGCCACCTCATGTGCTAGTAGCTTAAGCAACGTGTCATCATCATGTTGCTGAGAAACTTGAACCCTAAAAAAGGACTGCAATGGAAGTCGATTGATTGTGGAAGAGCCTGAACGAAATTTGATAAGAGCAAGAATTATTTCGACATGCAATCACAATGATTCCATTTCCGATAAATTCTAGCGTACGCTATAACAGTAAACAAGGCTCAAGACCAGTCATTTGATCACGTTGGCATACATTTGAAGACCGGAGTATTTTCCAACTGTATCCTAATCTAATCCACAGCAAGGAAGATTATTAATTAACCAGAGACAATTCAAACACAATGTAGTTTTCAAAGAAGTTCTTTAAATAAAATCAATTTGTTTATCAAATATTACTTTGCATTCCCAGCGAAGCGGGTACAACCAACTAGTAGATAAATAGTTACATATTGGAAAAGTCAGTTTTTATGTATTTATTTTAAAACAGTTTTTTTCTTATAATTTTTATAGCTGTCACATCTTGTGACTTTTTTGGATGATTAACATCGTTTGGTAAATTTTGCAAGAAAGTTAAGAAGGTTATTCGATCATATTAACTTTTGATCATCGATAATCGAGACTCTACTGTATTAGGTACTAAATAATATTGTGATCTAATGCTCTAACCAATTCGCATCCAAAGCCACTTTGCAATTGATTTAACTGACAGCTATATGGTTGTGCAAATCAAACAGATCATTTTGATTCGAAGAAACATCAATAAGATCAGAAAGACATTTCTTAAATGTATCTGCTGCTAATGGTTCTGTTATCTAGTGCGTTTTTCGCTTTTTTTTCTCTAATTTACTTGTACAACAATGAACGCATTATTGTTGTTTAATATTATACTTACAATACGAACCATAAAGCAAGTGCCACTCAAACATATTGCCACATCCACTAATTCAAGGTTGATGGTCGTCGATCGCATGAGCTCATCGTGCATGGAATACACAAAAGTGATAATTAGACAAGATAAAGAAGAAGGCACACATAAAGAGACGAAGAAGCTTTCACAGACAAACCAGTAAATAAAAAAAATGCCTACTAACGAAAACTATATTTGACAAAACATCAAAAGCCTATTTGTGGTAGATACACGTGCTTCGAAACTGAAAGTGGTCCATCGACAGTTAAATTTCTACTATACCTCTATTTTGGACACACCTTTTGGTTCGATATTTTTTTTTTGATTCGCAATAAGAAATTCACGATGGAAATGAAATAGTCGAACGATCCCTAAAACGAACATACTTGGAATTTTAGGAACGTGACTTGTCAGAATTTTAAACGCACCAGCAGCAGCACCTCAATAGCCATGTTTCGAAAAAGGCCCGTTCCACTGCGTACCTACTCATGCTTGGTATTCACCTCCAGAGTGGTGTATATGGATTCTAAGCTTTTTGGCTTGACAGTCGTGCATTGATGGAATTTGTCAAAATGGGGTTTTACCGGGTTTTACCATTGGGGATGAAGATTACCACTCGACGTCACAAATTGAAATTGCATTGATTGTGCCATAACTCGCCCCTCTCCAGCACCATCCCGAAAACAGAGAAATTTTAGGATTTTTCTTTACTTTTTTGTTGCCTCATTCCACGTCGATGGTAGACTTCATGCCGTCTATTTAAACTGGCCTCAGACAATGGGGGGGTTTGCGACTAATGAAAGCAATCAATCGCCACAAATACATTGCAGCAAATGAAAGTAAAAGAAAATTGCGGCCATTTTCAGCTGGATTAAGTGTAAACCCTGGTCTTTGGTGGTGTATGTGCATGATGTCTCGTTTGCGTCAAGTGCTTGTCCATTGATGAGTAGAGACGCCGCCGCCGCCGGTATCAGTTGTTGTGCTGTTTAACCAGCTAAAGCTTTTCGCCTCCCCCTTTCCGCTGAGCAAGATACCCGAGCCGCGTCTTTGTAGAGACAAGAAAACTGCTGACTGCGGCTGTTTCGCGTTTATGATGACCTACTTTTGGCGGCCCCCTGTACTTGGTCGGTGAAGGCGACGCGAGGTGGGGTGCAGAAGGACGCTACGATTGCATTTTTCATACCAAGCGATATGTTGAGTCCAAAGGTGGTGTTTTGATGTTTCGTTTGGTTCAGTGGACAGGTGAGCTTTACGATCACATTTATCTGGCTGAGAGTTGGATCTCTGGTAAGACGCTGAGTGTTACGTATAGTCTTGTTTACTTTAAACGCGGATTTAATAGGAAAATTACAGAAAACTAATTCGTAATATAGGAGAACCAGGAAGAAATTATTGACTGAGATCAATTATTAACTACAACCATGTGAAGCTCGTTTGTATTTTAATTTTATAAGATTTCACAAAAGTGATAAATATGTACCTATGCAAGTAGGAATGCATCTCTTCAGGTGGGGCTATATATATATGAGTAGGTCACTGCAACTAGATATACAATATGGTTATCAGTCACAGTCCTAGACACTCGGAGCAGGCGAAGAGTTAAAGTCAAAACGACAAGTGATATAGTGACGATAATATTGCACACTACTACTATTCAGAGATTTCATAAAAACATCTATAGACTAAAAATCTCCTCGTTGCACCAGAAATTAAGGCCCATATTCGCAGAGGAAATTTCATTATCAGTCAATATGCAAAACCATTTGGACGTAAAATAAACTGCGATAATTCGCTGAGTGACACATCAGTTTATTCTATATAGCACGTGATGATCAGACGATCGTTATCGAGGGAGTGAGTGGCTATATCATGTGTACTATAGTGCTAGGCGTTCTTAAAATTAGCAACCATACTGGTATGAATGGAAATGTTTATAGTAACAATCAAATCGAAATTGTTTTTTAAAAGTAGGTACTTAACTCCAAGAAGGCATCAGTGTCAGTAGTTCACTCAGTCACATTATTGTGAGCACAAACTGACAGTTACATAAATATATAGCGGTCGGCTATGAATCTGCCTTGCCAGCTGTACGCTCAGGTCACTCAACTCTGAAATCCTCCATATATAGAGTTTTCACAATTTTTAATAGATCAACAGAAAATGGTAGTATACCCCCTTATTACAAAGTGCTTATGAGAATTGTAACATCATTCCTGATATTCAACTATTTACTGTAGTTTGGTGACTTAGAATATTTTTGGCTTTCTTTTAAATACAGAGTAACAGCACCTTGAACCAGAGAGACGTCCCTTTTATGCACTACTTAATAAGAGAGTAAAGCGCAGATAAGCAGAAGATTGCCACCCAAATCGAAAAAGCTTTAGGTATCTACTTTTGGATTGTTGTTCAAAATCTGGCCCTAAATTCAAACATTGAATCCATAATGCCTTCTATGCGTTTTTGACCGATATTTGATACAAGCTGATACATCCGTTGTTTGAACCTGTCAAGCCCATTACGTTATCTCAAAGCATTAATGTTGCTTACCAGCAAAAATTACGCGCAAATTTATTCCAATAATACAATGATACGATAAGCCAACAGCAAACTGCTGATCTAGCTAAAACAATTTGTCCAGAGAGTCATGTACTGTACTGTACATGCGATGGTTGCTTTGTGGTGCACAAGATTATGGTGCAACAGATAAGAATTTCCGATAATAAGCCGCTGCAAGATCCGCTCCTCTTCTTACCTGTTTAAAGACACTCGACGGCACTTCGCAAAGACCCAATCAAAGGAAAGTCTCATGTGTTTTGTTCAATTTAAATCTCTTTGTTTTATTGTATCTTTCTTTTAAAGTATGCACATGTATGTAATTATATAGTTATATCCTAATTTATACAACTCCCCTAACAATTTGTAGATATTTGTGTTCATGTTTTGTTCTTCATTTTTACTGCGACTTTTATGTTTGATTTTACAATTTTTATTTTATCCTGTATTGTGTAATGTATTTGTTGCTAAGGTTTTTGTTTATATCATTCTGTGTACAAAATATATTCTATTTTAAATTATATAATGAAAAATATGCTACATTTATGTTTTTAAGCAAAGCAGCATTTTTTTTTTAAATATTTAACCCGGTTCGTTCCAAAACATAACAATAATGTTCCCTTATTCTGCTTAGGACAATAACGTGATTATGTGTTATGGGTGCAATTATGCTAGGTGCTAACACAAAAATAAAATAATAATATACAAAGAAACTGCTACACCAAATTTAAATTTCGAGATATATGTACTTACTTTAGGAAACAATTTTGCTTGGCTATTTTAGCATTTTTTTTTCATGTAAAGAAGCGAAAGAAATTTGATTTCTTTCTTATCCTTACATTGGTTTTTCTATTTTAATTTTTAATTTATTCAAATAGCATATTTTTTTTATGTTTTATCTTTTTAATATTTGTAGAAAAAAAAAAACAAACAATCACCATCACACATGCCATTCTCCAAAAAGAATAAAATTATATAACTAAGCATACAACTAAAAATTATCCATAAAACATTGAACAAATCTTGAATTATGTGTACATATTTTATTTATTTTATTTTATTAATTATATTAAATTAATAGTAATCACAATGTATTTTTTTTTTTGCTTCCTTTTACAATTTGCTTTTCTTCACATCATTCTGCACCTCGAACTTTTTTGGGGTTTTCTTTAATCTACATATTTCTCAATTTCTTTGTAAGAATCTCGCCGATTATTCGAGTTTTTAGTTTTTTTTATATATATATATAATATTGTTTATTATGCAGTTATTATAGTCAGGAATGCTTAGTGTAAACAGAAAAAAAAAGCAAATATAAAAATACCTAAAGCCACCCAACTCAGAAGATGAATCAACAAGTGCCCAATTCTACAAAAAAATTATTAAATTAAAGTCTATGTCCTTTGTCCTATAGTATAAAAATTAAAACAAAAAACATTCAGTCTTCTCATGAAAGAAAGTTAACCCAGTAAATATATAATGTTAAAAAAAAACAATACTATCTCTTAACCCATAAGATTCTTGCATTCTCACTACGTATTTTTTGTTTTGCATAAAAGAACGTTGCATGTGATAGAGCCGTCATCTGTCACATCTCTAATCAAAACTGTCACTTGATCCACCTATCTGTCATCTGTCAAGTGGCTTTCCGGTATTAATATTATAAGAAAACAAAATTTAAAAAGACTGATCCGAAAGAAACAAAGAAAGATCCCAAAAAGAAATTGATTGCGAATGAAATAGAAGAAGATTATAATTTTTGGCAAAAGAGATTGGATGGCTGTCATCTCTCGCCCAATGACCCATACTTAGTATTGTTGTCCACTGTTTATAACACGTGTTTCTATTTTTAATTAAAAAATATATTTTTGTTAAACAATTACAAAAAAAAAATAACAACAAAATTCTTTGCTTAAACGGGTCCAATATCACTTTGGTATCGGGCGGTTAGGTAATTGGCGGCTTCTGTCATCTGTTCCAGACACTGGTACAGTCCCGATAGATGTCGCCTACACTGTCGTGCCAATTCGGTGGCCTTGTCCGTATTGACTTGCTTACCTTGGTTGTCGCCTTTTTGGCTATTACCACAGTTACCTTCGGATTCGATGCCAGAATCGTTCTCATTGGAGATATCACTTTCGGTGTCGCTCAAGTTACTCACAGATGTAGTGGAGGTCATTGAGGCGGTGGAAGGTCGACGAATGTGTCCTTTAACTGTGGTACCTGTTGATGCGGATGCTGTTGATGATGCTGTCGATGAGGCAGATGATGGCGATGACGATGAATTTGTAGAGGATACGGATCCCGAGCTATTGTTAGCGACCGCATCTGTTGTTGTGGTGGATGACGAGGAGGAGGTAGCTGAATGTGCACTTGTGGAATTTTCATCAATTGGCGATGATGCGGTGCTTCGTGCAATACCCTCGTCCTCTTGTTCGGCGTCCTCATCGCTACGATTCCACAGCAAGTCGTTCTTGATCGCATTCAACATGTTGTACAAGTTAAACAATTCAGCGGAGCTAAGGAATTCGTGAACGTTCTTCGAACGCTTCTTGTGCGCTTTGCCGTTGGCGTTGAACGTATTCAGTGTGAGCTGATTCGAGGTGGAGTTTTTAGTCGGCGCTTGGATGTCTGTTGAGTCCCCAATCTATATAAAGAGAGATGAAAGAAAAAGTGAAGGTATTAGTAAGAACGTTGTTAGCTGAGTAAAAGCATTTAAATTGAGCCTATGCTTTTGAAAGTTCTTAATTTACACCAAAGCATAGATAAAAACTTCAACACTGCTTGGCATTTTAATGAGTGTACCACGGGAAAGTCTATACTTTTCAAAAATAAGTTTTACATATATTACAAGAGGCTTTTGACAGAAAATAGATTAAAATTCCGATATGGCCTTAATCTGCTCTTTAATTTGGAGTACCAAGGGGAGGCCACATGGGACCTATACTTTTATTGTGCAAATTGAGTATGTATTTACTTTTATGCGGCAAGGCTATAGATGCGCAGTACACACACCGCAGATGTAGGCAGTACAAATTCGTATAAGCCATTATATTACTGCATTAAGAGGTGCACTCAGTTAAAGGCACCGGACTTGGTGTCAAAGAATTTCTAGCCGATTTCCCTACATATATTTAACCAAACTAACTGAAAACATTCCAAATTTTCTTACCTGTCTGTCCATGAGCCTGCACGGCACCAGAATTGTTTCATCCATAGCGTTGACGGTTTTCACGAATTTCTCCATGACATTAACAATACTGTCTTTTGAGAATTGTTGCTCGTCATGGCGTGCAATACGTCGAAGGCAGTTTCTAAAATGAAAAATAAAAAACAAAAATGTTAACCCAAAAATAATACTATAAACACTTAAATTTAAACAATTGCTGATGAAATTTGTTTATTCACCAGCCCCAGGCGTATCTACAACTTGAAATATACACAAAACCAGAGTCTCAACTCGCAATTATCAGAAATCTAGTTTTTTTTTTGTCGATAAATTTTCGACATGTCTAAAAACAAAATATTCAAATTGCTAGGGAAAGCCCCAGACGTCTTGAAGTCTCGCTTCGGTTTTTTTTTTTTTTTTTGCAATTTTTATTTCGGTTCATAAACAAGATACAAAACGAATTTTAAATTAATGTATGATGGCAGGTGGAATTCGAGGGAGATAAAAAATATTATCTTGTCTTTTTAGAACCGTGCTTGGTTCATTCATAGAACACTTAAACCTAACTAGTTATACGTTGGTTAAGTACATCGACGGTTTAAGAATACCATATGAACGTGTTCAAAGAAAATGCGGATGTGACGCCAATCGCACTTTGCTGCCGATATTCGTAAATTAATAATGACGAACCGAAATTGAGGGCGTACTACTCGTATGTGTGACCAATGACTCAGAGTTACCAACGTTTGAAGGTAGTACATAATTAGTGTTATTGGCAGCAATCAGTTTAGGGGTGAAGATGAGGATAGATACGCTGAGTCATTATGTTTTTTTAGGTTGTTACGATGGTAAATTCATCCATCAATCTATTTCGTCATAATCGGTTGATTTATTTGTTTTGCTGGCTAAAATGTTGAAGTATTTCGCTATACGTAAATTATTCATGCTTTTTTTTGCATGATTGGGTAAATTTGTGTTTATTAATTAGAAAACAGTTTAATTTGAATCAAGTTGGGCAACAGCGTCTCATGCAAAATAGTGTAAAATGTGTCAGAGATTGGTCAAATGAGAAAAGTGAAACGTAAAATAAAATGGTAAGCCATTAAATTAAACTACTACGACCAACTACTAGTCTTTTTATACTAGTTATCATGTCACAGCTTAGCGATATGCGAACCTAGAACCACTGATTTATTTAAGATATTTTAACAGAACTTGCTTAATTTGAGGACCTATGTAAAGTAATTTGCTCTTAAAATCTAATAGCCGGTTTTACAGTGCAAGTTTAAACTCCGTTTAAGAAGACATCAAGTTTAAACCGAGGTTAAACCGAAAAGGTGTATTACAGTGATAGTTTAAACTTAATCGAGAGTTTAAACCGAGTTTAAATTAACCGGTCATGGATGGGGGCTTAAACTGAGTTTATTTTCCGGAATTTCTACGATCTCCTTCCCGGTTTATGACAAAGGAATATTGTATCATCATTTTATGCAACCAATTAGTTCGCAAGTACAAGCCTTTATCTTTGATTGTACGCCACTGTTTGTAGAAATGCTTGTAAGCCTTCTAATACAATAGAGCAGTGTAGCAAAACCGATTCCAGCCGCTATTCGTCAACTTTGAGGTGTAATCAAGAATTACAACAAACAATGCGCCATTTCTATTTCACAAGTGCAATGACTTATGTCACTTTTTTGGCAGGCTTAGAAAACCCTCGCAATAAATATTATACTAAATGCATTGTGCGCAGCGTCAGCAAATTTAGCTACGTTTTGGCCATCCCGTTGACTTAATGTTGCAGTTTGCCAGCTTGCTGATAAGTTTCTCTCCAGCAGGAGTCTGCCTCCAAACGGCCACCCCAGTTTAGGTCCACTTTGAGTTTATCCCAAACCTAGAGAAAGATACATTGTGGTTTGGCTAGAGCTTGCAGAGGAGGCATGTTGGTTTTATTTCTTTTAATGCTTGCTCAGGAAAAACAAAAAAAGATCACCAACAACATGAAGCAGAGGAGATGCAGAGACACTTTAGCAGGAAAGAAAAGTCCTACGAACGATTTATGCTCCTGTTGGCGTCGACCAAGAAAACAACGTCTGGTGAAGAAAACACAACAACAAGCTATACGTGCTGTACAGCGACGTGGGATTAGAAAAAAAAAACCTTATCCTTATCCAGCGGTTAAGATGGCAGGGCCATGTGAACATCGATGCTCCAGCGCGTAAGGTCTTCAAAGCCATACCAGAGGTAAGGAGACACCAAAGAAGAGCTCATCTTCGATGGAGCGACCAGGTAGAAGGAGAACTCCGACTGCTTGTAGTGCGAAATTGGAGACGGCAGGCTAGAGATAAAGCCGGCTGGAGGGGCATTAAGTAAGGCCCAGGACCATCACGCTTTGGAGCGCATGAGTTCTACGTTTACAGTGGCGTACAAAACAAACGAGAAAAGTTAAACCGAAGTTTAACTAAACGTTCTTTCAAATTTCACTGTAATACACTCACGGTTTAAGTATGTATACTTAGTTTAAACTGGGCTTGCGAGTTTAACTAAACCAAAGTTTAAATTTGCACTGTAAAACCGCACTGTAAAACCGCTGTAAGTCAGGATTTGATACGCTGATATTGGGTTTCAATAAGCAAAGGTTTTACTTAAAAGTTTAAATATTTATCAAGGTAAACTTTTGATTTCACACGGTAACGTCTGAAAAGGGTCTTAATTGAATCATATTCCAGCAATCCGCTACCCAAATTGTCGGTCTACACTAAGGGAAACTACATATTGAACAAACATTTTTAGTTTTAACAAAGCACCTTATAGTGAAAATTTGCAAGATGCTTAGTTTGATAAATCACGCCGACCTTCGACCTCAACTGCATAATTAATTTTGGTTATTATCTCACCACCAATTTAGACACATTTTGACCATGACGCAGGTTTGCTAATGAGAATCATCAACATCTCTATTAACAAGAATGTTAACAGTGGCATAGTGCAATGAACTTCTAAATTAAACCTTCAGAGGTTTTGATCTCAATCAACTTCGAGTCAAAGTGATGTGAAGTCTGACGTCTGATGTACTAATAATTTGAGAATGTATTTGCACATTGTTCTCATCCTCTCCAGAGCGATTTTCTGTCATTCGTTTGTAAGTAATAAAAAAAGTCATTTGACGCACATCCACATATGCCCGTGCGTTTTCTCACGAATAATTTGCGAACGAAAATCTCTAATAAAATTGGAGCAACATCATTCAACAGACTCAAATTCGAGTCCAAACATATGCGTAGTCACTAAAACTATAGAAAGTTAAGTGCTTTTCAATCAATACTTATGAACCTATTCAACACGAATTAAGTTTTATCCTTCAAACAATCAATTTCGACCTTTTGCGAAAGCAGTCCATCAATAATTTCGTGAGGGGTTTCACACGCCGACGGCCGCCGGCAGTGTCGCGTCGCGTGGCTTTGTTGTAAATCGATATACCAATAATGGTTTCGTCAAATTAATTTGCAACCAGCCACGAGCATTATAGGTATACACTTCCACCGATCCCGTGGATTTAAAATTACACAGTATGACTGTATGAGTGGCAGTCTTGTTCTTGCTTTCCCATCAAAGTAGCTATAGTTATGAATACTAAATTAAAAAAATATTACCGCACCTATCGATCAAAATCGATAGTTTCTCTTTGTTGACCAAAAAACAAGGTACTTGCCTGATATGGCGGTTACTGACAATAATTCGATAATTTACTACTTTGATGGTATCAGGTGATATTTACTATCACCCATTGCTAGATAAGAGAACTTTCGATAGAATGACGTTTTTTTTTTTTTTTTTTCAAAATTATTCGAAATACTTTGCGACTATTTTTAGTTCAGAAACGTACTTACAAGATATTCTAGGGCATTTTATTATTATCTCGTGCCTGAGAATCTATCTCGCTGAGTCGAAAGTGTGGCATTACACGCAGGGGGCGCGTGAACAAAAAAAAAAGATGGAAGGTTTCGGAATCGGGGTTTTTATGTTTTGTTTTTTTTGATTTATGTTTGGCATTTTTGTTTATATTTAGATTGTGTTCAATGTTTATATTTCGAAGCGGGCAACAATCCACGTAAATGTGACGTGATTTCGAAGGTGGTGATTCAAATGTTATTTCAATATGCTGCCGATGGCTTCACAGCTATGGAAGCAATTGAAATAACTTGGAGATTGAAATGGTAGCGTCTTCTGAATGTATATTTTACGCTGAAGTATGTCGATTTTCAAAGCGATATTATCAAGTCATTCACTTTTAAGGTACAGCTCTGTATACATACGCTTAGAAATATTTTCTTTCCATATCTTTATACGTATCTCCAACACTTTTTGTCAATCTGATACTTCTCCTTTGTCTAGAACTTAATGCTGTTCCAAACTGGTCTTTCAAATGGACTAGTCTGGCCCTTATTCATGGTTCCGTACACAATTTGCTGTTTCTGATTGTCACTTGGAGAGGTTATTGGTAACTCAATAGCTATACATTTTGAAAACATAAGTAAGATTTAAAATCTTTCCAAATACACTTTTCATTCGAATTTACTGACTTTAATCGATTGGCATGTTCCCATTTCCGCCCATTACTCTCGAATCTAGATCAATGGTTTACATATTATGATTTCAACAACTCTACTGTACTCGTATTTTGTGATTATCTAATCTAGGTATATCACGTTTCATGATTGGAGAATTAGTTCCACTTGCTAGTTTCCAATAGGTGAAGGGAATTTTTTTCAATGTCAGTAGGTACAGGCATACGCATAGCATTGCCATACACACATCGAGGAAATGAGGTCTAGTAATTCGTTATGAACTAAAGAAGTTGAATATGCTCCCTTTTAAAGGGCTAAAAAAAACTCTTTTTGATTAGGTATAGTACAATTGTTGCCATTTATTTTTCTCTATGCCTATCAACGTGATTTAGGATGAAGAATTTTCAACATAAAGGCCATTTAAATCGCATTTTAAAATTCAAACGTCTAAAATTTCTACATATGTACCTAATTAACCAAAAAAAAAAATATTTGGCACCACTATCATCGACAAGAACTATATCCAGGAGGATATAGTGGAGGAGGAAGTGTAAATGAAACCATTGATTGAAAATTATAAAGTACCTTCTAGGTTCCACAGTTCACTTTCACTCGAAATGAAATCGGAAATCAATTTTGTATGTTCTACATTTCACTGTATTCGATTTCGATGTCAAAATTTTTGGAATTGAAACAAACAGCTAGGTTCCAGAAATCAAATTAAATCGAAATTGCAAATCGAGTGAATTTGTTTTCAGTGTTTTGCATTTCGAGCGATTCGGAAACTCCGAAATTTTTTCGAAATCACAATTTCACTTTCTGCTAGGTTCCACATTTCACTTTCACTCGAAATGAAGTCGGAAATGAATTTTTGTGTTCTACATTTCACTGTAGATATTCGATTTCGATTTCAAAATTTTTGGAATTGAGACAAAGTGAAATTGTGATTTGGAAAAAATTTCGGGCAATAAAGTCCAAATCGAAGTGGAAATAAAATCCACAATGCATAAACGGTAGAAAATGTATGGGGGGCATGCTGCCCCTTTGCTCATCTTTCTTTTAAATAGCTGAGTGCAATAATGTCCAATGACATTGGACTTTCAAAAATGAAATAAAGTCCACAACTCGTTTTGGATTTTATTGCAATTTCAAAAGTGCAATAAAGTCCAAAATTACGTTATGGACCTTTTGGCATAAGAATTTATTTCATGGCACCGTGCATCGCAACTAAGTATGTACGTATGTCCATTAAATAATTATATTGACGTCTCAATTGTTTGTTTTAATTTTACAACACAAGTGAATTAAAAAGTGTCTCCTAAGTGTCTATAAGTGTGTATGATTTTAAAAAGCAAATAAAATAAAATAAAATATAGACCTTGTGATCTTGACGTAAGCAAAAATGTAGATACAACCGTGCATTTGCGTCAGATACATAGTTGCAATTGATGATTTCATTTTGGTGGGAAAATATTCAATCGAAGAGAAACTTAACAAAGTATTCGTTTCGCATACTAAATGCTGTAAGAATATTTCCGTTTCTCAAAAGTATTGGCAATAATCTGCCTTGGGTCTTTTGCAGTTGTCTAATGGAAAGGTTCACCAAAGCGCAATAGCTGATGAGGGATGACATAAAATCAACGTTAACTTAAGTCACTGTGTATGAGAATTAGGATGGGATTTGGACAACCCAAACAAATCATGTCGAATGAGCATTCTTATTTGAATAATCGTCACCTTTTGTTAACCATTTGCATGCGTCCTTATAATGTTCTTGAATTTATTGGACAATTCGCAATTTTTCTATAAGAACACACATAATTCTTTTTAAATTGGAACGTACGTCTAAGTATACACGATGCAACTATTTATCACCCGGTTAATTATAGTTAACAGGCCTACGTAGACTATATTTGAATAAAATTCCACTTTAAATATAGTTAGTTAGTTTAGTCAACTTATGGTCCACATCTCGGGTCAATTTCTCATTCTATTCATGTTCAATGAATTCAAATTAAATCTGCAACTCAATTCTATACCACCCCTGAGCAATATTTTATTCAATAACTATGTGGCAACAATAAGAGTGTGCTGACAATGTTTTCATTTATTTAATTGAAATGAATAATGATACTATGTATTCTGATGCTTGTAATTGAGAAGCCCGTCCAATGACCAGAGTAATTTATATCAACATTAAGTTCACCGCAATATGTGTTATACTGATGTCATTAAAAAAAACTCAAGGAGTATTAGCCAGTGTGAATTATATAAAGCTTCTGAGAAAGTGTGATCTGATTTGCTTGTGCAATGACTAGAATTATTGTGATCGTTCGATAGCTTAACCAGGTATTATGTGGTAGACCAGGTAAGTTCCAATTTATTAATAATAGTTAATTAGGGGCGGAAGTGTATCTACTTCAACTTAACAAATTAGATTAGATTAAATTTTTAATTGCGAGTCAGCAAAACAAACATTTAGTTTTTCAGGACATCATAGACTTAAAGCTAATACACATACATTAATTACAATATATGTATGTTGAAAAAAGGGGTCAACATTCGTCGACTTGTGAGTAGTTTTTAGATGGTATAACTAAATTAGGTACTATAGCAACAAAAAAAAATTAAAAAAGTTTTATGAATTAGAAATCCTTACTTTCTACTCCGTAGGCTGTACTCATTGGCTGTACTCATTTAAAGAATCTAACTAATTACCTTTCGAAGACTCGACAAAATTCACTAGAGACATGTCCCTTTAAAAAAAATTCGATACACTAAAAACTACGCGATATAAACCTTTCTCAACCACTTGTAGAGAAATTTGTAAAGAGAATCTTTTTAATTCGATACACTAAAAACCACTCGATATAAACCCTTCTCAACCACTCGTAAAGAAATTTGTAAAGAGAATCTTTTTAAGTTACCGTAATGACATAATGTAGCGCGTATCCGAGCTGACTATTACGTAAGCTCGACTTTGTTTAAGAATACGATTAGATTGATCTTGAAATTGATTGAGGATTGCTGAGATTATGCATTACAAGAACTGTTTTAACCTCTTCAAACACTCACATTTAAGAAATTAGTTACCAGAATACGTGAGGAACTCAATGTCGAGTAGCTACTTCTGTGGACGAAGTGGTCCATGATTCGGTGGTTTGGTCATGTCCCCAACCAAGATCCCAAGACCTGGTATGGAATCCGTACTGCCCTCTAGGTAGACACAGGATGAGATGGTTAGATCAAGTCAATAAAGTCTCCTCTACCGGTATGGGGATGATTCAGAGTTGATGACGGATAATCGAAAGCTATGGAGGGTCCATTTGAGCAACCTACACCCGTGACTCGTGAATGAATGGTTGAAGTTAGTTGACGCCACTGTAAATATATTCCCAACAACTTTCTAAGCTAAATTATAAGGAAGTCATTTTTCTTTACTAATTTATGGTTTATTTATTTATTTTACGATACTTAAAAAAATAATCACCCCAATCATGGAATCCGCCGGAGGGAATTGTTCGCGGAAAAGAATATTTTGGTATCGTCGAATCCGAAAAGTGAACAGAAATCTGGAGAAAAAACCACACCCTACCAATAGTATGTGTTAATATTATGTATATACCAACCTATATGACATAATAACCGTTCAATTTTCGGATTCGACGATACCAAAATATTCTTTTCCGCAAACAATTCCCTCCGGCGGATTCCATGATTGGGGTGAATAATCTGGGTGATCACAGAATCCGTCGTATTCGGAATTTTGCTACGAACCCCGAAAGAACTATCACAGAATCCATCGTAGTGGTCATTTTTGCTACGAATTTAATCCGTCGTAATAGTTCTTTCGGGGTTCGTAGCAAAATTCCCAATACGACGGATTCTGTGATCACCCAGAATAAAAGATCGTAAGAAAACCACATGCGATTACTTTGCAATTGAATAAAGTGAAATTTTGTCCATTTTCAACATCACAAATTGCCAAAATTGTCTGTGTATCGAAAATTCTGTTCTTGACTATCTTCCACCATTTTTGATCACAGCTTTACAATTCTGTGGTTTTTTTATCGGGCAAAATGATACCAAAAGGAAATGATAACCTGACTCATTTCTTATATAACTCTTATCGCCGTTGCTTACTCTCTTCGGGTATGAGTATCTTATTAATGGGGTAAAAAAAAACCCTCCAAAGTTCACACCAATTCATCATGATAACCATACAGCTCGTTAATACACAAGTGTTAGATGAGTCGGAACTGTTTTGAAAAAAATTACTCAACTATCTATGTATAACTGCTCTCAATGGCAAATATGTATATCTTCATCGGGCTATTTGCATTAGTCACGTTTATGACTATACTCGACACAAGTATGTCTGTATTTGCTTAATAAATAAATACAAAAAGTACAATCTAATCGGATAAAATTGTAATTAAACAGAAACAACTGTGATTCCACGCAGAACATCACCTGAAGTATGTGTGCAATCATAAAGCGATCATCGACTCATGACATTTGCCGATTTCTAGCCGAATCACTTGGAATCGATTGCGATAATCGATTACCTAACATTTAGCAGTTAACAACAACCATTTTGTGTTTGATTTTGTTGCAACTAATGGGTTTATATCTGGAGCAAAATAACTATTTAAAATGAGTGCTGAATTGTGTTACTTACCTACTTAATTAAAGTTACAGGCCACAGGTCAAGAACATGCGCTCACCTATCCTTTTGGTCAAAATAAATGCCAAATGTCACAACTCTGGCATTGAAATCAAATGTACATAATAAAACCGCTAAATTAATGACGTGCGTAGACATAGCGGAACGCCCGGTATTTTGGTCATAGATACTTAGAGAATTTCTGACACATTTGTAGATATTCGCTTTGTGTGTATACCCATTCCCATTATGCGACTCTCTTAGTTCGAAGAACAATCTGTAGTACGAATGCGCTGAATCACATCACCTGATTAGCTGCGTTGGGTACTTTCATCAGTTGGCTGGCTTTAAGCCAACAGCTATATTTACAAGGCTCTGTGGTGCAGAGAAATGCATACAATTTGTCAAAGCAATCGAACATTAACTGTGAAGGGTCGTTGATCTTGCAAGAGAGCTTCCCAAATTTTGGCGCGCAAAATTACAGGAAGCAACACTTTGAAAGTTATTTCGTGTAAACGGGAAAAGCCAACTGATGCAAGTCACTAAAACATTGTTGAAACAATGAGATGATTTCTTGGGAAATCTTTTTAAACAGAAATAGATCAACGGCGGCGTAGTAATCTCGTAGCTATTTAAAGTGTCTTATTTATGTGTTTTTGTTATATAAATTTAAAATCGTGTTGGAGACATTTTTTTATTTACGGTTCTGATTAAAAATGTTCTTTCTATTGTGATTCAAAATGTTGGAAACCTTGACACCTAAAAAAATTTGCCCCAAAAATTGCGTTTCTATACCTCTACCTACTACTACCTCTATATAAACTGATTAGAAATTAAAAAAAAAAAACATTACATTAAGTAGGTAGGTGCATATACTGTATAAAACAAGTGGTTACCATATAATTTGTCTTCCGAAATTGTTGAAAATTTTGCGGTTTAAATGCGGTAAGATCGAAGAGCTTCTTTCTACAGAATGCGAAGTTATTTTGTTTACTACATACTTTTATCCATAACAGTATCACGGACAAATATCGCTTCTAGTTTAGCTACTTAACATTTGATGATTTCCTGTAAGACTACAGGTTCACAACAACAACTTGCATAATATTTTACCTACCACAAACAGCTAAGACATTTGGGTTTGCCGATTATAGATAGACCCATACTGAGTACGCAATAGTTTGAGGCGCTACATCTTCGTTTACTTGTAAATATGAAAAATGGCGACAAAAATTACAACCAACTATACCCAAGCAACATTATGTTACCTAATGCTATTTGTTCAACAATTTGCATCTCTCATCGCTTTGGGTCCTCTACACTTTCTAAATTCCCCCCCAGCATGAATTAAGAAAATTACACAAAACAATGCTCATAAAATTTGCAAAAGAAAAACGTGATTGTCCGATGTGATTGTGATAACAGTACCTACCTTCATAACAATTTTAACTTTCTATGACATTAATAGGTATATAGACCTTTGCCTAATATGTAGTTGCATAACTTAGATTAGGGACAGTTGGTCCAACAACTGTCAAAATGTCAACTACGTCGTCAAACAGGAAAAAAAAATTTGTTAAATTCATATAAAACCTTGAACGTAAATTTATAACTTCAAAAACACATTCGGCAAAAATCACAAAAATTTGGAATATCGAGTAAATAAACTAGTTTAACTGTCACTTTGTTCATACAGACATGGGTCATAGTCAGCAGTATAGTCAACGCGGCAAGTCCCAAAAGACGGATGTATATATGAAGACAGAAAACCAACCATACCATCATGGTCAGCGAGTTTTTTTTTCTTTGAATTTGTTTAAATATGTATTTTGTTGGTTATTAGATACGTCAGCGGACTTTATCGTCGCAATTTTACACACAACCACAAGCAAGACACAAAAGAATACAGTTTAAAAACGATTGAACGATTTGGTATTACCAAATTTTCTCTTTATGACTTTCGTCAGAAACGCACCCAATTAAGGTGACAGGTAGAATTTTTACATAGTCACTTTGTTACCCTAATCACCGTTAAATTAACTTATTGATTTCAATTCCCTATGGCCTCCTATACGTATCACTGCAAATGATAGTTGAAGATCTTTTCTGTGTGTATCTGTATACATTTTAAAAGCAATTAGCAGTTAAAACCATCGGATGGGTGTGTTTGTGTGGGAAGTCATAACAGACCAACTAAATTTCGGCGATTTGTTTGCCATACATTTCCAGATGAGCCGATTAAAAATGGTCATTGAATGAGTGTCGTTAGTACTTAAAAATAAATCACAGTTTTATGTGGTAGGTATTGGTATAGGTAATTGATGAAAATAGTTTGCTACATTATTAGATTTGTAGCTACTGCGTCATCTGTCAAACAGACAAGTGATTTATGTTAATGCCAAAAAGTGGGCTGTAATTTTAGGTGACAGGTGAAGTCTTCTTTGTGACATTTGCGGCATTAATACATATTATATACTTTATCGGTTATGTATATGAAAATCAATCAAGTTGGATGAGGAGAAAGACCTAAATCTTAAAGAGCATTCTTCTCCAAACGTCAAGTTTGGTATTTGCATATAAGTACATATTATCAAATTTTACGTTTTCGTGTCATAAAAATGTCAATCAACTTCAACGTTTCACTCAGTTTTAAATAGGGTTACCAGATTAAAAAAATACGAAAAGGGGAACATGGTTTTTTAGGGTTCAAAAAATAATAAAAAATAAGGTTTTTTAGGTTTTAAAATAAAAATAAGTTTCATTAGATACATTATTTTATTTTATTTCTATTAGGAAAAAGCATCAACATTTTGTATGTACTTATTTTATTTAAAATTAAAAAATGAAATCGCACATGTATTCACAGAGAATCTTAAACATTTGTTTAGAGAACATACCAAAAATAACGAGGAATACCTATGCCAAACCAAATGTCATTATGACAATTCAATGTGACATTACATTTGTACTCTGTATCTAATTGCCTATGATGAGGGCTATAATATAATTATTGCCTTAAATAAGAAAGGCCATTGACATGACATCAGCTATCAGCATCACCTGATAGCAATCATACATTTTTCTAAATGTCAAAACCCTGAAGCAATTACACGTCAACTCTCTTTATAAGAACTCTTTTGAAAAGAGCACTTCTAATTTTCAGCTCCACTTCTCCACTCCACAGTCCACACACGCGACCAGCAAGCAGCAACAAACCACTTACAAAAATCAGCTGATGTTTCATTGATTTTCTTTAACTGTCAAGAGAAAGAGCACAAAGGAAAGCATGTACAAAAAAAACCCGGTTACCAGTCCAACCATTTGCTCACCTCTTTCCCTTCGTAAGCGGTGCGGTCACATCAATCCGTAGCTAAGCAAATTGTGAACGAAAAAAATGTTTCGCTTGGAGAAATGCAAGAACCACGCCACTTTTTCAGCCAATCACAACAAGACTTGCATACCATCATCATGCCCCTTCCGATTCATATTCTTTTGTAGATTCAAAGGCGAAGCAGAAACCAAGCGCAATGTGATATGCGAATACTGTACCGGCAATTTGGGATTAGTTTGTAGATGGTACGATGACGTATGAAAGAACATGGAAAAGAGAATTGAGGTACATACATTCTGTAGATACAGCTACAGATACAGATACATTTTGAAAAGAGAAGCCATGCGCGTGCCTCAAAACAGTTACTAGATGGAGAGGGGTTTTAAAATAGACGCGGGCTACGGGACACTTTCTTTCACTTTGAATTTAGGATAGGCTTGGCATATGGCGTGATACCGGGATGACGTCAGGAGCATTCTTCTTTTTTTTTCTTCACCAGCTGCTGTCGGGTTAGGGTATTCCGGTGGCATAATAATTATTGTAGTAAAGAGGGTGTTGGTTGGCATTGGCGGCCTTCAGTTGTAGACACTGGATTTTGTAATTGTCGTGGAATGCAAGCGAAATGATTAGTCACTAGAATATGGCAAAAGGGTTCTATTTTTAGGCTCCAAGAAACGTCAAAGCGACACGATTTCATATATGTAGGTATTTAGACATGTTTATGGGTAGGTAGTACCGGCATTTGTTAGTACCTGTATATACCTACCTACCTACCAAAGGGGGTGGTGTTGGATAGTTCTGCATTTTTTAAATAGTGAATCATTTCCTCGTTATATGTAAATAGTCTGCTCATGCATAGTTGGATGTAGGACTGGACCCCTTAGAAAAATGTCGTCGTGTCGGCATGCTCCTTTTTGCACACAGTGGCACTCAAAAACATTCGTCCACGGTCAAGGTAGTAGTGATTACTTCTAACTGCCTTAACACGATGGTTTTGCAGACGCAACTGCATTTGGTAAAAAATATATTCAAGTCCTCCGTATGCAGTTTGGATTTTCTGGTTCGACATCATTTAGATGGTAGGTTTGTATATGTATTCAAAATCTGACAACCTATAGTTGGTATCTTGAGCTTTGCATTAGTCTCCAGGGGAAAGATACGCCGGTTTGTACAAATACATACCGCATTCAAAGTTTGATTCGTGTGGACTTTACCCAACTTTTACTCATTATTCATGTTCAAAAGTTACGTCTATACAAGTGACCCACATATAGGAACTTGTTTGTTTAATATTGCATTCCTTTGATGAGCTATGTATGTCAATTGCTATGTAAAACTGGGTGTGGATAGCTTTGAAAGCCTTTCGAATCCCCTTGTAAAATCACACCATCCAATTGAGTGTCTGTTAAATTATTTATTTTACACAATCATTGACATGTCATAAGTATAGTTTTAAGATTTTTTTTAAAACCGAAGCGTACCTATATAGGTAGGTTGTAAGAAGCTTGGCCTAGCGTGCCTACAAGGACTAGTTTCGTCAACAATTTATTTATTTATGACCATTAAAATATTTAGTGCAAGGGTTAAAAATTATTAGTATGCAATGCACATAGTGTCTAGGTTAGGTAGTAGAGCTCAGAGTTTTTATTGTATCAACTTGTGGTACTAAAAAGAATTGCTGCGGTGCACAAGTGCAGGTTAAGTTTTACGGACTCAAAGTAGCAATTTTTTTTGCATATATGTACCTAGGTATAAAATTTTCTATTGTGACCTACAATAAACTTAGTTTAAAGGTTAGAAATGATTATCAGTAAATTAAGCCAAATAATTTTTCAACTCTGGTTTATCGTTTTTCATCATTTTTAGCTACATTTCTATTTCAGAATTAAGCATAATAAAGCCGCCAATTTCATTAGTATTCACAACTGAAGTTTGTCAAAAAAATAAAGTAACGACAATGGTCCAAAGGAATCTTGTAGTTTTACTGATTATTAAGTAAATTTTTATTTTTTTTAAATACTTCTCCCGGGAAAGGCAAACCTATGACGGTTCATGCTCGCAGATGTATGTTTGTTCTGCACTTAAATTTCTGCAAATTGTAGTCTCCTGGAAATATATCTACAGGAAGCGAGTTCCAAAGTTGGCTTGTCATGTAGCCTACAACTCTGTGTACTAATTTAAATAAAATTATTACATTTTTCGACTTTCATTATTCATAGTGTATTTACAATGGTAAACAAAACAAAGCAACACTATGACTAATGGATATATGGAACAAGTATCCAAAAGATACTAAAACCTGCTATTGCCATTCCGAAATGCGACTTACTTTTCGTTAACGAAATTATGTATTTGTTGCGTGTTTGTCTTACTAATTCCTTTCAATTCTTACTTTAATTTGGCAATAAATCTACCAACACAACAGCAGAAAAAAAAATGAATACATACAAGCAAAATAAAAACGAATTTCACAAAGTATGACCAACTTAAAGACTGATCCTCACCGAAGCGCACTTGCTCAAGATAGATACTGTTCGTCCTTCTCTCCCATTGCCCCTTTGCCATTATTCTCTCTTTGTTTTGATTCCCATTTTCTATTTTTATGCAACGCACAAGTGCAATTGATTCAGCGATTCACTATTTCATGAGTGCTATCCGCCATCAAAGCTCCTTTTTATGTAAGAGCGTGCGTTGCTGGTAGCTGCGACTGCGACTGCGATAAACCATCGTCAGGGTCAGCCTTAGTTCGCAGTACAGCTATAGCTTGAGGAATTGTTCATGCAAATCCATTAACAAGGGGATACAAAAAATGTGCAACTTGTCAGATGAAAGAAAGAGTAAAAATAATCACAGTCGCAGACCCACTGAGATGTGATGCTGCGGCAATCTTTGCCGTCACTTTTTCTGCCCAATTGTGTAATACGCAAAGTGTGTATAGATATATGTGTGTATATGTTTTTGTTGATTATAATGCTGTGCACACCCACAAGATCATTTTAGCGGCTGGGGGAGCTTAATGTTTAAATAAAATATTTTTCTTTGATTTTTATTTTTGATCAAGAGACATTTTAAAAGAGAGATAAAATGTTTGTCTGAACGTATTTTGAGTGATGCCATCAAATTTTGATCAAACAACATTCTGTCAGATTTTTTCGCGTACTAATTTAATTTTATTTAATCTTTTTGAACAGAAGTCAGTGAATATATACCAATAGTCAGTAAACTGTCCACCTTGAGTGATTTTTATTACCAATGAAGCTAAATTAGATTGGAGGCAAGTGAAATTCGAATGGAAATTAGAGTTTAGTGGCAGAAACTTTGTAAAAATTAGCTTGGGACAGTTTTCCTCAATGTTATATAGGTACACCGAGGTCTCAACTTCCATCAACTGACTGTTTTCATGATAAATGAGGCGAAAGCTAAGTTAATTTTTGGTAAAGTATTTTTCAATAAAGATGAAGATCCGAGTTTTTTATGTCAAATAAATAAGACACAAATTTAATTGTCTATTTTTTTTTTTTTTAATTTAATTTTTTGGTTTGTTATTATGTATTGACAATTCAAGACTTCGGTCCGGGCTCCGGTAGTTGAAACAATCTTCAAGAAAGAAGGACATGAAACTCAGCGTCAAGAATCAAAAAGTTCAAAAATGATGGAGTCATTCAAAAATGTGGTCCCTTAATTCGCTACAGTCATAACGAGCTGATAAAGAAGCTGTACCGAAGGGATTTACAACAAATGGGACCTCCATATCCTATGTTCCTGATAAATACGGTTGTAAGAACCTTGAATATTTACGTCTCTGTAATTATTCAATCAGCTTATTTACGGGTTTAGTTTGTCCATTTGCATTGGAGCTATTCTACGATACCCGGAGGCCCAGAGCTTAGCTTCAATGAGGGCCGAGGCCTGTGATAATGTCTCTATTACATACATACATACATACGTATTTTTCAATAAAAATGAAAATGCATTCCGTGCAAGTGATGGATGGGGTTTAGCAAATTTAAAAATTAATTGTTAAGCCCAGTATCCTGCTCGCGCTAAATTTTATCTTCCATACAAAAATGTCTACAGAGATAAAATTTAGCGAGGCAGTTTAGCAAAGCAGTATCCTGTTCCGCACGCTAAATTCTTACTTTCATATAGATGGGACACACTCAATGTCAGTCCGGTATAACAATATTGAGTGTACAGTACGTATACTACGTACAATTTGGTTATACTCGGACAAGAAAATGTCTCCACTGATTTAGCTCGCGAAAGAATTGCCTGGTACATTAAATCGGCGATAAATTTTGACATTTTCAAAACAAAACAATTTTTTAATTGAATATTTCTTTGAATACTTGATAATTGGTATAAGTGAGTTGGAAAAAAGTGAAAAAATAACAAAAATCAATATACATGTGGCAATCAAATTTGGGTGTGTGTCCTATCTATATCCTGTACAACGAATTTAGCGAGCATTTATCTGTGCTGTGGAGAGAAAAGCGCTCGCTAAAATTAAGCGCGAGCAGGATACTAGGCTTTAACAAATAAAAAAGATTTGTTTGAAAATTGTAAATTTTGGAAGTAGTTTGACTCTTTTTTTCACTTTTTAAGTGAACTAAAACGTCAAGAACGTAGAACATTTCGGAAGTTAGATTAGAATTACCCCAGGAACGAAGTGGTTCTAATTTCTGAGCGTCCGTGGTTTTTCCTGCTGGAATTAGTGGGTATGTTACCAGATGCAATAAATTCAGGACTGCTAATTTCATGCTGGCAATTCTCGAAATCTCTGACTTCCTTGAGAATTGCATTAAAAGAGATGCTCGCAGCTTACTTGCAGTAATACAATTTTTTACAAGTGACAACACATTATAGTACCGGTTTAGGTCATCTTTATAACTGACAAAAAAAAAAGAAACAAATGTGTCAAAAATTAGGGAATTTTTTTTTTTGTACGTTGGAATAATTTCCAAATGTGAGACCTTTTTGGCAGGCTTTATAGGTAAGGTATAAACATTTTTCTTGTGAATTTTACATAAAAATTGTCATCTTAATAAGGTTCACTGACTTTGTAAATACATTTATTTCAAAATTTCTATTTGTTTAAGGTATCCTTATCTGAATGTTCAAATTAAGAAGTCATTTCATCTTTCGAAATTTATTGCAGTTACTACAATGGTTCTCAAATTCGTTGACTTAAGCATTTCGACGCCCAAATCGATATTCGGGTGTATGCAATTATTGGCTTTAGGCTGATAATAACTAGATGCCACAGTGATATAACATTATAGACAGATATTTTCAATTACCTAACTGGTAAATAATTCAGCTTGAATAGCATACTCGTGATCAGAGAGCACGAAATATCGATTAGCTCAGTAAAATTAAAATAATCCTCTAGAACAGAAATCATTTCCATTAATAATATTTTATTTATTATGTTTTTATTTGTATTATTATAAGCGTATCTAACATTTTTTCAGGATTTGTTCGATTATTCGCAATGCAGTTGGTTTAACTATTTATCTCCACGTTAATATTTTGAATCAATCCGAATATTTGGTTATGAAATGAATTTTTCGACCAGTCTGTCTAACTGCTGAATAGAATGAACAAACAGATGAATTTTATATACTATCTACAAACTTGCGTGGTCATACCAAATGGAGCACCTGATGTTTCTTAAATGGCAGAGTTCATGCCAATTTTTAACCGAAATGTATGTAGATGTTTAGTTGTCAAAGTAGAGGAGATTGGTTTGAAAATGGTCATGTGCTATGCTATTCAGCGAACTCTAGTCTTCTATATTGAGTCAGCAATACATATATGTAGTTAAATATCTGAATTATTACTAAAAACTAATTTACCTATTTTAACTAAACAATCATTATTTTTGCTACAATTATTTCTGGATTTCGTTACACAAATAATACCAGGTATGTTTGACGTGGACCCTATGGCCACTAGTGCACACTGGGTTAGTCCTGTCGAGTTCGATATAGCACTGAGTTCGCACTGACAATGAAAAATTGAAAACCTGAGCTGACCCTAGGTATTCAGGGCAAGAGTTCAGTGGTGGATTTTGCTGTCAATCGTAGATGTCATTTGGGTAAAATCATAGTTTAGTGAATTATTGACTTGTGCAGCACTAGTAAATCTTAAAAGAAATGTATTTTCAACATTGAAATCATTAATTAAAAAAATTTAATGTTAATGCTGGTGTTAAATCTATATATGTATTACTAACAAAATTTAGTGACAGGCGATTTCCTTGGGTTTTTTGGCAGTCACGAAAATTCACTGACACTTCTCGGTGCGCCCTTGGGCTAACCACGTCGAACGAAGCTACCAATAAGCCGTTTTGACATTAGCTGTCATTTGAAATGTTGAAAATTCAGTGTGAACAGCGAAGTTGAATTTCGAAAGTTTTTTCGCCAAATGCTAAATTTCGGTGCTATACTTGTTATTAACTTGTTATTAACTTTTGAACTTTAACTTTTGAACTGTTGCTCCATTTAATTTTAAATTTTCACAAAATATATTTTAACTTCTCATAAGGTTTGCTTAAACTTGGGACGCTGCTCGAGCTAAATTTTAGCTCACATACAAAATTCTTTCCAAAATTTAGCTAAGTTGAATTTAAGCGAATCCCTTTAGTCGGTAGAAACGCAGCTCCAGCTAAAATATCAAAGTTTTGTTTCAAACTGTATGTACTGTATGTATCTGTCAAATTTTAGAGCACCCATTAATGGCACGGCACATTTTCTCAAGCTAAAATTTTGACAGATCGAGTTGTTTTTTTTTTTTCTGTTTTGCGAAAATAAGGATGAGTTTTTTTTTCAATGAAAAGCTCGACGAGGAATCCCTTCAAAGTGAAAAATTTAAGATCAAAGAGTAGCAGACAAGGAAAAAAGAAAGCGATACGCAAATAAAATGGTACATATTTTTCGAGTTAATGAATTTTTGAAGAAAGTTACATATTTTCAACGAACAGCTGTACTCTGTGACGCTTAATAGGAAAAATTGGAGAGCAGCTAAAATTTATGTCGTTTTCGGTTGGTCGTCCAGAACCGTCCGGAAGCATTCCGAACGCTTCTGAAAGCATTCGATTGGCACTCAACTGACAGTTCTTCAACTGAAAAGAAGATAGATTTGCTTCTAGATTTGAATTCAGAATCGCAGAGCTGTTTTAGTTAAACAATATTTCGAGCCGATCTTTCCCGTTTGAAGACAAACAAAATATATTTGAAATTTTATTCCCTCCGATTGCAAACTTTCGTCTTCCAGTGTATAAGGTGTGCTACCCGCAAAAATAATCATGACACACAGAGAGGATTTCATGCATTCTTCCCCTGAATTGATTGCAAAAAAAAAAACGATGTCTTGCAAAAGTCGGTCGCATTCCTCAAAGTTCAGACAAAAATAAAACAAAACATTCCGCTAACACCCAAATATGTATCCGAAGAATCGATATTTTTTACTTTTTTAGGGTCAATATCAATTACTGAGCTAAACCACCCCATTGCCATCAGTGTGGCAGTGGCAGAGTCTGCGAAAAGAGATAAAATCTATTTTATTCTAATTATGCAGAGCAAATGAGTTGGAAGAGAAAATATAAAACAAAAATTACTACCAACACTCTCGTGAAAATAAAAAATTCACGTTCACGGTTCATCTAAGGCTGGTTGTATTTTTGACAAAAAAAAAAGCAATAGATACAAATTCAATTTCTTTTTACAACTGCATCTTTACTTTCACTTACCGACTGTTTTCCATTTTGGTAATATCCGTGTATCCGTTCATTTTCGATTGTGTTTTAGGTACTTTGGTTTGATTTACAGCAAAAGATTGTATTATTCTCCTTGTAGGAAAAATCAATTTTCAATGGAATTTTCACAAAATTGCTTGCTTTCAAATTTTCATTGAAACAGGCCTTTTTCACAAAATATTTGAAAAGAAAAAATAATTCTCTTGAGCGCGCGTGTTCACTTATAACACTGACTATAGTTGCCACACACTCTGGACCACTTGGCAAATTAAGCAATTTTTTTTACTGCACACACAATCGGTGATCAAACGAGCACGAACAAAAAAACTGGATAAAACGGCCAACAAATTAAATAAAAATTATAATCGCCCGATATGTCTGTCTGCTGAACAGTTTTTTTTTTACATTTGCACACGCGAAAGAGACTGTCACACAGGTAACTTTGTTTGAATAGCCGAATTGAGTTCGGTGATTATTTATTTTTTTTTATTTAACAGTATTTTATCTGTTGAATAAAAATACAATTTCCTTTTTTGAAATTCGATCAATAACAGAGAAACGACAACAAAATTTATTTATTTCTTTTAGAAATATGTATAATATTCACACAGTTAAATAACGCTATTTGCCGTAGCACACCCACCACGACCGAGAATATGTTTTCGAGTGACATTCAGTGACAGTTGATGGTTTGGTTATATTTGAAAGCACGTATTGCCAGATGTAAACAGAGACAAGTGAGTTTTGCGACGCGCGTCCATTTGTTGGTGGTGTTTTGAGGGTTATTCCGCATTTAGATTAGAATTCGTAGGAATTGTTTTTATTTAGAGTTTTCGAAATTCTTCGAAAGGGGTTGAGTTGGTGTGTAAAATAGCAGAAGTGGTGATTCTGGGAATGGCAGTGGCGCGCTGAGATGATTTGTTTGGGTTTTATCCAACTTACTATCTACCTGGCAGTGCTGGTGTTGAGTGGAATTTTAATTTTCTTGGTCACACCACTTTTTTCTCGATTTTGATTGGCTGCAGAGCTCTTCTTAAAAAATAAGAGAGCTAGCCACACTCTTTTGACGCTGCTAAATGTCATATTTTGACATTTAAAGATATGGTAGTGGTAGGTAGGTGTTTTTTGTTGTTACGTATTTTGGTGTGGTGAATATACTACTATTACTATTGGGACTTAGGGGTTGTTATATTAATAGTATTACAAATTTTACAGAGAGGCAAACGATCCGGTGCAACTCATGATACAACAAGACAAGATATCGCATTGCGCATGTCGTTCATTCTTGCTGTTCATCGGTATTCATCTGTCAACAGATTATGACGTAGTAGCTGCGGAGATAATGGATGTACTATTGGCGCGAAAGTACAAATTTGCGATTTTGTTAAATTATTATTGTTATTAATTGAACAAATATTAATACATTTGTAAAAGGGTTATTTGATCTTTATTTGAGTGCAAATATAATTAATGAAAAACAAAAAGATTCATTAGAAACAGCTCCATAACTTTTCTAAGAAAAAAAAATCTTTTAAGGCAAAGAATCTTTATCTCTAAACGATAAGACCCAATTAATGGAAAAATAAGGACTTTATAGACTGCATTTTGTGAAAAATGCATTCGCTTCCTTAATCGACAAACAGTGGACGAAAAAACACAAGAAAACCAAAATAGAATAAATAATTGACGAAACTACTTGTTTTTTTAAAACATTTTATTCACATTCGATTCAAAACACAAGTTTTTTCATCAATTTTGTTAATATGACGCGTCGAGCTGAGCAGAAAATAAGTAATTCTGCGACTTAATTGAAAGGAACAACAAAAAAAAGACACATGTTATGGACGATAAATGTTTTTCCAAGCACATTCACAGAATTCCGAAACTATATCTTCTATATTTTCCTTTTTAATTAAACATTTAAAGAACCAACACAACTCGTTCCATATAAAACACACGCAAATACCAAGAGTCAAAATGTACACTCCGCGACTATGACGTACATGCGCAGAACAAATCAAAAATGAAAACTTCAATGCGCTGTGCAACTAGTTATCGTTGTGAAAGTGCAAAAGTGTAATATTTTCTTTCACTACAACAACAAAATAAACTGTCTAAAATTTTGCAACGATAATAAAATACAACGCAACACAGTAAAATTTGTTTTATTTTGTTTGTTTTTGACAGCTTGCCAATTGCCTCCAGGGTTGTTACAAATTGGTAGGTAAAAGTGAGTTCACGATCTACAAAAGAAATAGGTATGAAGTTTCGCAATTTTACTAGGCCTGTTTCACCGGAATTTTATTAAATAAAAAGATCAGAAAAATCGATTGAATAAAATATGTACCTATACTAAATATCGACATTAAGTAAAGAAATAACTTCTTAGACCGTTTATCAATTGGACTAAATTTCTGCTAAACTAAATTTCAGTGAATACCCTTATTAGGTATTTCACCCATTAGCACATTTGGTCATAGGAATTTGCACCAGCTAGCTATCAAGCGACCGCATACAAAAGTTAATTGCTAGGTTCCACATTTCACTTCAACTCGAAATGAAATCGCAAATGAATTTTTGTGTTTTACATTTCACTGTATTCGATTTCGATTTCAAAATTTTCTGAATTGAGACCAAGTGAAATTGTGATTTGGAAAATAATTTTGAAGTTTCCGAATCGCTCGAAATGCAGAACACTGAAAACGAATTCACTCGATTTGCAATTTCGATTTCACTCGATTTCTGGAACCTAGCTATAAAAGTTGGCCAAATAGTTTTGAAATTTCGATTTTATTAATTTTATTGTCGAAATGTTTTCTATCGATTCCAATTTCCTATACAATCTTAGAATAATAATTTGATTATATCTCAAAGCTTTAGCGAATGTCCGAGGTCTGACAGCTGACACACATCCGGTTGGTCATCCAGAATAATCCGCAAGAACTCTCCGAATCGGGATGCCAAACGAACAAGCAAACAAATTTTATTTAAGTTTGAAGTCTATGTTTCTGTGTAATTGTGAAATTCAAGCGTAATTGCATCATCATCACTACTTGATGACGAGGAAGATGGTGAAGAAGATAAAATTAAATTGCAAAACTACATTCGAATATTCATTTTAATATTATTTTCCGAAATAATTACTTAAAATGCAAAACTATCAAATGCGACACAAAAAATGATTCAATGATTTTGACGTTTATAGTGTATGAATGTATTAGTGCTTCTGGTTTCGATTCCGAATTCAAATCCAGAAGCAAATCTTTTCAGGAGAAAAACTCTCAGTTGAATGCCAATTTGAGTCCGGATTGCTTCCGAATCGAAAACGACATTAGTTGCTTTCCATTCGGCTCAAGCAAATAGAAAAATTCACGCAGACGAATTGCGGTGAGAAGCTATGCCATATTGACCTGTCGCTAATTTTATTATTTTCACATGGGATTTAACCAATTTAACGGCGCATTTTTTTGGGAAGTGAGTATAATAAAATCAAAAGTGAGTAAAACAATTTTGCATGCAAAACCAAAAGTGAGTATAAAATTTTTGCATGTAGTAGGTAAAAGTGAGCTAGCTATGGATTCTCAAAAAAATACGCCTTAAGTTGTTTTAAGTAAGTTGGTACCTATACATATTATAAATAATATATTTTGTTGACAAATGTCGGCAAATTGTCTTACCAAATAGTTCAAGCACCCGAAGTGCGCGTAAAAGTTGGCGTATTTTTTTGGGAAGTGAGTATAACAAAACCAAAAGTGAGTATACAATTTTTGCATGTAAAAGTAATGCTGGATTTACATTACCACGCCACGCAATTTTGCATGACTTTAAAGAGAGAGATCCGTTTGCTACAGTCAAGGCTAATGAACTGTAAGAGTGAGACCACAAATCTCCATAAAAAAGTTATGGCGGCCTAAATTCAACTTTTAGGCTTGTGGTTTTACTCATACACATCATTAGCCTTGACTGTGGAAACACGGATCTCTCTCTCTGAAGTCATGCAAAAATGCGTGTCGTGGTAATGTAAATCCACCATAAAAGTGAGCTAGCTATAGATTTTCAAAAAAATACGCCAAGTGTTACCACTTACTCGTAGTTTACGGAAGATAAACTGCCATTAAAACTTGTTTGCTATAATGACAGATTAAATTTGCTGCCTGTCATCGAAAATTCAGAGTACATAATGTATATATCCGACAAAATGGTAGAACCAGTTAATTTTTAACTTCCCATTTACTTTTGACAATGCCACCCAGCCTTAGGGCAAATATGCGGTTTTGATTCTTATGAACAAAGGCATAAAAAAATATCTACTAGCAATTTATCATTCACACTATAGTAGGTGGGACATCACAAAATTGAAAATTCCATGGATTCTCCATTTAACCGTTGCCTAATGCATAGTGACTTAATTTCGTCTTAATTGCCGTCCGCCGGCAAACGGGGGCTATAATTACTCAACAGAAGTCACTTAAGCTTCGTGCTCTTACTACCACACAGTACATACATCAACCAGACTGAATTAAAAGTTACCGCCAGAACTAGTTAAGTGACAAGTGATTGTCATCGAAAAGAACATCGACGAGTCGCAACAAGTTTTCCACTGGATTGCGACAATGTCACCGCATCAGCATGGCATATACGCCTAGCCGCGGTAATGAACTTGCTAATTGACAAAATGTCTTAATTACTGCAACTAACCTTGTTTAGTTGACATGCTAACCTCATGTCACTGTCAGAATTTTGCCCGTCCAAAGAGAACTGTTTAACAACCAAGTTGAACAGGTAAGCGCGATCTTTATAGGTATGCGCAATAATTCTTTCAAGGCTATCGCATCGAAATTACCTTCAGCATCAAGGCTAAATGAATTGTTTACAAGTCCTGAACTCACTCGAATCCCTTTATAACATTGACGCGGAAGATTGTTCCGGTTTTACTGCGTCTGGATTCCATCGTGTATGTGCCTTCGTTTTGGTTAACTTGTTTCTGGTTTATCTAGCTTCTAGACAGATCGGTGCATCTTTTGTTGTTTACGTTGCAAATCACGTGAGACGCACCTGAAAAGTATAATGACGTGCTTTGTTATGATGCATATGCTGCATTGCTACTAGATGCATCCACTCCATGACTGTGTGCAATTAGTTGGACAATCAAACTTAATGCGGCAATTAGCCAAAAGTTAAGTCGTAAAGATTTTTGTTAGATGCGACGTGTGCCGGCGGAACAAGTGCGCATGAGTGACGAGTACGTTTGTTTGGGGGTCAAGTGCATACCCAGCGATGACCTTTCAAAAAGAAAATATCTGACTTATAGGTATGTGTCAAATAGAACCTTGACATGATCTGTATGTAACACTTCGTGTGTTATGAAACGAACGTAGTACATTGTTTGAGTTTGATCTCAAATCTGACGTATTGGTAGTTGTGATTTTATTTCCCATGGCGTGAGGGGGATCTAGAAATTTTAAGAAATTTGTGGCGTGATTTCAAGAAACAACTATACTTGTTAATTGGGCATTTGAAGAAATGAGGTTAAATCGGTGCGTGGACGTGTACGCGCGGTAGAAGATTCATTTCTTTGGCGTGTTTGTGATAATTAGCTTTTGCATACTCATTCCGTTTGTCGATATTTGTTTTGGTAATGGCTTTTCGCCTTATATACTATGGGATTGAGCAACGAGAGAAATGCAGTACATAATAAACAAAAAACATAATAATGTAGGTACATAGGTTATTTTACCGTTTTAGTATCGGCAATATTTGCAGTATCTGTTTGTATTTGTACCCTGACAAGAGCTCCCATATTATGCTCCGCTGAGATTTAGCAAGCTCTTTGCTCTGCACGGACTTATACGAACTGTCAAGATCACGTATCCTGCAGTTTCTATACTGACATAGTGGACAATATATTATAACCACCAGCATAATATACAACATTCTTAGTAAAAGACAATTAAAAATACAGTTTATTTAATAAATTATAACATTTTATTCAGCTTATCTCCTGCAGTAACTGTTATGGATGCTTGGCATCACTTGCATTTCATGTGAATTTAGAATGAAGTAAACAGAACCCATGATTTGGCTAGACACATGATCATCAACTCGTGTTTTATTTAACTGCGTAAATATCTAAGAACAAACTATCTAAAACAGTAACATATTTTATTTCGACAATAACCACCCCGTTTGCCCAGCGATAGGCAATGAGCGATACAAGGACCCTTGCCCAGAAAAGCCAAAACATCACAAGTGAAACGCTTTTGGCGAATAGGCGCACGCTCTGCTGCTGCTTCCAAATCGGTCTGACCAACGAATTCTAGCTCGGCAAGTCCTTCTGGATCAGCCAGAGGTGATGCAGTTGACAGAGCACAAATGACTCCAAAAATTGCAAATAACACGAGAGTAAGCTTCATTTTCTTGAATCGTATCTCAGAATGAGCGACTATTTACTGAATGTGATAAACTTCTTCCAGGCGTTCTCATTTTATAGAACACCAGACAGCTTAGATGACACAATACATAAGTACATAGCTATATCACGTAAAATTCTTAAAATGAAAATTAAACAAAAACAGCGGTCTGGATTTTCCCGAGATAAAATACCTCCACAGTCATCCAGCAATGGCCCATAAGCCATAAACATCACAGGGTATGCCCCAGAGAAGTATAGAAATCTGTATTTAGTTATACAAGGTTAAGTTCAATTGATAAGTTGGGATGATGAAAAAAAGACAATTTTTAGAATCGGTGTTTATTTGACATTCGCATTGCTGCTAAGCTTTTATGTAGAAAGAGCTTCGCCCCGATAATACCTAATAATTTTTTTTTTTAAAAAGCCAATGTGGAATAGCAAAAAACCCACCTAACCTATGTTTTCCATTTTTTGAGAAGCTTTGCAGATAGGTATTAGTATTACATAGTTCTGCACTTAAATTGTTTTAAGTTGTATATTCCTCTGGAAATATACCCCCCTGAAGCGAGTTCCATATAGTTACCTTCCTCTAGCCCACAGAGTTTTGGAAAAGTGATTTACATTGTAACAAAAATAGCATTCTTCAGCTTCGAGTCTAAGTTAAGTAACAGACAGGTATAAAGGTGAAGGTGCGGTGCGCCACAATAGTTTACTCAAAGCGAAAAGACATTATTCGAGATTTGACTATTGTTCTTTGTTTTAGTGAAGGTTTAGTGAAGCTGGGGTAAGGTAATGACCTGTTTCTTCTATGGCCAGCTGTATATATTTGGTTTGATAAGCTCGAGTTCTCATTTTTTTTGGAGAAGTATTTACAGGAACAAACTCAGAGAGTTTTTGACCCCCCTGTAACTTTGGAACGAATTTGAAAGCCCGAAAGCAGCATAGAGAAATAAAAATACCCCCTTTTGATTTTCGATTGTTATTGGGATAACTAACCAGAGAGTAAATAGCCGTAAACACGGATGTCAATTTTCCCCCACAAGAGCATTAGACAAATATAACCTCGAAACCACCTAAAAAAATAAATACGGTAGACGCTCGATACAGTGAACCTCTGTATAGTGAACTATCCAATATTAGTGAACCACAAAAATTTTACACAGACTACTCTAAATAGTGAACTATGGAAATCTCGATATAGTGAACTCAGACTTTTTTTTCGCAATCAACGAAAAAGGTGACAGTTTTGCAATGCGCCTGCCTGACAACTATTTTTCAAAACAATTTATAATTCATTTGTGTGTTTTTCTGATATTTTAGTTATGAAACGCTTACAAGAAAAATCTGTGCAATTGAATTTAAAGAAGACACAAATGAAGGTTATAGTTCAAAAATTTAATTCATTCATTCTTTATTGAAAAAAATTACATTTATATCAAATTAAGCTTTGGTAAAAATACATTTAAGAACTCCCGCTCAAAATAGTGAACAATTTCGATATAGTGAACAGGCCTGGTTTTTATTAGTTCACTATATCGAGCGTCTACTGTAAATAAATAAATAGGTGGCGCAACAGGCGGGTAGACACCCAAGGCCTAGCTTCTCGCAACCATTCGTTTTTGTGTGAGTTTCTATTTTTGGGACGAATGGAAGGGACCTACAACTTTATGCCGAGTCCGAACGGCTGAATTGAGAAGCTTTTTTATGCCAGTCATACTCTCGGATGTTTGTCAGACATCCTTTAAGATGTAATTTGTGTTTTTCCGGGGATCGAACCTGGGATCCCTCGCACAGTAGTCCAGCACACTAACCACTGCGCTAGTGCGCTACTGCGCCCACCACCTCTTGTACATAAATGCGACCAAATATACGTAAGACTCTTATTAAAAGACAATCAAAAATACAGTTTATTTAAACAAATTATCACATTACATTCAGCTTATTGCCTACAAACACAAATTTTATTTCGATTACAATAACCACCCCGTTTGCGCAGCGCTAGGCAGTGAGCGACACAAGGACCCTCGCCCAGAAAACCCAAAACATCACAAGTGAAACGCTTTTGACGAATAGGTGCACTTTCTGCTGCTGCTCCTTCCGAATCGGTCTGACCAACGAATTCCAGCTCGGCAAGTCCTTCTGGATCAGACAGAGGTGATGCTGTTGACAGAGTACAAAGGACTCCAAAAATTGCAAACAACACGAGAGTAAGCTTCATTTTCTTAGATCGTATCTCAGAATGAGCGACTATTTACTGAATGTGATTAATTTCTGCCCGGCGTTCCTATTTTATAGAGCACCAGACAGCTCATATCACGTATACAATTTTTAAAATGAAAATTAAACAAAGACATCGGTCTGGATTTTCCCGAGAAAAAATACCTCAACTGTCGTCCAGATATGGGCCATAAACATTTCAGGGAATGCCCCCTGTAGAAATCTGTATTTGGTTCTACAAGGTAATTGAGCTCCGTTGATAAGTAGCGATGGTGAAACAAAAATAATTTATAGAATCGGCGTTTAAGTGACATCACATTTTTATGAGTTTCCAATATTGGGAGGGGTGTGAAGATAAGCAAATCTTTTGTTGCTAAATTATGACTATTCGTAATTGTGTTTTATTTTCCTCCGAAGATGATTCCAGAGTGATTACCTTACGAAAATTTAATTTTCCTTAACTCTCAGAACCAATTTCGACTGCCAAATACACACATAGGTTTGTGATTTTATTATGTCAGACTATGTCAAACTACATTAAACACCGTTTGACAAACTTAAAATTTTGTTTGAAAAGAAAAAATGTGACTATCATAATAGGCAAATGCTAATAGCCTATTCACACCGCACTGAAAACTGAGTTTTCGACAAAAAGTTTACGAAAACTCGTCGATGCATTCACTTCACACCAACCAGTTTTCGTTTGACGTTTCACTTTCAATTAGCTGTGCAACTAGATATGAAATGTTTGTGACGACTAAATTTGTATTTTAGTAACAAAACTCCGCTCGTATTGACATAATATACAAATTAATTAATAATCGTTAACTTATGGTTTAATGCATAAAATAATTAACATAAGCAATAATCAAAATCAAAACATCTCAAAATAAGTTGTGGCAGGTAGTGCTGCCGTTTTGTTTATGGTGCAATAATAACAAGACATTAGGGGTATTTACTTAAACGCGTAAAAACCTCATAAACTGCGTAAACTGCAGAAATTTATACCCTCGTAAATGAACTGTCAGATTTTGTATGGAGAATAGTTTACGCAGACCTCATAATTTTCCGCGACGATTTAGGCTCGGAAATCAACCGCGGAAAGTTACGCAAGTCACAAATGTCAAACAGCCGTATGAATTGTTTGTTTGATTCCAGATTTACAGTCGATTTACGCAATAACATTTCCGAGAATGTTCATTTAAAGCACCGCAGAAATTTATACATTTACGAGCTGCATAAATTTATCAGATTAAGTGAATACCCTTCTTGCTCATTTGTAAACAAAAAAACCAGAAGAAACGACAGCACTGATTGAGAGCTATCCTGTCAGCAGTTTCGCTGAACTCGCTGAATGTTGCAAAAGGTGTGTCTGCTTCAAAAACCCAACGATTGGAAGTCATTTTCGTGGCGTTTTCATGGCGTTTTCATGGAAGAGGACTTCAAACAACTCGTTTTGAAAACTGCAGTATGTATGGGAAACTGTTTTCAATAAAGTTTTCGAGAGTTTTCGCGAAAACTGAGTTTTCGACTCGGTGTGAATAGGGTATAAGGTTTGAATAGAATACCTTTTAAAAAATTCATTTCGGACTTTTGTAGTCGAAAAATTATTTTCTAACATAAGAATTTTTTTGGACGACTTTTGACTCCATATCCTGTCATGGATGCATGGATGCGAGCTTTGTCATATCTCGTAGCGCCGGCAGGCCGTTTTCCGCTACACCAGAATGATGTTTTGCCGTAGGGCCTAAACCATAATTGTCTTTGTGCAGAAACTAGGAGCCACATTTCACAGTATGGCTTTATGAAACTAAGCTTGTCATTCTGTCATCCACAAACCACACCGAAATCTGGTGCACATTTGATAGTGTTACTGTCAATGGTTTAGTGATTAAAGTCTTTAGCTAATGGAGAATTTAGTACCTATAGTGCTGAAATTAAAAATCATATTCAACTTTCGGATAGGTAGCTGGGCTTATACTAGGAAGAATTTCAACTCTCTGACTAATAACCTTACCTGGGATGCCATGCTATTCATAGGAGTGAACGCATTGATCAGTTAAATACGATTGGAGGTCAACTGCCTATCAAACAATAACTTAACATAAATGAGCTACTAATTTATTTTAGCGATCAAAGTTCATTCCTGTTCTTCACTGATTTTGTTGTCTATGCTAAGAATAGTCTGAAATCCGTTTGTCATTAAAAAAAAATCGAATCTCGACACGACACGTGATTTACCAATTTAAACTATAATCTCCCACTTCATTTCTGAATAATTTTAACCAATTATATAAATTTCTGTTATAAGGTCGGTTTATCGACTTCCTCTCTCTTCTCATTAAAAAAAAATCTAGAAATGAATAATCAAATTTATTTCTACTGTTAACCACCAACGACTTCCTCATTCATGGCTTTGATAAAAAAAAAAAAACAAGTTCATCGACCTAAGAAAATTTGCAATTTCTAAAACTAAATCCATCTGATGGATTCATTTATTTTAATTTGTTGTTTGAATAATAATTAGCCAAAAGGTGAACTTCCGTCAACAGAGTTAAATGTTTCCTACTTCGTTTAAGTTTGAAGTCTCCCTTCAAGGAGCAATGAATCAATTATATCGTTTCCCTTGAAGATGGCTTGTGCCTCCTCTCCCACCCAGTTGAAAGGAATCATATATAGTTAAATGGAATCCACAGTAATGCGCGTCAGATTTAATTAACACTAAATGGGAAGGAAGGCGTACGGCAATGGCAAAATGTATTTATTTGCAAAATAATCAAGAGACAAGAAAATGAAGCTACATACGAGTAGCTAATTTAAATTTTCCAATCGAGACTTTAATTGCTAAACAGGCGAAGGGTTAGCCTTAGCATAGGCCAGACGAAAACAGTAAACACTTGTATAAAACATTTAAATCTGAGCTTTTGTCGCCTGTCATTAGGTTGGAATCGCATCGTTAAGTAGTTGCAGGGTTTGCGGTCAAATGGAAATTGAAATTCTATTCGACAAATCGACAAAAACCATGTCGAAGATATCCATAGAAGAGGGATTCATTTGCACTTATAGTATAGGGTCTAGGCGATGTATTATGTAGGCACTTGTTTCGTAAACAGCAAGTACGGGTATTCCAAGAGGACGGACGGTTGGAAGTTTGAGGTGGAAATAAACAAATGAATTATTTATTTGGGTACAACTGTCCCCGATAAAGTAAGGCGATAGACATCCGCATGCACAAGGTTCATTGGTCTTCGGATTAATAGCACAACAGTGAATGTTTTAATAGAAATTAATCAATTTCTAAGAAAGGATTTGACTGATTTAGAATGATGCGATGTATTTCGAAGTGCGGTAGCAGGCCCTGATACACGGACAAAAATTATATGCAACTAATGCGACGGCGACCACTTCCGCATTTTTTTACCCATCACAGAAAGATGTAGGTAGGTATATTCTGTTTGCCATTACATTTGTAAAGATGCAAGTACACGTCACATACGTATGTAGCTCTGACGTAATTTTGATGTCAGAGTATATGGTGCCAATGGCCGCGTTCCATTGACCGCTAGATGACTAGCGGTATGCCAAACTCCATATAAAAAAACTGACATTTCAGCATATGCGCTAGAGCTCTAGCACATTTTGTGAAATATCCTTTTCTGGGAAATTTTTCAATCTAGCACAAAATGAACTGCTAGATTGAAAAAAATAACGAACTGTCAAAACAAAAGTGAAAGTGCAGAAGTCAAATATTTCCAATTTGGTGTGAAATGGGAATTCAAGCTTCTATGTAATTAATATACATTGTATTTGTTTATTTAAATTATAATGTATTAATAAATATGCGGCATGATGGCACAAAACACATTTTTGACTCTCATGAAGATGAAATAATACGAATTCAAATTGGTTTTAATGTCACTTTGCCGCTACCGCTAGATCTCTAGCGCCAGCGTTCCTCCATCAGGGATATTATGTGCTAGATGACTAGCGGTCAATGGAACGCGGCCAATGTCTACATGCCGTGTACTAGCTCTCACATAAGGTACACATACGTATGTGTGTACTATCCTAGCACATACGATTTGTGACAGTACCCTACATAATATCGAATGGTTACCTGCACTGTTCAGTGTTCGTATTTATTTTTCAATGCAATTTCAGCATTTCAGTTTGTGTTTTGTACGAGCAGCATGCTATTTAGTTTGTTGTACGTCATAAAAGTCAAAATGGGTCTAAATCAGTCTGAGAATTCTTTTCACCGTTCTGGTTATCCTAGATTGATCACGTGATGAGTTTTTCAGTTGAAGTTTCTTTCGCTTTTCAAGAAAACTGGTCGGAAAATTATCGACAAATCTAGTTCAACTTATCAAACTAGAAATTACAGGATTCCCTCTTAAAAAAAAAACTTTTTCAGCGTCATGCAATATGTCATCCTCCTATTCTGTAAACGTCATAAAAGGCAGCGTAATTGATAGGGTGCATTGATCAATTTAAGGATCGCTTTAAAAAATAAATAGTTGGCGCTACAGTCTTGTAGACACCCTAGGCCTAGGGCCTAACTTCTCACAACCATTCGTTTGTGAGTTTTTATTTAAGGACGAATGTAAGGGACCTACAATTTTATGCCGAGTCCGAACGGCTGAATTGAAAAGCTTCTTCAGGACAGTTATTCTCTCGGATGTTTGTCAGACGTTCGCAAGAGATGGCGCAGTGGAAAAAACCTTAAGATGTAATTTGTGTTTTTATCCGGAGATCGAACCTATGAGCTGGGAGCCCTCACACAGTAGTCCAGCACAGAACACTAACCACTGAGCCACTGCGCCCACAAGGATCGCTTTAAGATGGTAAAATAAGAGACCGTTGTTAACTATTATATATGGACTGCTAGCAGACGTCTTCGCGTTGGTTCCAACATAACCACTAGCCCTCTTGGTTCGGAGCGGAATAATTTGGAAATTTACACTTTTTTGAAGTGACATCTATTGTTAACAATGACGCAACAATTTAAACTTTAACCGTTTTGCTTGCCCATTTCACTAACGCCCAATTATAGGTGTCTCCAGCATTCTATGGAGAAATCCAAGATGGTTCGTCATTTTGTTCCACTTATTTTTCGCTCCGAACCAAGAGCGCTAGTTTATGTTGACGTAATTTTCTGGGAAAATTTTATATGAACTGACATTTCACTAGCAGTCCATATACAATTTGGGTGATCACAGAATCCGTCGTATTCGGAATTTTGCTACGAACCCCGAAAGAACTATCACAGAATCCGCCGTATTGGCCATTTTTGCTACGAATTTAATCCGTCATAGTGGATTCTGTAATCCTTCGTCTCTGCAATCGACCGCACAAAAGAAGTTCTGAATTCTCTTGCAGAGGACTTATTTGAAGTTGAATCCAGAAACCTCTCCTACTCGAACCTATTTTAGAGTGTCTACTGATTCCTTGCATAGATTCGTTAATAGAAAATCGTACGGACAGATTTATGGTCAACGAAGACATTCTACCATCGTTTCAAGAAGCCTTTCACCCAGGTTTTGCTGCAGTTGAGCGGGTGAACGAAATGGAAAAGCTAACATGTCACTTTGATAATGCAATTTCGTTGTCAGCCTTTGGTGGTCGAGTGATCCTTCTACCGAAGTTTTGAAATTGCTTGACATTATGTAACAAGACTTACTTTAAAGCTACATACTTATTGCATACGGTTTCGGCCACGCTTCCAGTGACCACAGCTAGTGTTAAAAGAACCTTTTCAACTATGAAAAAGATTAAAACAGTGTCCCGAAGCGTTATGGGAAATGCAAGATTAAGCTCACTTGCTATGATATATGTTCATTCAGATGTTAACGTGGATCCAGATAAGGTCATGACAAAAGAAAATCAGGACGTCTTTTGCTTTAAAAAATGTGCGTACAAAAATAATTTAAGTTTGTTCGTTTAAGTACATACGATTTAAAAACTAATAAAAATCAATGAATTGGAATATGTATAGTTTTTTGTTTAAATAATTCCTCGTAAGATTGGGAACAAATGGAAGGGACCTAACGCAAATGGGACCAACAATTACTCGAAGAATTCTGTATATATTCTGATCTGGTAAAAGGATTAATACAGTTCCAATCCAATAGGTTAGCGTTAGGTACTAATTCTTTAACAAACACTTACATATTATACCAAACATACTTTTAGACAATATTGCAATTTTTGTACAATTTCACAGTACAGTTTCCTAATTTCATATTCATATGCCTGCATATAAGAAACACATAAAACAATTCCTTATTTTTTTTTTGTAATTTTGTTTTTATTATTAGAAATAGCATTATTATTCATAGTATTTTTTTTTTATTTTTTGCATTAAAAATTACAATTCAACCCATTTTGAATGAAATTCCCCGCTTTATTACAATTTGTTTTATTTAATTTTTTTTTGTTTTGATGCTGCAGTTAAGTTAATTTTACAATGTATTCATCTTTTGTAATTAAAATTTCGTTAAATGCTTCGCAATGTTAAAAATTTACTGAATTTGCAATAACATATAAATATTTATTTTTTTATTTTAATTGATATTTAAAAATGTTACTCATTGCATAATATTCGGATAAATAGGGAGTACAATAATTGGAAAAAATAAAATACCTTGCAATAGATACTTTTTTGTATAAATGTTTGTTTGTAATTATTTTGTTTGTGATGTAAAAGGACTTTGAAACCACTGAATTGGGTTGTTTAGATAAGAATTGATTATCCGCATTTTTCTATAAATAAATTGCAGTTGATACTGAATTAAAAAATGTTTGGTTGATTTTAATGTATTTTTCTTAATATTATTCATAAAAAATATTAACTTTGCTTACCCAATTATATAAAAAGGAAGGTGGATTGGTATTTACTTTTAATAGGGTGAAGCAGATGTATTTGGAATCCAATTATGTTTATTTTGTACATTGTACATTACTGAAATAGATATAAAATGTTTTAGAGGTTTTATTTTGTATGAATATGCGACTTAGATTGCTGTTAATTTGTACCACAGATACAATAACATGTGATTACTAACCGGAAGGACAAAACACGAAAAGTATACTGTTGAGAAGATAGAGCCCTATTTCTGCCAAGTTTGTTTTTATGGAACGCGCACCGCCGGCTACTGGACGATATGCAGGAAGGGTGATTTAATTCTGGGTTCCTTTGTAAGAAACATTTTTTTACGAATTTTCCGCCGTTCGTGTGAGAAGGAGAGCGTTAAACTGTATTGGCTGTACGTTCAAGAATGTGGATGTATTTTAAAAGGCCAAAATGCATTGACTAAATTGGCTTGGCCACATGAAGCGAATGGACAATAATGCTCCAGCCAAGAGGATCTTCTAATATCAAAGTCTGAAACAACAAGGAAGACCGAACCTCCGTTTCGACTTGCGCTTGGACTTGCCAATTGGAAGAAAATTGCCAGGAATCGCAGAGACTTGACAGACTCTTTACAGACCAAAAGCCAACTATGTAAAAAATATTAAATAGATCCCTTATCCACAACATTACTGATGTATTCGAACACTGCGGTAGAACCACTAGAGTCATGCTCCGTAAGTGGAGAATAGAGTTTCTATGCCTAAGCTGCCGTGACGTAGGGGAAGTGGAGTCAATCCAAAAGAAGACCTGCAAAAACGCCGCCTACCGTTCTCTTGGATCCAAGTTCTTCGAAAGCACAGCAACAGCAGTGTTAGCATCCTACCAGATATCGGAGCTACTGCCCTTTATAAGAAGTACCAAACCAATTCGTTCCGAAGCCGGCCAGTCACTTGATGAGTTTTCTTCGTTAGTCTAACTTTTCATACGGGCTTCACACCATCGGCCTGTTAGGTATCCGAATCTACGTTGTGCGTATTTTTATCCATCACATTTTTATCCATCTTCTCACCTTCGGTCACGTAAGCAGCAAGTGACATTTTTGAGCTGTTTTTGGTTATGTTCTAATCTAACTCATTGAAATCCTGAGTAAAGCTTTAAGTTCATCTTCCGAAGATTGTTTTAAATCTTTCTTCACAGTCAAGGTAGATGTACACAATTTGTTCTGATTTGTTTAATGACTACTTCTATGGCATCGGTGTGAAGTGAATAAATAGAAGTAGCAGTGGATGAAAGAAAAATTTAACCGACAATCAGCTTTACATTGATCAATAAAGAATTAAAGTGACTATTTTTAACAGCACCATTTAATTGAAAAACGATTTCATAATTATTCAAATATTAGGACAGGAAATAAAATGACATAGAACTTTCAACGGAAGGCAAGCATTATGTAGCTTCAATTGAGGAATCAATTTAAGATAAAGATGCAGATAATGTTCTCACTTCCTAATTTGTAATGAATTTCGTTTATGTTTCTTCAAATGTTGAAAAAGAATTATTATTTAGCAGGTAAAAAATCTATAATTTGTTTTGTAAATGTTTTCATTGTTTCTGATTCCATAAAATGCAATTTTAAAAATTTATTTTGTATATTAATAACTTAACTATTTTCCTTTTCGAAGTAGTTAAATATTTATGCGATCAGCTTGTTGTTTTCATGAGCGTTTTTTTTTTAGTTGGTTGTACAATTTATAATTAAACCCTTTTTAGTTGCAGCACACTAAGCAGAATTTCGGTTTTTTTAGTATTATATTTATTAATTAAAAAAGAAAATCATACTTCGTTTAACAATTTGCACTTTTTAGTTTATTAGTTGTTTTTGGAATAAAAAAAAATATTTTGATTTTAGTTGTTCGCTTTTATTAAGTTTATTTATTTGCTATTCATGTTTAGGTTAGTTTAGTTGTAAAAAATGTGTGAAGAAATTCGTAGAAAACGTGGAAGAGAAAAATTTAAATTTTTTTTGTTTATAATTTTGGTTATGTGAAGTAGTTTTTGCTTAAGATAAGAGATTTTTTTTTGTTATATAATTTTTTTTTGTTTCTTCTATATAAATAGTTAGGAAGGTTTGAAAATTGCTTCTGTGTATTTCATATATTCTTAAGGTTATATTGGTTTTTATTTTGTTAATATTTGCTATTACTTTTTAGATGAAATTGATCAAATATTCTTTTTACGGAAATTGTGAGAAATTATAAGCAGCAAAGGTGCTGATATAGAATTATTTGCTTGGATTTAGATTTTGTTAGTTTTTATGCAAATATAGCAACAAATTTCAGTTGTATTGTAAGCGAGAAGCGACTAGGGATAAGCAATATAAGTAGTTTCGAGGTTCAGAAAGGAAAACTGTTTAACTGTGACATACTTACATCTCTTAAAACGATATCAAATGAGGCAAGACAACCAAAAGCGAGAATACTGAGCCGACAATCTACTACTGGAGAGAGGAGAGCCAAATTAGTTTGCTGTCAAATCGTAAAGATGTACTCGGAAGTTCATATTTACTTTTACTATTTGCAAAAGACACAACTCCACGTTTCGCAAATCTGTGCCTTCAAATCTACATTATTTCATGTAAAGGGTGTACACGAAGTGAGTTTGAACTGCACGGAGAAGTTGAGGATGCCTTCCTTACGAATTCATTTTGTTTGAAATATTTTTAAAATAAATAAATAAATATCTGGTGCATAGACGACTGGTTTGTGACCTATGCCTAGTCTATAAATACTACCATGGCAAATAAAAAAAATAAATAAATAGGTGGCGCAACAGGCGGGTGACACCCAAGGCCTAGTTTCTCGCAACCATTCGTTTTGTGTGAGTTTCTATTTTTGGGACGAATGGAAGGGACCTACAATTTTATGCCGATTCCGAACGGCTGAATTGAGAAGCTTTTTCATGACAGTCATACTCTCGGATGTTTGTCAGACGATCGCGAGAGGTGGCGCAGTAGAAAAAACTTTAAGATATAATTTGTGTTTTTCCGGGGATCGAACCTGGGATCCCTCGCACAGTAGTCCAGCACACTAACCACTGCGCTACTGCGCCCACCCACCATGGCAAATATTGCGACTAATTTAATGAAATTACTCCTCGAAATGAGAAGTGTGATCGCCCACTACAAATAAACGTGACAACTTTTCAAAATTCACTTTTTCAAGGTTTAAAAAAAACTTCAGAACTCAGTTCCTAGGGAGATTTTTCCAGAAGACTTGCAACAATTTAAGCGCATAAGTAACACCAATTCGCAAACACATCGGGGCGGGTAGTTGTTAAAGCGTTAGGTTCACATTTACTGACAGAAGTACATATTAAAAAAAAAATTAAAGCGTTTTCAATTCAAATTTAAATTCCTGTGTATTAGCTAATTAGGTAGGATACCTTGGTACATGAGTTGGGGACATTCGATTATTATGACCACCATTGATCGCTAAAGTTCGCAAAAATAACTCTTCGACATTAAGTACGTTAAGTACTCTAAGGTCAGATCACGTATGATATGAGGATAATCTTCGGCGGTAAGCTACAACACAAATCATCCTCGACGGACCCATCATCATTGATCATTTAATGCCTTATACATTGATTCATAGTTGTATGGCTGTAGACGCGCCTCTAATTTATAAAGGGATTTAGCCAACGGGAAGAAAAAGTATAAAAAAAATCTTTTTGGCGTCATGGGTAAACTGAGTGTCGCCGTGCAGTTCTCACATTTAGAGCTAGGCTCATGGATGGCGATCGTGGTCATAAATCTACACATGTTAGTCGTACACAATCTAACTCAACCTAAGTCAATTGGTTGCATTCGCAACTATTTAAGCTAAAGTACATGTTAACCTTCTGATTGGCATAGGTACACTATCACACTCAACTTGTAACTTGTAAATTTGTATGTCCTAAGTTTAATATTTTATTTCGAATACGAAACAAGTAAAAGTGTTATCAGCGGCCTGGTGTACTGTACAGGTACAAGCATGTGTCCAAGATTGGTTTTGTATGGGAGGTACCAGAACTACTTGACCGGCCAGAAGAGAAGAACCTGACGACGGTAAAAACAAGTTCCCTCACAAAATTTAATTAACCTAAGTCGATTTGTTTGGACGCTAATGTGCTTTCAACAGACAGAGAGATACATCGGTCGAATAATGGATTTGAATGGGAGGTAACAGAACTACTTGACCGACATGGACCATTTTTAATACCAACCTGAAAACCGTAAAAATCACCCCTATACCCGTTGGCGTTTGTCGTATACGACTCATGTTTCGTGTTGATTTTTGTTTTAACTTTTGTTAACAGTTTTGTTTTGTTTTCTATGTGTTCACCATTATTTCAATTCATTTGTTTAAAAAATGTTACAAAATTCGACTAAAAAATGAAGTGAAATACGAGTCGTTTATGACAAACGCCAACGGGAATAGGGGTGATTAGGACCTCTCCCAAATTTCAGTCGCCTAAGTCCATTCGTTTGGACGCTATCGTGATTTCAGAGACAGACAGAGAGACAGACAGACAGACGGATATGGCTAAATCGATTCAGAATGTGATCCTGATTGAGAATATATATACTTTATGGGGTCTCCGGTGACTCCTTCTTGGCGTTACAAATGCAATGGCAAAGTGAATATATCTTCCTGTGGAGGGTATAAAAAAACTTTCCAGAGGCAGCAGTGATGAGGAAGTACTTACGGCACACAAACTAATTTTGTCCGCAGAAGTAGCTGCTCGACATTGAGTTCCTCACGTTTTCTGGTATTCTAATCTAATCAATTGGCCCAAATATTACAGGGACAGTATAGTTTAAAAATGTTCACGAAAATCAACTATAATTTGCGGAATAGCAGCAAGAAGCAAACAAAAAATATAGCACAATCCTACCGGTATCCAAACAAGCACACAATTCTCATTAGCTACCTCGACCTGTATTCGTATCTATTTAAATTAAAATCAGACAAAATCCATAATTCGATGGTAAGTTTGATGCAAGCATTTAACTATTTAAAAAATTGTATTATTAGCACATATTTTTTTGTATTCTTTAACAACAATATTTCTTAGTAAGCACACTTTTTCTTGTTAATCTTTAAGTTAAAAAACATTTTTTTTTGTTTTACTCGTCTTATAACTAACTTTATATTTTTTAATATGAAAAAATTGTTTAGTAACTCAGAGCTATCTAAAAGCATCGAAAATGACTTAAGCTAGTTCTCAGACCATAAAAATATAACTGAAATCCACACAAGAAGCCTTTATTAGGAAATGTAAAAAGTACAACAATAAATTTATAAAAACAAACAACCAAGATTCTGAATAAATATTTAAACAAGAAGGCTTAAGTTGTTACTGTTAACACTGAAATATGTTAGGACACTTATTTTTAACCGCACACAATTTAGAATTAAGTGTAACTTCTAAAACAATTGATTTTTTTTGTTTATTTTGTTTCTTAAGAAGATCACAAGAGTTTTTTTTTTCTTTAAATTTACTTTATTAAAATTCTAAATTAAAATGTTAATTTGTTGATAGTTTTATCCTTAATCATAGTATTTGTTTAATGATAAAAATGTTTTTTTTTAACTATTCTCTTTTTGGTTTTATCTTTATAGTATAGGTATGTATATACTTAATTTTTACATTTCTTATAGCTAAATATATTTTTATATAATATATAATATATGTTATAAATTCTGTTATATATCTTTTGTTAAATTAGTTTCATTTTTGTTTGCCTTATTGTTAGATTCTTAAACGTGTTCTTTTTTTTTTTTTTTTGTCTTTTTAGTTTATTTTGTTAACAATGTTGTTTTTATATATTTAAAGATGTAAAATTGTTTAAAAGCTATTTTAGCTTGGTTTTAGTTTAAAAAAAAGTTTGTATGTATTTCAATAGAGTTAACGCAAACATATAAAAACAAATTGTATTCAATTTCAAGAGCGCGGTAACGGTCTTTATAAATAGGGGGATCAACTTTTATTTTCAAATATGTACATATCACAAAAAAGACACCCCAATATAAAATCTCATGCACTTTGGTGACAGTAACCCGAACGATTTGACATGTGAAATGATAACTTGTTTTGTGATGTCGTTATTTCAAACTCAAAGGGCTAGAGACGGTACTGCATTAACATGCTTTGACTGTCTTTGTCCATGTACATTGTACACACTCAACCAATTTCGAAAGGGGTCGTTTTGAAGTGGGCTGAAGACAATAAGATTATTCCGGACAATCAGTTTGGCTTTATGAGACGATTTGGCGGGGCATGAGACGATTCATGCCGCGTCGAAATTGGTGTCCGACATTCAGTGCCACAAATGCAAGAACCAACTCACGGGTGCCTGCCTGGTCGACTTTGAGAAGGCCTTCGACATCGTATGGTTGGAGGGGCTCTTCTATTAGCTGACTAGGTTGTGTTTGCAAAAACCATTGCAATATTTTGATTTATGACATGCTTATGGGAGATAAGTTCGTTGTCAAAGCTGACAACGTGACTTCGAGCAAAGTCTTCGCAATTAAAAACGGCTTACAACAGGGAGCGGTGAATTCTCCGATCCTGTTTAAAATTTACACGAGTGATCTGGTGGGTTCCCTCAGACATGCTAAAGCGTACTCAGACGATTTAGTGGCGTACAGATCAGGTCCAAAAGTCGAGGTCATGAACATCCTGTTGCAGCGTGACTTCGATCAAGTTAAGAGGTACTGCGATGATTGTAAATTGAAAATCAATGAAAAATCGGAAACAATCCTATTCAGAACTTCATTGGCTAGGGCCTCTAGGGATACCAAGAAAAAACTGGCGAAAATTAGCCATTATTGGACAAAATGGACAACCATTGGCGGTGCGAAGCGTGGTCAGATATCTTGGCATCTGGCTCCACCAGTATCTATATTTTGACAAACATTTAGATGATTGTTTTGCTTATGCTCTGACAAGGAGACTGTTTCGCAGCAGTCAACTTGACTCTAGAGTTAGGGTCATATGCTACGTGGCCCTTATAAGGCCGATCATCGCTTATGGCTGTCCCATTTGGTTCAATATAGCGCCTTCTTATATGGAAAAGATTCGGGTGTTTGAGAGACAGTGTCTCAAGACCTGCCTAGGGTTGTTTAGAACTCCCGACTCTGAGTTTATAAAACATTATCCTAACAAGACACTTTACGATTGGGCTCTATTGAGTAGGATTGACAATTTCCTAATTAAGGTGATTCGAAGGCATGTGTCAAGGGCGATGGCCAACGCTAATAATCTGATCTCGCGTAGTTATTACCCGAATTTAATGTACCACGAGAGTATGCTCCGGTTGGGCTTTGTTCCGCCTGAGGCATTTCTTCATACAGATATGAAAGGGCTAATCCAAAATAAAGATGGTGTGCCGACTGGGTACACTACACAAGACAGATCGTCAGAAAATGTTCCCCTAACGCTTGCGGATAGTGTACCCAACTGTTAATCTCACTATTGTGAAATCATGATAGTAATTGTCAGTTCGTTCTGCAATCCAGGTGCTGCAGTTTCTAATAATGCCCTTTTATTATTTGGGCAAGAAGATATCAGGTCGGTATGTTGATATTCAAAGGCATTGTTTCGGTAACGAATGTAACGAAAATGTCAGTGAGTGAAGAGAACGCAAGACCGGCAGCTGTCCCGCAACAAACAGATCTATCTGTGAGTGTCCTGCGTTAGACGCTTAGTCTTAAAGGAGCCACAGATTAGACGAACACCCATGGAAATTTATATTTATACAAGAAAACTTTGGACGTCCTTCAACGAAGCCAGGACCAAGAGACTCATCAGACAGATCTCTTTGCACCTTGTTGAAACTGTTATAGTACTATTCAATACCAAACGAGAAAAATGCGCCTGAGGGAAGAAAAACCTTGCAGATGTTGCCATCATGAAGTGGTTCTTGAGGACACTTCACTTCCCGATGTCACTGCATCTGAAACAAATTCCTTACAATTCGTCCAAGACCTAGGACTATCTTTCCAGCACATCCACAGACAAGATAATGAATTTCACCAAATCCACAGGATGCTTTGTATGTAGCAGCAAAGTAAGAAATCGATGATAGCATTATACAGTGGTGGCCTGAGAGTGGCCGTGGTAGGTACTCCTCGCCAATGTCAATATCAAGGTGAATTCTAAAAGTTGCTCCGCACCCTTTATCATAAGGAGCCATTATACAATCTCATTAATATAGTGTGCGCATAGTTGTTGTTAAGTTACTTCATGTTTAGTTAAGTTCATCTGTTTTTATTTGTTTAAGTTGTAAATGTTTAATAGTTTATTTTATTGCTCAGTTTAGTGCTAATTTAGTGAAGAATCATTTAAAACATAATCAATCATTGAGGCTTATTTAAGGCTTTGTCTTAAAAATGTTCGCTTTATTTTGATATAAGAAAAGTAGCAAAAAGAAAATTCATAAAATTATTCTAGTGAGTGGGTGACTCACAAGCAGTTAAACTCAAATAAAAATAAAATTCTCTGAATATCATCACCCTACCGAACGAAGAATTTCGAATCAGGTATGTTGTAGGTCAAAAATACTTTAATTACCTACCATCCAAAATTTAACGCAGAAAAAGTTTAAGCCCAAAATTAAAATTACATTGATGCACAATTTCCTTTCGTCTGCCTATGACAGACTTAAGGATTTGATATATACTTTGGGGAGCATTAATTATATTAAGTAATAATAATTTTATTCAAATGTTTTCTTCACAATAACTTTAGAAAAACGAAACAAAAAACAAAAATTTTCTGATAATTAAATTTAATTAAGTTTATAAAAAATATCTGTTGATCGGCGAAATGGATGTGACTTAGCTTAGCTTGTAGCACTTTAAAATTTTGTTTTTCTTTTTTGACGCAGTAGAGTTCATTGTTTATAAAAATATTTTTTTTTTTGTTTAATCTTATGCATACGTATATATAAAAAGGGGAAAAATAACATCTATTTATGTAAAATATTTTTGTTTTCTTTTTTATTTCATAATAAAAACTATTCTTACATCGTCGTAGCCGCTATTGTATTGGTTGGGATTGTTTATTATTTGTTATTTTGTTGCGCTACAACGTGAGGCGCCTTGTAGAATTGTTGAACGAATTCTGATAAACTATACACGGTGCCGGGTCCCTTGCCGGCTGTCATGCATATAAAGTCTCCTAAGCTATGTGCACTAGCTGGAAATAAAAAAAGTTTTGCAATTAGTTTCTGAATTCAGAGGATTTGATTGATTCTCACAACTCGACTGTATGGGGGGATACGATGGTGGTGGCTTTATCCAACTACCGTCTGGCCTTCGCATATGTCTTCGGTCTGAGGCGAATTCCGCTAGATATGTTTCCGCTGGTATTACCCTAAAAAATCTGCAAAAAAAAGAGAAATATGTAATTGAAACTTGAACTTGCAATAGGAGGGGAGAAATATGGCAAACGAAAAAAGTACACGTATCTACAACTCATAAAAAGCAAAGTATGGGCGAGTATTCTCAACTGATTTTGGCCAGGTCATAAAAGAATTCCTAAGATAGCAGCTACATATTTTGATATCAATATCTAACCTCATATCTAACCGAAATGAGATTTCTCCGTAGTATTGCTGGTGTGACCCGTAGAGATCGCATCAGAAATACCAGAATACGTGAGGAACTCAATGTCGAGCAGCTACTTCTCCGGACGGAGCGATCCATGCTTCGGTGGTTTGGTCATGTTAAACGCATGTCCCCGACCAGGATTCCACGACGTGCTATGGAATCCGTACCATCGGGTAGGCGTCCTCTAGGTAGACCAAGGATGAGATGGTTAGATCAAGTCCATAATCTCTCCTATACCCGTATGGGGATTGCCCTTGATGATTTAGAGTCGATGGCGGAGGATCGAGAGCTATGGAGGGTCCACTTGAGCAACCTACACCCGCGAGTACCTACAAATTTGGGTCAAAAACGTGTCATCGGACGTTTAAAAAACGCAGTTTGATGGGTTTTTGAAGCGATTGTATTGATTAACAAAGAATTTCATGGAACGAACCGCGTATAGTCATTTAATCAACCTTTAGAAAACCTTTACAAACGAGGATAAGCCAAAGTACTCACACGTTTTTAACAATCAAAGGTTTTCCATATCAGAGATATTGATACCTAATATTGTCCGTAAATTTGAGCTCAATCGATTCGGCGGTTTTCGAGATACATATAAGATTTTGAATGGGCGGCGCCATGACCCTTTGTTCAATTTTGAGCAATCTTAACAGGTGTACTCCTGGGCCAATACGTAAGATTGTCTGTAAATTTTAACTTAATCGATTCGCCGTTTTTCAAGATATACGATTTTGATCCATTTTTTTATGGGTAATTCCACGCCCCTTTGTTCAATTTTGACCAATTTTCACAGGTGTACTCATGGGCCAATACCTAAGATTATCTGCAAATTTTAACTTAATCGATTCGGTGGTTTTGAAGTTTTAAGTGGCCAAACACAAATCACGATCCATTTTTATATGGGTGAATTTGAAAAATTATAAATCTCCCTTTTGCTATGAATAATGGTGGATTTGTTACTCAATGGACGAGTCAATTACGATTGAAATTGGCAATAAATTGCCGCACACAGACAAAACACGAACATAACGTCCGATTTGAAAATAATTTATTAATTCCATTTCCCCCCGCATCAGCAGCTATCTGGCGTTATAAATCTCCAAACTTAAAACTCATTAAAGTGAATAGCTTTATCGAGGAATACATTACACTCGTAGCGGATAATCATTTCATAATCAGCTAATCTAATGGCGGGGCTGGTGCCCCACTCTGCTGCGTCCTTGCCCACATGCTGCATATAAGTGCATATGCATGCAAGCGCTTCTGGCTGCACACGAAATTTAATCACGATAGAGTGTGAATTTTTAAAATGACTCTGTGATATTAAAATTTCGCAAGCGCTACAACAATACACTAAAAAGGTTAATACCGCTGAACCCGGAGGAATCGCCAACACGAACAACCCCAGCACGGAATGCAGTCATTCATCTTCTTTTTTTTTTTTTTTTGTAAGGAGTGCAGCACATGATCCCTGTTGCTTCTGATTAGCGCAGCAGAGTCCATCAGAACGCCCACTCTTAAGCATGTTGTGCATGCGGCCGGTGCATTGTAATTTACATAAACTCTCAGAAAATAGGCAAAAAGGATGATTAAAAAAAAAACGAATCGAATGGATCACGTCCTTTGTGTAAAATAATTTACCCAGCACAAGCAGTGTGTATTCTCTTCGGGGAGCATTTCAGTCGATCAAAACCATGAAACTTGCCTGGCCCCATGGATAATCTTGAAATGAGGAAAAAGATTTGCGAAAAAGTTGTGCAAATCCTTTTAAGGGAACAGAACTCTGGCTAAGCCAGGATGAACGAAAATAAGTAACAAACATCCCCGACATATCGGGTTTATCTTGGCACTTTAAGAGATTTCATCGTTTCCCCCCCTTTTTCGATATTTGCGAAAGGATGTGAAACGACACGAACACGTGAATGAAGTAAATACGAGTATTTATTATTGTTAACAAACTTCTTACTTACCTGTGATGCTCTGGCCTAAGTGCTAAATCCGACCGAAACGTTTCGGTTACATATTTGTGAAAATATGTTGGAAAAGGTAACGTCGTATCTAAGTCGAATACTAAACATCGATTCGGTGATGGATTGTGCATGAAGAATACGTGATAATCCTGAAAAGATAAAGTGAAACAATAATAAAAATACAAAACAAAATCGAAATTCAATTGAAGATATAGGATGAAGGTATACGGTTCGACTTTGAGTATGGAACGAAATCGTTTTTCAGCTGAATTATACTGTGCGGGCAAAAAGGGGATACTGTAGAAATTTTTTGTCTTACCTATAATAACGTGAAAACTACTGGAAAGATTTCAATTAAACTTTTTTTAAATGTTTGGGAATGCTTTAGGCATACAATATAATGGGCGATTCATTAAGACCGAGTGAAATCGAAATTGCAAATCGAGTGAATTCGTTTTCAGTGTTCTGCATTTCGAGCGATTCGGAAACTCTGACATTTTTTCGAAATCACAATTTCACTTGGTCTCAATTCCGAAAATTATGAAATCGAAATCGAATACAGTGAAAGTGAAATGTGGAACCTAGCAGATAAAATCAGTTTGGATGGTGGAAGCTTTATTATGGCCTGAAAAAACAGTGTTTTACATTTACTTTTTGAATATAATTTTGTGTAAATTTTGCCCGCGACTACGCCCATTCTAAGGTCCATTTTCCGATCACTGCTTCCAGCGTTGCAACCGGTATTTGCCCAATAACGTGAGTAATGTAGGCTTTAAAATTCTGAATCGTAGCTGGCTTATCAGCGAAGACTTTTGGCTTCGCATTGCCCTAAAGAAAACAAATTTAAAGTTATGATATCACACGATCTAGGTGGTTAGTTGGGCGTTAGGTTTTATCGCCCAAGGTCATAACGCCTAAATTTTTTTCTTAATAAGTTGTTGTTGGAAAATTTATTGAAATTTGGGTGATGTGCCATGGATTTTAGGCGTAATGGCATTATTTTTACTAACGCCCAAAAAATGCATAACGCCCAAAAATGAACCACAAAATGGAAATAAAGGCCAAAACGAATTTGCATTTTAATACGTAACCTAACCTTACCTAAGCTGAATAATTTGGAGACATTGTCAGGGTGTACCTAAGCCTTTTAATGATAGTATTGATTTGTCAAAGAATAAGACGATGTGTCAAAAAAAAACCTGTTGAAAAAACAAGTCGAAATGAATCACACTTTATGTCATTAACAGCACCAATGCTTTTCTCAGAATTAACTGCTATTATCACTTTTATCTGAAGTTATTCAGCTAAGTTACTATGATTAGGAACAACAAATTATGCATTACCTTACGGACACTTTAGAACCTCTGCTTTTTTACACCTTCTAAACCTGCAAAGGAGGTTTTACTGAAGATCAACAAACCTACATGAATTAAACATTTGGCTACAAAAAACAATTGCTGATTCAACTAAGAACCATATCGCAAACCTCATTCAACTGGCATTTCAACCAAAGGGTCTTCATGCCATTTCATGCCAGTTTAGGGTTTAATGATTGACAGTGAAATCAGTTAAGCTACGATTACGATTCGTCATTGAAAAAATGGCGATCACACGAAATGACTATCATCGTCATTTGTGTCCCAAAATCAAAAGACGGACACTGCGAGTCATTTTTGACAACAGCCAAAAAGTGTAGTCATTTGTCCTAGACGTCATTGAAGAGCGATCACACGGCCATTTTTTTTCGCCATTTAAATGGCACTTAATTCATATCATTTGGTGCGCCATTTTCCTAGTCATTTAAATGACGCTGCCAAAAATGGCGATCACACCGAGCAACATTTAAATGACTGCTTTGTGACAGGATTTTTACGTCAGAGCGCCATTTAAATGACTCGAAAAAATGGCCGTGTAATCGTAGCTTTAGACTGTTAGTTGTCTAATAAAAATAAACGTTGTAACTATGTACGAAATTGGAAATATCTATACTATTGTGGCTTAGCCTTCTTTCTAAAATGGTAGGTGAGTACTTATTTAAAATGACTGGTTCCCGGTTTGTGTCCTCGCAACTTCAGCCATAGCTATTGGGCTTGTCTGCGTGCGTGCCTATCGGGCACGTTTGCAGTGACGTTTGCTGCTGTTCTGGACATAATGTTTCATGTTCTAGATTAGTTATAAACACGCTAAATATTCCTGCAAATGACGCAACTCATCAGATGCAAGAAGATCTCCCCATTCCACTTATCCAAGCAGGAGATAAGCTTTCTTTCCACATAAAATAACAATATAATAGCAGATATATAAACTATCTCGAAATGGAGATAAAAAAATGGTGTAATCCCAATAAATATCTGTTTTGGTAATATCATAAAAATGCATATTTTTTTAAAAGGAATAATATCCAATCACTTTCACTAGCGTATTATGAAAAAAAAAAAACTACTTCAACATTTTTGCAATGTAATCAAATTTTAATAGAAATCACTTTTTTTGCAACGTTTTCGACTTGCCACCGCACTGTTCGTCGCGATAAGCTTTCGAATACGAAGACAAAATAACAACAATCATTCACTCTGTACACACCTATTCGTTGCCAATAAAATGCGAACACTCAATGTGAAGCCAATAGGTCCACTTGTCAATCGCTCGAAGAAGAAGAGGGTGCCAATAATGCCAACGAAGGAGTCCAGGATAAATGTGATTTATATCCCAAAAATGATACAAGGCTCCCATTGTTATGTGACACTTAACGCTGAATAGTTCAATATTATGGAGGTAGACGATACATTGACATCCGCATAAGGAATATATTATTCGAATCAATTTATGAACTCCCTACAAGAGGGGCAACATTAAGTGTCTTTATTGGGTTGGCGGGGGGGAAGGGGGTGGGGAAATGTTCCGAGCCATTTAGAACAAAATAGCAGCTGCAGTCGATCAATAATTCACTCGGCCAGAAAAGGTAGATAAACACCCTCGCATACACGACTTACTATCTAGTATTTTTACGTCTGAATTATTTATTTAGGCATCCAGTAAAAGGGTTCCTTTAGTGCGATGATGATTGCGCCACCCATATGGAACGGGGCGCGGTGGGGTAGAACTTCGACAGCTTAATATGTCATTTTGGTAGTTAATGTTATTGTTTCTTCGAAATGCTTTTCTTGTAATATGCTTTTTCAGCGCACGAGTCCTCCCGGAAAGTAAACAAAGTTTGCTCCATTGTTTGCTTTGGTGATGTTATCGATGAGGATTCGGTCCCATGGTGTTCTTGACACTGTGACACATAGTGGAAAGTATTAGCAAATATTTTATGATGCGATCTCAGGGGGTGGCGATTTTTCTTGTTTATTTTCGTCATAAGTTGGTCAACTTGTTAGTCAAACTCTGTTCTTTTTTTTTTGTATGGTCAATAGGTTGCCAATATACGAGTTGCAATGTTGCGGATGACAGAAATGTCGCAGAAAATTATTTCTTTTAGAAGTACTTAATTGGCCTGTGGTTTGTATTCATCAGAATCAGACTCCACTCAGGTAATACATAAAGAATTGGCAAAAATAATAATGAGAGTTCATCAATTTGGTAAATCATTGCACATTCGTCTTGTTACTCTTGTACAGCTTACGAAGGAACCTCTATAGATCATAGGACGACCAAAAATAGGCAGAAAGACAGACAGACAAAACAACAACAAAATACTATAATTTAGTTTTTCGCATTTCACCAAATAAGAACTGTTTTCAATTTATTGTAGCTCAGCCCATGAATAGAACAGAAAAATTAATCATGGCTTAAAATACTCGGAGAAGTATTACCTATAAACAATTTTAGGCATTTTTGAATTACTTTAAAACTATAAATATAAAGCCAAGTTGAATGAAGTAAAGTCAAAAAATTATTTCATAGGAATGATTAAAGAGAAAGAAATTTGTTTAGTTTAATCAAAGATATGAAACACTACTGTTTACGATACATCATTCATTATTATTTATATTATTGTGAATAAGAAAAATGAAGTAAAGTTGTGAAGTAAATATGATAACAAAATTATTGTGAATAAGCCATAAGCCATTTATTGACATTTGTCATAAAATTCTCCACACTTTTGGCATTTTGTATATACTCGGTACATAACCAAAATTGCATATAAAAGCAATTACTTTTTTTCAAATAAATACATTCAGTTTTATAACGTTTTAAAAGACAGTTGTTTAATTTTACGGAAGTTTTTCTTCACACGATTCGACGGGAAGTAATTTCAATTGCGAACACTTTCTCAAGTTCTAAGCCGAACAACTACAATGTATAGTCCAGGAGTTCCCTAACTGTGCGTCGCGACGCCCTGGGGCGTCGGTCGTGGCGCTGTTCTAAGGGCGTCGCAAGTTTTATTTTTTCACTGCTGTAAAATTCCGAACAAATGCAAAGCATTACGATTCTCTTTACGAATACTATGAGCTAGGTCCAAGCGAAGTCCAATCATCGAAGATTAAGCGCGTTTATGTTTTCCGCATTTCCGGTCAGACTTGCTTCGTGGCTGTCACTCGAATTTGCCTTGCACTCAAAATTAAATAAGGGTTTTTTAATTCATATGTGTCGTTGCCAGCCAGATTCATCGGGAGCATTGATGTGGTCCATGAGAGTGTAAACTACAGGACAATTCGAGGCAGTCAATTCGACGTGCATAAGAAATCGGCCTTTCGCAGATTCCAACTTGGCGAATTTTGCATCGGGACTTGATGGGCTTATACGCCAGTACATAGTCCAACTAATCTAGGAGCTGAGAGTTAATGAACGTAGACAAAGCCGTTTGTTCTCTGACTTGGCTTCGGAGCGTTTGGAAGAGAACCTCAATTTTGGCCGAAAAATTATCTTTAACGCCGAGGCGTATTTTTAGATGAAGGCGGGTATGTGAATGAATAATCAGAATTGACACAAATATGGGACGACGATATTTTCAACGTTTACCAGTCTTTATTGAAAAACCCTTTAGTGAATCTTTAGTAAGATCAGCTTCACATATCTGTGCTTTTAGAAGGGCGTCGCAAAAATATTTCAACCTCTATGGGGAGTCGCAGTATGAAAAAGTTTGGGAACCCCTGGTATAGTCTACATAGCCCGCAGTATAACTCAAAGAATATTTTAGCTCGGTTTCATCGAAATCCGTTCAATAGTTTCCGAGATTACTCCGAATATAATGAGTAGTTACGTCTTTATAGCATTTATCTGCGGCCTCGCTCCGGTTACAAAATTACGTAGTGTGATTTGCTATGTGCTTCTCCCGTCGCTAACTCGGGCTTCAAGCTAAATTTCCAAAATCGGAGAAATGGATTTTCTTTTCAGTCTATCTGATGAAAAATAAGACATTTCCCATTCAAACTTTTACCTCCATTCCCCAACAACTCGCTTCTTAAGCTGCGATTACACGGCCATTTTTTTGAGTCATTTAAATGGCGCTGTGATGTCAGGAAAAAATGTCGCAGTAGAGCGACATTTAAGCTACGATTCGTGACTATCATCGTCATTTGTATCCCAAAATCAAATGACGGACACTGCGAGTCATTTAGAATTTTTCGTTGGGATGCCATTGTCCTAGGCGTCATTGAAGAGCGATCGCACGGCCATTTTTTTCCGCCATTTAAATTGCACTAAATACATGTCATTTGGTCCGACATTTTCCTAGTCATTTAAATGACGCCGAAAATGTTACTCCAAAAATGGCGATCACACAGAGCGACATTTAAATGGCTGCTTTGTGACACTATATTTAGGTCAAAACGCCATTTAAATGACTCGAAAAAATGGCCGTGTAATCGTAGCTTTAGTGCTCACTTTGGTTATTTTTATAAGAATATTTTTCAAAATTTTAAATATTAGCATGCGCCGTTTTAAAAGGAAGTAAGTGGAATATCACTGAAGGACTCAAATCCTAAAATGGTGCACTTTTTTTCCGATGAAAAGGACATCTTATGCAGATGAAGTGAGCATTTCTCTGAATTGCTCAATCCAGTATAGGATGACAGATCCATCGCCAGAAGTGCTCAAGGCACTAAGAGAAGAGCGAGTTAAGCCAAGTTCGCCTGTAGGATTGGTTAAGACTGGGTCAATTTTGTGACAGCTTATGGTCATTCTGTTATCAGGAAGACCGAACTTGGTGTCAAAGTCAAATCGTCGATCACTTCATTCGGTGTTTGTTTCAAATCTTATCCAATGTCATGATATTTGGGTACTGCCGAAAGAATAAGATTGTGGATACAAGCTATCAAAATGAAATTTCTTCGGCTTTAAAACTCTTAGAAACACTTTGTATTATATCGTTCAGCATGGAGCAGACAACCATCACAACATCACTGGCACTGGCATGTGTATTCAAGCTCAATAAGTGTTCATCTAAAAATCAGGTAACACTGACTTGGGTACGAGGACATATAGGGATCGACGGCAACGAAAAGGCGGACTCCCTTGCAAAACAGGGATCAACTGAAAAGTTGCTGGGACCAGAACCATTCTCTCCAATTGGTAGAGGAATGGTAGAACAGCTGATTCACAAATGGATCACGGCAGAACACCTGAGAAGGTGGTCAACCGTGGAACAATGTAGACAAGCTAAAATGGCAATACAATGGCCGACCTGCTCCACTCAGAGAAAGGTTCTAAGCATAAGTCGAGGAACATGGAATGGGTGGTGGCGTTAACTACAGGTCATGGTAATTTCGGTTATCATTTAAGGAAGATGGGCCTTAGAGAAGATGATACTTGTAAGCTATGCCTGGAGGAATCTGAGACAGCGGCACATATGTTGTGCCAATGTCCGGCTTTGGCTGGCAGAAGAATGAGGATATTGGGAAAACATTGGGTCGAGACCCTTTGGATGAAACAGATCTCATATAAACAGATGCTAGCGTTAAGACTAGGAATAGAACTCAGGGAAGAACTCTGGAGAAGTCCAGAGAGTCTCTCTGGTTAGGGTTTATAGTGGTAGGGAGACGAAAAGAGACCCAACAATGGTGGTCTGATTCGAATATCTCTCGAAAGTTATATATATCGTTCAGCATGAATATTAAAATTATCAAATTACTATGGACAATCTTATTGCACATTATAGCAATTTGGAATTGAATTGCCGCATTAAACCAAAGTACCACTTGTCTCCTCCTTAATCCCAATTCCCAACTATGACATGATATATAGACCCATTAGCCGATTAGGGTAGATATATCCAATATCCACTCAACTACTACACCGAATGCGACAAGACTACTTACCAATCTGTCACCTTTCTCACACCTTACAAACTAATATCCAAGCATTTGTCAAGAACTAACTCACAGGTCGTCTTCGTGTACGGACAAATACATATCGCCCATCCCCTGCTAATAATTGCATATTCCATCGGATTGGAGGAAATTTATCCAAGTGATTGTACACGCAATTGGATCTATCTATGGTGAGCGTGAAACAAAGGCAAACAAAAGGCACTGCAAGAAAATACACGTGTCTAATGAAGAATAAAGAACCTATCATTCGCACACAATTTAGAATGCACCTGTGTCTACGGGTAATATGCCCCCATCGATAATAATACCAGGATCCTCGCTGTGACTTTGTATGCAATTTAGAGCGACTGGCGAATTCCCACTGTATAGGAGTGCTTTTCCACTAGCATGAGGCCAAAGCATTACTTTGCGATTGTTGAGTGTTTGCCAGGCGTCCCCGCCTTTTGTCGGCGATTTTAATAGGAATTCGCGTGATAACCACGCTTTCGTTATAAATCATAAAGAGTGAACCTTGTAGACCCAGCCAGCCCACACCCAGCCATAGAGAATCTCCTCAACTTGCCACCCACTTCTACTCTATGGAAATGAGCTGGCGATGGGACTCCGATTGTTGGGCTAGTTCTACCTACCCTGGGCTAGTTCCACTGCTAATCATCAGTGTGCCTGTGCATGGTGCTGTGTATTTAACTCTCATTGTAACTTTGCGACGAAAGGAGTTGGTACAAGGAGCGGGACATGTTTACAGAGGTAGTAAGTAAGGATTTCTACTTAGTACACACACACACCATCTAGTAATAGTTAATTGAATGGCTGCTGCTCACGTTTCAGACGATAGAGTTATACTCACGCAAGTTATTCGCAAGGGTTGTATCGTAAATTTCAGCCAACACGAGTGATGGGTTTCATTTCTAGCAAGTATAGGCTTTCGTGTCTGACTGAACTGGGTTGGCCACATGTTGAACGGTCTAGCGACATTCGCACCACTTGAATTCTGTTCTCAACAGTGGAAGGAATAAGAAATCCCGACAAAGGCAATATGCGCGCACGACATGCAAAGAAATGTCGGTGAAATTGCTTTATTTATTTCTTTATTACCTGCCTGTTGGCAATGAGCTGATATTAAGGTGAAAACTTGTTGATTTGTTAAAGAAATAATTTTTCAGCTAAAACAAGTCAATATACGACGGAGGTTAAATGGTCGGTATAATAATTTTCTGGTCGTTAGATCTAAGATGAGATTTTCCTAATTATGTGGACAAATTATTATTATTTGTATAAAAAATGTGAAGAGCATAAAAATTCTTGCGGATTAGAATACAATGTCACAGGACGTGTACACGACATGTCGTCCGTGAATTTTGGTGTTACTTGAAATTTTAAGTGGGCCATCAAAAAAAAATTAATGAAATTTTAAATTCAAGTCATCGGAAATATTTAAATCAACATCTAAAGGGTCCGCCATTTAACTTCATTTTTTTTCAACTAGTGCTTATTTCGGGAATGGTAACACTTAGCTCATGTCTGATTTGACAGATAACTAGTTTTATCCTTCCGCTGAACGAATATGGTTGTGTATACGCTTGAACAACGCTGGGAAATATTGAAAATCATCGTAATGTTGCAGAATGTGTGCGAAAATTGCGTACGGATGTTGGAAGAAGAGAAGCACCGTCAGCTCCGTATGTTCGTTATCTTGTGAAAAAGGTGAAAGAAACTGGCATCCTCATCGATAAACCAAAGCGTGAAAGCCCAAAAACAGTGCGTACACCCGAGAAAATTGCTGCTGTGGCAGATTTTGGTCCAGAGGCATAATTGGGCCATTTTTCTTCGAAAATGAGCAAGGAGTGGCCGTTACAGTCAATGGCGATCGTTATCGGAACGAATTTTTGTTCACAAAAATTGAAGAGGAGGATATTGGCAACATTTGGTTTCAACAGGACGGCGCTACGTGCCACACAGCCGAAGCTACACTCGATGTTTTGCGCCCTGTTTTTGAAGATCGCATTATCAGCCGCAGAGCTGATGTCGTTTGGCCACCGCGGAGCTGCGATTTGACACCGTTGGACTATTATTTGTGGGGTGCCGTAAAAGATAAGTGTTACGCCGACATGCCAGAGACAATTGACGCTTTAAAGGACAATATTCGTGAAGCCATTGGTGAAATACAGCTGCACACAATCGATAATGTGCTTAAAAATTGGACCGATCGTGTAGGCTACTGCATGGCCAGCCGAGGCAACTATTTGAATGAAATTATTTTCCATTATTAACCGGAAGGATTGTACTTTCAAATAAAAAAAGAAATTTGAGAAAATATTCAGTAGTTTTTTTTTATAGCATTTTCAAAAAAAAAAAAGTTATTTGATGGACCCTTTAGTAAATTTATTTGTCCTTTTGTAACTGGCATTAAAGAATATACGTTGGCAGCCTTTCTTGACATAGAAGGTGCTTTCAATAACCTAAACACAGAAACCATTACATCCTCACTTGAGGAGCTTGGAATGGATTACCACCTGATTAACTGGGCTGAAACAATGCTTAACAACAGTCTTGGAGACAGTACTATTGAGAGATCGGTTAATAGAGGGACGCCACAAGGTGGGGTTTTATCTCCTCTCCTATGGAACATCTCAATAAACAAACTTCTAAAATCACTCGTCAACAAGGGTATCAAGGTGGTCGCCTACGCAGATGACATATGTAGTTGTCCTGATTTCAGGAAAATATCTTCCCACAGTTAGTGAAGTCATGGAATCTGTGTTATCAGAGCTTTCTTAGTGGACGAAGAACAACGATCTATCGGTTAACGCCCTAACAAGACTAAACTCATCCTGTTAATCAGAAGATATAGGATACCAAAATGGGAACAACCAAAATTGAGCGGCATTCGTCTTAATCTCACACCCAAATACTTGGGTATCGTATTCAACTCTAAGCTAAACTGGAAACGGAATACGAAGGAAAGAATGAAGAAAGGACTAAATGCTTTTTACGCCTGCACGAAGGGAAGAAATGGAGCTTACAACCGAACATAATGCCCTGGATATACACCGCGATCGTAAGACCAATTCTGACATAATGGCTCGGTTGTATGGTGGGACGCTGTTAACACGAAATCTTACCTCAAGAAACTGAATAAGGTTCAAAGAATTGCTTGCATAGGTATAACGGGTTCTACACCTCAACGTTGCTGAACCTACAACCCATCGAGCTATATACTAAGAACGTGGCAGCCAAAGGTGCTCTAAGACTACGATAGAACAAAATTTGGAAGCCCGAGCCATTACTTCACACATTTGATCAGAGCGGCCTCACGCCACTCACAGACTACAAGAAACCGAGGTATGACTTTGACAAGAAATTTTAAGTCTGTATACCGGACAGGAAGGACTAGCTCTCCCCGATTACTGTCATAAAAGGTACACCCATCTTCACAGATCAAAGACGAAGAATAGAACGGAAGCAGGAGTCTTCTCAGAAGAATTAAACATCATACCGACTGGCAGACCAATGCAGCGTTTTTCAGGCGGAGTTTTGTTATGGTTTTGTTACGCAGTTAAGAAAGCAGCTCAAACGGTCTTAGCAAGGGAACTACCAGCAATGGAAATCACCTTCTGCGTGGACAGGCAAGCATCACTTAAAGCGATTAACTCCAATGTGGTAAACTCCAAATCCGTAAGCCAGTGCCTCTCGGCATTGAGAGCATTAAACCATCACACAGTAATGCTGTGCTGGGTTTCTGGACATGTTGGTGTAGAAGGGAACGAGGCAGCAGATAAACTGGCCAAATGCGGCTCTAAAATGGACGTACTATCAGCTGACAGAGAAGTATTACCAGCTTTCACCGCAGCTAAGGGCTTCATTGACAATGCCACATTAAACTTGGCTAAGGTACGATGGAACAACACTCCCCGTTGTACTATATAACTCGTAGCTTGTGGCTACATCTTTTGATAGAAATCCGAGTGTTCGTCGGGGTAATAACCGGACACTGCATAATTGGGAGCACGGCCAAAAGACTAGGTATATCTTCACAAATGGCTTCTGCAGATGTTACAGAGATGAGGAGGAAATAGAATCTGTGGAACATCTCCTGTGTCCCTGCCCAGCCCTCCAGAAACGCCGCCTCTCTTGTATGGGAGCACGGTTCTTCGACGGCTTGGAAGATCTAGCAACGATACCTCTATCAGATTTAAAAATATTCATCAACAGATCCGAATGGTTTTGTTAGATGCATGTACTACAAAAGAGTAATCACAATGGGCCTCAATGGGTTCTGGGTGAAAATTGCTTTTACGGCAAACTGAGACCCTCTAACCTAACCTAACCTATCTGGCATTAACGGCTGATGGCATCACGTTAAAACTACTCACCCAACCCGTATGGATTTTTCAGACATGGCATAGGGCGTAATGGAGCAACATTTTCTTTTCATTTCATCGCAATCGAAGAAGAAATACGAATTTTCTTTCTACGCAAGATGTGAACATAGTTTTTAATAAAAAATCGATCATGTGCACTTTCCTCATACTGTCTGTTTTGTCAGCTAAGCATACGTTTAATTCCTTAAATTCACTTCCCCTATTCTGGTTTTATTTTACACAGACTAAGGGACATTAAATTTAAGGGACTATATAGTTACAAACCGATTTGATCATCCACTTTCCCTTTGCGTTTTTATAATTATAATCACCGCAACATGGCAGTCCAATTATTTTTAAAAAATAGGTAGGTAGGTAGGTACCCTGCCGAATGGCTTGCAACCTTTCTTAGAAATTCGCTACAGGATACACAGGATTACCATTAGCAAGATGGGAATAATCGCAAAGGTCACCAATACCCGCTCGACATTTTAGCTATACTTATACTCGTATGCCATCCAAACAGAACAGAACCCGTTAATCCGCCTCCATTGTACAATATAATCTTCTAAAGTGCGTTTTCTCGTTTAATTTTCTACATTGCCTCAGTTATTCCGTTTGACAAGCGTTAGTCACTTTTTAGCTCTCAGGCGTGCTATGGCAAAATTACCACAAAGCCACCATCATCTCAGCCTCAGCATCGTACCACGTCAAGGATGCTATGGTCCAACCGAACAAAAGCCTTCTTTCAGCACTTCCAAAGTCGCCTCTGCCACCGCAATACAATGGAGAAGACTGTGCGGTGCGCTTTGCAGTGCTGCATATATTTGAAACAATTTCATACATGCATACACACAGAAAGAGAGAACGAAAGGGGGATGATGCTTTTGCTTTTATACAAGAGACTGACTTTCACCATTAACTGTTATTTAACTTATTCGCCTAAACTAGAACTAGATTTGATTCTCTGGTGCGGCCAAAGCGATAGGTATACCTTCCGTCAGCGTCGTGTCGTTTCGTTGGGATAGAAGAGCCCCCAATGGAATGGAGAATATGCCAGGACAATAGAGTGTTCTTTGAATTTTAACCAAATAATGGAGAAAATGTTAAAACTGTTTTGAAACACCAGCGCCAGCCACATATTGTATGCAATTGTAGAAAAACCGAACCGAGTCCTTGGGAATGTTTTGGCATGGATTCGAGCTGTGTAACAGCTGCAACTACGACGATGATGATTTCACGGGGAAATGAATTCTGTGCCATAGCAGGATACGAATTTTCAGCGCGTAGGTATGTGCGCATTTAAAATGTCACCATATACTCTAACCAACTGGATGAATGGTCGGAACGGTAATGTTACGTTTCTTAGAGGAAGACGCAAGCAAACGACAAATCTGGTCCTGATGCTTGCAGCTCTAGGCTTTTGCATTCTGCCGGAAGATGTAGGCCATTTATTACTTGCGATAAGATTTATGCTTCCTATCTCCTAATGGTAGGGGATGTTTGATATCCGGAGCCTCATCCCCAACACCGCACTGTCGTCAGTCCATAATGTAGCTCATAAAGGATGCGAACGGCAGTGTCACTCCCTAAAGTTGATGTATAGCTGTGTATTGTTGCCGATGTCATATAGTATATAGCCATCGCAGAGGAAGAAGGAATTATTGACGTTTAACTTGTAACTGCTGTCGTAAAATGCTGGGAGATAGTTTTACGAGGGCTTTTGTTGTTTTTACCACGTAACTCCGGTTTAATTAATTTAGTTTTAGTATGGCCATAATGCGGTTTCCTTTGTGACGGTTGTGTTGCTCGTTTTAAGGCAACCTTGGGAATATGTGCTGTGTTTCGTATATATATTCATGACAGCCACATATGTGAATATTGTTCTTATTTTTAATTTGAAAACATCACGCAGTGAAATTGTTGCAAATTCTGGTAATTTCATGGCATGCAAAACCAAACCGCACCTTGTCGACAATCGAGTGACGGAATATGGCCAAACTGGGTAGGTTGACAAAGAACCTGGTACAATGGTGTAATCTCTGGTGTGGAGAGGGTTCCATATTCGCAAAGTGGATTATATGGCCGAGGTTGTTGTGCTTTTTGACAATTTTGAATTGTCGCATAATTAAATCGTATAGTGTTTAATGACCCAGCATGTATCTAGAACAACATAAGCTCTACCGGTGCAGGGTAATCACAGCCATTCAGCGTTATGCTCCGACAGAAACTTTGAAACAGATATTTCAGAAAAATACTAGAACCTGTGACGATGCGACAAAGGGTTGAGATTGGAACATCAATGACTAACAGCTTGTAAACTTTCAACCACCTAGTCAACAGACGGAGGGTTCTCATAGAACCAGAAGACCTTCAAGATCAGTTGGGCCTAGGCGTCATCTGAAAGAAATCAAACTTAAATACAGATCAACTTATTTGCAAACTTTTTTTTTAAATACTTCTCCCGGGAAAGGCAAACCCAGCGCCGGATTTACATTTTTTGGGCCCTAGACCTTTACCTTTTAAATGGTGCCCTATTTTATATTTCCTTTTATTTATTATCTGGTAAATATTGTCTATTGACAATGGACCTTACGATTAATCAGTTTTAATCTTCAACTTAAATATTTTGACGGGCACAATAGACAATTTGAAATGAAAATATTCACCATTGTGAATGCCTGGACACTAAAAATGATTTTATTAGTATCGCGTAATGGTAAAGGCGCACAAAATGATGTCAGGCTTTGCTACGTTCCACTAAATCTGGGCGTCGACTTTAAACCAAAAAACAGTGCCTGGGAGTACACGTCAAATGTAACGCTTGGCGAGTTTGTTGTGCAAGTGTGTTTATTTAGGATTTAAAAAATGTATAGGTCAGCGGTTGATTAAAAAATTTGTTGGTACCTACCTAGATTATAAGTTTGTCTGCATTGCCCACTTTAAATATACAGGGTGTTTCGAAGTTCAATCTCAATACTTTGGGAAATGATTCGTGGGTATAATATAAAAAAAATAGTTCTACAGTTAGCGTCTATCTCCAATGTGAATATAATTCGCTAGGAATTTAAGAAAACGATTACTTTGGTGTAGGCACCTTGACCCAATATAACACAAAGAGTTCAGCAGTGTATAAACTAGTGACGAATATCTCACATATTCTTCTTTACCACCAATGGATCCCCGTAAATTTGCAACCCGTTTTCGAATTCACATAACCCTTCTATAGATGTTCGCATTTTCTTCTTATTTTATTCTCTGACGATTCCTAGATTGACATTCGCACCTAAGCCAAGCATTTCACACGATATGTACATATATGTGAGGTGTCGCTTGGGATTCTCAGATGAACTCGCCGGCGAACACAATCTTCTTCCGGAGAATTCGAAGCGAACGAAATGCGAACTGTAACATTTTTGGGGTACAGTGATAGATATTAAAAAATACATCAGAAATTGCGGTAGATCAGCACATTGCGGCAGTTACACACATAGGCGCATAGTCGCATAGTTTATGTCTGTTTATAAAAACAAAACCAAACCAAACGTAAACTGCAAACAAGGAACAGCAAATTTGTTTTAACCCATCTGTCAATTATAGCTTTTTATACCTTCCCGTCAACCATAAGGTCTGGCCAGACCTGCACACATTTTGCATAAAAATAAAAGTGAGAAAACAGAAAATATAAGAGAACTTATTTCCTTTTTAAAACCCTCGATTTTTATAACCCACGGATTCTCCATTCGCACTTCTATCTGCAGTGTTACCAACGACATGACCTACGGATTACCAAACCACAGAACATTCGTGGTGACTATCATGGAATTTCAAGAAGCTGTGCGGCCATTGTTTCTTAGAGGAAACTCGGTTCAAAAGTCGGTAAGGTCTGGCCAGCCAATGAGTACATTAAAAAAATGATTAAATTACAGAAAATATTTTCGTTGACTCTATCCTGAACTTTCAAGAAGCTATTGGCATATTATGTTTTAAAGAAAACTCCCATCAAAAGTCAGAAAGGTCTGGCTAGACCTCGTAGTTGACAGAAGGTTTAAGTGATGAATTGGAAGGATCGTCGTGTAAATTCAATTTTAATTGTTGCGTTTGTTTTGCACTTTTTGTGGTGCCCCATCTGTCGTGATCGTGATGCCCTAGGCCTGGGCCTAGTTGGCTTAAGGGTAAATCTAAGGCTGGGCAAACCTATAACGCTTCATCAGCGCCCCGAGATGCTTGCAGATGATTTTGGACGGCAGATATACCTCAGAAGAAGAGAGTTTAAGGACCGAAAAATGCCAGAAATCAAGACATAAGTATTTCTTCGAAAGCTTCATTTGCCGTGTACACTGTACTGCTTCAGTGCGCCATTCACGTTGATAGTGTCGCAAGGTCCGTGGATTTTTAACCAAACTTAAGACCATCCGAATGTGAATGGCCCTTCTTACTTATGATTCAATATTTCATATAACGACTAACGAGTGTAGACAACAGCCTGATGATAAAAAAACCTACTGAAAAAATGTAAGCCTCCATCAGAAGAAAATTCATAGTAGACATTCATGGATGGTATCGCTGCTCAGATTTTCCTAAACGCTACAAGTTCCTACATATTCCACATATGACACCAACTCGTACATGGTTCATGGGGAATAGGTCAAGCTTGCAAAAATGAAAGACTGACGTTGGAACTGAAGAGTTACATTTGGCTTTCAAATATCGAACAGACATTTCTGGATCCTCCTGCATATAGATTATGGATCATAAAAGACGATGCCAAAGGAATTATGCATCCATTCCTTTTAATCGTTCCAAATCGTTTGAGATCCAAGACTAAATGTGTGCTCATAGACAGTGGGTCGTAAATGGTATCGAATATAGGTGTTAAGATGCGTTCGCAATTTTGTCAAGACTTTAAGTAAGTATTCGGAAGGTCACAAGCCCTACAATCTGTGAAAATAAACTGAAATGAGATATGTTTTGGCGACCCGTTACCAAAGCGTCTAGATAAAGTAACCACAACTCGGTCATACCGTGAACATCAGACAACTCCAATACGAAATATGTCAACAGCGCCAGTGATTGAAAGTCAGACAGAAAATCGGCCGCTCTAGAATAGCAGGACACGAATTGTGTGAAAAGATGAGAGCTTCAAACGTATACACAACGAAATTTTCTCAACACTTACTAGGTTTCCGTATAAGCCTTTTACTATAAGGTGTCACCCACTAGCTACTTAAATCCATACTATACATGAACTGTTAGTAAAATGTCAGTTTCATACAAACCTGCGAGGAAAAATGACGCAAACATAAGCACTAGCCCTTTTGGTTCAGTGCGGCGAAAGTAGGAAAGAGTTTTCAACATCTGCGCGACTTTGCTATTTTTTTTTTTACATAGAACCCAGTGTCATCCATTGTAGAAACATTGCAACTGCGCAAAAATAACGACTTATTCAAATGATTTCAAACATTCTATAACAGATGGCAGTATGGCACACTCAGCACAGAAACCTCGACACAAACCAAATTGCTCGATAACATTTGAGTGTTTTCGTTTCTCTCCGCCGTTAACCAAAAGAGCTAGTGCTTATTTTTGCTTCAACGAAAAATTGGCTGCTAGCAGTCCATGTATAGTATGTCAATGACTTAAATAAATATAAAACAAAAATATATATGGATCGGAATGCAGATGTCGTGTAGACTGGAAAATCACCGTCAAATATATTTACACGGCTACCTTTTCCTATCTTTTATGCGAATCGAACTAAAAGCTAGAAAACATTTTCGAAGTCAACCGTGTGTAAGATCCATAAAATTTAACATTCGCCATGGAAAATCAAAACAAAGAAAAAACAGATTTACGACATAGGTATGTGTTTGTGTATTTATTTACATGGGTTCCATACTGGCAATGTAAAGGCCACCCAGCAAATTGTATATATGTAGGTCCTTTACTATGTCCGACTCGGTTATTGAGTCAAATCGGCCACTTGAATTGAAAGTCCTTTTGCATTGCTTTGGTCACGCAATGCATTTGACTAATATTTATCAGCTGCCGTCATGGCAGCAGCCGTGGCCATACATTTCACAACAACTGGTGGTTGATATCGTGCCAAATTATGTTGCGTGTTAGAGGCTTTCGCCCACCCCAACCACGCTTCCTTTAGTAAGCCTGTTATTTCCGACAAATAAATTGACTTGCACCATACGAGAACCATCTCTCCCTTGTGTCGTCTGGCATGCGAAACCATACAAAAAGGCAATAAAAGCCAGGCGCCTACACTGTTTTCGTTCATTCAACGCACACTACAGCACCCGCAGCCCTTCTGACACAGTTAACCGATGGGTTTAGCCAACGTGTTCATCATACATTCATTCCATTATCCTTTCATGTTCAGTTTCTGCTACCGGATGTAGCAATGTTTTCGTTAAATATCCGCCAATTGGTGTCTGTTCATGCTTGGCCCAACCTTCCTAGTGGAACATAAACTAACCGCAACCATTGCCATCAGTCGGACTGTCCACAAAATAGCAAGCAAGCCGACAGTGTGGCTACCAAAAAGTCGTGGACAAATAAGGGAAACGTGAGGCACACCATTCCAAGCGAGAGAGTGTTGACATTCCCATTGACGAGCTGGAAAATATAATCGATCAGCTGCTTGCCACAGCCGAAAAGCAATAAACTCTTCGAAACAAGAAGGGTGTGTTTTGTGTTCGTCCTTGGATTGTTCAATTCCATAGTGGCGGGTGCAACAACCGCTCCTTTTCAGACAACAGGTTATGAATATTTACTTAACCTCCTTCTCGATTCATCATCGCTCATCACAACACGACTGTCTGCATGAAAACTTGTCGTCCCATTGAATTATGATGATGCGGTGGAGGTCGTTTTGGCTTGAGCTTCTATGATGTGCCACAGGTGTCGATGGATGGGAAATTTTGACGACGCTCAGGGAACTAATTCTATCACAAGTTTGTGTCATTCGGGTGTTGACCTCATGAACTCCCTCAAGTGGTTGAGATGATGGAGATGGGTTGGTGTGAGGCTTGTTTTTACTTTTTTCAGATATACACTACACAGGTCTTATTATAGCTGTATACTGGTCTCTACCGTTCTTACTGCTGTCTAGGGGTGGGCTGTATTCAGAGCATTCCACTCAGCACCCACTTCACTGTTTTTTCGAGAATAATGTAGACAAAAGTTTGCTGATATTTTTCGCGTACATTTAATGAGAGGGTAGCGGCCCTTCAATGTCAGACTTGGGGCTGAAAGAACATCTGACATGAAAAAAAAAACAAGAGAAACCCAACAGGAAAAATGTTTCATTCAAATGCTTTTGTTTGACTTCTGATATGTATTGTATGCGCTGTTGTTAAAAAGCGAAAGAACGAAAAAAAAAAAATGAACTTATTGCTATTTTTCTTTGTGAACCCACACGGAAAGGTCAACATTCGGGGGCCTTTTGATTCGTTGTCGTGTGAATGAAATCTGAAATCTATTTGTGGACATGATAAGTAATTCAAGAGACGGTTGAGATTTTAGAACAATTCTGAAAGCCTGATCCGTGTAAAAAGCAGTCCTTTAACTATACAATTTGTACATCCAGTTAAACCACAAAAAAGACGTGACAAGCAAATATATGAGCTTTTGAATTTTTCTCATATATGTATGACTGTTTAGTAAATACATGAACCTAAGATTTTCGTGACCTGCCAATTTTAAAGCTGTGTAACTGTGATTAAAGCCTACCCTCGAGAGTGATCCAAGTTGTGATTGCAAGGAAAAGTACTGGTTTACTATGCACTTTCTGTTTGTGTAGATTTGGCCTAAAACATTCACAGTTCGAAATACAGGCAAAAAATGAATTATAGTACTTACTACATAGATGGCGTTTAGTTGGAAAATGTTTCACAGCAAAACGAGTAGATCTGTGGAGCGGAAAAGATTTGGTGATCCAGAACTCCTACAATTCCACTTACTGATAATGTTTTATTTTAAGGGTTGTCGTAGAGCTCCAGCATTGTTCTATTCGATTGAGGGAAGGTCAGTCCACTTGCTGTTAAAGTTGTTGGCGTAGATATGATTTTCTCAATAAATTGAAAATCTTAAGACCAGGGGGCTTATTCCTTATTCCCAAAATGCGCGGCTGATCGCTTTTCATGGCGGATTGGTATTTTTGTATTTCCAAGAGCTGTCAAAAGCGATAGCTATTCCGGTGATGGATTGCTTGCGGATTTATTGCCAGCGATCCTCACAATAGCTATCGCTTTTGAATGGATCGAATCGCTTTTGGAAATATAAAAATACCAATCCGCCATGAAAAGCGATCCGCCGCGCATTTGGGAATAAGCCCCCAGAGTTTCATAACGTAACACCGTTCATTGGTTGATGCTAAGTTGACTGGCGTTCTTCCATGGGGTTTTTGTTTGCAAGCCTTTATTGCTTGAGCCCCTTTCTAGTGACAACTCGATGTCCTTCTTTGGATAAATTTTACTTGCGAACTTTGTGCTTTTTAGTCTTTAACATTTTTTATAGCTCTACTTGATGCACATACACATTGCAAGTCAAAAATCCCCATAGTTTTGATTATTTGACATATAAGTATATAGTTGCATCTTTTACAGAGTGTCATAATTCCGTCATTATAATGACACGATGCCTGTATTACCCATATTCAAGTCATCGAAATGAACTCGTGCCATCTGCCTGGTCATCATCTGGTATATGTATATATACCAACCAAGGACGACTCCGAATTTTCTGTTCCAGATGTTTACTCGAGCATGCAATCGCTTCAAAACCATCCTTCGTCTCATCTATATCTATTCATTTATCTAAAGCTTCCACCCCCTCCCGGCACAATGATTAAAATGTTAAAAATGCAAAATAACTCATGGAATGAAAATCCTGTGCATTCAATGAGTTTGTTTGTGTATGTGTGTGGTATAGTGCTCTGACTTTGTTAGACGTTGTTTCTGTTATAATAATAATAATTTCTTCAGCTCACCATTCACCAACACAAGTCTCGTCTGAGGACCGGAGCTCGGAAGTGCTTAATAAATTCTTCATATTATTGCAGGTCGTAGAGAGTTCTCTGATCGATGGCAAGTAGGGTGGTTGAAGCACACCAGGACGACGGAACGGAACTACAACTGTTGTTATTACTACACTCGTAGTAGAGGAATTTTCTAAGAAATACTCACGCGCGCCCCCATACCAGTCAGTGGTCCCTGGTGTCCTCTTTTTATTGGGAATTATTTTTGCAAGAGTGCAACCTTGCATGCTAAGGAGGGGCGCCATTCAATACATTCAGCATAGACGGGAATTACATTTAATGTGGCTAGGAGTAAATTAAAAAAAAAAAAAATAGTTCCATCTATATATTTGTAGAGTAGTGGTTCCATCGAGTGGCGTCCTACCATCTATCACTGGGTGTAACATTTAGATACGTCGTCGTGATGGTGTAACATTCATTTGCCGATTTTTATTTCCTTTTTTTTTCGTCTACTGTATAGTACGAGTGTAGGAGTTAAAGTGCATGAGTGCGAAGGTTTATTGCAGTTCCTGTCAAGGGCGATCGGAAATTGAAAGGAAGTGTTCAAGTGTTGGACACTTGTAGTGGTTTGGAAGAGGGAATGATTTATATTCGAGAGGAAATTCAGAAAGTAATTTAAGGTAAAATGTAATCAATTAATTTAGCATACTTATAAGTACTGTGCATACATCCTGTAGTTTTGTTAAAGAGTATTTTTTACTTTATTTTAGGTATATAGATGTGGTCAGCAAAAATACAAGTTCCGGAGATGTTTTCTATAGACATTTTGTTGAGATTACACTAATACTTGCTTACTTAACGGACATCATCTTAGATTAGAGACACACTTTGTATTCAGCTATCCATCAGAATGATCGCTCTAGCATCCGAGATGACTCAATCAATCGCATGGAGTGTATAGTGATTTGAAACCCGCTATATGGCTAAACAGTGCGAAATGTACTATGAACTACAAAAATAACGAATATCTTGTCAATACAAAAATATACCCGAAATTACAGACTAATGCCAAAAGTCATAACAATTTTCTCCTTGGATGCTTCCACCTGAAATGCAAGGTCAACTTAACACTGCGCTGATATTTGATAATGGCCATGGTACTATAATAGAGAACGTCAAAAAACTGGGAATGAAGCATATTCCGAAAACCTCAAAGCCACAACGGATAACAATATTCTCTATTACTGCTCGAGCCCTATGACTACAGATGAAAGAGAAAATAACTTAAAGCCTTATTACTTGCGACAACAAACCAATTCTTAATCACATGTCATTGAACAATCAAAACCATGGTCCGCAAATGTAGTCTAGAAACCAACGATTTATGCAGAAGTTGTAAAGACAAGGAAAGAACAGAGACGTGTTAAAACGATCCAACCAATAAATCTATTTTATATCAAGGATTAATATTGTTCGCGAACACGACACTGCGCCCGTACCCAGTGGAAGTCTCGATCGAACTGGCATTCAAACAAAAACCACTCACAGTGCCGTGCTGCGTTGAGCAGATCGTTTTTGCACTCAAGCAAGAAACTCCTTCCATGAGACGGGTTTTCTCTCATGTCATTCCCCTCTGAGTACCTACCCTAGTTGTGTTGAACAGAAGGGTTGATAAAGTTTTATTCGTTTACTAAAGATTCTCGGATCCGTTTAACAACTCGGCCATCCGACTTATCACTGCCCTCAGTGATATTGCCAAGCAAGGTCATTCATTAGATGACCGCACCCACCTAGGTTATTCCAATAGTTCCAAAGAACTCGAAATAGATTGTTCAAGAACACTCAGACTTATCAGTTTATCATCCACAGAGGACTTGAAATAGGTTGTCCAAGAACACTTAGACTTATCAGTTTATCATCCACAGAGGACTTGAAATAGGTTGTTCAAGCACACTAAAACTTATCATCCACAAAGGACTTGGAAGAACACTTAAGCTTTTCCAAAATACAGTCCACACAGGACTTCAAGCCACTTAGGCTTATCTGAATACCATCCACACAGGACTGCAAGTCACAAAGACTTATATGAATACCGTCCACACAGGACTGCAAGTCACACAGACTTATCTACATACCGTCCACACAGGACTGCAAGTCACACAGACTTATCTACATACCGTCCACACAGGACTGCAAGTCACACAGACTTATCTGAATACCGTCCACACAGGACTGCAAGTCACACAGACTTATCCACATACCGTCCACACAGGACTGCAAGTCACACAGACTTATCTGAATACTGTCCACACAGGACTGCAAGTCACACAGACTTATCTCCATACCGTCCACACAGGACTGCAAGTCACACAGACTTATCTCCATACCGTCCACACAGGACTGCAAGTCACACAGACTTATCTACATACCGTCCACACAGGACTGCAAGTCACACAGACTTATCTAAATACCGTCCACACAGGACTGCAAGTCACACAGACTTATCCACATACCGTCCACACAGGACTGCAAGTCACACAGACTTATCTCCATACCGTCCACACAGGACTGCAAGTCACACAGACTTATCTACATACCGTCCACACAGGACTGCAAGTCACACAGACTTATCTGAATACCGTCCACACAGGACTGCAAGTCACACAGACTTATCTGAATACCGTCCACACAGGACTCCAAGTCACACAGACTTCTCTGCATACCGTCCACACAGGACTGCAAGTCACACAGACTTATCTACATACCGTCCACACAGGACTGCAAGTCACACAGACTTATCTGAATACCGTCCACACAGGACTGCAAGTCACACAGACTTCTCTGCATACCGTCCACACAGGACTGCAAGTCACACAGACTTATCTAAATACCGTCCACACAGGACTGCAAGTCACATAGACTTATCTGCATACTCTTACCTTCTCCTCTAAGTTGTATCAGTCGACGTCTTAAATTCCAAAACATTTTCCATTTGGAGAAACTGAGCTCATGATTTAACGTTATCGTGTGCGGATTTTATGACTCGCCAACGAATTCCCTTTGGTACGACAAAACGTTTTCCATCGTCGGTTTTTTTTTTGTAAAGACGGTTGTTCTTCACCATATACTCCTTCTCGAGCTGTTTTATTTTAGAGCTGTCGCTAGCTTCACCTTTCAATACCTTTAGTATTTGCTTAAGGTCCTTATCCTGCATCTGGAGAGTTGATATCTAATCCCCTTCTCGGACTGTGACGGCTAAGACATCACATCCAGCCACCTCCACTTCCGACGCTTCCTCCACTGGACGTCGACTTAAGCTATCCACATATTGTAGTTGAGTCCCTGGTCGGTGCACAAGTTCAAAATCATATTCTTGGATTTTAAGCCACCATGGTAGCATAGTTTTCGACCAACCGACGGAAATACCTTGACAGTCCCGAAAATTGTTTAACTTCGCGTGATGTTGTAGGTCTAGGAAACATTTTAACTGCAAGTACCTTAATCTCTCCTGGTTGGACACCTATTTGATCTATTTTATGTCCCAGGAAACTAATTTGCTTTTTAAAGAATTCACATTTCTTAATGTTTAAAGTTAAATTTAAATCCATTAGTATTTGCAATAGTCTTCGAAGGGTTTTAAGTAATTCGTCAACGTCCGAGCCAAACAAAACTATATCGTCCATATAAGTAATTATTTTCGAATGTCCCATTTTTTTGTTTTATTATTCCCATTAATCTTAAAAATACGGCTGGCGCATTCGTCAGACCAAACGCCACTCGCTTAAACTGAAATTGGCCAGTGTCAGTTATAAAGGAAGTATAATGTCTGCTTCCTACATGTATGGGAATTTGGTAATATCCGCACATCAAATCTAGTACTATGAAGAGCTTGCCATTAGACATCATATTGATGCCTTCTTCGATATTTAAGGCTGGAGAATTATATAATCTGTAGCCACCGTCTTTTTTCAAAACTAAAAGCACTGGACTAGAATATTCGGACGTGGAAGGTTCGATGATGTCATTTTGTAAAAGTTCTTGTATTTGTTCTTCAAGAACATTTCTGAGATGATATGGAATTCGGTATGGTTTGTGTCTAACAGTAACGTTTTCTTTAAGCTGGATGTTCATTTCGACTACTTCAGTCTTTCCCAGTTCGCTTAATTTGTCGGCAAAACAATCTTTATACTCATTGAGCAACTGAATTAGGGACTCTCTATCATTCTTTGAAACAGAATCATCCATCTTTAAATTATCTGCTTTTATTCTTAATAAACTATGCTCCATACACTCCTTCCTACCCCCTGATTCCAGTCATTCTGAGCTATTGGCAGCACCATCGCCCTTACCCTGCGTAATATACAGTTTGCCTCCTTTCCTTGTAAGACATACTGACGGAGCATCGAGGAAGTTTCTACCCAAGATCATATCAGGCTCCTGCCTGTCATCATCAACTACCATTATGTCTACTGTGAGCCGCACATTCCGAACCTGCACCAATTCTTTAATTTTTCCCAAAGGTACGACCTTCCCACCCCCATATCCCGTCAACGTGTTGCTAGTTGACGAAATACGGAAGCCATTTGCTCGAACTATACTTATTTTAATGGTGGAACAATCACTACCTAAATCGACAAAAGCGCAAAGTGAACATTCCCCGACATTTATTTGCATAATAAGACTGTCGTCAGTTGTCGTGGTCAATTTTGCAATATTTTTATTTTTATAATGTCTTTTGGATCCGTGACATTCATTGGCATAGTGACCCCTTTCTTCGCAATTGTAGCAGACCTTATTATAACGTGCTTGTTCCTTGAATTGCCTATTTCGGCAGTCTCGAGCCAAATGATTTGCACTTTTGCAAATAAAACAAGACTTAGAAAAACTCCGCTTTCCCATGAATTGAGAGTTATATGTCCTTGAAGTTTCGGTTGCCCGATGTAGAGTCTTTGAAGTGCTCGGTACCCCGCTGGATACCCCTTGTATCATTTTTTCGCGATTTTCCTTTTGCTCCCTTATAGCAAAATAGCTTTTTATTTTAACCAAAAGCTCCTCGAAATTTTGACTCGCTGAAGCCGTCAGCATATTTATAAGACTTTCATCTTTAAATCCTGAAACTATGTAACTCATTGTCATACCGTCATATCCGTCATACGTGCGCGAGTGCACAGCCCGACCACGTCATAAAAATAATTTTCTATGCTTTTGTCGTGTCGTTTTGTCCTGGACATAATTTGCAGGAGAAGAGTAGAAACATCTGGTATAGTTGGGAAAGCCTTAACAAAATTATTTTTAAATTCCTCCCACGTTAGAATTTGAGACTTCTGGTTTTGAAACCAAATTTTTGCTGCCTCCTCTAACCGTAACGACCCATAGAATATGGTAGTCACATCGTCCCAACTAAACATTTTCTTAAAGGTATCCATAGCACTTACCCAGGCATCTGCACTCAACCCTTTTTTATCTGTCGGGTTAAATGATGGTAGTATTTTTCCGCACTCTGATGCGCCAAATCGGAAAACAAGAGCATCTGTCGTCCTCGACGAAACGTCTAGACTACTACTACCACCTTCCAGGCTTACCGTTTCCCTGTTTGTGTGACTCTCGTTTCTCTTTCTTTTGGACATTTTTTTTTGTTTTTATTTCTCTTTTTAGTGATTCTTGTTGCACTTTTTTTCACTTTTATTCGAACAATTTTTTTTTTGTTTACCAACCACTGTATATGTACCACAATTCAACACAATCGACACCGACGCGCAACACAACTCTATATAGCTATCACACCGAAACGCAACCCTTCTCCGCGCACACAGCCCAACAGTTCACGATCACAATTCGTATCCCTAGATCTTTCGTTTTCCCTTTCTCTCCACACACACACGAGGAAAAAAACAAACAAACAACGATAACGCGCAGCTGCCGCGCCGTTAACGGCTTGGATTTAGATAGATATATGTATTTCTATACGTATAAATCTTTTCACCACAGGGATCGCACAATTTAAATAAAAAAATCAGGAAACTTTTAATTATGGGTGTAAATAGCACTATCCCGCTTCTGAGAATGTTAAAACGATCCAACCAATAAATCTATTTTATATCAAGGATTAATATTGTTCGCGAACACGACACTGCGCCCGTACCCAGTGGAAGTCTCGATCGAACTGGCATTCAAACAAAAACCACTCACAGTGCCGTGCTGCGTTGAGCAGATCGTTTTTGCACTCAAGCAAGAAACTCCTTCCATGAGACGGGTTTTCTCTCATGTCATTCCCCTCTGAGTACCTACCCTAGTTGTGTTGAACAGAAGGGTTGATAAAGTTTTATTCGTTTACTAAAGATTCTCGGATCCGTTTAACAGACGCATTATTTTATTTTATAGCTGAAACCGGGCGCAGTAGTGCAGTGGTTAGTGTGCTGGACTACTGTGCGAGGGATCCCGGAAAAACACAAATTACATCTTAAAGTTTTTTCTACTGCGCCACCTCTCGCGAACGTCTGGCAGACATCCGAGAGTATGACTGTCATGAAAAAGCTTCTCAATTCAGCCGTTCGGACTCGGCATAAAATTATGGGTCCCTTCCATTCGTCCCAAAAATAGAAACTCAGACAAAACGAATGGTTGCGAGAAGCTAGGTCTTGGGTGTCACCCGCCTGTTTCGCCACCTATTTATTTATTTTTTAGCTGAAACCGGTCTAAAATGACCATGAATTAGGTAGGTGTAGGTAGTGAGGTAGACGGGTGCCCTCGTGACGCTTTTTAAATCCTTTGTGACCATTTTTGATACCTACAAAAAATATGTGACGTTGGATCACTTTCTCTATATAAAAATGGGTGTAACAAATCTGTTTTTTATAAGTTGCCAGAATCTTTGTCCGATTTTATATTCATGGACCGTTAAACATCCGTGGCTCTTCTGTGGGTGTTCATAGCACTATACGAAGGGTTTCGGAATAGGAGGCGTGTCACATTTCAAGCAACAAACACTATTAACCTGGTAATATAGGTTAAACAAAAAAAAATAAAAATTAAAGCGATATATCCTTGCACCTTTTGCAACGTATATGCGCACACAGCAGCATTTAAAATCAATTTGAGCTGAGTTGGTAGGTTTGCCTCGAGTAAAAATTCTAGACTGCATGATTTCTGAGGGTAACCTTTCGCTTTTCACATATTTCTTTAAAGGATATGTTGGTGAACAGTTTTCTATTAAAGATGCTAAGCACGGTAACCTCTACGGTAATAGAGAAGGTTTTCAATAACTATAAGAACCATCGTTGGCCCCAGGATTGAGCAAATCCAAATAAAACAAAAATATATATAGGTCTAGGTTTTTGGTTGTCAGCTAAAAACTCGAAAACTACTGGACAGATTTCAATGAAACTTTTTTTAAAATGTTCGTTAAGACTGTGAGACTGCTATAAGCTATGTCGTTTATAGCCACGTCCTTTCGGAACAGTTTTTAGGCAAAATGTATTTTTTGAAGTGAAAATATATACATACACATACATATACCTTGCTACAAATGGATGTTTATACTTTTGCGATCGTGCGACAGGACAAAACAAAAAACAAAAAACACTAGCATACGTATACCTCTCATTCGAAAAGGGTTGATTTGTTTTCGCAGTGAGTGCTATGGTCAGTTGTATATGTAGGTGTATATTATGATCGTATGCCCGATGCTCGATGGGGATGACGAGTAATCCAAATTCGGTGTAACACGAGGTAAGTATAAGTAGATAAGCAACTTGTCAGCCTGCTGCAGCACAACAGATTTTGACAAAACTTAATCTGTGAGCCCGCCTAAACATGTCAAGCTTATAAAAATCATAGAAATTAGAAATATAGGGTGCAATAAAGACAAACTTCTTCTCATACGTTTATATTTGAATTATATTTAATACAGTTTCGGGTAAATAAATACATACATAGGGCCAATAAAGATATTGGTTGCCAATCTACGTAAGGGTACTTCAAAGTCTCCTTACCTTGACAATTATTAGCGTGCATAATACTACCGATGCACAGACGAAGGGATGAACTTGTTTCTATGGGCATTACAAACTTTTAAGGTCAGGGGTTTATGGACACCACTATCTCTATGGTACTAACTGTGTAGGTAGATACTTGTAACATTTGAACAATATGGTACCAATATAAAATTCATTGGAAATCCACATGCACTCATCCGATTCAATTGACGGATACTTTGTAACTCAAAAATCCCCCAACACTTGCAGATAATAAGCTGACGAAGTTCGTGCGTGTGTTATAACTTACAACGAATTGAAGTACTTACCTCATGTATTCATTTCTGGGAAAATGTTTCAGATTCGTGGATGGTTGTGAGAGTGCAGCTTGAGCTCAGTTTGCCCAATTAAATGGTACTAATGATGAGATAATTTTTTTGCGACCGCTAACAATGGTTACAGTGAATAGAGTGAGTAACAAAAAATCAAATAGTGTCTGCCTATTTTTCAATTATTCAGTAGAATTTTCCATTGAATGGAACATATTCCCTGCTACTGTCTCATTGTCCTCTTCGAACTTCGAAAAGTCAATGCAAAGTAATTCATGCAGTTGCGTCAGGCTCCACTGCGCCTGCTGAATATATTTATGACATGCCCTCTGCATCTGTCACGCAATCAGCATCCTTACAGCCAATTTGCATTCAAAGTCCCCCCCCCCCCAGAGTCATATCAGTTCCCTGTTTGAAATTCGTATCACTTCAGACAAATTTGCACAACAACTTTCCGGGAAAATATAAACTTTTCAAAGAATTGTTCGATCAAACTTTGATATTCACACCAGGCATGGAAACAAATCGACTTTCATATGTTTTTGATCTACCGCATAAATTTAAATATTCCCCACTTTGTATTTGTATCCTTGAACTATTTTCGCTGTTGGAACTTATTCAAAGGGGGAGTGCGTTGGATGAACAAAACCTTTGTCGGTATATGGAAAGTTATGAATCAGAGCAAACTTTTCCCCGAAACCCAGCATTCCTTCATTCGAAATGCAGATAAAATAGCCACAAAATATGGTGGCGCATTTTACAACACACACAGACACACGCAGTATTGAATTTATGACTTAAAAAGTCACCGAGTGTCATCGGTAAAATAAATAGCGGTATAGCGATACCGAAACTCTGGGATGCACACTTGATTGATGCAACTTTCTGGCTGCCTCTGCCTCGGAGTATCCGATATGACAGATGATACGAGCTGTGTTTTTTTTTTGGCACCGTGATTTCCGATATCCCCGTGGGAATATTCGCTTCCGGAAAGGGTACCTACAATAAATTCTGAAACTTTCCGGAAGTAGTACGTGATAAAAACCGAGAGTGAAGTAAGTGCAATCCTGCCGGGCGCCAGTGTTCCTCATTAATTTCCTGTGTCGAGAGAGAAAGTCCGAACCGTGTCGGCGGCGGCGTTGTCACTGTCATTGGCGACATACTGTGACATACTGTGGGTATATGGACCAAACTTTTGATTGGCAATTGCATGGCGCTTTAAGTGGGTGAACTATGTAACAGCAGGCGACTTTTACTTCTGCTTTGCGGCTTTTAGGTCATTAAAGTCAAATTAGTTTGGTCAATATTTGCAGTTTGGCTAGGGACTTGGTTTTTGTAACTTGCAAATTCCTTTGGGTGTCAACTCAAAAGTTAAAGTCCTGTCATCGGATTTCTGCAACTTGTATAAGTTGGTGTGGAAGTTAATTAATTATTTCGCAGATGGCGACCACTGAAATGAGGGGAATACAATGTGTTGAGGTTACGGAAATGGACTGGTGTTAATTTGTTATGGCCTTTGATAGCGAATGCAGAACTTGGGAAGTAGTTTACAGGAGTTAATAATATGTACTATAGTTGATTGGAACTACATAGTTGTGTCTTGTGTGCAATTAAAAGTTAAGTAGGGCCTGTCTACATGGGTCCAGAACTTAAGAACATGGGTTCATGTATATTTTCGTTTCGTTCTTACTTTGAGGAAAGATTTTGTAACAGCAGAGTAAATATTTACACCACAGATTGCTAAAATGCATACATTTTTAAAAGCCTTTTGCAGGTAGCAAATTTAACATAGCAAGTTGGAAATTCTCCATCGAAATGTAACCTTAGAGACTGCAGAGGCGCATTATGCAAATGTGTTCAAATCTGCAGAAGAAAATTACCTTAGCTAAAAGTTGGTACAGCCGATGAAGATGTTGGTATGAAACCAAGTCCAACGCATGGCATTAAAAATCTTATTATGGGACAGAAATTGTCAGGGTCAATCCCAAACAAGCGAGAATCGTTGTTACTCCTCGCTTCCCCACTCAGTTATTGGGAATAGTCTGCATAGACACGACAAAGGTCCCCTATGGCCGAAAAACTTTTCGTGAAAATTAGCTAAATTGTCCTGCGCCTGCAGCCACGTTGATAGCATGTCGTTCACAATCTTTTTGTTTAGAAACTTCGGGACAACAAAATTGGTGATCATTTGACCATTTGGTAGAGATTCCACCAAAGAGCGGCACCTAGGTCGCTTTAAAAGGAAAAATGGAGCGTTTACCCCATTATCAATGGGGTAGAGCCAATGGCCTCTGATCGACATTTGGATTCTCAAAGTCCAAAGTTGTATAATTTAGTACCTGCTCATAGGCCCATAGTGAAAGCAATATCAAGCGCATAACAGTTTAAACAGAGCTGCAAGGATAATAGAATCCTTAATCGGAAGAGACAACATTGCGTTGACCTGATTCCCGTCCCCCTGTATGGCAGTTTACAACACCTCGTTAGCATGTCTCCCGTTTGCGCTTGTCAGAGTGCCGCTGATCGATTTGGCATTTTCCTGACCCCTCCACGTTTGCTGTGTCCTGTGGGACCTTGTCCGGAACCACGTTCATCTTTAACGCATTTCTGCTCCCTTACCCCTGCTTCACGTTCGCTATTAGGCCCATCCAGGAACCACGTTCGCCATTGGGTCTGTTTCTGTGTATACGATGCGATTGAATTCTTGGTCTTAAATTCTAATTATAGGCAAATCTATACATATAATAAAACTGTAGGAATTTTCGTTGTCAGCTAAAAACTTGAAAACTACTGGACAGATTTCGATGAAACTTTTTTTTAAATGTTCCTTAAGACTGTGAGACTGCTTATAGCCACGTCCTTAGGAACAGTTTTTTTGAAGTGAAAATATATACATACACATAAACCTTGCCATAAATGGATGTTTATACTTTATACAGAATACGTGAGGAACTCAATGTCGAGCAGCTACTTCTCCGGACGGAGCGATCCATGCTTCGGTGGTTTGGTCATGTTAAACGCATGTCCCCGACCAGGATTCCACGACGTGCCATGGAATCCGTACCATCGGGTAGGCGTCCTCTAGGTAGACCAAGGATGAAATGGTTAGATCAAGTCCATAATCTCTCCTATACCCGTATGGGGATTGCCCTTGATGATTTACAGTCGATGGCGGATGATCGAGAGCTATGGAGGGTCCACTTGAGCAACTTACAGCCACGACCCACTTAATGGACAAGCGGACCATTTTGAAAATGATGATGATGATGATGATACTTTTGCGATCGTGCGACACGCAAACAAAAACAAGACCACACTAGCATACGTATTCGAAAAGGGTTGATTTGTTTTCGCAGTTTGTGCTATGGTCAGTTGTATAATATGTAGGTATGTATATTATGATCGTATGCCCGATGCCAGATGGGGATGGGGTGCGTGCTGCAGTATGGCATGGAGTATATTAATAATCTTTATAAGAGAGGAGATAATACAAAACAGGTTTCATTTCAGAATTTCACTCGATATATATTGTTTTTTTTTTTTTTTTTTTAAATACTTCTCCCGGGAAAGGCAAACATATAACCTAAACCCTAAACCTTCATCAGCGCCCCGAGATGCTTGCAGGTGTATGTTAGTTCTGCACTTAAATTGCTGCAAATTGTAGTCTTCTGGAAATATATCCCCAGGAGCGAGTTCCAAAGTTTGCTTGTCCTGTAACAAAAGGAGTTTTGGAAAGATGATGTCCTCGCGGTTGTCAAGTATACTGTATGTTCATGAGCATTAGCAGCCTGTCTTGTGGGGCGCCCAAAAGTTGCATTTCGAGGGATAATGTCCTTGAGTTCCTCGGAACATCATCATCATCATCTTGTGATATGGTAACATTGTAGGGTTGGGGTAGATATGGTTGTTTGGATTCCATAAGAAGAGGGAAACAAGGGAAAGGAAATGCAGTATTATAAACTAAACACAGTATCATGGAGAGGGAGCGCGATGCAGTGGAGAAGACGTCATATTAGACATCTTTTAAGGTCTTTAGGCTAAACTCTTAAAATGACAGCACATCCGTGCAGTGAACACCTCCCCTTAGGAGGTGCACATAAGTCAAAGGAGATGCCAACTAACTTGGATCATGCAATCAGAGACCAGAGTCAGTGTGACCTATAAGTAAAAAAAAAAATTAAAAAAAAAAAAATAGAAATAGTGTTGGTAGACACCCTCACAACCATTAGTTTGTGGGAGTTTTTTTATTTTTGGGACGAATGTAAGGAACCTTAAATTTTATGCCGCTTATTTGTGTTTTTTTCGGGAATCGAACCTGGGACAGTAGTCAAGCAAACTAACCACTGAGACACTGCGCCCACATGCCGCATGTGCCTTAAGTAAGTGAGTAAGTCATTTTTGTTTCCGGTTGGGGTCATCGTTTCTGACACGAGCGGCAGATGCGGAGATTCATATTGTAAAGCGACAAGACTGTCAGTGTACACAAAAAATATCACGACATGTAATGAATAACTTGACAGAATTAAAGCAAGCAACTGTCAATATTATTAGCATAGCGATTTCATAATTTTTACACCCACTTTACATTTATATTTGCCCATCAAAAATCAATGCAACTCATCCACATCATCGAACTCAGATATCATTTTGCACTTGATATCTTTATCCCCTCAACCGAAATTCAATCCAATTAACCTACTCAACTGAATGACATCAAAAATCCGCTCAACTATCCAGTCGGTCATTATTTTAAGCGAAACTCAATACCTCCATCATCCACATCTCTAAACTGAGATCGAAGTCAGTTCCCTTGGGTATTCAAACAAGATACAGCCCTATAGGATGGCACATTAGTATGTATGTCTATGTATATATAAGAACCACCCTCATCGATTCATTTTGCAAATTAAAAGCTATAGCGGAAGACATCCCGTGTGACGAAGAGTAAATAATTCAACAGGTCTTATTCGAAACGAATTTTCAACTCACATATCGCACTGAAGTTGGTTTTGGTCGACCTTGTAAGGGCGCTAAAAAGTCGCGAGTAGACTTAGTGCTCTCCCTCCCGTGGGACAGCGAAAAGGTTGACATGGAAAACTTCCAAAAAAAATATATATACTAACTTGTTTGTTGGATACTTTTCTTTTTTTGTTTTTTTTTTTTGGAGATGAAAATTGTAAAAGTTTGCAGCTAATACAATATTTTGGCACACGAAAGACGAGCTAAATGGGGATAAATTATCGTCGTCTGCAGTGAAAAGTAATCCAAAGCTCTTCAGTGGCTCCGCGTTGATGTGACGCCGGCAGGAGAAGCCGTCACTTTGTAGATATTTCCTTAATGCGGCCGTAAAAGATTTGGCGTTATACTTCTAAAGTTATTACGGAACGAGATGGATTAAAATTGTGCCGGTACAGCAGCGGAAAGGAAACTTTTCAGATTTCCCAGGACTGCACAGCTATAATGTGAGTGATATAACGACGGTGGACTACAGTTACCATCCTCCGACAACCATATGAATGATGGAGCACAAGTTGTTGTAAACTCGTTATTGGCTCACACAAAGAACCCAGCTGTATTGAAGAAGTGCTTTCGAATTTATGTCAGGACATTTCAACCATAGCTGACCTTCACTTAATCACGCTACATGCTCCGTTCCACTGATTCGGAGAAGAACGATTCCCAAAGGTCTCCTAAAACAGCGGCCACAAATATAATACTTGATTTGAGTTGGGATTGAAGTTGCGGCAGCACAAGCAGAACCACTTTCCTAAAAGCTATCAAATAAGGTCCTATTGCTCCTTTGCATTTGCACTGTTCACATCTCGACTCAAGGGCTATGTTCTTTTCTTTCTTCATGACAGCGCTTCGTAGGAGATGATACTTTGAGTTTACCCAATTGTCCCTAAGGCATCGTTCCCTTAAATGGATTTCTCCTTTTTTACTGTCTATATAAGGAGAGCAATTTTCGAGAATCTCTTAGCCCAAGCATAAATGGGATTACCGTGTCGTGTTGCGATGGATAAAGTCAAACGCTGCACAAAGCGAGGGCAACAACGCGCATTCTTGTGGTTATCTAGGGTAATAAATATAAGGGAAAACTGCACAACACAGCCGCCTAGGGGGAGAAATTTGTAACCTAATTAAATGTATCAATAAGGGTTGCTGTGATAAATCTGCGCCAAAGCCAGACCTGCTAGCCACACTCGGTGAACTGCTGACGGGTTGATGGGAAGAATCCTTCAAGAGAAATCTTTTGGGAAGCAATTTACCTCTGCTCAAGGAAACCTGACCATGAAAAATATTTTGTACAGGTAGGTACATCGCACTGTAGATGAACATAGTTTCGATGAGATATTATGTGTGGCGGTGCCGGTGGTTATTGGGAAAATGCAATGAAGAATTTTCTTTCGAAAGCAATGGGGAAATTTCAGATATCTTGAGTCGAAAGATTCTGCAGACAAGTTGGTTGGAAGTATAAAGAAAACGAAGGAGCAAATTTGTCCACACAAGTCGTTTGGCTACGAACTCTGGTTACAGATGTAAGTTGGTCTGTATACAAATAGTTGACAGAGTTAACTGGATGAATAAATTAATTGAACACCTGTCTTAGGAGAGGCAAAAATTCAAATTTGAATTTTTAGAAATTGAATTTACGAGTCAAAGACTGGATAACTGACTATGTGCTTTCATAAACGCATTACTTGACTATCGTGAATGCATCACTTTTTCACACGACATTTTGATACATGACAAGCAAAAAGGTCCTGGATTTGTATTTCTCGAGGACTATACAAATTACAATCAATTAAGTGCAGAACTAATATGTCTACAATTTTTGGCTAGCGATAGTGGGGAGTCTGACGACACTCTCACTAACGTTAGCCTTTTCACTTGTGAGCAGGCTGGGACTCTCACAGGTGAATCAAAGGGTAACGCGGTGGAGGAAAAAGTTGAGACAGCTGGAACATCCGCTGTCAGTGAGGCTTTATCCGATATCGCAAAAGAACAGGAAAAGAAATTGGCTGAGGAAAAGGCTGAGGTAGCTGGAACTTCCGCTACCAATGAAGCTAGATCCGACGTCAATGCTAGTCAGGGTAATGCTCAAGAAGGGGGAAAAGCGGGAACAGCTGGCTCGTCCGCTGTGACCGGTGCTCCCTCCGACTTAAACAGCAAAGGTGCGAAGCACAATCAGCACCAGAAGGCAAAGGCTGCAATACGTGGCGCAAAGCGCAAGGTGGCCAAATATGAGGGTTGCGATCCCAGCACTCTCAGCAAATGGGAAAAATCTTCTTTTGAAAGAGCAAAGGCTACTTTGGCCGCTCCACCGCTCAATCAAAAGAAGACAAAAAAGAGGGCTACTGTGCAGACGAGGGAGGAAGCCGGACCGGCTTACGTCCTACGCAGCAATTGCAAAGGGGAAGAACTCTGCTGAGACGGGCTCGCAACACTGGGCTACTTTAGAGAGGGCAGTTTTGGACACTGTACAATACTAGCGAAGTTACTCCCGGGTGTACAGGTGAAACTGATGAAATACACCCCTTGGTGGACTTCGACACTCCGTACGAAGTGCGGAAGGTACGGGTGCTGGAATCTACTCCGTAGATCCAGATCTAAAAGTGTCTATACGACTACCGGATACAAGCAGTGTCTTCCAATCAGAAGTTCTGGCTGTTATGAAGGCGGCAGAGCTAATACGGATGAGATCTATATCTGGAAGGGATATAGCCATCTACATCGATAGCCAGGCTGCACTCAAGGCACTGGAATCTACGAACATCAATTCTGAATTAGTCAGGAACTGTCGCACAATGCTTAAGGCATTATGCAGTCAGAACCGAGTGAGACTGTGCTGGGTACCAGGACACTGCGGTATAGTTGGAAATGAGCAGGCGGATGAGCTTGCGAGGATAGGCGGGGAATTGCATGACGGAGGAGATGTGGATATTAAACCACCTCCTTGCATCATAAAAAGCAATATTAGGAATAAAATAAACAAGGAAGCCGATCGGAGGTGGGAGGGCCTCACCGGTCACGCGGTATCTAAGGTACTTTGGCCGCAATACGACCGTAAAAGATCTAGGGAAATCCTCAAACTAGGCAGGGAACAGCTCAGGACACTGATCGGCATATTATCAGGGCACTGTCTTCTTAGAAAACATGCAAGAAGACTAGGGCTAGCAGACTCGGACACTTGTAGATTCTGCAATGACCTGCAAGCCGAAGAGGACATAACACATATACTGTGCGAATGTGAGGCAATATGTCGCAGTAGAAGGAAATTTTTGGGCAGGTACTTCTTCCAACATTTAGGGGAGATAGACAATACCAACTTCAAGGGGCTACTTGGTTTTTGCAGGGAAATTGGGGTTTTCTCAAGGGCAAGTGTTTAGGTGTTTTTCCATTGTAGGTCACTGCAATTAGTTCCCCCTAGGGATCGCGATGGGCCCTTATGGTGCCTAGTGCCGTATGAGTCATCTCATACCCCTTTTTAACCTAACCTAACCTAATATGTCTACAAGCATGAGTTCGCCTTCCTAGGAGGAGATCATGACAATTTTCGAGACGTGCTTTCAAAACTTACGTAATAATCGCACCCTGGTAGCACTGTAATGACCGGTGATCGGCAGCAACTAGGTGTGCTCCGCTCCACATCTCGGGAACGGGATCCACTGACTGCAGAAATGCGGATCAATCCCTTTTATAGAGAGACAACAGATGTTACTCTTTGGCACGTAATTGACTTGTGTCTTCTAAGCATAGGTCACTACAAGCACTATTGACCGGCAGTTGAAAATCATCGAAAAGTGGACACAATCACTATTTCAAAGGTGCAATCCATGATCAACCTTCTAAGCCAGTTGAATAAAATGGTTTTTCGATGGTGCTAAGTCTGAAAACCCTCATACTCTGACACTGCTGCCTGCAACTTCTAATCGCTGAAGCCAGAACTCACATCCCTGACGTTTTTGTGGTTCTTTGAATTATTCAATTTCAAAAGTCGAATGTTCAAGTCGGATACAAGCTGCCGAAATGAGATTTTTCCGTTGTATTGCTGGTGTGACCCGTAGAAATCGCATTAGAAATACCAGAATACGTGAGGAACTCAATATCGAGCAGCTACTTTTCCGGACGGAACGGTCCATGCTTCGGTGGTTTGGTTATGTTAAACGGATGTCCCCGACCAGGATTCCACGACGTGCTAAGAAATCCGTACCATCGGGCAGGCGTCCTCTAGGTAGACCCAGGATGAGATGGTTAGATGAAATTCATAATCTCTCCTCTACCCGTATGGGGATTGCCCTTTATGATTTGGAGTCGATGGCGGAGGATCGAGAGCAATGGAGGGTCCACTTGAGCAACCTACAGCCGCGACCCACTTAATGGATAAGCGGGCCATTGAAAATGAATGAATGTTCAATTTAAAAATATGGAAAACAAAATTCAAACAAATTGGAAAGAATCGTCCATTTTTTTAGTTACGTTCTGCAATTTAAAATGGCAACTATTCTGGGCAAAGTTTTTGATTGGAATTGCCTTCAATCAAATCAATGGCACATATTTATGCAAAAAGGAAAAATAAACACATGCCAATTAAGCTGGCAAAATAGAGAAAACTCCTCTTCATCAACTCTCCTCTTGCAATAGAGAAATATCCATTTAATAAAACGAAAGCTACCACAGGACAGACTAAAGAAAATAGAGAAAACCAAGAGAGGTATGGAAATAGTGAACCAATTTCCCAAAGGTCGAACCGATACATCAATATCCTCTTCAATATCCAAGAGCCATCGATCAGATTCCAATATTCGGTGCTCTGGATTTATATCCTCCCACCCACCTGATAGTACTCGTATAGATTCAAGTAATTACAATAATTATAGAATTTCAAATGCACAAAGGCAGCACACAAAGAAAGTAGTTATCGGGAGGTAATCGGAAAAAAAAGCTTACCCATATAACAACCTGGTCATCACCGCGTCCAGCCTTTTGCCGCCACAGTGGCACCGTTCGTCCTTCGTTTGATACGAAGACCGCATAGCATTGGGAGAGTTCTTCAGGTCGAGTCTTTTTCACTTGTTCGCATAGTTTCCACACATTTTCCTCGCTGAAAAAAAAAGAAGAAGACATAAAATGAATCAAAAGTATTTGAAAGGAAAATAGGATAATGCCCGAAGAGAAATCATTTTTTTTTTTCGTTATTGCAAGAACCTTTTACTGACCTTTCGATTAGCGTGTGCACTCAACTGGTCATTGCCAGGGTGCATTCTATTTTAAGGAGCATACTCTACTATACGCTTTGCGAACCACTCAACCGCACCTACCTGAGGGCCTGTCTCTATACTTATAACGATAAACGCGATTTGCTCATGTTCGTGTACTGAAATCCTTTAGAGTGTGGTTGTGTGAGTGATGCTAACAGAAAATCGTAAGAAAACGAAGATACCCTCACATAAATCGAAGGAGGCTACGAATAGGAGGCGTTTGGATTGTTGTAGAAGAGATGAATTATTGGGTGGATGTTGTGTGCGAGGGTGCATCGGTGCAAATGGTAAATTGTGGATCAAGGATGATAACACATATATAGAGTGCACTTTGCCGAGAGTGGTGAAATCTCTTTCTAAGGAGTATACATCAGTATTGAGGAAATAAGCTCTAGAGGATTATCTCGCCCCCGGGAAGAGTGTCGTAAGTTATACATCTGTGTTAGGATTTGTTATGTTCTTGGTGCAATTCCCTTGGACTACTCCTATTCACACTTACATTCAACTGAAGAATAAATTGAAATTTGTTTATTGAGATAGATATACGAATACCATATCAGCCACCCCCAAACGGAGCAATGTAAAAGGCGCGAAGAATGTACACAAAAATGTATATACGATGGAGCCTTAAATATGGATACAGATGAGTTGTGCGGCTTCAATTTAATTTCAAGATACTCTACAAACGAACCAAGGTAGAGGAGGCAAAGCGCCTTTGTCCAAAAGGGAAATATTCACGGATAACGAATGAGCAAATATTTGCAGACTTCAAGTTGTTTTGTGTCGAAATGGCAGGTTTTTGGGAGAGAAAAGTGACACGTTGGGAGGATTCCATTTCTTTGGGGAAAATTTTGTCTCTGCCAGCGTGGGAGCAATGTCTGTGTGTTTTAGCAAATTATTCAATTGGGCTTTGGAGTTTCTTGGAGGAAGTGACCGAAAAGGACTATGATATTCATTCTCGCTATGGGTTCATTATGGCGTCTGGTCTTGAATTCTCATATCGCGTCATATTTTTCAGTACTTCAATTCAATGCATGTATATCTTCATTAACTAAGCACCGATTTCAATGATTATAATCGAGCTTGAGATGCAAAGATCTCAACCGTCAATTTTCTAATCCCATCCCATAAAACTGAAGTCGTATACACTCGAGAGGACTAAGTGTTATCTTTTCACTCAGCGATGAATGCACTCAGCAACAGCAATCCACTCCCGTCATACCATTATATTCTGCATCGCGTACGTAACTCACTACAGCATACCCCACGTATCACTGCACTCAACCTTTTCTTCAAATTGCAAAATTTGCGCAATTTATTCAGTAGGTTCCACCATCTTGCTTTCACGCAAATTCCACAATCAATTATTTCGAGACTTTATTTGCTCCCGCGCAGAAATCTCTCCCAAACCACTGAACACTTCCACTAACGCAACACCGACTCCATCGTGACTCCAGCAATAATTTTGCTTGTCGAAAGATGCATTATCCTTTGTTAATGGCGCACAGCACAGAAGTAGACACAAAATGAAGTTTATCCATCCTTTGACGCTGGATAAACCATTTACACAGTTCTTCGAGGGCATTCCTACACAGAGTGAAGCAAAGCTATGCGCCTTCTTTCTATATAGAAGGATATTGAAGGTGACATCTATCGGACATCAATCATTCAGTTTTAATTGGGCACACTCTCTTGTGACGAATGACCAGTGGGGGCGACCGTTGGCGGCTTGGGTATAGGGTATCCTCAATCAATGCCAGAAATTATGATCGAAACCTTTGAAATAAATAGGACTCATCTGGGCGTTTTGAAATTTCGACCAAATACTGATGATGTGATGCATAATTGACAAGCACGGTTGTGGATGATGATGGACGAGAATGCTTGGCCTTGTCTCGGCGAAATTTCAAGGACATCCCACGCGCAGTCAATTTTCAATTTTCAACAAAACAATTTAAAACAAATGTTTCTTCTAAGGCAAGGGGTGGTATGTTTTGCTATACACGTATATCTCAGCCTATATATGTCCTATTTGGATAAAAAAAAGCACACGTTACTGTGTATATGTAACAGAATCAGAGGCGAACCGAAAAAATGATTTTACATTACAATGTGACACACTGGAGCCATTTAAATAATTCGATGGCATGTGGAATTGTATTGTTGACTCTTTTTTGTTTTCGCAGCGTTTTCTCTTTTTTTTTTTCTTTATTTATCTTTTCAGGGACACTGTATGGATGGGCGGGGAGGATATTCAATTAAAAGTACGCGCGCCGCAAATATGCAAACGATATTTTCATCTTCAGGGGGTAACCGTGTCCGACGTACTGCAGCAAAGTCCCCGCATGAGTGGCGCTTTGTTTCGAGGCAAATCGAGTTCGGTGGAGTGGGAAACTTTAAATGGCAAGCGGAGTAAGGAAAGAATGTTTTACGGGAATAAATGTTCTGCAGCTATAATTATGGAGATAAGAAACAAAACAATGGCATTACGGTTCGACAAAACACTATTATTGTAACAATTGCAGCTCCATTACGCGAAAACCATTAATGCATTGGAGGGTAGATTTGTTAGATTAACATGATTATTTCATAGCAACTAAAATTATTTTGTATTTGAAGCAGATGCATGTAGAATAATAGCAAACTGACCTTAATAGTGTAGCCTGTTGAACTACCGATAGTTAGGACTGCTGGACAGAATAGGAAATCTAGGAGCGCTTATGAGTCCAGCATAAAAGGCTTTTGTTGGTTTAACTGATAGACTTATACGATTCGCGTATCTACATGAACACAATAAAAAAAAATATTAACATCTCGTCTATTTCCAATCTGTCACATTTAGCACTGTATCCAAAAGTTCTACCACGTTTTGTCATTTTACTGTTAAAAAGCTACTTCCTCTTTATAGTCTTTGAACTGTCATATCAAAAATTAAAGCCAGATGTAGGAATTTCGAATTGATTTATGTAATCACTTCCGTCGTCATTAACATTTTCATTCGTCAGCTTCAAATCCAAGCAAACTATCCAATTTTGTTCGCTTTCATTTCTCCGGATGAAGATTTCGTTCGCCGGCGAGATCATCAGAGAGTCCCTGGCGATACATGCTTCGTTTGAAATGCCTGACGTGCGTCGGTCTGAAACAGCTCTACTAAAGCTACGATTACACGGCCATTTTTTCGAGTCATTTAAATGGCGCTCTGACGTAAAAATCCACTCACAAAGTAGTCATTTAAATGTCGCTCTGTGTGATCGCCATTTTTGGCAGCGTCATTTAAATGACTAGGAAAATGGCGCACCAAATGACATGAATTAAGTGCCATTTAAATGGCGGGAAAAAATGGCCGTGTGATCGCTCTTTAATGACGCCTAGGACAATGGCATCCCAACGGAAAATTCTAAATGACTCGCAGTGTCCGTCATTTGATTTTGGGACACAAATGACGATGATAGTCATTTCGTGTGATCGCCATTTTTCCAATGACGAATCGTAGCTTAAATGTCGCTCTAATGCGACATTTTTTCCTGACGTCACAGCGCCATTTAAATGACTCAAAAAAAAAAAAAGTGTAATCGTAGCTTAACTCAATATGTAAAACAAAAAACTTAAAACTGCTTTGAGGCAATACTTCTCCAAATATCTGGAGCTATCATTCATCTTACAGCGCAGCCCAAAGACTTAGCTACAATAAGTTCGAAATTGATTTTATTTGACCATGATGCGAAATAGTGTAAAAGCGATTTTCTTCAATTGTTGCTCTGCTTAGGAGTGGTGGCGTAGCTTTATAGGTACGCATACACCACAACCGCTTTGTTTTTTGCGATGTTCGTGCGGTTTAAGCTTAGGCTAGATTACTACTGGGTCGCCCTTAAGAGTTGCTTCTTAACATACCAATATACCATAGTTAACCGCGAACTCTTTTTCGGTTTTCCCACTCGACGATTGTTAAAATAAAATACCACAAGCCCCCAATGCTCAGTTCGCCGTCAAACGAGCATGAGACGACTTCCGCTTATATAGGAAACTAGCGGACCCGGGGAATTTCGTCTCGCCCAAATTTAACGCCTTTAGATAAACTCCAGACTGATAATAAAACACAGATATGTAAAGGGTCCGCCATCTAACTTCATTTTTTTATTCAACTAGTGCTTATTTCGCGAATGGTAACACTTAGCTCATGTCTGATATGACAGATAATTAGTTTTATCCTTCCGCTGAACGAATATGGTTGTGTATACGCTTGAACAACGCTGGGAAATATTGCGACATTACTTTGAAAATCATGGTAATGTTGCAGAATGTCTGCGAAAATTGCGTACGGATGTTGGAAGAAGAGAAGCACCGTCAGCTCCGTATGTTCGTTATCTTGTGAAAAAGGTGAAAGAAACTGGCATCCTCATCGATAAACCAAAGCGTGAAAAGCCAAAAACAGTGCGTACACCCGAGAAAATTGCTGCTGTGGCAGATTTTGGTCCAGAGGCATAATTGGGCCATTTTTCTTCGAAAATGAGCAAGGAGTGGCCGTTACAGTCAATGGCGATCGTTATCGGAACGAATTTTTGTTCACAAAAATTGAAGAGGAGGATATTGGCAACATTTGGTTTCAACAGGACGGCGCTACGTGCCATACAGCCGAAGCTACACTCGATGTTTTGCGCCCTGTTTTTGAAGATCGCATTATCAGCCGCATAGCTGATGTCGTTTGGCCACCGCGGAGCTGCGATTTGGCACCGTTGGACTATTATTTGTGGGGTGCCGTAAAAGATAAGTGTTACGCCGACATGCCAGAGACAATTGACGCTTTAAAGGACAATATTCGTGAAGCCATTGGTGAAATACAGCTGCACACAATCGATAATGTGCTTAAAAATTGGACCGATCGTGTAGGCTACTGCATGGCCAGCCGAGGCAGCCATTTGAATGAAATTATTTTCCATTATTAACCGGAAGGATTTTACTTTCAAATAAAAAAAGAAATTTGAGAAAATATTCAGTTGTTTTTTTTTATAGCATTTTCAAAAAAAAAAAAGTTATTTGGCGGACCCTTTATGTAGTTCAAATTTCAATCTGATTTATTTGAATGGAATCGAAATAAGGAGAGAGCGATGTGATAAACAATGTTTTTCGATTTGTTTTCCGGGGCAAAAACTAACAATGAAGACGGTTTGCCAACACGCGAACGGGCAACGTACAGCTGACCGTGCGAAAAACAGATAAATTCAAGATTAATCCCACAGACTTCCAACGATTGGCCTTGCGATTTATTGTTTGTCACCGCAAAAGCCGATCGAACGGGTAGCTGAATCCGCTTGAAATGGAATGAATTGAATGAATTGAATTGAATTTTATTTTTGTTATACAGATTTCCAATTACATTGTGTTATCTGCAAAGCCTAAAGGGCTTGTCTGCAGAAGATCAGTCATCAAGGTTTATTTCATTATCTTGAGTACCAAATACAATTCATAATTTTACAAGAAAGGAAGATCAGTTGGAATAATCGGAATTCGTGGGATGAGGACTTCCTTTCCTTTGAATTTTGTCCTTGATTGTCGTTGCTTGAATCACATTGATCACCAGTTTCTTGACGGACAACCGCGTACCGTTGCACAATTTCGGATGATTCAGATTCCGCAACATGATTATGATCCATGAGCAGATGGGTTGTTCTGCAACGCAACTCTCATGTTGGTGGTCAATTTGAACCCCTTGACATGCCGCCACAAAGACGAAGATTTCAGGATTTTCCACCTTCATCAAATTTTGCGATAAAATGCAAAATTTCGTCAACAAAAATTCAAAATTTTCGCGTTTTTCCGGAATTTGCCAAGTTTTCCTGGCTTTCTAATAAGAATTTTCTATTTTTCCATTCGAAAAGCCATTCCGAAACATAGCACACAAAATTCCATACAAAAAATAAATTTTCGATTTTTTCAATTTTCCGACTGTTCCGGAGGGTTTTTTCCAAAATTTTCTTTCAGAAGAACCTTCTTCTGGAAATTACGAATAACTCACCCAAAATAAGGTATGGTATAGAAGAACTTCCAAGCCTATATACTGTGAGCTCGATCTAGTCTTGAATTCATGTGCTAATAAGGTCCATTCAAACAAACGTAAGATCCCTACTTAAAGTTTTTGTTTTTTATCTTAGTCATTTATATATCGATAACTCGATATACCGCTTACCGCTGAAAACACTGCTCTTAATCATGTAACCAAATCTCGTGTGCCTACAACAATGCGATTCAAATTCATTTACATGTAGAGCATCGTTCAAGCATATCAAGTGCAAAATTGAATGGAAATAGAAAGCCTGCGTGATCTGAACTTTGACTACCAAAAAGATACGCTTCCTTGACTGCAAATTTGAAAATTAACCAAGACGTTTATAAACCAAATTCAGAGTATAGACACAGCGCCGCCTGACACATTGACAAATTATAGACTTTTGAAAAGAAGCAAACTCCTCCCACTCGAGTCCGGAATCTCTTCATTATCCTCAAACCCATATCCTTTATATGTCAGGCTGATGGTAAAACGCGAAATAGGGGCAACGAACAGCACATCGAAAGGACATGCTAAAATACGTGTTAATTTAGCGAAACTGCGCCTCTTATCGCTGTCGGTATGCCTTAGGAATTCAAAAACATGCTCGACAATATTGACAAAATACTGCTATACTCTTGTTCCTGTCGCATGTGCGATTACAGCCGCTATTGTTCCTGCACAAACACACACACATGCTGTTCTATTTCATCAAAATGAGAATCTAGGGAATAACAAATCTCCTCTTTTCATATGGTATGCTACGAGCGCACATAACCTAATTTTCTTCTTAGTCCTTGCTGATGTATACTGTTGTGTGGCACGTCATATTATGTCGCCGAAAAATTATTATTATTTAACTTGCAGCGTATAGCAAGTTCAACGGAATAACGATGATGGTTGACGATGGTTGATGGCTGATGCCCGAGGATAAGGTTGTTCTGTGAACCTTATGCTCCCCAGCAAGAGTACATTGACATGTGGTTTATGACATTTGTCCATTTAGGGAATTACTTGAGGCCACCAACAAAAATTATAAAAAATAAAAAAACACACACACACAGAACCCCAGCCAGTGCTGCCCAATTGCAAGAGTATGAAAAGTCAATTAAGGAGTTTTGCAGGAAACGACATAAATTAACGACTTAAAGGGAATTAGGCTTGTCGTCCTGTCGGTTTTTGTTTTTTTTTTTTCGGAGAACTAAATGAAAACAAACAACGAAACAAATTGCAAAGTTTTCTTTTTATACCCGTGGGGTGGCGATAGGCATAAAGAAGCTTAAAATGGCAGCAGAGTTTATGCCTTTTGCAAAAAGGATTCAAGAGGCGAATTGCTAGCTACTGCAGAGGTAGAGCAATATAAAAGGAAAAATTGGTTCCGTTATACCGAAGAAGTTTGTCTCCGCACATTCAAAGTGGATTTTGCTCGTTTCGCAACGTTTTCATTAATATTATTTATCTTGTATTCCGGGGTGGGTCAGAGTCATCTGATGGGTCATAAAAAACTTTGCGAGAAATTTAGACATGCACTTCTAAAAGTCAAAAGTTGTATATACATAAATTTCCTTCTACAAGTATGATGGCATTGCTTTGACAAATGGCCATTGAATGGAATAAAGTGATTTCTAAAGTTTTCAACTATCCCAGGCGCCTCGTTGTCGACAAATGAAGAAAGAGAAATGTTTCTCATCAATGCAAATGAGTGCACTTGTATAAATTAAAAAAATAAATAAAAATAGTAAAACGTCTTGACTAAGGTGGAAAATATTTATGGCGGCAATTAAGCCAGGCAGCACTTTAGTAATGAAACACAGAAGTGGGGTACCTCAAGGTTGCATACTATGACCACTGGTTTTTTTGTTTTTTGTCGGGTTAGGAATCACTTCATTGGAGCACTCAGACGCAACTGGTACATTGTCCAGGAAGCAAATCCAGTATTACCCATTTTAGTGGAATTTCTTCGACTTTTGGAGAAAGCCGAGAATGCACTTCAGCGATGAGGAGCTTACAGTATCAGCACTCACCACATCAGCGCCAAAAATCTGCAACCTGATCCGAGCAAAGGCAGAAACAAAGGAAATGATCCGAAGTATCGTCGCCCTCTCCACAAGCGTCGCAGACAGGGGTATCACTTAAGCCTAGCACACTTAGATGCAGACATCAGGATAGCATAGATCTCCGCTTGAAAAACAGATGCATGCTGGCCTAACGAGTAGTGAAGTCTAATATTGTCGACTTCCACGAAGACACCAGCACCGGACCCTTGACTAGTTTTGGAGCCATCCGTTAAAATACGACTACATCCCAAACCAGGCTCAGACTCTGGCTGAAGTCAAGCTACGATTACACGGCCATTTTTTGAGTCATTTAAATGGTGCTCTGACGTAAAAATCCCGTCACAAAGCAGTCATTTATATGTCGCTCTGTGTGGTCGCCATTTTTAGCAGGGTCATTTAAATGACTAGGAAAATGGCGCACCAAATGACATGAATTAAGTGCCATTTATATGGCGGAAAAAAATGGACGTGTGATTTCTCTTCAATGACGCCTAGGACAATGGCATCCCAACGGAAAATTCTAAATAACTCGCAGTGTCCGTCATTTGATTTTGGGACACAAATGACGAAGATAGTCATTTCGTGTGATTTTTGAAAAATTTGGGATTTTTAAAAAATTCGTCGACATTTTTGAAGTGGGGTGCTGGTCTTAATACGAATGATTAAAGAGTCACTTTGATATAGTGAGAGACTTTGTCTACCTCGTATCTGCTATCACATTTGAAAACGACAGATTATCAGAAATCCACCGAATAAAAATTCTTTCCAATCGCGATTTCTTTAGACTGAAATGTCCACCTCGTAGGGCACTCTCTCAACCAACTAAGGAGACTATGCATAAGGCTTTATTACCCTAGACCTGGATCTGATACATGGGATCTTTCAAATGCCAATGAATGATATCCTATTTTCGAAAGAAATTTGTTTCTCAGATATTCGGTCCAGGTGCAGTAATGGGTTTTGGAGGAGACGATTAAAAAACGAACTAAAGGATACATACCAACATCGACCTAGTCAAAAAATTGCACTGGGTACTTGAGATGGCTATAACCTTATAGAGCGAATGGTAAATAATCTCAATGTTCAAAGCAAAGCAAAAACGTCCATATCGATGTCATCAAAATCGTTCGAAAAAAACCAAATTTGGGATTCATGAATCAAAAATAAAATTAGAAAACGGCTCCTAAATTTGAAATGTCAACTTGTAGGTTATAAAACAAAAACTTTAACTAAACTCTTGTGTGCTCTATCGAAAAGCACAAAAAGAATCGGTTAAAACTATCATTGCACAATAAAGTTACGCGTTTAATTTTATGATGTCCTTCGTATGAATTGCCAGACCCCGTTCATCCTGCTTAGTCAATTCAGAGTCAGTAATGCAATTATCCTTGAATATCTCAACAAAACTCAACGACAAGTTTTTACATTTCTTTTTCTGGTTGCAAAAAAAAAAAAAAAAGGATTCTCATCATCGCATCTCATTTAAAATAGGGAGGGGCATCAGCAAGTAAATTGCTCCTTTCCCTCTCGCTGTTGCTGTGTATATCTCGATCTCTTCAATTCAAAGCTAAAGTCATTTGAACAATTTCCAAAGGAACCAATTCATAGCGTTTTGTGTGAACAAATTGAATGGTTGTCCTTTTTTTTTTGCTCTATACAATAAGTGAAAGGGTTGGCAACGTTTAGAGCGGGCTTAAGAGTCATTACAGAATGATAAATCTCAGAGGCAATGGATAATAATAGAGGATTTTTCCAATAGCGACCAGTCAAGAAGTGACATAAAATAAAAAGGATTATTGATTCTCATGTAAATTTTGTTCCATTTTAATTTTGCAAAAATTCCTTTTTCATCAAGGATTGCAAAGCATTTTTTTTTTTTGCAAAGTACGATGACATGTATTCTTTCTTTTTTTTTATGTTTTCTGAAAGGATAAAGGAAGAGGCTATGTGTACACAAAAAAGAACGTAAAACCAATTGGCTTGAGTGGAAAAGTGTACAGAGGGTGTTATTGCTGTCAATGCCTCGGCAAAGAGGAAAAGTAATTGATGTTACTTTATCGAATTGCCGGAGGGGATCGACATACAAATGTAGTCTAAGTGCGGATAGGCAACAGTCATAATTTTTTTTTTCTTCTTGGATCTCTTTTGCCAATGTGATATGATTTGGCGCAACCACAGGGATTTGTCTTTCAAGTTGATTTGTTTACTTTTCAATGTAAAACATTTTGGTAGCGAACATGGGTCGCTTTTATAAAGGAAAAGTCAATAAACCAAAGTAGATGTATAGACCCAAGGATGTGTGCTTATTGATATCTTTGATGATCTGCAATTGAGAAGATTCAGTATAAATGGGATTATTGTTTGCATGCGTGTTTAGAGATCTAATCATTTGGATACTTTTATATTGAGCACTGGTATGCCTTGGGGAGATGCTATTTGGCATATTCTGATTGAGCTTCTATAAGTAACCAATGTCTCTTTATAGTAGCGTTGTGCAAGGCGAATTTAAGTGGCCGCATATTGACAATTAAAACGCGCAGACATATACAATATACATATTGTACTCTCATCTGGTATTTTTGACGATAATGAAGAAATGTCATGAGCTTCGAGTAGCCACAGTAACAATGGCAACAACACACACCTGAAAAAAAACACGCTTTTGGAATGAAAGATAAAATCTGATTGTATTATCCACTGACACTGAATACAACCGCCAAGTGACGTACGTCCGATAGATGCCAATCAGTAGAACTTACCGGAGGAAAAAATACTCGTCAGAGGTCAAAAATAGGACAAACTCCGGCAGTTCAGTTGAGATAACGTAGGCGAAGGATTTAAAAGCGATGTCAAACCCCTCAAGCACCATTACTTTCGAGTACCTGGCGTTACATATCCATGCTACATGTTTGACCATCTAAGAGGCAGGTGAGTTGGCAGCCAATATTTACGCAATCCTCCATTAAAAGGAATAGAGTTCCCAATGAATAGAATGTATCGTATGAGTACATATTGGGCAAATTCCATATTACAATACTTAATCGGCGACAAATTTAGAAATGCATATTTTCTGGCCTATTATAGCTAATGCTGCCATTCTGCCTGGTGTAGTGTTCAAAATTAATGAAAATATGTTGTTGGGCACTATACGTTAACTAAGGCCCCTATTGTGAGTGTCGATAGTTGATCATTGAGCGACAACTGTCAATCGATCTACAACGGTGATTGCCGATTGCGATGATATTTGTCGATTTGACAGTCGCTTGTAGTCGATTACAAATGTCTGGTTGATGCTTTCTCTCTTGGAAGTGGAAACATTTAGGCCTACTGTCCACGTAGCTGCACTTCATACGCACGCTTTCGTCATTTGCATCTTGGTGTACGCTTGCTTGCAGCTTCCTTGCAGCTGACATATAAACAAACAAAGCTCTGTCCACGGAGCGGAAAAAAAGCGCTTGTCGTCATTTGCAGCTTGCATTGCCGCTTCGTGGACAGTGGTTCGTTTGTTCACATGGAAGCTGCAAGTAAGCGTACAACAAGATGCAAATGACGAAAGCGTGCGTATGAAGTGCAGCTATGTGGACAGTTGGCCTAAGGCTTTTACTTGTGCACGCCAGGTTGAAATCGGAAACTCTTCGGGTCGAAGCGTTGGGCCTATTCGGTTCACATATCCTACCCATCTTAGAAGACTTGCATTTCATAGACCTCGCTGTTAAATGTCGTTTGAAAAGCCCGTTAATTCAATGGACACCGAGAATTATTTCAAGAATTTTGCGACCAAAGACATCTTGATCACGTTTTCCTTGGATGACGGAGGTTTTACCATAGGCAGTGGTTTATATGGCTCTATTATTCAATTGCCTTCTTAGGCCTAAGAATAAGCAATGAGGCTTGATTTTTGATATGATCTAACTTTCATTGTTCAACTCAAAGTCCTCGACTGCCTAAAAGCTATAGTTGTCTAGTATGACATTCTGTCCAATCCATAATTTTGTGTATACCGCCTTGTAGACAGCGCGTACTTGGAGTCTTTGACTTATCTTCATCTTCACTTACAACTGTTTTTACAACTATTATATTTTTTTTTGCTTTTTCTTTGTTTTAAACCTGATTTTCCTGATCCTGATGGGCTACATTTCATCAAGCAAATGAGTTCATACTGCCGTTTCATTAATGTTTATGAACTGACTAGACTGAAACAGTTCACTTGCCACTGTTTTTGCTTCACTGTGGCGTATACGTAACATTTTTCATTGTCGTGAAAACTACTAGACAGATTTCAATGATTCACAATTTGATCTCCCGATGAATCACTCTTTATTTAAAGCAACACGCCATCATCATGGCATTACCATGACATGCGAATAACGAAGGCAAGAACCTGTCAACACTTCCTTCACATTTTTTTATTATTAATTTATTTATAGAAAATCCTATTAATATAACTAGACGTGCCAGTCTGGTATTGGTAATCTATTTGTTGTTCCGAGTCACACTTTTTATCGATCGGACATTGAATCAAAGCGTTCCGCAATTCAATTACTTTAGCACACCACACAGCAAGGACAATTTTGTGTGTTATCTGTGTACCCTGTTGGATGAAGTTAATGCAAGATATGGAAAGATTTTTTTTTCTCTCGCATAGTATGACCTCTGCAGCTAGTTCTGGTCTCTGGATCTTCTATAATATTTTTCTTGTCTTTCGTCCTGGAGTTTTTGTTTTTGTCGGCCACCGCAGAACCAATCTAAATCAAATTATCATTTCATTGCTTTTGCCTTATACAAATTGATATACACACCGACACAAAGGCACACATAAAATATGTATCTCTCCATTATAGGGTCGTCGTCGGGTGGAAATAAAACAACAAAATCCAATCCAGGATGTTATCCTATGGTCGGTCGCACTATCCATATAATGTGTATATCGAACAGAAAATTCTTAGATGAACTTAGTTCGACATTGTTTTTTCTCGTTCTCTTTTGTGGTATACACTGCTATGTCAGTTATTCATTTCACACCCATATCGGTCCTTTTGGGGAATCGTATTCGTACTCAATGAGTAGAAAAATATGGGCGAACCGGGATGATCAAGATGATGATGATAATGAAGACGACTCGTGTAAAGGACGGGAGTGGGGTTGTTTACGAAAACTTTGATTACCCTGTCGGGTCCGTCCTCTTTCAGTTGATTTAATGTATACTACACAAAAAGTGTAATTAATTTAAGGATAATAAATTTCCCCCGAAAGCAGGACAAGGACTAGCGACTTGGAATCGTGCAACATACAAATGGGACATTTCTTCGAGAAAATATATCAGTTTGCAAAATTGGGACAGCAAGTCGTAGAGATAGTGGATATAGTGTTCCATGGTAGCTAAAGGAAGTGCCACTGTATCAAGTTGTCATATTTAAAATACCCCGGATAGGAATTGTATCGTTATGGTAGACTGAGGATATGAATGGATTAAGTTGCCTGTAAAATGAAGCGGGAATAATGTTTTATTTTCTAAGAGAGGGTTTAAATTTTGAATTTATTGCAGGGTCATAAGGATCCCTGTGTGTTTTAGTTCAACTTGTTGGAAATACGGAAATGAAGTCACAAAAATGCAAGTTCTTAATTGAAAAGCGATATTAAATTACCCAGATATATTTACAAACTAATTTAAATCAAATATCGGAGGGTACAGCGGATGCGGTACACCTTACGTTTTCAGATGAACAACGGAAATCAGACTAACTAATGGCAGGCCGAAGAATTACATACGACAAGTAAAGCTACGATTACACGGCCATTTTTTTGAGTCATTTAAATGGCGCTGTGACGTTAGGAAAAAATGTCGCTTTAGAGCGACATTTAAGCTACGATTCGTCATTGAAAAAATGGCGATCACACGAAATGACTATCATCGTCATTTGTGTCCCAAAATCAAATGACGGACACTGCGAGTCATTTAGAATTTTTCGTTGGGATGCCATTGTCCTAGGCGTCATTGAAGAGCGATCACACGACCATTTCTTTCCGCCATTTAAATGGCACTTAATTCATGTCATTTGGTGCGCCATTTTCCTAGTCATTTAAATGACGCTGCCAAAAATGGCGATCACACAGAGCGACATTTAAATGACTGCTTTGTGACAGGATTTTTACGTCAGAGCGCCATTTAAATGACTCGAAAAAATGACCGTGTAATCGTAGCTTAACTCTAAAAGATATATGGAAGCCCGCAAACGCCCAGATAATCAGCGACTAGAAACCTCTTAAGTAACATGCCATCAAGAAGATATACTGAAGGTGTTCTAATAGTGAATTAGATACGATTCTGGAGCTAACATTGGATGTGGGTAGATGCTGTATACAGCGACTATCGTATAGCTCATATGACACTGGAGTGCTGTGAATGCGGGCAGGTACCAAGGTGGTTGGCTTTGTGATACTTGCACGTTTCGTATCTCAGCAGGTCTTTCACCTCAATATTTCTCAGATTTGACCAGCTTAAGGATTTGATTATCGAGCGTTATGCAAACAGATTTGATATCTTATTTGACCTTTGTAATAATACGCAGTAGTTTGGGTATCTCATATAGGAATCCTGGTAGACGCTTTCCAATAATTATTGGAATAGTACTCATCGTTCAATAGTAGGTGCTCGTAAATTGAGAGCGAAGTGGAGGTTCATATCCTGACAGGGGAAAAAATTAATCCCCCCTATCGTGGAACCCGCCGGGGGGAATTATTCACGGAAAATAATGTTTTGGTATCATCGCATCCGCAAAGTGAACAGTTTCCCGAGTGGGTACTGGGAATAAGTTTCACTGTATCGTTAAAAACGTTCAAATCGAATTTTTTCCGAACGGGGAACTGTTCACTTTGCGGATTCGACGATACCAAAATATTATTTTCCGTGAATGTCTTTCCAACCAATATATACTGAGAATTGATTGGCAAACATTTAACTGTTCGAAAAATCACTAAAAGTCTGATGATAAATTAGTCGTGTAGATCCAACTACAACTATATGTATTTTTAAATCAAAGTGTTTGTTAACAAGTCGTTCGTTTCTCAAAAACATTACATAACAAAAGAGTCGACAGAAATTTTCCAAAAGAAATTATCAGAAACTGCTTCATAATTCACACGAAAAATGTTGTTACTCCTAGCTTTTATCGGTCTTTCAAATTAAACAGCTTTTGACAAACCTATATGGTCAAACCTATATGGCAAGGCGCAGTCAGCTGTCAGAACGGAGATGACTGAAAAATGATGGTTGATTGAGGGAGTATGTCGAGCAACGAAGTACCCCGCAGAGCATGACCGGGAAAAGACAACGTCAATGAGTTGGGCGCAGTAGCGCAGTGGTTAGTGTGCTGGAGTACTGTGCGAGGGATCCTAGGTTCGATCCCCGGAAAAACACAACTTAAAGTTTTTTCTCCTGCGTCACCTCTCGCGAACGTCTGACAAACATCCGAGAGTATGCGACCGTCATGAAAAAGCTTCTCAATTCAGCCGTTCGGACTCTGCATAAATTTGTAGGTCCCTTCCATTCATCCCAAAAATAGAAACTCACACAAAACGAATGGTTGCGAGAAGCTAGACCTTGGGTGTCACCCGCCTGTTGCGCCAACTATTTATTTTTTATTTTTAATGAATTGGTTCCTTATATCCTGAGCGTCGGATTAACGTGGGTTATCTGTTTTTTCCAAGTTATCGTTGCACTGTTAGGAACGTTACGACTCAAAAGAGTGGACTTTAACCGATGTAAGTATTCGAGCGGTTTAAGGAATCGCCTGTCGAGTGGATGACATGCTTCTACGATCAGTTTAAAACAATGATATCAACTTTGGATTTAAGGTCTTCAACGACTATCCATTGAAACTAGAAAAATCATCGTAAAATCTTCAATTCCTGCTCGGAACTCCAAAGTAGTATGAAGACTGCCATTAAGGTGAGGTTTGCGGATAGTCCCTACCCTATCCCTATCGATTCGAGAAATTCCAAAACCACCTGAATGGAATGGTCAAGAAGAAACCGATGTTGTCTTCCCTATGGAAGGAGGACAATCAACCTAATAGTCAATTATGGCGATTTTTTTCTAACGATCGGATTTGATGGCGAGGCTTTGTGTCGTCCTTTCAGACCTCTGCACCATCTGGTTTTGGTATTTTTATAGCGTCCCTGCTTGTTGTCCCACCTACATTCAAGCAAACTCCATCCAATTAAATATGCCTATGAATCTTCACTCGTTTTCAACACCCTAATCGCAAAGCATAAGATTAAATAAGCTTAAGCCAGACCAACAAAAAAAAAAAAAAACAACAAAACGACAACAACTTTAATTGTAAATACCCTCCTTCAGCTGTCTTAATCTGTAAACTACAATCGAATTATTTACTTAATTCCTTGGGCCAAAGCACATTTATCAAACTTGCCACCCTCGAGAGCCGGCAAGCACATCTAATTACAACGATATTCCCATGCTGTACAACAAGTAGTTTCAGTGTATGCCTAGAATACGAAAAATCACAAAAACCTCCCTCTACAGTCTATACCCTCCCACACGTATCTGTGCCATAGAACGCGCAATCGCTCTTTGCAGTGCTTTGGCACCGTATTTACCTTGCTACAGCTAATGTTGGCGTACATATTTCATCATGCCAATCCTTGACATACTTATTGGACCGGGTTTCATATGCTTTGAATTATTTTGCGATATATTTTACTCTGTCGTTCGTCCTTTTGCTCGACTTGGCCAACTATTTGCAAACAAAAAAAGGAAAATAAAAAAAACGAACTCAGTAAGAGAAACTTCTGAAAAGACTTATAACCAAGGAATCAGTGCAGGCCAATTCCGGCTTCACCGTACACTACCCTTTCAGCATAAGCTCCTGTGAGACCGTGAGACGGGCAGATGGTGAGACTATAAGAATGAGACTGAGAGTAGAGTTGTTAGCAGCGGAGTGTGCTCACTCTGGCATATAAAAAGAAAAGTGGCATAATAATGGTTAGAAGAAGAATCCGCTTAAACCCACTACCTCAGCATTGCTGGGGAATTTTATTTTGGGTGTGTGTTGTGCTTTGTGCATCAGCGCCTAAGCTTCTTCAATCCAATTGAAAGCGGCGTCCTGTAAAGGAATTTTTTTTTCTCTCTCTTGCCCCGTGTGTGTTACTTCTCGAGAGTGGGAACTATAAGTTTGATGGGAAACAGCTTAGGGGCAACACTAATGAAAGTAAATGCACTCGAAAGTTATAGCTATGTGCAACATTGAAATCTAGAAAAATCTGCTACTACGCTGGCACTTTCATCGGTGCACCAGGAAATCCTGCTCTGCTGTCATACAAACTCGCTTGGATGTCACTTTACCAAAGAGTTTGTGTGGATATGTGTGAGTGCTTGGATTCGCTAATTAAATACATGGAATTGCTTTAGTTATATGGTGACGACGCGGTTAAGGGGTCAGGGTTAGTCGCATTGACGGTGTTTTTTCTATATTTTTTTTTTTAATTGAGTTTGACTGTGGGTAAGTGGAACGAAATGTGCCCGCAGTAGGGAAGCGAAGAAATGACTTTTGTTTGCATGGTAAGTATATCAAAGTTAAATGAATGAAAAATGTCTGGCTTTAGGATAACGAGCATGGATGTTGTGCTGGCTTTGATAGACTGAAGGCGCTGCTCTTGGTAGGTAAATGACGCCTTTTGAAGTGGTGGGTCTTTTAAATTAAAATTTCTTTCAAGTGCAGAATGCTAGAGACCGTATGCAACCGTAATGGATGAGAAGTAAATGTAATTGCATTTAATTCGGCTTTGAATGTGTTGTTGAATTCAAATATTTCGGTTGTTGACTGGAAGCAACTGCAGTTTAATATTCGTTGAACGTTATCCGGGTGTTGTTTTTTAACTAGTGAATAGTACCAGCGGATTGCCGCTCAGCATCACGTCTACTCTCATTCACATACCATCCACATAATCATTAAGTATAGGTGCGAACCCTCGCTAAAGACGATCTTGCTAAATTTAATCATAGCCTCTCAAACTTACTGCTGGTTTAGTTGGTCTTTATGTCCTACAGTAGTTTAAAAAAATGAGCGCTATAGCAGAAAAAATAGTTCCCTACAGGTTTTATTGGAATTAACCCCAAATTCCCAGTTCTGTGCCTTCAATGAATTTTCTAACAGTTCGCTTATAGTGGGTAAGAATTTTACTCCCGCCAGCAGTACCACTTCATCTGCATAGGCAAAAATCTCAGCCCCACGGTTCCAGAATTTTAGAAGTCCATAAATCGGTTGATGATTAGAAGCAACTGCAAGGGATAGACGACTTGTGGCGTGGCTCTGGATTTTCATTTGAGCATCTTACGAGGGTACAAACCCTGCTTTCGATTGGATATCTCAAGCTCGTTATACTAATACTTTTCTTGGTGGTTTTCTTACCTCAGCGTAGTTCGTAGACTGTGTGCTCTTTTTCTCAGAATTTTTGCAGTGCGACGACAACAGTCATTGTAGCAAAGACTACCTCACCCTCAATTAGAAAGAAACTTTAATAATAACACAAAAGCCACAGACAAACTCCCACTCGCTTAAATTTGCTCAATTTGTCCAAGAACAATACTCACGTCTATAAATCGACTCATTATAAAGTTTGCATAAAAGCAAATTCGGGTCAGCAAACTCTGGCTCCCTGAACATCAGCAGAACAGAAAAGTCCCCCCACCATATAGATTAGCATACCTAATTACCCCAGACACACAGAATAACAAAAGTTTTCCACATTTCACATTAACACAGCAGTAAACACAATCCGCTCTTATTATTGCCCCATTCAACAGTGTTATCTTCTACCCCCCACTAAACAAACAAGAAAAAAAAACTGCCATTCACACCTCTGGGATAGGTCCTGCAAGTTAAGCAGAAGCAAATGCTTGTCCACAATAATTCTCGCATCAGTTAGTTTGCTTACAAGTTTCACACGAAAAAACTTCTTCTACGACACATCGCCGAGTTCGCCATTTGCACGCCCCAAAAACTTTTACCACACACACCTAGAACAAGGACAACTGGATGCTGATCAAGGAGATATTCTTTTTCTGTCGCATTCGGACTTAGTTGCGGGTCGTAAAATTTTATTGGTGGTGGAGGTGTCCTTTTTTAATGTGCCGCACACCATAACCATATCAACTCTGCAAATTGTTGGTTAAAAACTAAACTGAATAAATGTGGCTACTCCCTGTGCAGACTTTTTTCCAGTGAAAACGATCGAATGTCTACCATGGAAATGAACAAGGACAACTTGGTAAACCCCTTTCAAAACTAAATTTAGAACTTAACAGTAATTTTCCGAAATGGGTGGTCTAAATTATTCAAATTCGAAACAAAGGCATGTGAGGAGGCGAATTTAAGGCACCGAACATAATCAGTGACATATAAAAGAGACATTAATCAATTATAGGGTAGGTCGGAGTAGGAGTGTGTGATTTTGATTGGCGCGTACACACCCAATACCCAGAGAATGGTGCGCGCAAAGTGTAGAAGCTTGACAATTCAAGGCTCTTCAATTAGTGCCTGAATAAGTGTTTTGTTATCGTAATAGGATTACAAGGGCTTTTCATAATTGCTTATTAGGATTTTCCTCGAGTTTGTTGTGTGTGACTGTGACCGGATGGCTGTATTTGTGACGAGTTGTTAAATTGAGCGCGTTCGTACAATTTTAAAAACAAATTCAAACGCCAAAGTTATAAAGTTAAAGGGTTTGGCTGAGGATAACTCAGTTATATCTATTTGGACGGCAAAGTTGTTAGTTTGAAAAGTTGGTGGGAAACTCATCTTTTTTTTGCAAAGGAAATGAAAGCAAAACAGACAAACAAAGGGAAGGAAAAGGTTAAAAAGGCAATGGTGGTCGATGTAAATCTACTCTTTGGAAGTGAACGCAATCGTAATGACTGATGATAGCTCTTTGGGGACTTTTGAAAACAGATTGAGCGGGTATCTAAAATTCAATCAAATGTATAATTTAAATTCGAAATGGTTGAGAAATACTCTAGGACCTTAAATTATAATATTCGAGGTACAAAATACGCCGCGAGACAGGATTAACATGACTTGATTGTCACGACCAAATGACTGATATAAATGACTCTTGTCAATATGCTGTTGGAACTGAATGATCGACTTTTTTCGACAGCATGATTGACAACGTCCTACACTGCACAATTTTTAACTTTCTCGTATACGTAGTATGTATCTAAGAGAAAGATATTGTTTTCGTACAAAATTTCGAACTTCTAGATTTTGATCAATTCTGATATTACGATGATAGGGGACCTCAAAAAAGTGGGTCTCGCAATTCTGTCTGTCCGTATGTCTGTCTGTCCCACCCCTGGGGAATCTAAACGCTTGGACAGATTTGCTTCAAACTTCGTATTTAGAGTTTGTAGGCTTCCCGGTCGGGACGTTTTTTTTAAGCTAGCCCTAATATTAAAGGTACCTCCCATATAAAATTTTTACGAAATATGATTTTTTCGAAAACGGCTCTAACGATTTGAACCAAAATTGATCGTTGAGTTAACGTAGGCATGCTTAACATGACTGCATACCATGACCAGCAACGGCAGTTTTGAAAATTGGCCTTTTCTCGAAAACGGTAAAAAAAATTTAAAAATAAAAAATATTTTTAAGGTACTTTTGTCATTCTTAACTTGATAGCAAACTCAGTTTTTCCCTAAAAAGACTACGTCCTTTGATATTCACCCAAATCCCTAATAAAAGTACTTTAAAAAACTGCTCATATCTCAAAAACGCCATTTTTGATTATAATAAAAAAGTTACTTTCAGGTAATGCTTAAATCCAAAGTAATACCACTGGCTCAGTTTTGAGCTAAACAGTTGAAAAACAGTGTTTTTTGAGCCATGAATGCGTCCTTCCCAATCGCTAAAACCGGTACTTTAAAAACTGCTCATATCTCGAAAACGCCATTTTCGATTTGGATGAAAATATATCTGCTAGGTAATGTTTATATCTTGAAGAATATGTCGTACTCAGTTTTCAGCTAAACAGTTTAATAACAGTGCTTTTCGAATCCAAATTGTAACATTTGTCAGCATAATTTAAAAAAAAACCGCTCTAATGATTTTGATCAAAATACATATTTAAGACAACATAAGCATTCTAAACATGATCACGTACTTAGTTTTTCTCAGAAAACTCGAATATTGCCGTTTTATGAATATTTCTCAAGAATGACTACCCAAATCCCGATCTGTATTCACACACCGTATATTTTTGTAAGGTCCAAAACTTCAGTACATAGCAGTATAATTTGAAATTCATCGCCTACTTGCCTCCTTCAAGTGTCAGTTCGGGGTGAAATTTTAAAGTAATAAAGTGTTCTAGTTAATACGTAGGTTTATGTTTATGTAGTATGAATTTACGGTATTAATTACACCTTGAGTGGGTATGATTTTAAACGTAAAATTTGCTAAAATGACTCTGAGATTCTGCGAGATTCGCAATAAACGAGAGAGTTACGTGCGACCCAGTCGTGCACATTTTTTTTTTCAGTGCCATGCATGTGTTTTACGAAGCAGTTTCTCGAATAATTAGGAGAAAAACGGAAGATAGGTCTAAACTCGGGCGGTACCGAAAGGGTAGCAGGTGTTGCATTGCAGGCAACGTATTGGCAAAGTTTGGAGAATAACTCGATGGGATTTTCCCTCTAAGGGGTTCGTGGGGCTATCCTAAGGGCGTCGTAAGACGGTACGAATACGACGTTCCATCAGCTTTGAGCTAGATTTGAAAAAAATTTCGGGTCGGGTTTATGTTGGCAGATTGCGGCGGCCATTGTGTTTTGGTGGCGTTTGTCTAATCTGGGTGTTTACTGTTCAGTCACTGATGCGAAAATCACTATGTTAAGTTACACGATTTAAAAAGAATGTTGGTTCAGTAAGCCATCAACGCGTACTAAAACGGTACTACGGATCGGCCGAGGACATTGCCGTGGAAGTGTACAGGAGAGCAATTCCTTGCTGTGCACCAAGAAGTCGACTTTTTGAGACATCAACTTTGCGAATTTTGCGTCGGGACTTGGGCCTATACTCGTTCAAGGTCCAACTGATTCAGGAGCTCAAAGTCAATGATAATGACCATGACCATAGAACACCCCAATTTTGGCCAAAAAATCTTCTTTAGCGATGAGGCGCATATGTGTCACACAGCAGACGCCACGACGGACATTCTGCAAGAACGATCTGAGGGTATGGTTATCTCTAGCAGAGGCGACGTGAATTGGTCATCAATATCGTGCGATTGCCTGAAGTCCTAGCTCAATGCGAATAAATCGCAGTCGAGTGATGCCCTTAAACCCATCAACATAACTAATGCTATCCCTCAAATTCAGCGAGATCTATTGGACCACTCGGATTCGTGCCACTGTGAGAAGCTGCGGCGGACATCTGGACATGGTGTTATATTCCACACAATAATGGCATACATGGGCCTTTCAAATAAAAAAAGGAAATTGTTTATACCTCGTACACAGCTTGTTTTATTCCGTTCCAAAGTCTACCAATCCTTTAGTGAATCTTCAGTAAGCTCAGCTTGTATTCACATATCTGTGCTTTTAGAAGGGCGTCGCAAAATAATTTCAATCTCTCTAGCGAGTCGCAGTATGAAAAAGGTTGGGAATCCCTGCTCTAGGTATTCCGTGAATAAAACCAAAATTGTCCCCACTCGCGTTTGTCTATGTTTTAGGCCAGTAAGCTAACTTTAAAAAGCGGCTAACATTCCATAGCACAAAATACCACATGAACTTAGCTATGATATTTTAGGACGTAAAATTGATGCTCACACCTAGCCACTCCATTTCTAATAAATTCCCAATTAACTAAAAAAATTCGTCTGCATAATACGTGCCCTGATCGAGTTAAAACTATAGTTTCCTCTCCAGCTCAACCTTCACCTCGTAATTAATTTCGATTTTTCTTCCCCTAAGGCTGCTCTGGTAATTAATTTAAAATATTCTCACCGTGTCGTCCTTGCGGCACAGTCATCCGCCAAATTCAGCCACAACTCCTGTCGTGTCTTTCCGACTAATTGAACTGTATGATCGATTAGCTTGGTTAAGATTTGACGGTGCATTAGCTTCGGGGCTAATTGATTTCGGGAGTGAACATCGGCAGCACGTGTACGAATTAACTCGACTGCATAACAATTTCCGATGTGAAACATACACAGTTCGGCGACTGCATTAAATAGGTAACCGGAAATGCTTGCAATATGTATCCCCACGCAGATAGAATCGATTTTGCAATAACCGTTCATTGTATACCATCACCATCCGCCCGTGATGAAGCTTTGTAACCTTAATGGCCAAATAATTTCCCCCTTATTTATGAAAAAAAAAAAGTATTCAGATATCTGACATGAATTATGGTGCAGTAAATTCGTTCGTCTCTACTCCTCCTCCTTCTTCACGTTCGGCTTTAGTCAGCGAAAATATTAACACAAGGACTACGATGATGAAGCGGCCTGCAAGGGACTCGCTCCCTATATGTGCGCTTATTTTATGAATAAGTTCTAATGTTACTTTTGAAAGCTAATACATCATCGAGTTCGCTGCTGATGCTGGCCAAACTGTCCAGAGAAATTATTATTAAATTATAGATGTTGCAAACGAGAGTGTGTTCGGTTTTGGCCGCCAGCAAAAGTCGACTACTCTCCTCGATGGGGAAATTGTATCCACGCCATGGTATAATTTTATGCTCGAGGAGACGTAAAATGTATATATGCCGTTCCAGATGTTATGGCAATGTTATTAAAAGCGCTTAGGACAAGTGATTTCATAAAAATGATTATGCTGTTGTTCTGCCGTGTTAAATGGTGTCGTTAAAATTTAAGCTTTCTGTCATTGACGAAATGTATCATAAGACATCATTTAATGGGGCCACAAAGCGATTAAAAGCGAAGCAATGTGTTTTTATTAAAATTGGATTAATAATTATGGCATAATCTGTGGTAGTTGGGGTTTGTAAGTTGGGACGGAATTTTGTAAGCGGCAAGAAAGTATCTGAGCAATTTTTAGTCTTACGACGCGACGACCGACGGCACGGACTGACGGTGGATCGTTGACCCACTTCAAGTGTCTGTGGTTTTTCTATGACTGTATGCAATAATTTCTGGATCAATATTTGTCTGGGAATATCTGCGTATTTTAAGATTACCAATTGTCTTGCGTTCGTTCCAAAAATAAAAACTCAACCGAGTCTGTTCCACCAACTAATTACCCATCAATCCCACGGAATCAATGCACCCTCTTGGAGTCACCAGTCAGAGTAATCCAAGGGCAATAACTTACAACAATTTAAGGACGGAACTAACTCCACTAACTCAGGGAGTTGTGGAAGCGTTATAGGTTCGCCTTTCCCGAAAGAAATATTTACAAAAAAATGTGTATATATCGCGAATGCAACCTATTGAATTTTTTTGTTGCATTGCTGGAGTGACTCGTATAGATAAGATACACTGGTCGGCATAAGTATTTTGACAAAACTAAAGTTAATTCTACTCATAATTTGAAACTTAGTTTATGTAAATTTTGGCATCAATGGAAAGGTCATTTAAATTCCGTTTGAATGATATAAAACTTTCCTTAATGCTTAACCCAGGAGTTCCCTAACTGTGCGTCGCGACGCCCTGGGGCGTCGTGGGGCTATCCTAGGGGCGTCGCAAGACGATACGCACAGGTCGCCTGCACACGACGTTCCATTAGCTTGAGCTCGATTTGAAAAAAAAAATGTCGGGTCGGGCCATTGTGTTTTGCCGTGCATAAGAAGTATACGAATTTTGCAGACTTCAACTTGGCAAATTTTGCGTCGAGACTTGGGCCTATATAGGAGCTCAAAGTTAATGATAATGTAATGACGATAGAAAAAACATCTTTAGCGACGGGCCGCATTTTTGGATGAATGGCCAAATTCCAATATATGGGCTGACGCCAACCAACACCTCGCGAGGTGGCAATGCATCCATAAAAAGCTGTTTGGTCCGCATTTTAGACTGGCGGTGGAGTCATTGCTCCGTACTTTTTCATGACGTTGGTAAGGTCAATACCATCAACGGCGAGTACTACAGAACGATGCTGCTAATATGTGGTTCCAGCAAGAGGTGGCTATGTGTCACTCAGCTACAGTGTATGGTTATCTGATCTCTATCAGAGGTGACGTGAATTGGCCACCAAGATCGTGCGATTTAACCTCCCTAAATTTTTCTTGTGGCGTTGCCTGAAGTCGCAGCTCAATACGAATAAACCGCAATCGACCGATGTCCTTAAACCCAACATAACCAATGCCAGCGCTCAAATTAAGCCGGATCTATGTGGCAGATTGGACCACTCGAATCCGTGACAACGTGAGAAGCTGCGGTGTATATTTGGGCATGGTGTTATATTCCATACAATAATGGCATACATGGGATTCGATAATAAATTGCACACAGTTTTATTCCATTTAGTGCTTCTATTCAGATATCTGTGCTTTGTTTCGTTGTGTGCTTTTAGAAGGGCGTCGCAAAAATATTATAACCTGTATAGGGAGTCGCAGTATGGAAAAGTTTGGGAACCCCTGGCTTAACCCATTAAATACCCATTTAAAAATTTTAGAATTTAGAATTTTTGTCAAGGTCTACTTTTTTTACTTTTTTTCCTCGGTCCAAAAAAAAAATGTTTTGATGCAAAAAGTTTCTTCAAACAATTCTAATAGTGACAGCAAAATTTTCAAAAATCTCTTCGGTAATATTTTTTATAATTTTTTGAAAATTGCTAAAAATGACTATTTTAGCCACTTTTTCCTCCTTTTCATACAAAATTTTTCTGAAATCATCCCATTCAAAAAATCATATTAATCAAATCAATTCTATATCGTACAGCTGGCGCATCTCTCCAGCACTCGGCAGAACTGGCAGAACTGTGTTTTGTAGAACACACATTTCGTCCTTCGAGATACGAGTTTTGAACCAATTCTTCGCCAGATCTCCACTAGTGTATCATTCGCGGAGTTCATGTTTACTCCGAGGTAGGTGAACTCCTTAACTACCTCGAAGTTGGTGCTATCAACAGTGACGTTTTGTCCTATGCGCTGGACAGATGCTTTTCTTCAATCACCGTGAACGCTTCTATCACGGCACGCTGGGAGCGACCGAAAATGTTCTATATCGTCCGCATAGCCCAGCAACTGGACGGATATGTTGAAGATAGTGCCTTCAGTGTGGACACCTCCCCTGTGTACTATCTGCTCCAGTACGAGATTTGAAGAAGTCGCATGATAGCGAGTTTACAGACTGAATATTGAAAATAATGATGTCGATGAATATTTTCCAGATGCCTATTGCACTTTAATAATTTCAGCTGAAGTTAGCTGCAGTGCGTTTCGAATAACTATGGACACTGAAAGAACTTTTAAATGTGCGCAGAGGGAGAGAGCACATTACACACTCTCTCTCACTTCTATTTGCGTTTCCCATGCCCTATCTCTCTCAATTCCGTTAAGATATTCGCTCTCAAACATGAGCCAAAAGGTCTATAGTTTCACACGAACTGTAACTTTTGTAGCTCAACTTGCAGTGAACAAGAAAGTGCGACCAAGTTGTCAACTACATCACCACATCATCGGGGCGAAACGCATTACTGGAGTCGAGGCCAACACAAATTGTGATGAGAATCGTACACTCCAACGTTGTTCAATTCAAAAATAAGTCAACTATTTGTTTACTGAGTCCTTTTTCGCTAGGCCATTTTTTGCACAAATCTTTACCATTTTCCTCAATAACCATATTATCAGTTCACAATCCGACACACAGAGATTTTTACCAGTAGGTAATTCGTCAAAAAAAAAAACTCATACAAACGAATAGTGGCGAAAAGCTAAGCCAACTATTTCATTTACTACAATACAATACATATCGTATCATAATAGGCAATACGTTAATTCAATGTTCCTATTTTGGTGTCTCAAAAAACAAAAAAAAAAAAAAGCTTCATGTTGGCATTGCGTCAGCAAGTTATTGCAGACGATTCTTAAAATTTTCAATCATCTGTCAGTACTTTCCCGTTTCGCATGTCACCTTATCACTATTGTGGCCATTCCCCAGGTTGTGATCTGTTTGTCTTAACTAGGTGCTTCCCTCCATGTTGGGTAATTTGTTTTTGTTCTTATTTGTATGTAGCGAAGCGGTGTGATATGAATCAACTGAGTGGTGGGAGGTATAAATAAGCTTTTCATCCCAAAATAATTGTCATTCGAACAACAGTGCTTGTAAGTCAAACTTAAAAATGCGTACCGCAATCGCTTTCGTAGTACTTTTCGGAGTTGTGTGTGCTCTGTCGTTAGCTGTGCCATTGGCCGAACAAGAAGAACCAGCTGATCTAGAATTCATAGGCCATACTGATTTGGAACAAGGAACACCAGCGCGGCAGAAGCGGGCTACTTGTGATTTACTCAGCTTTTTTAATGTAAATGATACAGCCTGTGCAGCTCATTGTATTGTGAAGAGGTTTAGAGGAGGATATTGCAACTCAAAGAAGGTCTGCGTTTGCCGGCGTTAAATGTAAAAACGAACATTTTAAATAAAATAAAAATTTAAGATAATTATTTATTAGTTTGAAAAGGTGATTTTTTATTTTATTTTTTTTAATGCGAGGGGTTGTGTTGTTACATAGGGACAGAAGAGCAGATACATATTCTTGTTGAACATTCTCGAATTTCAAATTTTTCGTTTAATTTTAAATTGTACATGAACCTGTTGCGCCGACTACTTTTTGTATCTGAATTTGTAAGCCAAAATATTTTACGAGTAAAACGGACTGAAGTACCTTTGTACTCTAGCTTAGCTTTGAGGATGCTGTTCTTGCGATATTGAATAAGTGATATTTCGATATTATTCCCGAACTTTGGCCTAACTCTGTAATTCGATTCGAAAGTAAGAACTGTTCGAAAGTTGTTTCCGATTCTAATTTCAAATGTTACTCTGTATAACTTTCGAAATGTTGCAAAGAAACCTTGCATCTTTCGAATAAATGTTCCGAGACTAGAGCGGTTTTTTGTCAAAAATGACATTTTCAATTCTAACAAAAGGTCAAATAATTAGTTTTTGATTATTTAAATGTATTCGTTTCACTTTGGATATGGATTCAGTTGCATTGTGGTTTGACGAAGAAATTTGTGCTGAAGAAAGAATTGAAAGAAATATAATAAGAGACAATTCTAACATTATGGTTTTTTCAAGTAAAAAGTAATGTGATAAAACACAAAGTTTAATGGCGAAATTATTTATACTAAAAATGTTTCCACTTTTGTAAAAAATGATCGTCTTTCAAAAGATGCATTTATGTATGTTTTGAACAGCATAAGTGAAGATCTGAGAGAAAGAAAAAAGATCGCCTTCAATACCTGCAATCATAAAACTAGGTGCAACGCTTAAATTTATTGCACAAGGTGGATACCAGCACCAAATAGGTCAAGATCGATTCACTGGGCTAGCGCAGCAGACGGTTTCAACGGTTCTTTCTGAGGTCTGTAAAGCTATCAAAAAACAGCTGTGTCCGAAACACATAGGGCCTTACCAATAATCATTTTTAATCTTCAACTTAAATATTTTGACGGTCACAATGGATAATTTTATATGGAAATTTTCGCCATTGTGACTCCGTACAACTTAGCCTGGAAAATAAAAATGATTATTAGTACCGCGGATAAATTTTAATATGACGAATGAGAAAAAGGCAGAATCAAAAAAATATTTCCATGTAAAATCTGGAATACTGGGAATTGTTGCAGTCGTGGATGGGACACATATTCAAATTATTAGACCGAACAACAATGAAATTTTTTTTTTTCAATCGGAAACTGAAGCACAGCATAAATGCAATGGTGGTAAGTTTAAAGCCTAGTTCTTGATTTTTTTTAATGTATGGAGCTTTGTTTCTTGAAGTTATGTGATCACCGGATGATTATCCGAGCTGTTACTGGAAGATACGGTGGAGCATCTCACGACTCACATGTTTGGAATCTTTCTAAACAGCGGCAATACATTGAAAACAACTTCAAAAAGGGAGACAAATCCACTTGGATAAATCCGGATGGGAACACATAAAATCAATAAGAATTTCAAATTGATTTTGTTTTGTATTAATATTTCCTTTAAAATTAAATTAAATCTTTAAAAATATTAATATTTATTATGTTTTCTTTAATTCATTTATTACATTTCATCAAAAAAATATTATTTATGTATTATTTTTTTTTTTAAATAAATACTTACATTTTGGCTTTCATCAAAACCTCTCCGGATGGTAAATAGATATCGAATGAAATTTCAGAAATTCGAATGTATTTAGCAACGAAAATAGACATTTCCGATTTTCGAGCAAAATTATCCAGACAAATTAAATTCGTATTTCAATTTCCGATTTTCGTATAACACAGTACATATTTTCCGAATTCGAATGATTTAACTTTAGAATCGAATTACAGAGTTAGGCCCCTGAATAACTGACTGAAAGAAGGTACTTGAAGTCCTTGGGATAGATAGGTTGGCCATCCATTTTAATTGTTGGACAAGTCAATGCAGTTTTCTGAGATAAGAAGTGGTAAATTGTTGGCTTTTTCCCACTTCAAGATTTTTTCCATAATTCCATTTAGGGAGGGCGGTTTTCCAGCAAGAAGTAAAAGTCTTTCGGTAGCTAGGTACGACCTGTCAAATATCTTACATTAGATGCAAGCTCTGGGCCAATGTTTTTAGTATTATGGCTGGAATTCATTGGGTCCTCTTTTTTTTGCAAAATTGATGCGTCGGCATTGATGATTGCATTCTCCAGTTGTAGGGAATCTACAGTAGAAAATTCTAAAAAAAAAACACTGTCAAAAATTAGACTTTTTTTCACGTCCTGATCAAAATCGATATCGCTCTCATTTTTGAGTTAAAATCAAAAAATCATTCACACCTGAGTCGAATCCGATATTTGTTTCATGTGCAGGTCAAAACCAAAATCCGTTTTATGTCGGTGTGGAAGCCTATATTTATGTCAGAATTCTTTCAGTGTAGGTCAGATAAGATACTCGTTCCGGATAACATTTTTCAATCCATTTTCAATTCCCCTCCCGATTATAAGTGTCAGCCCGCATGGGCATGCATTTCTGATGAAAGTGCAATAACCGATAGTTAAGCATGAGGTAGTTTGAATAATTTAATGAATGGTGTGTAATATTAAATATCCTCGACACAAGCAATTCAGTTAATGAGTTTCTCAAACGATAGCATATAACATAAAAGAGATGTCAGACGAGCACGTTCTAACGTTTACAAAAATGTCAACATTGTAGAAACATTTCGAGAATATACTCCTTGTCAATGATTTTTCAATTGTGAATAAAATTGCATATGTACAATTTAAGCTGACGTATACTGTTTGCCACCGTCCACCGTTGTTGTACATCATTTTAATGTCATAGGGATTGGCCACTTCCCAAAAAGCATGTCAAAAATTTAATACGTAATTAACCTTTTCCGCATGGAGGGTGTTGTACAACGCCCACTTCAAAATCATTAGGAGCTTGCACATTTATTTCAGCTTACGGGAAAAAGGACGAAATGGAAACACTTTGCAGGTTTATTTTTTTTTTAGAAATGAAAAATAAATTCCATTACGATAAACAAAAGAACGTTAATGCGTCTGCTATAGCGTAACGCCGTTTTGTGCCATTGAATTTACACCTGACAACGAGCAGAAGTATTACAAAGGAAGCAGCATCCAAAACACGAACTGCAAACTTAAATCCTTGTAAAGTGTCCTCATATACTCGTACTGTGCGCGTCTTTGCTGTCAGTTTCATTGTGTATACAAAGGAGGACACAAGAAAAGGGTATGCTGCTGGCTCTCTTGCTGTGCGATCTACAATGGAATTCGCAGTAATCTTCATTGTTCAATTTGCACAACTTCTCTACTCCTCTTGGCGTGTCAGGAGGCAGATGACAAACACACTAAAAAAAAAAAAACAAAGAAACCACCGCAAACAGATAAACGTCTTTGCTCGACGACCGACTATGATGGGAGGAATCCTTCCCATCATTCTACGGCCCAGATTTCCAATTTAGTAAAGTTGCTCTCATCCGAAAAAGACGAGCAGAAACACATTTTCGTATCACTCCGGGGCAGTGCTGTAAAAGTAACAGCAAGAAAAGGAAAAGGGAAAACAATGGTAAATGCCAAAGGAACTTCAAGAGAGTCCTTCGAAAAAGGAGCACAAGAAGCATCACCACAATCGTCTTCGTTCGTCATAAATCTGCTGAAGAAGTTTACTTTGGTTTGCACTTTTTCTTCTGCATCGCCTCGTTTCGTTACTGAGTATGTGCGTCGAACGCACGTACGAATAAATATGAAGACAGCATTTCATTCCATCGCACAGCGGGCGGTGTCACACAACAATAAAAGCCCCAAACCCCGGCGAGGACCAGAATCAGGATACGAGTATGCTGTGAACAAAGGGAGTTTTTACGAAAAGTCGATCGAATGACGGAGGAAGAACGCAAAAAATTGGTAGCAACGTGCACATTTTATGGCATAGCTCTCTGATGCGCTGTCAAAGACAGACTTCTATCTAACCTGACGCGACGATGCGATGCAGCGCTGTAGTTACTTTGCTCAGCAATCTCATCTCCTTCTTCTTCTTGTTCTTTATTTTTTCAGTTCCATGCACACACGTTTTTATGTGATTTCGATTCAAAAGGAATTCAGCACTTCGGCGTTGTTCTCGTATTTCATAAGTCGACATACAGCGTTGGTATTGTGTTGAGAGCAGTCGACGACACGAGATACTTACATTCGTATGTACAAGCACGCGTCCTCATCATTCATTCTGCTTTTGTATTGCAAGTTAGGTACGTCATGCACGTTGGGTGTCATGCCCATCGACGGCAATTTAATGCCTGTCACACTTATGTGATATCCTTGTGATGATCCCGAGAGCCATTATCGACCGAATGGTTTTAAAATTGTTTGATTGTTTGCTACCCTGTAGCTATACACTCTCATGGATACGTACAGTGCACTTGTCGCGCGAGAAATTCCTTGAAAATAGATTAGGTGGTGTGTGCTGGTTACGACCAGCGATGAGAGATTCCCCATAAATCGCTCCGCGACTGTTGGTTACTAATTGTTGCAATTAGTTGCCGTTGAAAGTAATGTACCCCCTGCAGGCAACGAAAGCCATAAACTTGTCGGTCTGCTGATAATGGCTAAGTAATTTTTGCGATTTATTTCCACAAGCGATATTGATGAGGATTGTGGGGTGTAATTGTGCGAAATTATAGTGTCCTTGATAGATTTTTGGGAAAATAAATTGTATCGAACCTTAGGTTGCTTACTTTTCGTCTTGCTGTGCAAAAGTGCAAATCATTAGTGTAAGAGGGTGGCAAGGGGCTTCCAAAATCATGCTCTCTATTTATCATGATATTCCTTAAAGCTTCGTCGGGATCACGCACTTAGAAAGCTCTGTATTAGGGCCTATTCAACGACATAGAACAAGGGAATAAAATCTACCAAAACAAATATTGATTCTACAAGGAGGAATTTGAATATGCCAAATGTTTGTTTTGGTATATACTCCGAAGAATCTAATAAACACGGTAAAAACAAAAATATTGGAATAGCGACACTATTTATGATGCTAGAAGTCGTGTGTTTTTTTTTACAATATTTATTTTACTATGAGTACCTATGATAAGTATTTGCTTAGCTGAAAAATTGTGTCAAAAACAGCTTTATTTGTCTACAATCGACACACATCATCTGTTTTTTTTTCTCAGCAGAAAAATACGCATGTAGATATTGCGTTCGAAACTACATATTCCAATTTCCGTCATAATATATAACAAAATTAAGACGATTGTTGAACAAATCTTAAAAACAGTATCTGTGCGATTTTGCAACCCCATCATTACTTTAGACCAATAAAATATTTGTTTACATGCAAATGATTACAGCCCCTTAAGAGCTGCTCCTTAAAACGAGCTGTTTGGGGTAAAATCGAAATATTCTGAAATTATATTCTATTTTCTAAAAATTGAACATCGATATTATAAGCGGGTAGGCTGTTATATCCCTTAAGATATGTACAGTACATGCCTACAATTTTTAACGTTTTACCCCTTAAAAAAGTTTTGGAGGGGTCATTTTTAAAAATATTAAAACACCAATCAAATGTTCGACTTACAATTCGTAACATAATTCCATTCTTAAAGCTACATAACTCTAGGATTTACTGCAGCTTTACGTTTATGAACTACATATTTTGATTCCTGTGTGTCGACCTTCAACAACCCCTTTTCTCAGATTAGGATTTGCTGACAAAAAATTTTGCTATTGTATCTATTATTTTGTCTGGGCGGTTTGTTCTGCAGGCAATTGACTTTATTCTTATTGGGAAATTATTTTGAGGCCTTAAGGTGGTAGTACACGGCATGTAGCACTTACTGTGTGGCATCTTGCACCGTTGTCACGATAACGAACACCATTAATTGTTACTGCCTGCCCAGCAGCATTTTTGAAGAAGAATGGCCCGATAATGCCTCCAGCCGAAAATTGACACCAAACAGTCACGCTTTATGGATCCATTTGTTTCTCAACAATTACTCGTGGGTATCCTCAACCCCAAATGCGACAATTTTGACGATTAACGAAGCCATCAATGAACCCACAAAAAAGAAATCGATATCCATCTACACAGATGGATCGAAGATGGACTGTGGAACCGGTGCAGGTATATTCTCGGAGGAATTAAATATACAATGCTCAATCAGGCTTCCTGATAGCAGCAGTGTCTTCCAAGCCGAAGTCCTGGCAATCGCGGAGGCAGCCCGTAAGGTGTCATTGATGGCAATACCAAGAAATGATATTACCATTTTCATTGACAGCCAGGCGGCTATTAAAGCAGTCTCTGCTACTGAGATAAAATCCAGATTAGTTCACCGCTGTCGCGAAGAGCTTAAGGTTCTTTGCTCGCAGCACACCACGGTCCTATGCTGGGTCCCTGGGCACAGTGACAAAGCCGGCAATGAGAGGGCCGACGAACTAGCGAGAAAAGGGTCCGCAATGGATCATGATCAAGCACTACAGTCGATCAAGCCACCACTCTGCAGCCTTAGAGAGCGAGTGGAGAACAAGATTCGCATGAAAACAAATAACAGGTGGAAGGGACTAACTACCTGCGAGGTATCACGGAAGCTTTGGCCAAAATATGACAGCGGCCGGACCATCAAACTCTTACAGTTTGACAGGTCATCGCTGTCTAAATTGGTAGCGGCTCTAACGGGTCATAACTTCCTAAGGAACCACACAATGAAACTAAATCTCAAGGATGACGATATATGTAGAGGCTGCGGCGACGAAGAGGTTCATGAGGATACACCTCACTTCCTCTGTCACTGCCCGAGTCTCTGTCACTTGAGGAACAGAACACTTGGAAGTCACTACTTCCATGACCTACAAGAACTTTCTGATGTCTCACTTTCTGATCTTTACAGGTTTTTGAGGACGTCAGGATGGCTGGTCGAGTGAACACCATAAGAAGGGACATGAAGCTGACCATAACAACATCAACGGCTAACCCCCTGGGTATCACAATGGGTCCACAAGGACCTGAGTGTGGCACGGCAGGACTACCCTGCTCTGCCAACCCGTAAACCTAACCTAACCTAACCTACATTGTTATGTTTTTTCTTGCGTTGGCATCACTGTACTATAAAATGGCGCAGAAATCAAATTTTGTACGAATTATGGGACACCCTTTGCTTAAAATAGCCATAATGAGATCCATAAGTATCCCAGAGATAATTAGATATTTATAACTTTTGTAAAGAATAACAGCAGCGGCAGGAAATTTTATTTAAACAAACGGTAATCAACTGCCCGGCTAGCTCAGTCGGTAGAGCATGAGACTCTTAATCTCAGGGTCGTGGGTTCGAGCCCCACGTTGGGCGAGTATTATTTTTGCTATTCATCGCACTGAAGTTATAAATGTTCAAGGGGTGGTCTGATCAGTTTTAAAAAAATCAAGGTACCTACACCAACACAGAACTATTTTATACAGTTCTACCTTCTCGTCAAAAAAAGCTCTCTTGGCTCTCTTAGGTGATCGGGGAATTATTATTAAAGTTTTCTAATTGAAAGAGCTTTTCATTTAATAAGCATTTGCTATTTAAATGCCCTTTGATTGTTTGAAAGCTTCGAATCGTTGAAAACGATAATGCCTACCAGTGTTTCACAAACTTTGTTTTTTCTATTCGCATTAATACATTTTATAGACATGTGCGATGTGTCCTCTGTCTGTTTCAAAACTACATAAATGTAGAATTATATTTTTGGACTTGGGGAAAGCTACCTTTGCCGTGTGACAAACTGACATCACAGAAATAAACCCACCACTATTCTGCAGCTGAAGGAGATCATCAACAAGATGACAAGATGCTGTGCTGTCGCTGTTGTTATTGTTGATGTTTTAGTATGTATGTAGTTCTTCATTGCTTTAAAAACTGCGAGACTGGGTCGAATCTCCATAATGTTTCTGTACTGTATAAAAAAATCTGATAACTTCAACGATAACCGAATCGAGATCATCAGTAGACCACCCTCCAAACTCCCTTAAAATCCAGCGTCCCCAACTGTTAAATACAATCATATGGAGGAAATAAAAACCATCCTCCATTTCATATAGCAATTTGTTACCCAAATTTTCATGTACTTCCACTGCTAATGGTCATTTTGACAAATCTGAAACCCCACTGACCTTTTACTTATGCAGCGCCATGAGCACCATTAAATTATCAAACATCATCTCCATTACCGGCATGACAACATTTTCCAGCCTAAGCCACATGCACATAATAATTTAAGCCAAAATTTATGCATACGCTTGTATCCCAAGCAACGATAACTTCTTCGTCTCGAAATAAACCTCAGATCGTTCATAAAGCTAATATGTTTGAGTGCCAAACAACCCTCAATTGTTATACGATGCTTTTTGTATTCTCGCCTCGTTTAAACGGAACAACTAGGCATGGAAATCTACATTCATTCAGCATCATCACCATTTTATCAAAGAGAGATGGGACATTTTGACAGTCGGTCTCTATGAGATTTTATGAAGCCCATTAATTCACATCTGCTTAGATGCGCCATAAAACGGTTATTCATCCTTTCAAATGAAAATAAGGGCATGTTTACAGTCCCAGTCCTCATTCTCAGTGGGGACTCCTTAGTCTCCGTTTGTGTATCTTTGCCTTGTGTGATAAATTTCCGATTACAATCCTGAAGGGTCTATGCGAGACGAAGAACATTCCTTTGTAAGTAATGAATATTTAATTTGTTGTTAAAATGGTCCAAATTTTATGGACGACGTATTTATAGCCACCTTCGGACCATAATCGAATAAAATTAAATGAGCTTTCCAAACTTTGTCGACACACAAACACAATCGGCATTGGAGCGCTATATCAATCAGTCAGCGCCATCTGCCTGCCCGGCTAGCTCAGTCGGTAGAGCATGAGACTCTTAATCTCAGGGTCGTGGGTTCGAGCCCCACGTTGGGCGAGAATACCTTTTTTATTTCTTTATTTTGATGATTTTTCTCGAAAACGGTTAATCTATTTCATATCCCGTTGATAACCGGGAATAAAAGTTTAATTACGGTGCCACCGACAGTAATGTTGCTCATTTTCCACTCAGCTATACACTGTTAGTCCATCTAAAAACCATAACATCCTGGCGCTGCACAGTGTACACTGTTCATCCTTACTCGGTAAGACAAGATAATATTTTAATTTTAAGACTCCCATTTGACCAAGAGGGCGGAATAACTTCTTTGCTGCGTAACGTAGGCCGCACATCTTTGCTAAGAGCCAAAGTGCGCACTGTCATAAAACAAAGCCATGGCATAAATTTCCGTTAAATTGCACTTTTTACGAGTCTTAGCGGATCCACGGAGAAAGCAAAACAAAAAAGACTAAAAAGCCGCAAAGGCACAAAAACGATTTTTATTTTATCGATACTCCCTTTGTCCGCAAGGAAATCCCATTGCGATGTGTTAGAGGCAATAATACCGTACGCTCTAAAAAAAAAGCATCCAAATTCCAACATGGATGGTGGTGTTGTTTTAATTAAATCTTTATTCGATGAGGAAAGAACTCCAATGCAAATAAAATTAAAAGGAAAATTCACGCAGCTGTGATTGCGCTGCCAATGTCCTTGCTCCTCGTCGTCGTCATTGGTTGGTACGAGTATATGTATCATCGTCCTTGTTGCTGTTTGATGTGTGCTCATTCCAGCATTCCTTCAACAGAATTCGCATTTTGTGTGGATTGATTTCCGACACTGGCAGAATGGCTGATTAATTTTCGGAAGGATGGAGAAATAGCGGGTGGATAGGCTGTCATGTCAAAGTGCCAATTGAGTGAAATATTTCAAAAGGAGTCAAGGATTTTGTACTATTATTTTGGTAAAGGAATTTATATCGTTCATGGTGAATCTAATAGACCCAAACGCGGTAAAGATTTTGTGGTCGTCCTTCAACGGATTTTCAAATACTTCAGACTGAAGACTTTTCTATTAGTGATAGAGATTTGTTGTTCTGATTTAAATCTGGAAATTGCGTAGGCAAATTAATTCTTCTGAAAATAAATTAAACACAATCCTCAAAATGGGCAGCAATAACGCATTTTATTTGGACCGCGAGCGATTAACAGCCCGGCTAGCTCAGTCAGTAGAGCATGAGACTCTTAATCTCAGGGTCGTGGGTTCGAGCCCCACGTTGGGCGAAGTAACTTTTTAATGAATTCTCTCAGTTCTTAATGTCTGGCAGATTAAAAAAATATAAAAGTTTTGTGACTAAAAAGACGCTTTAGCGGTAGTTTATAAAAATGGACGCGATAACAGTGAATTAGATAAAAATAGACATTTTGGATTTGAGTGCAAAATGTACTGTAACGGGTGGTCTACATAGAAGTTTGTTTTTAAATCATATGTCATTTTGACACTGACAGTCCTTCTTTTTTTTACTTTCAGTCAGTATAATGCCTAATTGAAAGAAAATCAAATTTGACGCGAAATAAGCAAACAAAATTGCCCCAGCTGGATAGAAAAATCAGCACGGGATTGTCAACAAGTCAATGCTTTTGAACAGAGTGACAGTTTGGTAGGATTTTAGAGGTGGCATTATTGGCCTAATTTTTTTCAAAAATTCTGCTGGACACGCCATTCAATAGTGACTGCGCTAAAGCGCCATCATTAACGAATTTTTGTGGGCAAAAATCTTCAAATTGATGAAAAACCCATAAGATTCTAAAAATATGTTAAGAAAAATTGTTGATTTGAATAACTGATTCTTCTAAAAATGAATAAAATATTTTCTTCAATATCACCTAAGGCAGGGGTTCCCAAACTTTTCCATTCTGCGACTCCCTATGCAGGTTATAATATTTTTGCGACGCCCTTCTAAAAGTACACAACGGAACAAAGCACAGATATGTGTAAGCTGAGCTTACTGAAGATTCACTAAATGGGTTTTCAATGATGATTGGTCGACTTTGGAATAAATGGAATAAAACAAGCTGTGTGCAAGGTATTAACGAATCCCATATATGCCATTATTGTTTGGAATATAACACCGTGTCACGGATCCGAGTGGTCCAATCTGAGCGGACGGCATCGGTTATGTTGGTTTTAAGGACATCGGTCGATTGCGGTTTATTCGCATTGAGCTGCGAGTTCAGGCAACGCCACAAGAAAAATTTAGCGAGGTTAACTCACACGATCTCCGTGGCCAATTCACGTCACCTCTGATAGAGATCAGATAACCGTACCCTGCAGCTGAGTGACACGTAGTAGCCACCTCTTGCTGGAACCACATGTTAGCAGCATCGTTCTGTAGTACTCGCCGTTGATGGTATTTGCGCCCCGCGCCCCGGTGTAAAATGCGCACCAAACAGCTTTTTATGCATTGACACCTCGAGTTGACTGGCGTCATCCCATATTTGGCAATTTGGCCATTCTTCCAAAAATGTGGCCCGTCGCTAAAGATGATTTTTCTATGGTCATTACATTACCATTAACTTTGAGCTCTTGCCTCCTGGGCCTGGGTCAGTTGGATCTTGTACGGGTATAGGCCCAAATCTCGACGCAAAATTCGCCAAGTTAAAGTCTGCAAAATAGCTACATATAGGTACTTCTTGTGTACGGCAAAACACGATGGCCAACAAAGAACGAACCCGACCCGCCATTTTTTTCAAATCGAGCTCAAGCTGATGGAACGTCGTGTGCAGGCGACCTGTGCGTATCGTCTTGCGACGCCCCTTGGATAGCCCCACGACGCCCCAGGTTGGTTGGATGAGGGATGCACCACCAAGTTATCCACATTCAGCCTGGTACAGGAAATATGCATTGCTGTACCAACTTTTCCAACTATTGTCAAAAATATTGCGCTTTAAGTGTTTTCTGTTGTGTGGTGCAACAGCAAAACCTTTCGTATAGGGTTCTGACCTCATTCAAAAACGAACTGATATATGACTATGACAGCCAAATGTCAATTAACCGAAAGCAAATCATTTTTCTTTATATGGAAAGCGGAAAGTTGGGTCAACTTATTTAGAATGAAAAGTATTAACACCTTATTATGAACAACTCGACTAATAGGACTTTTGCGTTCAAAGAAAAATGGGCAAAATGATAGGACTTTTCCAATGAACAAAGTATTACCTATTAAAATATTTACATATATGATTTAATGTGTCGTTCACAAGTTCACTTATACCTTTGTTGTACATGATGGCAGATTTGCCTGCTTTAAGAACGACACATAAAAATAAATATTATCTATGCGCAGAAAAGCTTATTTCACACTCTTATTTAGCTTATACAACTTTATTTATTTGACACGTACTCATTTTGTTCACCGCATAGCCACACCAACACCCACCATATCAGTGACTCATTTCAACAAAGCACAGTCTTCGTCAAGTTCTCAATCATGCAAAGAGCGCCAATGTGCGATATATGGATGACGTGGACGTCCATTCGAAAGAGAATGATCTCTACATAATTATGCAAATTTTTTAAAAGCTTTTTGTAAAGTTTTCACACATATTGTTGAACTTTTATTAAACTAAAAAAGTAACTCGCCCAACGTGGGGCTCGAACCCACGACCCTGAGATTAAGAGTCTCATGCTCTACCGACTGAGCTAGCCGGGCAGGTGATATTTCTATTGGCCAATGCGTTGCTTCGATGAATCTTAATTTTTATTCAATGATCTACCAATAGGTATGTTGCAACAGTATAAAATCATTCATTCATTTTCAATGGTCCGCTTGTCCATTATGTGGGTCGGGGGTGTGGACACTCCATAGCTCTCGATTCGCCACCGCCATCAACTTTAAATCATCAAGGGCAATTCCCATACGGGTAGAGGAGAGATTATGAACTTGGTCCAACCGTATCTCATTCTTGGTCTACCTAGAGGACGCCTGCCCGACGGTACGGATTCCATAGCACGTCATGGGATCCTGGTTGGGGACATGCGTTTAACATGACCAATCCACCGAAGCATGGACCGCTTCGTCCGCAGAAGTAGCTGCTCGACATTGAGTTTCTCCCGCATTCTGGTGTTTCTAATGCGATCTCTACGGGTCAAATCAGCAATAAAACAGAGGAATCTCATTTCGCCAGCTTGTATTCGCGATCTTATTCTTTCAGTCATTACCCAAACCTCATGACCATAGGTAAGAGTTGGAACAAACACCGAATTAAAGACTGACAATTTAGCTTTGACACCAAGTTCAGTCCTCCTAATAATAACAGAATGACCAAGATGTCTCAAAATTGACCCAGCCTGACTAATCCTACAGGAAAACTCGGCATTGCTCCTTCCATCACTCGTGAATAAGACCCCGAGACACTTAAACTTCTCCACCTGTTTCAATGGGACTCCACTAAGGCTGCAGTTATAGCTATCAGTAAAATGCATCCGTAAAAAAATTGTTTCACTTTTTTGGAGCACTTAAACTTAATCGTTGAACACAATATTGGTCTTAAAATGTTGCTTTTGAATTATAAAACTAATTCGTCAAAAAAAATTAAGCAATTGATCTTTAAATTTTCTAAAAAAAAGAATTTCTTTATTTTTCCGTACGAAAAACTTTTTCTGTTCAACTTCTCAACCAGTTTCACGAAGTATTCCACTGAATTCCTATGATATGCTATGGTTAAATGTTTCAGTTTTGTTCTGTTTCGTGTTTTTACGGATGCATTTTACTGATAGCTATAACTGCAGGGCGTCGCGACGCACAGTTAGGGAACTCCGGATATAGCCTATAGCAGTCTCACAGTCTTAAGGAACATTTTAAAAAAAGTTTCATCGAAATCTGTCCAGTAGTTTTTGAGTTTTTAACGGCCAAAGAAAATTCCTACAGTTTTATTATATGTATAGATTAGTGGTGCGTTTACAATATTCTAAAATGCGGTAAAAAATTACCAGTTTACAAATAAAGACAATTATATGTTTAGGTATTGAATAGTATCAAGTTTTATGATTATTTTTCAATACATATATGGAATAGATCCATTTCTTTAAGGTGAAGGTTAAAAGTGTTTATAAGTAGAAAAGGAAAGGCCCAATGTTTTGTTTTTGTGAACTCACTAAAGGTTCACAATAAAGTTCGTTACAATAAAAGTCAATCAATCAGTAACACAAATCTTTAGAGATTTATAAAACGTCCACGATACGAATGTGATATAACCAGCCATATCGATTGTTTTAGCTCTGCAAAATTACACCTAAAATAAGCAAGATTCGGTCGCCACAATCGTTTATGTATAGATAATTCCTCTTCCCCCAATTCATCTATTGTGACCCCAATTTTGCGCTCCGTCGTTGCCAAGAGCTGTGGCTTCTTCGCCATAAATGGCACGATAACAATGTTAATCTCCTTACTTATTTACACCCTTACAATACATTTATCCTTTGAGTGATTCGGCAAGTTAAGTAGACGCTCGTCTTAATTAATGAAACTTGCTAAATAAAAACCCAATTAAGCTATGATTGATAGTTTTCTGATAGGACGGACACCCCAACGTATTGAATGTCTGTATCAGCACAGCATTAACTCCGGTTGCGCTCCTTGTCGTCAGCCTCTTCTAGATGGGAAAACAATATAATAATTCAACAGAAATTAACTGATTCGAATCGATTCCAAGGATATACCGCCTGTCGGCGACCAATTGCGACTCTTAGCAATTGGCCTTGTCAATGTCACATAGTTATGGCGATGGTTAATATCATTTCACTCACTGGCACATTTACTGTACCTATGCGAGTGGACTTCTAAATTTCGGCAATGACATCCCACACTGACCATAAACATACATGAGTTTTGCGGACTAGGACCATGCTGTTCAGTATGTTTGAGTAGTTTGTGGTCACTGCACACACACAAAGTGGTAGTCTGGCCTAATCGATTGGCTAGAAATATTTTCTTTAGTGGCATTAGTGCCTTTTCACTCATTCCTTGAGGAGAATCCTACAATGCTTGGGATTAAGCACTTGAAGAAGCCACAGCAAGGCAATTGCACTGAAGTTGCATCAATAGAGTATCTGTTGCAGGAAGAAGCAGCAGCCTGTGGATTCTGTATACTTCGACCACACATTTCAGTTGAATCTTTTTTTTTTTCTACTACATTTGTTGTCGTGTAGCCCTACAGCTGAATGTGTTGTCTTACTGCGGTAGCAATATTGGATATGGTGAGGGTTTTGCGAACACTAACCACTTCGTCCTTGTGGATGTAAGTGTAATAAATAATGGGCCATCCACAGACAGAAACTGCACCATAGTCTGGTGAGGGGCCACGGTCTAGTGTTTTATTAAAGATTATTTAGATCCTGTCGAGAGATAAATTCCTCGTTGTCGTTGATGGTACTAAGGCAATTTCTTGTGATGCTCCACGAAAGGATATTAAAGTGTGCTCAAGATTGTAACTAAATATTTAAGGTTTGGGTTGAGTACTACTACTATAGATACGTGTGTGTAAACAAAGGGGAATTCTCATTTCATTTGCGCCTTGCTAGGGTTAATTATTTCATATGATGCTTGTGCTGATGTTCTTCTTATCCTTTCTGCTGGTTGCTCTGAGCCTATGCTTTCCTGAAACATTAAATATTCAAACGAGGGGGCTCTAAATTATTCACAGTCAAATTGAGAAGAGGTCGGTGAAAGTTGTTAATTATTGCACATGTGTGTGTGTGTTGAGAGCGGGGGAGAAGAAAACTGCTGCGGTGAGAAACAATAGCGCTAATGATGTGAGAGGAAATGGAAATCGAAACAAGTTTCTGAATGATATATATTAATATGACATCTATATGAGAAGTTGGGAACTTTTTCTTTGAAATGCAACTTGTGTCGAACCAATAATTAAAGTTATAAAATTGAAAAGTTATTTAATGAGCATCATTTGCAATATATTCGTATACATGACGTGTGATTTTTGAGTCGACCAAATTGATTTGTCCAAAGCTAAGCAGGATGTTAGGTTCCTTACCTGAAAGGAGAAAGAAGAAAATTTTATATTATTAGATGGTGAATGGCTTTTATATTCATTTAAATGGAACGGATGTTTAATGAGAAATTTGATACTTTGCAATAGAAGATTAAAGACATTAAGCTTGTTACTAAAAATATTTAAAAGTTTGCAACTATAGTGCAACCAGTGCGGAAGTGAGTAATGTGCTGGAAAGGAAAACAAAAATTACCTACATCTTAAAATTCACAGAATTTTGTTACCACAGAAGCAGATAACAGTAACAGATTGGCACTTAGAGTACTTAGACCTTCAATTGGTGCTCATTACGGTAAACGTCCGTGGAATACATGTTGGAAACAAAATTAAATAAAAAAAATGTTTTTCCTATTTATTGGTGACATTCCAAGTGACTTCAGGAAAATGTGTTCGATAATGACGAGTTTTTTAAAGAACGCGTGCGAATCACAACAAAAATGTATACAAATGCTAGATTTTTTTGGACGGATTTGATCATTTATATATTTATACCCGAAAAAGTGACGTTGGAATTAACCAAATGAATTTTGGAATAAAATTACTAGCAGTTGAACATTGATGTATGTCAAAAACGCCCCAAAAATTTCAATAAATGAACGAATTGTTACGAAATTAACAACATATTATTTAAAGGCATTTTTCTTTTCAAGGAATTTATCCTAAAAACAGTATTTTAGTCAAAAACGCCCTCGAAAAGGGGGCATGGCGACGAACTTTTTATTGGTATTGTTAACAACGGCATTGATTACATATTTTGTACAGAAAACAACTTTTATTTCCTTCGACAAAACGAGACCGCATTTAAAAAAATGTGCACGACTGGGTCGCACGAAACTTTCTCGTTTATTGCGAATCTCGCAGAATCTCAGAGTCATTTCAACAAATTTTACGTTTAAAATTATTTTCACTTATGTACATCTTACGTAGGTTTAGTAACTGAACCCTTCTTAACTAAACACGTAATACATACTACATAGACATTATGTAGGAATTAACTACAACACTTTATTACTTATTTTCAAATTTCACCCCCTGACACTTGAAGGAGGCGATGAATTTCGAATTCCCATTTTTGTACGAAAACAATGTCTTTCTCTTACTACGTATGCGAGAAAGTTAAAATCATTGGATGTCAAGTGAAGATTACTTCAGCAGCGAAACTTGTATATACAGTGAGCGTCAAAAGTGAGTGAACACCAAAACGGTTTTCATCTGACTTTTTAGTTTGGATACATTTTTTTAAATATTTATGGAGTATTTGTTGCTATCATGAAATACATAATGTTTAATTATTGTTATTTCGTAATGAAACTTTTTACAGATTGTTGGTTTCTTAAGGACCATTCACATGGGAGCGAACGAATGAATTGATGAAATGCGAATAAACCACTTTTTATGTATTTATAAACAGAAAATTCCACATTTTATTATTCCTCTTGGAATAAGGTTAAGTTCGAACGAATTTTGTATTCGCTACTTTGTGGAACGCGATTTAAATGATGTGGATTGTGAATAGACTGACAATTCGCGGCAAAAAATTTGGATTTCGAAATTTCGTTATTTAAACTGTTAATTATCCTCATCTTGGAGTAGTAAAATGTGCAATTTTCTGTTTATAAATGCATAAAAAGTGCTTTGTTCGCATTTCATCAATTCGTTCGTTCGCTCCCATGTGAATGGTGCTTTAAACCTGTTTCCAGACCCGAAAGAAAACTCTAAGAAGCATCGGTGTTTACTTACTTTTGAAAATGTAAGATTATTCATAAAATATACCAGCTGTAATCTATGAAAGCTATGAGTATACGACATGCCAAACACGACATACGCATGCCAGTCTAACGTCAATTTGATGTCAGAATATGTCACAAAAGGGTACATGTCGTGTACTCGGCATATTATTGACGCTGACATATATGTTGGCATGCGTCTGTCACCCATATGTCCGCCTCAGAATGGCATGTAAATTTCGGAGAATACAAAAAAATATCGTTTGAATTGAAGATTTTTTTGGACGTTTTTTAATCCATGGATATCGTAGCCATCCTTTGATGGAATTTGTTACTTTATGGCTTGATGTTTGGCATGTCGTGTACTCATAGCTTTAGGACAGGGGTTCCCTAACTGTGCGGTCCTTGTGCTATTTTTTTTATTTTTTTTCGCTGCTGTAAGACTCCGAACGATACGAGGCACATTCTTACATGAATGCGGGTATGTTAACAAGAAAAATCACCATAATTATGGGACGTCGACCCGTCCTTATTAAAAAACAATTTAGCGAATCTTCAGATTTTAGAGGGGACTCACAAAAATATTTCAACCTCTCTAGGGAGTCGCAGTGTGAAAAAGATTGGGAACCCCTGGCTTAGGACAATGCATATAAATGTTTCAAATTATAAAGCTGAATGCTATGTTTCCACCGAACGCTAACCCCGAGATTAAGTGCAAGAGATTTAAAATTAATACTGAAGTGTTTCCACCAAAAAAAAAGAGATTAATTGGACAGATGTCGTCATAAGCTGTCTAATCGAAAAGTGTGGTAAATGATAAAAAATTAAAAAAATTCTGCTTTCAAAATTAAAAGTAAAAACAAAAAATGAGTGACAGTAATCTAAAAATATTATTACCGCATCATTTTGTCCTCAAAACTAATATGTATGAACGTTTTAACGGTTGCATTGGCAATAAGTCGCTATTAGGGGTAGGTAACAAAAAAACGATATTTTTCTTTTGCTCACCTATGACATAAATGTCAAATGTAGCTCTGTTTGTTTTTAATTTTAGACCTTTCGACCTGTGGAGAGTGTGTCCAGAGACCGAACTCTACATCTAAACCTAGTCAGTTTAGGAGATTCATTTTTAATCTCCTTTTTATGAGATTAATTTTTGTATGATAAATCTCGAGATTTATACGAGGTTAACGAAAATTAATCCTAATCTCGGAGCTAATCTCCGGTGGAAACGTAGCATTAGCTCTAATGAATGTCGATAAATAGCGTTGGCAACGTTTTTGATTTGTATTGGAGTGACACGCCTCTTCTTGTAAAATTAGTTTTGGAAAATGCAACATACGTCCAATTACGAAATTTTAAGGCGAAAGCTGTCGCTGTCAAGATAGTGTTTTAAAAACCTTGTTGTATTCATGCGCAGCGCCACTCCTCGTTTTTCAATGCCGCCCACTTTTCGTGAAGTGCTTTTATTCGAACGATTTACATCAATGTTGCAAATATTACAACTTAATCATTGTCGAGAAATGTCGCCTTCTATTTTATTGTATGAAAGGTGCCACGCCTCTTTGTCAGATTTTAACAAAACTTCGGGCCAATGCAGAAGATTATCCGAAAATGTAAGTTCAATCAGTTAGGTGGATTACAAAGGGAACATCCATTTTAATTACAGATTGAAGTCCTACGAGAGGGGTACAATTTTCCAAGAGCATAATCGGCTCAGACTTTCTGAGGCTTTCAATCCAGCCGTGCGTATACTGCATAAGACTACAAATCCCTCGAAATCGTAAAAAAAAAATCACAAAAGCGAATGGTAGGCTGTTTATGTAAGTACTGCAATAATTTTAGTTCTAACATCAACTCGCAAAGAACTTTAGCCTCACGTATAAATTCTTCTAGAAGACGACCATCGTCGTGTTCATCATACATCACTTTCCAAAACGGATAACGGATATACTGCTATCCTACAAGAATATATTATGTAGTACAAAAAAGGAAACATGTAATTCTTAAAATCCAACGCAATCTTACACCCTTAACTAATCCAAGCGTTTCGCTACCAGATACAGATCATGCTGTGACATCCCTTTGAATTACCGAAAGCAGCGGTGGTAACCAAAAAGAAGAAATAAAACGCACAGTTCTGCTCTTGGCATACATTTAATTCAGAGACAATCTTCAGTCATTCACAAAATCAAATAGAGTCTTAGCCTTTGGATAAATTCGCCTCTTCCATTTTTTGTATCATTTTCATGTAGCCTCTCCTTGATTAATAAACTCAGTCAATGGACAAAGCCTTCAATTTCGCTCACAATACTTATGAATACCATATTTTCCGCAAGCTTAACTACGTCAGCCAACCAAGGGAGTGGGACCGGAATCCTGTTACATATTTAGTTCACTTGAACGTTTGCCAATAGAATACCAGAAGCGTACATGATTTGCCCCCATTCAACAGGTAGGTAGGTATACGTGTAGTAAAACAAAAATACAACGAAATGGCGCTGTCGCCTAAGGTAGCCTACACATAAAACTCCAAAATTGCCTGTCTTCAGCAGGAACTGGGTTTCTCCCTCTGGCTGCCTGTGTATATGCGAGACTGGCTATACTACCGCGTCTGCTAAAATTTTGACATACTTTTCGCTTGTTTCTGTGCTGGTGGGGTGGATGATGATGACGACGCTGATGTTGGTGGTAGGTATTGCCGTACGTCGTACAATTGCCCTGAAGAAATGTGATTTGTCTTTGTCCCGTTTTCATAATAAAAGACGGCATAAATACAACAAAAAAAAAAAACGAACAAGAAATCTGCAAAAAATGTTATGAATTTCTTTTGATGAAATATCTTCCATGCCAAAGTATTCGAACAGAGTTTTTCATCCCTGCTACGACCTCAATTTCGGGTTGATCCTGGTTGCTCTCCCTTCGGTTGTTGCTGTTGATGATGGTGTTCCGAGGGAAGAAGTAAGCTTATTCAGGTCATTCACATATTTTGTCCGTTTTATTGAGGGCGGCTAGCCCACCCATTCTCGGATGGGTTATAATATTTTCGTATATCCTTGGATGGTTTTATATGAGGGGGTTTTGATGTCTTCGGGGCGTTATGATAGTAAATACCACATTGGATAAGATGAAAAATGTTTCAGAAACTTTGTCTGCCAAGCAGTGTAGTAGGTAGGTAGTAACAATAATTCCAAGTATGTGATGTGTGCTTCAGCATTCAATTAACTGGGCAATGTCTCCGGGGAGAGGAATTAATCACAAGGCTGGGAGTACGTACATATATATAAATTTCGGTTATGTTCACCTGTGTGGTGTTGAACTTTTGGGTCGGTTAATCATTTCGTGTGAAATAGTAATAAGCGTCATTTGGTTTTTAATTAATTTTCACAAAAATTACCAGGATAGGAAATGCTCCTATTTTGTGGTGCCACTTTTAAATTTGTTAAATTTTCCAGTCACATAGCTAAGCATTTTGTCTTTCGGTATAAGGAGAAGTGGGAGCTAACCACGAATTGAGATGTTGCGGTGAGTAGACAAATTGAACAAGTATACGCCACAGTGTCAACGACAGGATGCGATAATTAATCGGTATAATTTGTTAACAATGCGGTGGTGGTAGGACATTAAGATGCCAATATTGGTTAGGGTGCGATGGAACCAATTTGCGTTCTTCTGTTGATCAGCAGTGACCAATGATCAACAACCTATATTCAGGCAAATGTGTGATTAGACTGTAGTTTTTTTTTCCGCCTTCCCTTTTAATTTTCCATGTTATGAAGCTAAAGACATTCCGCAGAGAAGAAGTACACATTTAACATATTTAGTCCTGCCACGAGACCAACGCCGCCGTGGCAAACAATTGCGTTTAGATTAGATCTGCAAGACAACTACTCCCGACTGTCCGATTGGCTCTTAGCATTACTCGGTCCATAGCGAAATCAACACATCAAATCTCCCTCTTGAATGAGGAAGCAACCAAAGAGAATCCCTAATGAGGTGGACAATTGAAATATCTGCAAAGAACCCTCTTTTCCCTCTAGACGTGCCTTGACTACTCGATCCAAAATAAATTCTGCATAACTAATGCGATATCTTTGTCACTGTCCAATCGGCCCTTTTTTCTGACGCCCTTCTTCATAAACTAACACAGCTCACTAACAAATGACACCCACCCCTTCGAAAGAAAAACATTGATAAACTAAACTCAACAAAGTCCTTTAGTCATTCAAACACTTCGTCGTGACTAGAATTTAAAGAATATAGGCATGAAAAAGTGTATCTAATCAAACGAGAACAACCCCAAGCTCAATGAATTCAAATATTCTCATTGCTCCTCCGACGGAAAGAAAAGGACGAACCAACAAAAGAAGTATCTATCACTCGGTCTGTTAACAAAATCCCAGCCATTGAACAAACACCCAGTGCTTCATATGGAATATACATTTCAAGCGGGCACCCTCAAATATACAGCCTTGTGATGGCATCTTTTCGCTGGAGGTCCCCCCGAACAAGAAGAACAAACAAAAAATATATATGAACAAAAAATCATTATTATGACTTCTCATTTGGGAGTAATAAACCAAGGGATCTGTTCATCGCTACAACTCAAACCGCATGGAGTGTGTGAAAATCTGTGAGAAGTACACACATTTGAATGCCCACAGACACAAGGGGGACAGATAGGAATCTGTTTTAATCCTCATTGCGGTCACTGATTTCGAGATAAATTCTCTCTGCTCTGCCTTTCAAATTGTTTCAGATACGTTTCACTATTCAACAAAGAACCGACGACTCACGCATTCTTGCAAATGACAAAAATTACCCCAAAGGGATGTCACAAAAAAAAAAAAAACCAGGACTGCTGCAAAAAAGAATAACAAACCAAAGGACGACAGAAAAAAAAAACAATTCTACGATGCCTTGGTAAGAAGAACACACTCCATGGTCGTTGGTCGATGAAATAACATAACGATACTAAAATAATTTCATTCCAAAATTTCGCCCGAGGGAACGGGCCATCCAACCCTCTCTGATTCGTAATATTTCTTTCGGCTTATCTTTGCGTCTGAATCTGAACTTTCACCTTTCTAATGAGTGAATGAGAGCGTGTCGCGCCCATAGACATAGACGGGTGATGGGACGCGAGACTGCAAATGATGCTATCCACATTCCACAACCGTCATAATCAGTAGAAACACACGAGGCTGGATGAAATTTGTTCCCGCCGTTGATAATGCGGTTGCTGGTTCAGTAGTGCGGTGGTGCCAGTGGCAAAAGTGTGAGCACTGGTGGTTCTGTCCGTTATGTTGTTCATTGGGTCGACTCATCGCCCGCCATTTGTCTGTCCATAGGATCCTTTTTGTAGCTGGGATTTTTGTTTTTATTACCATATGGGGCAGCTTGCTGCTATGCGGTGGGACGCATTATACTTGTGCTGATGATGTCCCAAAATGTTTGTCCAAAGGTCAATATGAAATGCGCTGAGGTGGGAATTGAATTTTCGGATTCTAGGTTGGGCTGTAAAAATGTTTTTGGACGAAGGTTAACATTTTGATATGGTATTATGACATCATTAGGCCCCAACAAAAAATGTATAAATGGCGTGACCATGAATCGAGGTGATCAGGTCAGCTGGATAACACCTGCAAAGGTTTATTTACCGTCTGAAATTTGTTTTAAATATTTACTTGGGTCTAAAAGCAGACGTTTTCGCAAGCAATCCGCTGATGCAATTGGTCCACGTGTAGATGGACAATAGGGTAGAGGTTTGAAGATTTTTTCGCTGAACTGATGATGTGAGGTGAGCTTCCTACAATCCAAAACCTTATAATGTATAGACGGGACATTTAAAATTTATGGTGATTATGGTGCCCATAATAAAAATATTAAAGTTTTCCCTTATACGCCGCTGCAGGACCTTTTTATGTCAAAATTTTGAAAATCCGGTCTTATGGAGCTCAGATGGAATTCAGATGGAGCTAAATTATACACAGTACGTAGTAGGCGCAGTAGCGCAGTGGTTAGTGTGCTGGACTACTGTGCGGGGGGTCCCAGGTTCGATCCCCGGAAAAACACAAATTACATCTTAAGGTGCTTTCTACTGCGCCACCTCTTGCGAACGTCTGACAAACATCCGAGAGTATAACTGTCCCGAAAAAGCTTCTTAATTTAGCCGTTCGGACTCGGCATAAAGTTGTAGGTCCCTTCCATTCGTCCCAAAAATTAAAACTCACACAAAACGAATGGTTGTGAGAAGCTAGGCCTAGGGTGTCTATACGCCTGTTGCGCCAATTATTTATTTATTTATTTTTTATTTTACGTGGAAATTTTGATCACATGTCAAAAAATTGTGATTTGGAAGGCGAAATGGTTTTGCAGTGAAGGAAAGCAGCTTTGGAGAATAACGCCCAAGTTGATTTGAAAATAACGCCCAAAAAAATGCATAACGCACAAAATTGGGCATGGATGTGCATTGTGCAAGGATTCTATGCGGCACATGCGAAATATGTATATAAAGAAGCATTACATACACCCAAATTCGCACCTAAGTCAAATCGAACAGAGGCCCCAAGCCGGAGGGGGTTCAGGGGGGCAACATGCCCTCCAGACATATTCAAGAGTTTATGTATTTCCACTTATTAGTTTGGGCTTTATTGCTTGTCATAAATACGGACCCTATGGCAAGTAAATAACACCCAAAATGGCGAACAATTTTCCAACAACAAATTGTACGAGATTCTCCTGTGCGTTATTTCCAAATTGGACATGGCTTGCAAACAACAACTACATAGTGTAAAACGATCCAACCAATAAATCTATTCCATATCAAAGGACTAAATATTGTTCGCTAACACGACACTGCGCCCGTACCCAGTGGAAGTCTGGATCGAACTGACATTCAAACAAAAACCACTCCCATTGCCGTGCTGCGTTGAGCAGATCGTTTTTGCGCTCAAGCAAGAAACTCCTTCCATGAGACGGGTTTTCTCTCATGTCATTCCCCTCTGAGTACCTACCATAGTTGTGCTGAACAGAAGGGTTGATAAAGTTTTATTCGTTTACTAACGATTCTCGGATCCGTTTAACAATAGGATCAACAATAACCATCGTAAGTGCCTATATGACGCCTATGTCCTAGGCTCTATATTTGACAGACGACTTTTTAACGTTCATTCTTCCCAAAGACTGCGAGTGCATCCCCTCTAACATTTTCAAGCCGGCAGGTATAGCTACCATGTTAAAGTCCCCCAAGTCCTGACGACTCATAACTCTTTTTGGATTCACAATATTCGTACCATATTCGAAAACCTTTTTGACAAAATGACCAACGTAGTGATATTGATAAGTGTATGCGATGCGCCTATACCAAAACTGAACTTTTAATGAGCATGAGCAGGACAAAGATGCAACTGCGAATGGCCAACGACGAACAGGAAATGTAGCAAAGGAAAATTTGGAAAGCAAACATTTGTTTACTATTTACTGCGAATTTAATTATTAGCATTATTTCATTACTCACTTGCTTTTCCAAAACAAAACCAAAAGTTTCTACGTCAAAGCCAGTGTATTGAAGGGAATACGTTTGAAAAAGGATCTGACGGGAATTGATTTTTTAATCTTCAAATATTTGTTTTCTTTAACTCGGATTGACTTGTCGGTCAATATTTGACGATAGCCTTTTCGATCAATTATTACCACGACCTATGTCAATGTAATAGGATTTAAAAGACACTTAGTGGCAAAGAAAAGGAACGCAAATTATTTGCTTTTATATTCCCTTAAGCCAGAGATTGCGAAAGATGGAATCGTCACCGTATTTTCTAATCTGGATTAAATATATTTATACAGTGGGCCATAAACATTAAGCGGATTTTACAGATTTATAACTTTGGAATGAAGAAACACTTTGATTCGAAATCCTGTGCCCTGGAAAACGGTTTTGGTTTTTGTCAAATCTAACATTTGGCCCAACACTGCAGTTATAAGGATATAGTAAGAATTTCGGTGTCATTTTAATTAAAGATATATGTATGTTCCGTCTAGAATTTTATGTTTCGTTTCATGAACAATCTTAGACAAACTTAAATACTTATAGATGTTCTTGAGAACACAATCGAGACTGGACGACTAAGGACAATGAGGCTGTCGGCTGTAAAACTGACACCAGACAAAGTAGTTAAATATCTATGACTAAACCTAGACATCAAAGACGTCTGAAAGAAGCTTACAGAAGATATAAATAGGAAAACAATGCCATTAGACCCCCAAATGATTTCCGAGAGTCAAGCGGATAAATCGTGGGGATGTAGCTCAGATGTATCGAATTATGTTGACCAATGATCACATATTGAGCGACTGCACAGGCAAAAAGAACCAATCTGGCCACCAAAAGGAAGACACTCAATAATATGCAAATACTGAAGTGTCTATACGTATTATAGGTAGCCTTGCCAGCCTTCCGGGTTTTCCCGGACATATACTCTTCTTCGCTTATGCGGGGAACGTCTGGGATAGTTTTTTCTAGATTTTCGGGGTTTTTCATTTTTTCATCGTCAAGAGAAAAGGAAATTCGAAATTAATAGAGCTTGAAAGTGTCAAGTGAATTCTGAAAAAAATTATTCTAATACCAACTTTGGGAGTCGACAAAAGAAAGTTTCGAAAACACTGAATGAAAAAATTACTTGTGCTGTATGTACTCAATATCTTATGCGATCTTATGAAGCCTATAGAATACCAGGCACTTTTATACCATTCAAACAGGTTATGACTTTCTCTTCACCCGGCAGTGGAACGACTTTTGCTTATGTTAAAAACCCTAAAATAATATTTGGAAGACGTAAAAAATCCACCGAAAATATACATTTTCTTTTTGATTTGTGTTGTTGTAATGCGGCAATCGTTTTGTTTGTAATATACGAAATATATTGTGTCGCCAATAATTCGGGTCCCCAGCAAAGTTTCCAAAATCCCAGAAACAGATTTTCTTGATCTCTTCCCCTTTCCCTCCAATTGTTATTGGAAGTTGGAAAAATATGGAGTATCTGACTAAAGAAATATCTCTGTTTTTAGATTTGAGTTTAGTCAACTTGAGTTTAGTCAAAACGTTCATATGTGTCAAAAAATCAGCAGAAAATGATTACTCAGCGCAAATGACACATGCGCTTAAAACATGTAACTACCGCAAAAGTACGCGCATTTTGGTCTAGTTTTGTACTCTTTTTTAGATCCTATTTTGTCCGGGAAAGTCCGGGATTTTTATGCTCGATAACTACTTTCTTCAAATTATTTCTGGCAACCCTAATCAATAAGAACTTGCCAGCTGCAAATGGAGATTTAATTTCCAAAAGAACAAGCTGAGCAAAAAGAAGATTTTCCGATTTCATACGAATCGGAGGATTTTTGCTTCGAGGTATACTTCGGAAGACCTTTTCGGAACTTTTTTCCGACAGATATGCAAAGCACACTGGCGATTTGCGTTTCAGTGCGATCAAGTGCGTTTTAACTGATATTTTTGACAGCTTCATACGAATTTTCTTCCGATATGCTCCGACAGGAATTGGTTGCGGAATTTGTTTACGATTTCCAGTGAAGTGTTGATAAATGAAAGCAATAAAGAGAAAAAACTTTTAACAAAGTAATTGGTTGTATTTGTTGCTTAAATTTGCGTTTCCAGAGTAAAAACAAACGAAAAAACAAGCACTAAATAGGAAAACCCCGATGTACCACGAAACAACATCATGTAAAATCAATGCGTCGCCGCATTTTAATTATTCTTTCCGAAGGCGGATACCTCGAATGTAATTTGAGTCTCCGACGGAATATGCGTTGCGGAGAATTCTCCGTTCCGACGGATACCTCGCTAGGGCCGAATATAACCGAAAAAGATTTCAATCATGTGCGTTAGCATGAGCTTGTAGATTCAAGGAGCACCTCACAAAACTGGGCTTCTCTGACGAATAGTGATACGCACAACAAACATAAATATTTGGACAACTGCATATTAGGTATCAGATGAGGAAATAGAATTACTGAAGCCGGCTCTCATCCTTCGATTCTTAAACAAGTATAGAGTGCTATAAGACGGATTTCTTCCACCAAGAAATAGTAAGAATACAAGACCGTCAAAAATGAGTACGAAAGGAGTTCCTTCGAAGGATAAACTTAATTCAAACGACCTCGATTCACCAATAAAACTCGCAAAATGCAAATGCAAATGCCATTAAGAAAACCCCATTACCAACAGAGGTAAGTATGTACAGATGACGAAAAAAAACTCTGACGAAACCTTCTATTTATTTTGGAATTATTGTCGTTTCGTTTTGCCAACAGTGCTCGACATAAATTACCCAAATACAATAAAATTTAAACAAGCAACATTAATCTATTCCAGCATTAGGCTCAGTTTAAGCACATATATGTACCAGGTAAGTGAACTTTTTAATTAAATTCCTTAAATTTACCTTTCAACTTAATGGCAAATGGAAAACCAAGAGTCCCCCCACTTTGCCATTTTTGTTTGTAATTTTCGCTAAAGGATATTTTACCCACAACATTAAAAATACAAAAAAAAATCGTTAATTTCCTCTTCCTCCTCGTGAATATCTAATTCATAAAAAAATCCTTTCCGACGACAAGGCAAAATCTTCCCATCATTGCAACATAATTCTCACGTAACAAAACTCTTCGTTGACTTCCATAATAATTGTTCTCGGCTTACGTTACGGGTACCATAACCGGTCTCTTACAATGCATATACACTTCCACATGACGACATGGCACACTCCTGGCACTTGATGTGTGTTTTGTAAGAATCCTGGCGCAACATTAATAAACCTCATTAAATTTGAACATTTTAACCACGCCATGCAGAATATAGTTGGTAGACAATTCCCTACAGGTTGACGTGTTGAGCAACGAACAAAAACAAAAAAAATGTTTCTTTAAAAACTTTCAAAATAAAAAGGATGCTGGCTAAGGGGCGAAGATGGTTGTGTCTCAAGGATGAGTCTGTTGGCGCTTCTCACGAGTCCGTTGCATTTATGCTTTTTATTGCAGCAATCATTCACAAGTCGGTTGTCACCCCGATGTGGTGAATAAAAATAAATGTCTCTCCCATCATTTCGCTCATACTTTTGTACCTGAAGTGGTAGCAAGTCAGCAAAGGCAGGCAAAAAAAAAAGCAGAAGGATATGTAAATGAGATGGAAATGTGCTTGAAAGCAACGTGCGCAACAAGGGAAGCAGCACCCATTGGCAACAAAAGCACGACTGGGAATGGGAAACCATATTAACAACAACGGCAAAAACCTGCACACCATTCAGAGGGAGTGCTATAAAATTCTAGCCATCATGTCTAGTGTTTAATGCTTATGGTTTTATGTCCTCTTTCCACCTGCCCGCCACATGCACTACACACACACACTCACACAGTGTTGTGTCTGAAAAAAAAAATGGATGTGTGATGGCGAGGGGGACGAAGTAGTAAGTATACTTGTGTCCGATAATGCGAAACGTATAATGCCACCAGCTAAAATTGCGAAATGTGCATTCAGAGAATGTTTATGCAAAGTATATCCTGATGACCCACAATAAGCTAAAGAGTTCCTTAAGAAATCCTTTTCTTTTATTTTCTGCTGCGTTTTTGTAGCTTTTCTCAGATTTTTCTTTTTGTATTTTAGACTTGCTTTGTGTTTGAAAGTCGTTTTGACTTTGCTGTGGTTTGGTATAGTGTATAGGTGGAGGGGCATACAAGGACTACTCTGCGGGAGAGATAGTTTTGCTCGTTTGGGACTTTTCTGCCCGCATACCCGCTGTCAAGATGAATTTGTTTCTAAAAAGAAGAAGGCAGACATGAACCAGAATGCTTGCTTGGAAATTCCATTAAGGCTGCCCGTTTAGATTAGGTTCTGATATACGTAAGACTGTATATATATACAGAAGTGGTTTATATAGAGACGGCAGGGTGAGGAGAATTGTCCAATTCCTCTTGTGTATGCATAATTGAATGGGGATTCCCAAGGCTCCAGCAACCTCTCATCGAAATGCAAACATTTCTAGTTGTATCCTCTTTCGGGTGTTGTTATAGTGTATAGTGCATTTGCGACTAATGCATTTATTATGTGGAGTATAATAGACTGGAGTCACTTAGTATAGAAATGGAATATCCTTTCATTGGAAAATAACCTCCTTGGGCCAGTTTTTTTTTCTGCATTGGAATAGATGCGGATTGTTGATGATGTATCATTTTTAAAACAAAATTTTACCATTAATTATGTCATCTAATTTCTGACAGCCTAAATAGATACTTTAAGGTAAAAGAAACCAGGGACTATATTGACAGCAGCAACTTCGAGAAGGAGCTGTTCAACTTGGGGGTTAACACCGACGATGTTCTTGTATAGATTCGACGAGGAATTTCCTTTTTCCTCTTTAGATGGCGCTTACAATTCGTGTGGTGGGCCACCGCCCATCGTTACTTCATATAGGTTGTCGTAAGCTACTTTAAAGCCAACAAAGACGTTGTGTGTATCAATCTGAAATTTTTTAAGATTTCCTGAAATGTCTATAGTTAACTCCCTAAAATCGGACATGGATCGATCAGGTTATTGGCGACAAAATCTTATACGTGACATTCAGGAGATAAATTCCTCTGTAGTTGGCGCAGTTCAGACTTTATCCTTTCTCATGATGGGGGCAAACAATGCTGAGTCTTCGTTTATCGGGCAGACTTTTATCTGACGAAAATTACAGATGTAATTTGGAGCATACTCCTTATCAAGTCATTTTGCGCTGCTTTGAAAGTCTCGACCGGTATAAAACATCAGAGGTGGACCTTAATGTGAATATCGCAATCTTCTCTTCGTGTTAGTCGGTTAAACTTTTGAAAAATGAATCTGCTCCTCCTGTTTCCTTCTGAAAAACATATACATAATGTTACTTTTGTCTTTTCGGCAGCTTTCAGAGCAGCAGGTTTGGGTTTGCCACATTGATTGATGTTTAGCCTTCCAACTCGAACCAAGAATTTTTCTGTCGTTGGTCGCCCAGTGAAACCCAGCACGACAATGGCTGCATTTCTGAAGCACTTTGGAAGTATTGCCCCTAGTAATCGGAGCTTGATGCTGACAAGCTAAGGTGGACGAAGTCTCTTGCGCATAGTAACCTTGACACAGGCAATCAATGGTGAAGTTTCGCTCCGCAGCAAAGTCCATTAGTCTCTGGATTTGTTGAATTGTAAAGATGCACTCTTTTCCGATTTTGGCTTTAAAGTCGCAAAAAAAACAAAACTCATACGTCATACATCAAAGAGCTTTTCCTTGGTTGCGTCACCAGTCTCCTAACTTCGAGCTCAATGGTGATGTTTTCAAATTTAGGCAAGGACTTACTTTAGCCTCTTGCTTCAGTCTTCCTCTCTATACAAATTCGTCTAGAAGGCAGAAAATTAGCTACAAATATGACTGTCATTACGCTTTCATTTTTATTACGAAGCGAATACATTTTTGTGCTATTTTATGTGGCACTGCTAAAACTTAAAATTGGCATAACCCTTTTCAACAAACTTGCCTGAAATTCGACCTTTAATACAGAGTTCCACTGGCTGGCATGAATTGTCCTCATAGATAGGTCTGACGTCTGATACTCTCTTTTTATAGTCTACCCTATAATAAGCACTTTCGGTAAAGTACCCCATATAGCCAGCCCATAGATGGCTACTTAGTTGTCTTGAACTTATACGAGTTCAGGGACATAAAACCTTAAAAACCCATTTTCTTCAGTTTTAATGGTCCATTCCCACTGTGAAGCAATGACAACACCATACCATACACCGCCATTAAAACTCCTCTACAATCATTTTTATCTGTTCTTTTGCCAACTTATTATGTACAGTCATGTCATCTAAAACTACAAAGACGACATTTTTTTGTTATGTTTCGAGGCAAGACCATTTAACACATCATCCTCGTCGAATATGTTTGGACATGTGTACGAGTAAAAACAAGCCCATTCCAATTTTCTTTAAACATTTTTTTGGCACGTACCTCGAATCAATTATCCAACCAAAGTTTTGTTACAAAACATGACTGTGTCCACTGTGATTCACTCTGGCATCCATCTTCTGCAAATCATCGCCACATCCCCAGGATACCTACAACCAAAAAAAAAAAAACAGAAAACTTTATTTTCCTCGGACTTTGCGTCGGCCAATTATTCGATACAAGCTTTCCTTGTCGTTTGCCCCCAGAAAGGTCGTTTCAAATCAGTGATTCCCACACCGGAAGGATGACTTTATTCGTCATATCCGCCTGAAACGTGACTACGTATGGTAGAGTGGATAGATGCATCTGTAAAACTTGTACGCCATGTAAACTTCTCCGGCTTAGTAACACGTTCGATGTATTTTAAGAGTGAGTGTCGTGGCGCTGTAAATACAAATAAACCAGGTGATCCGTGCTACATCCTACATGCACGGATTACTGCGGTTATTTGCCGGCCGCGGATGTTTATACTTTCTATACGGCAGGAACCAGGAAAACGACGATGACAACGTGCACACACGAGACTCTGCCCCTACCCTTCCAGAATATACTCACTCCTATACGCTCCTCATTTATAGATAGTCCGAGTTATTGTAATCGCCACAGTAGTGCTGCAGAGTAGTTGCTACACGCTACATAGCTGATCCGTGCTGTGCCGGATTTAATTAGTTTTCCAAAGTACCTCAACGAACGTGTTTACACTTTTCATTGAATGCGCGCCGATGACAATTCCCGCCTGCATGTCTGTCCAATTAAACCCCGATGGTGTATCCTCGGCGCTGAAGGAGAAACTTCCAAACAATAGGTACTATGCCGGCGCATCCAACTAGCGAAAGACATCACCTCCTCCCAGAGATCACAAGTCAACAACGCTTGACTAGAGCTACTTGGCTTCACGTATAAATGCGACTTGCTTCAGTCATGTGCGCCTTGGGGGAATTGGCTGGTAATGTCGCCTACATATCGAAGGGAATTATTGTCGCAAAAGCTGGAAATAAATTGGAATCTGCTCCCGCAAACTATGGAACACTAAAGCTGTTCTCATCCACTTCCGGTAGCAGGTGATGGTACAGCCATATATACCTACCTCTTATGTATATATGCGCTTCCAAAGTCACATCGCTGTTGACATTTGGAATTGTATCTCCTGAAGAGAGGACCGGGACTGGGGGGACACTGAGCTGGGACACGGCGACACACAAAAAACCGTATAAAACTGTGCAAAACTGCTGACGCGAAGCTTGTTTAGCTCTTGGCAATGGCAATTGATGGTGGAACGTTTTTCTCCTTTGTTGGCAGTTAGGTGGAAATGAAGGATGGCACTGGCTTCGGCATTTTATGTTCGTGGGCGTGTGAACCACGTCGAGAGACTAATTTAGTTAGTTTCAGCAGACCTCTAACGATACTCGTGTGCGGCGTTGTGGACACACATCATCGCCAACGAAATCGATTGATTGTTATTGTCGATGATTGATGGTGTCCTCGAGATGTGGTGTCCTGGCCATGTGTAGAGGAATCTTTTGAAATTGGTTCTCGTGAGTTGGGACATTTTTCAAGTGGATGGCTTCTTGACGGACAACGGGGATGTGCGCACGGATTTATTTGACATTCGATGGGGTGTGTTTGTGAAATCTATTTCTGTTTGGATTGTTCGTTAAGTGGAGTTGGAGTGTTTCGATGGGGCACTTTAAATTTGTTGCGAAAACACTTTTCTATATGCGTGAGTCAAGGAATTTATGATAAGTACATACTTGCAACCCAAAATGTTGGCACTTCTTAAACGACCAATGGTTTGCTGAATAGTCTTTAGCAAATGATTTAGAAACCGTTTTGCTTTTAGGTCAAGCCTCTGAATAGAGGTCATACGATTTCATGCTGAAATAATTTGAACCTAACGTGCTGTTTCTTTGCAGCTTTCAGAAATATTGACCAAATACGAGTATACATATGAAAAGAATGAAATTTAATTTGTTCACTTCTACTCTTTATGGTAAAAATTAAGAAAAGAATTTCCAAATGAACATCTTTCTTATTTTAAGAAACACGTTTGACTGCCAAAATAAATAAAATTAAGTAAGTAATAATTAAAATAAAGAAATGCTTTTTGAGCCAGAAAACATTTTTCTGAACCAATTAAAAAAAATATTTTTAATAATTTCTTAGAAAAAAGTTTTGAGTAAATATTTTGCAAGGGTATTTAAGAAGACTAAGTTTAAATACGGATTGCGATCATGTACGAGTATACTAAACAGTAGATTACTTATTTTCCAAATTTGAATGATCTGGGTTTTTTTATTAATTTATTTATGTACATATTTTGTTATTCATAAAACATTATATTCAATTGACCTAAGCACTGATTAGTGCGCGAAACATTTTCGATTATTGCGAATTTCGCTGAAAGTCAGAGTCATCTATAAATATTAAAAAAAAATGTGGGAATTTTCTTTGGCTGTTAAAAATTGGAAAACTACTGGACAGATTTCGATGAAACTTTTTTTTAAATGTTCCTTAAGACTGTGAGATTGTCATAGGCTATGTCGTTTATAGCCACATCCTTAGGAGCAGTTTTTAGCCAAAATGTATTTTTTGAAGTGAAAATATAAAAATGCGTTTATGCGATGTCAGAATTCACAAGTTCACAATAATTTTACTCTCATGTGAATATTCCTTAAAACATCCTTTATTATTATATATTCACGCCGTAAATCATCTATCGGGTGCCTTTTTAATGATAGATTGGGTATGCTTTTTGATGTGAGTTCTATGTTAGTTCTGCACTTAAATTGCTGCAAATGGTAGCCTTCTGGAAATATATCCCCAGGAATCGAGTTCCAAAGTTAGCTTGTCCTGTAACAGAAGGAGTTTTGGAAACATGATGTCCTCGCGGTTGTCAAGTGTACTGTATGGTCATGAGCATTAGCAGCCTGTCTTGTGGGGCGCCCAAAAGTTGTATTTCGAGGGATAATGTCCTTGAGTTTCTCAGAACATCTACCATGGAAGTACCTATAGAACAAGCATAGGTCAGCGACTTGTCTTCTGTGCACCAACGGTTGCAGATTCGATGTGAGTGTAGGGTCTCCAATAAGTCGAACTGCTCGTCTCTGTATGCTGTCAAGTAGGTTAAGTGAATGTTTTCAGGCCGAGCTCCATATATGGGAGCAATATTCCAGGCCTGGTCTAACCTGTGCTGATATCAAAGACCGTTATCTTTCATTTGTTAAATCTGTTTTAGAATATTACTGACTATTTTACCCTTTTATATATATTTTTAGATACTGCAACAAAGATACCTATCTCCAACTTAGCAAACAAATTTTATAATGAAACCACAACTTAGACGTTGTTAATCCTTATCTCGCCAAATCTAAAGGTTTTATTCTTTGTCGGTGCAATAAATTCCTCTCTTATCCAAAATTTGTTGGACTTTAATGTTGATATGTCCAATTACTTTTACTGCTTTCGCGCAAAGATTCTATTTTCAGTTTCGATTGTAGGTGTTCCGAGATCCTTATGGACATTGACGTTTCTAGTATATACCACGATGCGTGGACAATTTCTCGAAAAACTTTATTATGACTTGATTGTACATATAATAGCCGTGATTTATTATGCCCATGATCTGAACCGGATCAGATCAGCATAATAAAACAAACCAGGATCAATTGTAATTTTTCTCCTGACGTGTGGCTTTATTGAAAGAACTTGACGTTAATTCCTTCAAAATTTGACGTTTCTAATGTAAACAAATCCGAAATGTGTTAAAAAAAACCTCAAGCTGTTAAGAAAAAATACTTTGGTTGGCTATTGTATTAATTATTGTTGTTTAAATATATTTTTATTTACAGTTTTTATTGACAAATAAATTTGCCTTTTCTGTGGCGTATTTCGCCAAGTTATCCCTTTCACAAGTGCGCGTTCTCTTCAGTTTAAACGTAGTAAGAATAAGAACAAATAAGTTTTGGTTTAAATCGAAAAGAACGCGAAGGGAGAACTTCGGAATATTATATACAGAGAAAGGCGAAGGTTTCTTTGTTTGTCTAGTTCTTCCTTGGTCTGAAAATATATGTATGCAGTATGCACACAACGTTTTAAAATACAAAATACAATTTTCGGCCGTTTTCCATTGTTTACTTCTATAATTTTTTTGACATTTAACAGTGGCTTACAAATTTTTTGCGAGAAATTGGTTGGTTTGATTGGTTTATTGGGTTGTCCAAATTTTGTAAGCCACTTTATTTGTATTTTGTTCATAGAACTACCAACATACACGAATAAAATTATTCGCCTAAATGTATACTATCATATTATTTATCTGGATCATGAAAAATGATCCAGATAGAAAGTTGGATCACGTGTTGTTGTTGCGAATTAGTGTTAATTTGTGATCTGGTTCAGATCACGGGCATAATAAAATACGGCTAATATTGGCATTTGTTTTCTTGATGCATCCACAAAGTTGTATACCGTAGCTTCACACCGGCTTCAGAACTTGCTTATATAGTGGTAAGCAGTTTGTTCTCTGTATACTGGGTTGAATATGCGTTTTCGAGTAACCCAGTACTTTTCTCTATATTTGAGTTCGGTCGAAATTGGAGTCGTTTCATCGACTGTTTTACCTACTGCTAGGATAGCGGTGTCATCGGAAAACGTACCAAGGATAGTGTTATCTTCGACGGAAGTCTAATTTTAGAATATCGTATAGATACGGGGACAACTTGTAATAAGTTGCATTGTAAAGCGACACACCTTGCTAGACATTGCTAGAGATTGCTGACATATCTTGCTAGACGACAAGGAATACCCTTGCCTATATTTTTTCCTCAAGTGCTTTTTAGATTAAGTCGGAAAATCCTTTCTACCTGTTTAATCGTCGGATGCTTAATTTTGAACTCGAAATTAGGGCCGGTTTGTTCACAGCTGGTTAAATCTGTGGTTAGGTTATCATAGATTTAGTTTAACCCATGATTAAATAACTGTGATAACCAAGAAGCGTTTGTTCACTTATTTTTCACTTTGGTCACCAAACCACAGATTTGCGACGAATCGTTCCAGTTTTCCAGTTTATTTGTCAATTCAGTTGTTAGATTGAATCAATAGTTTAAAATGTCACAACCGCAGCAATGCATGTAATTTTTTCCACACTGTCTTGCATTGTATTCATCTGTCAGTTGTTGAAAATGCGTCCACACAGCAGATACGAATGCAACACACTATTTTGCTATTATTATTTATTAAATTAATTTTTATTTTTGAAAGAAAGTTGTTTTGTTTTTGACTGTTACGTCAAAGCTTGAACAAACAAAATTCCAGAATTTCCTTGGTTAATGTCATTAATCGACCAAAATCGCCTGGTTATCGTTTTCTGTGATTAACTAACCAAATCATGGATTCTCTGGTTAAAATTTGACTGAACAAACAGATTCTGTGATTATCAGCTGGAATAACCATTGATTAGAGTTAACAAAAGATGAACAAACCGGCCCTTAGTCTGTTAGTTTCTACCTCATTTGGCAGTTTTCTTATAGTTTTAAAACCAATTTGGCTTCCGCAAGTTTCCATTGGCTTGGCACGTATTTTAATCTGAGCACAGCATTTATAATTATGAAGAATTACTGCTTTCCTAGAAAGAACTTTGAGAACTTCAACTTCTCCTGCAATCAAATCAGAACCCGGAACTTTCATAGGTCGATCTCATGTTTTAGTTTTCTTAGCGTTGCACTTGTGAGTGTTAAATCTTCAGATGTTAATTCCGGCCTATCGTGAAACACTTGACCATCATTCGGTATAAAGGTTTCTCTCAGATGGTCGGCAAAATAATAAACTTAAGATACTTTGTCACTTACAGTGGTAACAACCATATAAAGGTAAGTACTGCTTCCATTCCTAGTGACACTTACTAAACTAAAAACGTCAGTTTATTATACCCTCCACAGGAAGGTATATTCACTTTGCCATTACGTTTGTAACGCCAAGAAGGATTCACCGGAGACCCTATAAAGTATATATATTCTGAATCAGGATCACATTCTGAATCGATTTAGCCATGTCCGTCTGTCTGTCTGTCTGTCTGTCTGTCTGTCTGTCTGTCTGTCTGTCTGTCTGTCTGTCTGTCTGTCTGTCTGTCTGTCTGTCTGTCTGTCCGTCTGTCTGTCTGTCTGTTGAAAGCACGATAGCGTCCAAAGGAATTGACCTAGGTGAATGAAATTTTGTGAGACGACTTCTTTTTACCGTCGCCAGGTTGGTATTGAAAATGGGCCATGTCGGTCAAGTAGTTCTGGTACCTCCCATACAAAACCACTATTAGACCCACGTCTCTCTCTGTCTGTTGAAATCACGATAGCGTCCGAACGAATCGACTTAGGCAACTGAAATTTTATGAGAGGTCTTATATTTATGGCCTTCCAGTTTGTATTAAAAATGGTCCATGTCGGTCAAGTAGTTCTGTTACCTCCCATACAAAGCCAATATTTGACCCATATATCTCTGTCTGTTGAAAGCACGATAGCGTCCAAACGAATCGACTTAGGTAAATGAAATTTTGTGAGAGGACTTTTTTTTAACCGTCGTCAGGTTGGTATTGAAAATTGTCTATGTCGGTAAAGTAGTTCTGCTACCTACCATACAAAACTAATATTAGACACATACCTACTAACTCGCATGGCAAACATTTTGCATGACTTTTATGCAGTGGAGGGTATCAAAGCATCGGCCAGGCCGATGATAACACTTTTACTTGTTTTTGTTTTATTTCGCTCTAGTGTAAACCTCCAAAGTATAATACACCTGTAGTTCATAAAAAATAAAGTGCAGTCTCAATTAAATCTGGTCCATCCAGCATAACAACACCTCAAGTGGAACAACCAAAAAGCTTTTTCATAGGCTATACATATCCAAGTTCCACTTATACTCTCTTGGGTTAATGTTTGATGCGATTTAATTTAACGATAGCACTGCACCATTTGCCGTTTGCCGTGTATCTTATGATCCTTGAACGTGTAGTATGGATATGGATATATAGTTGCACAAACGACTTGGTCGTCTGGGGCACTTTGTGTAAACATTTCGTTTCGATGGAGTAGCACAAAGAACTGTGAGTCCTTCAACTGATGTTTATTGCATGTCTAGCAGTCATACTTTTTTTTTTCTACTCTCAATTCCTTTGGTAGAAGAGTCCCAATTCGCATCCATGGTCTTCGTTAGGACTTTTACGTATATATCTCTCGACCAGTGTACGTTCGCTATTAGTTCAAGGGTAAATACCTTCCGCAAGGGAGATCATTTTTAATGCCGCTAACCCATGCAAATAAAACATTTTCATTTGTAATTCATGAGTACCGTACAGAAGAGGACATGAAACACACTCATGAGTTAGTTGCTCGTTGGAATATACTTTTTTTGTTTTCTTTTTTTTTTCTCAAAATGCCGCAGGCAATACCAAAATGAATTGATTCGACAAAAAAAAAACTTTACGAAATGCAAAGTTTTTTCGAACGGGCTAACCAAATGAAAATGTGTTTCCATATTGAGAGGGTTTGGGTATAAAAACAAATTTGTCAACTCCAACCGAATTCTAAGGACGAGGAAGAACTTAAATTATACTGTGAGGTGAGCTGCTTAAATTAATGATTGTATTCAACTACATGTAGGTATGCGTTCTTGCTTCATTGAATACAATTTTTATGTGTGGTTTGTTCCAGACCGGACAGTTACACGATTAGTACCGTACCAGCCCAAGTGGAAGTGTGTATAAGTTTAATAATTTAACCGGTTATAAGAAGTAGGTTCCTTGTGCCCTATTCAAAGACATCATTTCCGGGTGACAGCATTTATTTAACCATGAAAGTAGACCCGCTTTTCTACGGTCATATAGTTGTCTATGTTTCAAGCGACAATGGAGCCCTCTCTAAACATTGAATGTGTATTTAATGTGTGATTTGTTTTATCGCCATTGGGTCCTAGAATTTATTAGTTAATAGTTAAGCTGGTTCTTAAAATAGTACAAAAATAAGAGGATCATAATAACCAATAAAAGTAGGCACATACATAAAGATGTTTATGGGAATTTTAAATTTTGGCTGGAGAGAGGCTACAAGAAAAATGCTTTAAGACCTGTTCTAAAATTCACTTTTCACGGTTCTAAAAGCATTCAACCGTACAATTTAGGGTTATAGGTGGGTTGAGCGAGTCGACCTCAAGCAAACGAATACGAAGATCGATTGAAGACATGGGCCACTATCTGCATCCTTTACTGGCAATGATCTCTGCAGTGTATTAGCAAAAGAAGATTAAGAAGGAGGAGGATCTGCAATCAGGGATGTATACTAGAATGGGTCGAAAAATTAAATTTCCTCCGATAGTTTTGGAATAGCAACCAAAATATGAGCCGAAGCTTTTAAATATTTTTTTTTCTTGTCCGAGACTCACGTCTAACAGGCCAACACACAAGGCACAATCTTACAAAAGTCTGTCCAATTACTTGCATACGCCGATGATATTCACCCCTATTCCCGTTGGCGTTTGTCGTAAACGCCTAATATTTCATTTCGGTTTTAAGGCAGTGTTTGTAACTTTTTTTAAACAAACGACTTAAAATTACAGTGAACACTTGAAAAAGAAGCAAAATCTTTAACAAAAGTTCGGAAAAAAATCGGAATATCGTGTTTAAAACGACACGACATATGAGTCGTATACGACAAACGCCAACGGGAATAAGGGTGATTGACATAATCGTAGAACACAGTGAGCTGTCACTAGTACGTTAGCTAGTACAGAAACAGAGAGGCGGCTAAAATGGGTCTAGCGGTCAACGAGAGCAAAACCAACCTTACAATTGACAGCTATAACTTTGAGGTAGTGAGAGACTTTGTATAGGTACGAGTAGCTCGGATATGATAACAACGTTTAAAAAAAAAAAAAATTAAACGATGGATAACACTTGCCAACTTCTGTTATTTCTTTGAGCTGAGAAGCAATTGCATAATAGCAATTGCATAATAGAGCCCTATTCCGAAGAACTAAGGAGATTCTACTCGTATATAAGACCTTTATTATCCCAGTCCTCCTTTATGACTCTGAAGCTTGTACTCTATCTAAAACAGATGAATCTATCCTCGGTTGCTTCGAGAGAATAATTATTATTTGTTTGATTTTCGGTCCCGTCTACGTTGACGGTCTTTGGAGGAGAAGACTCATCGACAAATTATACGAGCAGTTCAGCGACATCGACCTAGTCAAAAATTGCACATCAGTTCTTTAAGATCGCTGGGACATGTAGCAAAGAGACAGAGCAGTAGAGGAAGACCTCGCCTTAGGTGGCGCGCACAAGTTGAAGGGGATCTCAACCAACTTTGAGTACGCAACTGAAAATAGTTAGCCAAAGACTGTGCTAACTGGAGAAATAAAAGCCTTGGTTCACTTCGAACTGTAGAACTTACGCCTAGTAAGAAAGTTTTCAAAATAAAATGGCCTTTGTTGAAAAATATCGATATATTAGGGAATACACAAATTTTCCAAATCAATGCGCGGATGTTACCTTGATATGTCGAGAAGATCAATATTTGTTGCTGAATTTAAAAGTAAAACTCTTTTCTGTTGGGGTTGACGTATAGTTGCTCCAAGAGAGCAAAATTTAACTCAAGCCTTGTGTATGATTTCTATGAAAAATTAATATTTAAATTTTCACCCCTTATCAAAAAAGCGTTTAGCAAACATTGACGTCCATAAAACATGACGAATCACGCCTATATCCGCCTTCTTAACTTGTTTACCATGTTATCCAAATTATTGTTACTGCTCCATAGCACCTTATGATTAAAAGGCAATTCACAGCTAAGATTACCATTTAATGTTGATGCAAAGCGTTTCATCAAAACGTTAGTGCCTTGCAACGACATGCTTCAAATGGTATCCCTACGCTTAACAGCTTAACACTTAACAACACCAATGCCGCATCCCTGCGCTCTGGTAGAATAAAAATATCTGAAAAGGATTACGTACATCTACAAGCAATTTCCTTTTTCATTTCTCATCACTCCCTCAACGCCCAGAAAGGAGCTTCTCAAATTCATAAGAAATTAGACGAAATCAATTGTTTCCTTGTTAAATTCCTGTCGCGGACACTCATCAGGCGGACTACAAAGAGTAATTAACGAGAAATTAAATTGAGTACCACTTCGCGATGAGTATCCTTTCAGGAGTTCAATTCTTCATTAAGGTCGACCTCACCTTGCTGCATCACACCACTACCGCCCACCGCCCACCACCAGCATCATCATTATCAAACCAAATCCCGACAAACAAAGAGGCAAAGTAAATATTCAATAAATTGCTATAAATCCTATTTAGCCGAGAGTCAAGAGCGAATGAAATTCCACAATAAACGCTGTCTTCCAATAGAAAGGAATTTTGCGCGATTAATTTGAAAAGGCATTAAAAAGTACTCAAGACCGTAGCGCTTATGTATATTATACGTATACCTGACACACAGACCTGTCTCTCTCTCCCTGTCACTCATTAAAATTGCATAGAAATTCCGTATCCCATTCCGTATCCCATTCCGTGGACCATCATCAGGTGGAGGGAATTTATTTCCACTCTTTCGGTTCCCCATTGTGTATCATTTTTTAATCATCTGTCCCACGCGAATCGTATTGTTTTAGACAGACAAGCCACCAGTGGTGTGGGGACTAAATTTAAGAACGAAATTTTTCCAAAGTGCTTTCCGACAACGATATACGAGTACGTGCCCGGAATTGTAAATTTTTAGTAGCATTGCTAATTTCGCCTTATCACCTATTAAACGTAGGCAGCTAATTAAAAATATCATCTAAGAGGATAACGAGGACGCGGCAATGAGGAACGAATCCTCGGCTCAAAAACAGGACTATAGACTATACTTCTGCTGACATCTGACTCCGGCAGGAAAAGGAGTTCAACAAAAAGATTTATGGCGAAGAGAGTAAAAAAAAATAGGATATCCCCAACCCCATACCCATTTCACTGTGGTCGGGGTTTCGTGGCGGATAACGAAAACGAGAAAATTTATGGAAGTAGGTCGATTCTGTCGCATAGCCAGCAATCGAATTAAATCCGTAGAACTGTCCCGTTTGACCATCATCAGGATAGCGATGCAGCGATGTTTTATTCGTTTTTGTAGCTTTCATCTTCTTTGTCTATATTTTGGTGTGTGCACTTTTTTATTTGGGGTAGAATAAGTAAATAAATATACGAACAACTAACAGACAGGGCGAATTGACAGGATGTGGCTGAGTTGGTGGTTTGGTTGGTGTGGTGGACTGAAACAAAAACAGTGTTTGCATGACTTTAGAGAGAGCCTACCCATACAAACACACACACTATTGGGGTAAACGAAATTTTAATGTGTAGAGTTGAGAAACATTTTCTCCTTCTCATCCAGAGAGGAGTCCTAGTTTTCCAAGTGTGTATGCGACATACAGACGGATCTCTCCTGTGCGAGATTTATGCAGTTTCACTCTCTCTCTCTCTACTCTAACTGCTTTCCATGCTCACCAAATTGAGGAAGAATTCTAATCAATGAAAATATCCTACAGGAAGGCTTGCATTGCATGCTTTCGAATTTCGATTCCCCAGCAGTCCATGCCAGATAAAAGGGTAAATTTCCCCATACATAGAGCCACATTATGACAGATGGCTATTGTTGATTTTTTTTTTCTTGTTGATCCAAATCCAATGTTTGCTCGAATCTGACACAAGGCAGGCAAGAAAATTGATGCCGAAATATCTGGTTTTCCCACATCCGGGAAATCGAAGCTAGGTGAGGTATTTTTCATCTTAAAGTTCAAAGTGTCAAATCCACACAAACAAAGTTTAATTACCGGAAATATGTGGCAAGACAAGACAATACCTACTCCTTTGACAAATGAATTCTTATAGTTGTGTGGTTTTTGGTGTATTTATTCAAGCATGGGTACGTATGTTAGCAATTTCGTCCTGAAACACGTTTAGATGGGATTATAACAAGCAGACTATGTTCATATTATGCAAACATGTCTATCAGTAGGCATTAGGCACTTCTGAGAGGATGTTAGGACGTTAGGTCATTGCCAAGTAATGGCTCATTGAATGTCAGAAGCACAAAGGAATTGAAATCTATGCAGAGTTAAATGTTTCAGTTGGAAGATTATTTTTGGGACGAGCAAGAGGAGCCAAGCAAAGTGAAAAACGAAAGTTATCATGCAGACGGAAGTCAGTCCCATTCTAATGTAAAACATAAAGGCAATAGTTTGATCGGTCAGATAATATTTAACGAATGTACAAATTAATTATAGAACTACTTGTGTATAGATAAGACAGGACTAAGTCATGCGAAATGTTTTTATTGAGATCTTGGGAACCATTTTCGCATTTGTACAAGGTGGCGCAAAAGTAATCCTCCTATCGGAAAATGCTATAAATTTTGCGATTGGCCCCTAATGTCAGTTCTGTTTTGACATTTGTGTAGTAAACACATGCGAAATACACGTTAATAAACAATGTTACGCTACACTGCCCCAGAACGCGGAATATTGGTGACTATTTATTTGAGCAATAATCGGTCGGTGACTTTGGCACAACGTAAATTTCGTCGCAGATTTCCTAGCCGTCCAACGCCTACTGGTGAAACACTGCGACGTTTAGCCGCTCGCCTCGAAGAGACTGGCACAACACGAGATGCTGCCAAGCGTGGCAGACCCCGGAGTAGCCGTTCTGCAGAGAATATTGCTGCTGTAGCCGAAGATGTCATGGACATGAAGACGTCGCGGGCCAAACGGTTACTGTGAATGGTGAGCGCTACAGAGCAATGATCAACGAGTTCTTTTTGCCCCAACTTGATGAATTGGGATTGGAAAACATGTGGTTCCAACAGGACGGTGCAACGGCACACACTGCACGTGCCACAACCGATATGCTGAAGGATGCATTTCCCGGGCGCCTAATCTCCCGTTTTGGCGATTTGCACTGGCCAGCAAGATCGCCTGATTTGACCGCTCAAGCAAGCCTCAGACTCTTGCAGCTCTTAAAGACAATATCCGTCAAGAATGTGAGGACCTATCGCCGTAAGTTTTGGCCAAAGTGATGGAAAATGCCATAAAAAGGGCTCAAATGACAATCAACTGTGGCGGCGGCCATTTACATGACATCATATTCTCGACTTGATGTAAAAAAAATTAAAAGACCAAATAAAAATAATCCACAAGAAGAATCAAAGTTTTTCATTTTTTTTTTAATTACAGCCAAAAAACATCGGAAGGTTATTTTTGCGCCACCTTGTATAAGGGACACAAAAAGGAGTTAGTTTTACGCACAGTAAAAGTGAAAATTTTAGATTTTAAATTCCTCCCGTTGCAGAAGTATCTACCAATGCAGTGCGAACAAATTAAGCCGCCAATAACTCGGGCCCGAAACAAATTTTCAAAAATCAGAAAAATGTGTTGTCTTTAATTTTTATATAGTAGGTACACAAACCGAGTTTGAAGTCGATCGGATGAAAAATTTAAATTTTCCAACACAAAGTGTCACTTTTTGGGGTAATTTTCGTTGTTAAACTGAGCTAATAAGAAAAAGGACAAATTGACCAAATTAATGGAAGTCTCGACAAATTTCGACTACTTTTGTAAAATTTTATTTATTTATTATATTTTTATACGCTGGGAGATCCTTATTGTAGGTAAATAAAATCTCGTTCAGGCTTAGTCAAATTCGACCAACAAATTTAAGATAAATTTGAAATTGTTTAAGTATCTCGGGGTCTTATTCACGAGTGATGAAGGAGCAATGCCAACTTTTCCTGTATGATTGGTCACGCTGAATCAATTTTGAGACAGCTTGGTCATTCTGTTATCAGGAGGACTGAACTTGATGTCAAAGCTAAGTTTGTCAGTCTTAAATTCGGTGTTTGTTTCAACTCTTACCTATGGTCATGAGGTTTGGGTAATGACCGAAAGAATAAGATCGCGAATACAAGCTGCCGAAATGAGATTCCTCTGTTGTATTGCTGGTGTAACCCGTAGAGATCGCATTAGAAACACCAGAATATGTGAGGAACTCAATGTCGAACAGCTACTTCTGCGGACGGAGCGGTCCACGCTTCAGTGGTTTGGTCATGTTAAACGCATGTCCCCAACTAGGATCCCCACAACACGTGCTATGGAATCCGTACAATCGCGCAGGTAGACCTAGAATCAGATGGTTAGATCAAGTCCATAATCTCTCCTCTACCCGTATGGGGATTGCCCTTGATGATTTGGAGTCGATGGCGGAGGATCGAGAGCTATAGAGGGTCCACTTAAGCAACCTACACCCGTGATCCACTTAATGGACAAGCGGACAATTGAAAATGAATAAATTGAAATTGTCCAAAACCGGCAGACAGTACTCTTCAATATCAAAAATTACCTTCATAGAAAAAACACACATTTTTAATTATAATTTTACGCAATTTTTGGTCGATATAAAAATGACTTTTCTACGTCACAAAGAATGTATTTTAATAGGCGTTCTTCTTTTTGAGTTCAGAGCTGAGCTCAGATCGTTTTGATTTGCTTATGAAACACACTTGAGCTCATAGCTTTCATATGGTGATTTATTACTTTGGTTTAACTTCTGTGACAGAACAGCAAGGCTCGTCCGCCATTTCAACTAATGTACTATATTGTTTATCCTGTTTTTTTTTGTCTGTCAAATATGATTTAAAGTGCGTAATCAGCTGTTATTCAGCCTGCTCAGTCAATTTATTCTAAGCTCATAGAGCGCTCTTTGATCATTTTCTGAACGAAAAAAGAAACACAAATTTTGAGCTCTGATCTGTCTGAAAAAGAAACACGAACTTTTTCTGACAGTTCATGCTCTGCTTTGACTTTAAACTAAAAAAGAAGTGAGTAAGTTGGAAATGGTTCGAAAAAGCGCGTAAGAAAAAAAATGAAATTTTAGTTTTAAGCGTAGGAATTGTCGTATCAAAAGTCTGGCAGAACTGGTTGAGCAACGATTTCAACAGAACACGTTACTAAACTTTTGAAAGTGAGTTGTGTTGCTGTAGACATCGACCTAGTCAGAGAAGTGTGAATCAGTCGTCTATGATGGATAAGACATGAACTAACTGCCCGGCCCGAAGAGTTTTCAACTTTAACACAGAGGGACAACACAGCAAAGAAATACGATGGCTCAGGTTAAGGCTGAAGGCTGAAAACAGTTAGCTAAAGACCGTGCGGAAAGATCCACCGCGGACTGTTACAAACGTAACTATCCATCACAAAGCACAGACCCACTTATCGTCGATCACCAAATATTAGGTAATAATCACAACGTCATTCGAAATTATGTACTTTCAAATTATTTTTCTTTTAAAGCATAGGGAACAGCATAAAAGTAAATTATTATCATCCCTCTACCTTCTTAAAGTACTCCTTAAGGCATAAATAATAATATTTTGACTGAACCCAAGGGATGTGACGGCTCGATAGGCTCTCAGTCTGCAAACAACGCATTTTGTAAGAGGAAAAACAAAAAGTCTTTCAAAAACAATAATTGGTACCTTGTATTCCCAAAACTCTTTCCCATTGCCGGGCACTTCTGGTTAACTTATATAATTCGATCGCTCTGTTTGCAGGAAGGGGGAATCCCTTTGTAAATGAATGAAAATCTTTTCAATTTGAAGCAATGACTTTCAACAATTCCCCACTGCTAACGAACGGCTGCCTGTTCCCATAAAAAGTCAACTTCGTTTCAACTTTACAGTATGAATGTAAAAAAACAGGATTTCTCCTTCTATACAATGGAATTAGAAACCTTTCTAAAATGATTTATTTATTTGCAATTTTCTTGCCCCAATCCCACTTTTATTCGCGTCGTGGTACTGGTAATATATTCAATACTTGTATACGAAAAAAAGCCGTTTCGCTTTCGCCTATTCCAACCAGACCTCGTGTACAGAAAGCGTTTTATTAGCGTTTTATAGTTAGCTCCTTTTATTTCTATTGCCACTCGCGAGAAATCGGCCACCTTTTTATTCCATATCATTGAACATAAAGCAATTTTTGTTTGGCAGTTCGTCACGAGCAGAAATGCCAGCAAAAAAAAACGCACCCCTGCCAGCCTAAATGATGTGCGAGGCGCGGTTTTTATATGCATCCATTCACCCTTCCCCGCCAGCCATTAAATTCACCTGAATGGAGATCGAAGACGAAGGCAAGTCAAAATGAAAAAGAAAATAGGAAATTAGTCGGTGTCCCAACTGTTTTAATTACCATGGTGAATAGTAATTTAATAATCGTAATAATCATATTCATAATGTCAAATGTTTGGTGGGGGTGGGGGCGCACAGCAATGGGTTTTGTTGATTAGGGCGCCTGAGGGTCATGCAATTAAAAGTTTTGACGCATTTTCGTTCGCATTTTGATAATTTAATTAGAAGTCACATGCTAAGTGAACTATTTGGTATACGTATGTCCTATGGGATATATTAATCCCTCCGACAGCAAGTCAGGCGAGGTGCAAATGCGGTAAATGTCACCCACTTGTATTGTTTTTAATTATATTAGTTTTGTGGGATTAGGAGACTCATCCATAAAATATGAAAACCAAATCCTATGTCAGCTAAACTATCCATGGAAATGACTGCTTTATATACAAATACATAAACATAAATGTTGGCAATTTCAAATTCAAAAGGTTGTCATTAAAAATATCAATCGGTTTAACTTTATCTAAGCCAGTCAATAAAAAAATAAAAAATAAAAACTGATGGACAAACATCAATATTGGCGTCGCACAGCAATAAAGCTTTAAATTGGAAAATATCATCTGCAAGCAACCAAAGTCTGCACGCGCTTCTATTCATTCTTTCAAAGCAGTGTGTAGGCTTCTTTTGTTTAATTAATTCAATCGATAGAAAAATAATTTAGCATTTTAAATGGAAAGCCATTGAGCCCTGAGCGTGAGCAAAACACATTCTTAATTTGATTACTTGTAACAGTGGGGGCGGCGGACACAGACACAGACCAAATTAAATAAATTCCCAAAGGCGTTCGCCAAATCAATGCAGTCAATCATTATCGGGTAATTCAGTAGATAAGGGGCGCGGAAAAATACAACAAATCGTTATGTAAAAAATAACGTATTTTCAATCGTTTGCCTCGGGTGTCAAGCTCAGTGTTGGCAACCATAAAAATTGATGAATGTGAAATGAGAAACAATTTGATTTATTATTGAAAATTTAGTCGAATGACAATGAATAATATTATGTATAGATTTGGTAGAACGTAGAAAGTAGGGGTACATCATCTCACGAGTCCACGATAGGAGTTGTCACAGTGGCAAATTGTTCAGCACGCGTAGCGCTATTTAGAAACTACCTTTCTTTGCGTTCAATTCAAGTTTGAAGTATGCAATTTACCATATTATCTGTAAATGGTGGTGTACCCCAAGGTAGCGTTGCCATCCGTCGGGGATAGTTTTTGTAGATTGTCCGGGTATTAAATTTTTCCATCGTCAAGAGAAAATGAAACTCGAAATTAAAAGAGCTTCAAGTGCCAATTTTATTCCCGCTTTTTTGGACTGATTTTGAATCGTAACATGTTGCTTCTGAATTATTGTAAGACCAACTTTGATAATCGACAAAATAAAGGTTCAAAAACACTGAATAAAAAATTATAATGCGATCTTACCTATTGAAGTCGATGTATTCACTTTAAAAATATTAAATGAATGACAATGAATATAGAATACCAGTCAATTTTATACCATTCAAAAAGGAGATGGCATTCTATACACCCAGCAGTGAGACGACTTTTGCTTATGTTTGAAACCCTGAAATAATATTTCAAAGAAGTCAAAAATCCACCGAAAATATACAACTTTTTGTGTTGTTTATGCGGCAGGGTTTTTTTTAATGAGAAAATCTTTTTCCAATATTTTGAAAATCCGTGAATACGAGCCAAAATTCACGAATTTAAAGCACAATCTTTTTGTTACCTATATTTTGTCGCCAATAACTCGGGTCCCAAGCAAAATTTCCAAAATACCAGAAATTGAAATTGATTTATTTTATCTCTCCCCCTAAAGGAACTAAGGAAATACCTACCTCTATTTTATGGTTCGAGTTTAGTGGGATCTTTTTTCAAAACTTTCATATGTGTCATACATAAAATCTTCCGAGAATAATTATGCAGCGCAATTGGCACACGGCCTTAAAACCACAAACCAGTAAGAATTAGACCGCCGACTTTCCGTGCACCTACCGGATTCTCCCGGAAAACGATTACCCTGTCTGTGAATACGTGTAAATGTCAAAATTAATGGCTGCAATGATTTTCAATGCTATACGGGCCTAGGATTTTTGAAGTAGGTGTGCGTTAATGGCGCTCCTTTGATTTTGTACAGCACCAATACATGAAAAATCCTGAGCCCGCCGTCGGCAGCTTGTAGGCATAGTCCGTTATGTGGGAGGAGTCGACGGTCTATTCTTACTGGTTTGTGCTTAAAACAATATGTATCCTACTGCAATGAAAACGAGAAAGTTCAAATATTTTTGTAACAAATACATAGTACGCTCATGCTTGTCATAGTTTTGTACTCTTTTTTAGATCCTAATTTGTCCGAGAAAGTCCGGGATTTTCACGCTCGATAACTACTTTCTTCAAAGGATTTCTGGCAACCCTACCTCAAGGGTATCTTTTGTCTCCGTCTCCGATACTCTTTCTCATATTTGTTCATGATCTGCCAATTTTTTTCGCTGTTGAAGGCACCCTCGTTTTGTTCATATTCGTTGACCTATTCATGTCACTGCTTTTCGGCCGTAGAACTTTGACGGGAACGTATGTTAAACACATTCAATTCTTTAACATAATAAGTAGTTACACACATAGCAATAGCTTAACTAATGTTTAATTCCAGTATCAGCCGATTTATTCACAAAGTACTAGCGCTAGTACCGGTATTAGACCAAAAGTTGATACTCAAATAGGTATCAAGTCATTTCTTCACGAAGAACTAAGCTGAATTTGGTACCGAGTATTAGTTAGTACTCGGTATTAGCTGGACCCTCAAAATCGGCAGTCTAACGTCGTTAGGACCTGAATTAGATCGATTTCATTGCTTTAGCTCTTGCCTATTTTTGTCAAAAAGTAAATACATCATAGGTTTAAGTCTCTTCATTAGAAAATGGATTTCATATTTGATAGGGATAATTGGTTCAATAATTTCGATGACGACATTGAGAATGTGAATGGTGAAGAAGGGTTGGCAACTCGTTGATCTGAGCGCCGCATCTACCATATTATCCTACAATGGAATACAGTAAATACTTAGGACGATGTGCATTTTTTCGGCAATTTCAGTTGTCCAGAGTAACGTTTTTTTACGTTCGAACGTGGACGAATTGCAGTACGGTTAAAATATTTTTTATACTTTCAGTTTTAGTCGGTAATCGTTTTTATTCACGATTTTACCAGTAATCGTTAGATATTGCCTAAACAGCAATTGCCGATCAGATCACTCTACGATTCATGGCAAGTGGATCGATGAAAATAGTGGTTGCCGACGTCATTCGCGTACCAGCCGCTAGTGTATGTCGCACACTGACAAAAGTATGATGTATGACCTTCACACGTCATTTGGACAAATTTATTCAACTGCCAGCAACATTGGAAAAATAAGAGGTGGCCGCTGCTGCATTTTATCGCTTTGCATAGTCTCCACGGACAATCGGTGTAACCTAGGTACCGCACTTATGTTAAATTGCAAACACGGAATTGGTGAGTTCAGTTCCATATATGCAATAATAGAAAAAAAAAACAACCAATCATATACGCTATCATACCTATGCTATTTCGTGCTAGATACCCCTATACACACATAATTTTATGGCAGGAAAGCAACAACAATATACAAAAAAAATACTTGCTCTTGAATAAAAATCAGTCATCCTGCAAAATATTTGACTCTCAATGAGCATAAATGAGCATAAAATATCACCGTTATGACATTTCATACTCAAAAATGGGTACTAGACCAGTTTTTAGACGTATTAGTCGTTAGTACGGTTGATAAATTTAGCTCCGGTACTAACGATGAGAAGAAATACACAAGTACTAACTTTTCGTTGATCAGAGCTAATACCAGGTCTAGCTAGACCGGGTACTAATACTCATGTGAAGAAATCGGCCGTAAGACTCTTGGCAAATTCGTTCTCCTAGTTGAATCTATTGCGAAAGTGCGAAAGTCGCGCCGAAACAAACGTCAAGCATTTCATTATGTATCGCCTGGAATTCTCAGATGAACTCGCCGGCGAACGAAATCTTCTTCAGGGTAACTGGAAGTGAATGAAATTGCTTGGTTTGCTGGAATTCGAAGATGGAGTGTATATAACTGAAAAAGTACATAACTGAAAAAGTTACTGACAACGTAAATAATAACAAAACTCAATTTAAATTCATTTTATTGATTTATTAGATGTTAAAATTCACTGACTATAGCTGTTCAACAGTCGAATGACAATACGTGGTAAAACTTTTAGATGCAGTGGTAGATGTGGTCAATTGTCCATTCATATGGACAAAATGACATATTTGTCAGTCACCTTGGAGGTTGCATCTGGTGCTGTAAGTATATCACATTTCAAGTAAAAAATAAAAAACTAATTTCATCGAAATCTTTACATTCCGAAAGTAAAATTGTATAATTGTGTACCCACATTTTTAAGTACAGATATAGGAAAGCCTCAGGTGATATATGTCAAGTTTCTAATGACTTTTTAAGTACCGAGAAAAGCCCGAAGCCAGATCGTTTTCAGTGACATTCGCTGGTCGCTCAGAATGTTCCCTCACAAGATCCAGAACCAGGCTTGCCAGATTTTTATAAGCCTATACCGCAATTTTTATTTTATTTTTCGCAAAAAACCCCAAAATTACAAAAAATTAATCGCAAAAACCGCAAAATGCTTAGAAGGAAACAATCTGGCAAGCCTGTCCAGAACGACAGTGTCAATTCTGGACACAGCGGAAGCATTCTGTAGTCTTTTGTTAAAGAATTGCATAATGCTGAAAGTCGGAATGTGCGCTTCTGTACATCTGCATACATTTCGAAGACGTTTTCTTTCAAAAACTCTAGTTTTTCCATAGATATAGGTACAAATGAGTGGCAGCAGACGATTTTAACATCGGCTTCAAGATAGTTCGAGTATACTAGAAAAAGGCATTTAAGTGACATGAATGCCGCTCATTGCCTTCTTCATTATGAGAATTTACGTGATCATTATGGAGTATTGAGTAAGAACTTATCCCATCAGAATCTCTTTTTGTAAAGTTTTTGCAATTGCTTCGTCTGAGTTACCGCATCCTACTCGCAGTAGGGTGCAGAAATGAGAGAGTAGACGAGCATTTATCTAAATTTAAGTTTTTTAATTTTTACAGAACTGTTTTTTTTTTTCTTGTGTTTTTGTGTAAGGATGAGTTTTTTCAATGAATACCTCGATAAGAAATCCTTTCAAAGTAAAAAATTTCAGATCAAAGAATAGCATAGGAAAAAAAAATGTGCACGACTGGGTCGCACGTAACTTTCTCGTTTATTGCGAATCTTGCAGAATGTCAGAGTCATTTTAGAAAATTAAAATCAAAATCATACCCACTCAAGGTGTAATTAATACCGTAAATACATACTACATAAACATAAACCTGCGTATTAACTAGAACACTTTATTACTTTCAAATTTCACCCACAATTTATATTGCTATGTACTGAAGTTTTGGACTTTACAAAAATATACCGTGTGTGAATACAGAGCGGGATTTGGGTAGTCATTTTTGAGAAATATTCATAAAACGGCAATATTCGAGTTTTCTGAGAAAAACTCAGCACGTGATCATGTTTAGAATGCCTATGTTGTCTTAAATATGTATTTTGATCAAAAACGTTAGAGCGGTTTTTTGTAAAATTATGCTGACAAATGTTACAATTTGGATTCGAAAAGCACTGTTATTAAACTGTTTAGCTGAAAACTGAGTACGACATATTCTTCAAGATATAAACATTACGTAGCAGACATATTTTCATCCAAATCGAAAATGACGTTTTTGAGATATGAGCAGTTTTTAAAGTACCGGTTTTAGCAATTGGGAAGGACGCATTCATGGTTAAAAAAAAAACACTGTTTTTCAACTGTTTCGCTCAAAACTTAGCCAGTGGTATTACTATGGATTTAAGCATTACCTGAAAGTAAAATTTGTATCATAATCGAAAATGGCGTTTTTGAGATATGAGCAGTTTTTTAAAGTACTTTTATTAGGGATTTGGGTGGATATCAAAGGACGTAGTCTTTTTAGGGAAAAACTGAGTTTGCTATCAAGTTAAGAATGACAATGGTACCTTAAAAATATTTAAAAAAAAAAAAATTTGTACCGTTTTCGAGAAAAAGCCAATTTTCAAAACTGCTGTTGCTGGACTTTTTAGCGAAAAACTGGGTATGCAGTCATGTTAAGCATGCCTACACTAACTCAACGATCAATTTCGGTTCAAATCGTTAGAGCCGTTTTCGAAAAAATCTAAATTTAGGCATATTTCGTCATATTTAAAATTTTTATATGGGAGGTACCGTTAATATTAGGGCTAGCTTAAAAAAAAAACGTCCCGAGCGGGAAGCCTACAAACTCTAAATACGAAGTTTGAAGCAAATCCGTCCAAGCGTTTAGATTCCCCAGGGGTGGGACAGACAGACATACGGACAGACAGAATTGCGAGACCCACTTTTTTGAGTTCCCCTATCATCGTAATATCAAAATTGATCAAAATCTCGAGTTCGAAATTTTGTACGAAAACAATATCTTTCTCTTAGATGGGTAGGTACTACGTATACGAGAAAGTTAAAAAGAGCAACAATTTTTCGTGTCGATCAATTTTTGAAGGAAGTTATTTTTAACGAACAGCTGTTTGAGAGCACCCATCAGCCATCACTTTATCTAAAATCGTTAAACATAATGATAATTCGATACACATTCAGCTTGCATTTTTATTTCTGAAATTTAAGATTGGCGTATTTTTTTGGGAAGTGAGTATAACAAAGCCAAAAGTGAGTATAACAATTTTGCATGTAAAACCAAAAGTGAGTAGGTATAAAAAATTTGCATGTAAAGTAAAAGTGAGCTAGCTACAGATTCTCAAAAAAAATACGCCTTAAGTATTACGCAAAATATAAATGTACGCATCTACAAGGCTAAAATGATGCCATTTGTCATACGCGTCTTTGAAAACAATATCCCTGTTCTTCCGGGCATTGAACCTGACCCACAAGTAGGTACCTTTGGCAGCCAAGGCATTGTGCTAAGAGCTTGTTTTACCAACAACGTGTACAAACACTAATTTTAGGATGTCGTCCCCCTCAACGGAACTGCCATCGTATTAAACATTTCATAAACAAATTACCCTTTGTAGGTATACATACCTACTCCATGTATGGATAAAAAAAGCACATAAAATAAAAACTCATTACAAAACAATATGGTTGTAGATAGCCTAACTAGTTGTCTGTGTTCTGCCCTCGCTCCTCTGCAGCATGCCATAGCTGCATCCTTTGATTTAACGGTACATACAGTAGATGTTGTTCTTTCGCGAACTCGCATCCGCATGACCGAATGACCTAATTTTCACTGCAACACCGCACACAGCAGCAGCACCGAGCAGGCACACAAACCGCACATATCAACCAGAAACACACTGCTGCACAAATAGGGGTGTGCAACAGACGCACACACCCTTGCTCACAGATATTGGAGTTGCAGCAAAAAGATAAGGCATCCCAAACAGGCACCGGGTCAGAACTCAATAAAAAATGCATTTTTAGCAAACACTTGACAGATGCTGCGGCACAATTTTAAATGGCAGAAAGACTCACCAATAGCACGAGACATAGGAACAGTCCGCAATTTTTGGAAACAGCAAGTCGGTCGTCATTCTGTTGACACACTGCGATTGTTGACTAGGATTCGTTTATTTTGTTTGTTAACTTCTTGAGCTAACTAGACACCACCTTCACCGGTGGAAGAACTTTTACGTTTTCCTTGTAGGTACACTTTCTTCACAATCAAATCACAACGTTCACGTTTGGAATTTCCTTCTTCTTAAATTTCACTGTAGCAAGATTCCGAACGGACTCGGAGAAACACACAAAAACTCTACGCGAACAGGAGCAACGAAGACAACAATTTTAAAGAGCGACGAAGGAGAATATTTAAGGGGTTGCTCAAGCTGGAGATACTAATAGGAATACCGACGACAAATTCCGACGAAAGTGCAATGGCACAGCACTGCTTCTGCATAGGGAATTCTTTGTGTTCTTAGGCCAAAGCATGCAAACAAAATCGCTCCACTTGCCCTGATGCGTCGTCAACTCATTTGCGCTACGTTTTCGGGCGGAGTATCGATTTCAAGGGATCAACTCTACGGCACACAAAAATACAAAATGCAGATAATGACAGCGCGAAAGTTTGCTCACCAACTCCACTGACAGCACAGCACCTTTTTTTTTATTTTTCTAATCAGAAACAAACATAAACAGACGATTATAATTTTTCCTACTCGAAGAGTACCCGTGTGTCCAGATGTAGGTATGTATTTGTTTGCAAAAATGATAATAGTATTAACAACCGACGAATGTAGGTCCACTCACGTTCCCGTATCTGTATCAACTCAGATTTTCTCGCACAGATATTTCCTCGAGAACCGTTTGTTCGTGCCGGCGATGAAAATTGAAAATCCAATCCAGCGCGTGAATGTGTGTATAAAAGTTTGGGTTTATTTTTGTGCGAAAGAGCGAGAGCAGATATATTTCTGGCGGAGTGCTGCGAAGTGAAATAGGGGATGGGTGAGCCGATGAGCGAGGGTTTTCCTGAGCATGAGCATGATATTCTGTGCACTTATCGGATTATCAAATGGAATACAAATGCTCTACAGAAACTCCACAATTGCTCTCTCAACAAGAACCGGCAGCGGCGTTTAATCTCGCTGGCATTTGGTTTTTGCAATAACCAGACCGACTAGACAGAGAGAGAGGAGAAGTGAACTGAGAACAGTGACTGACAATTATGCGCAACTGGTATGCTGCTGCTAAGTGGTACTGCTAAAGCTATGCTGCATGTACATTTTCCACGTATATTTTTGTTGTTTTCTTGTTCTAATAGCTAAGTGACAGATTGTTTATCGCCTAGAGCGCCAACTATCTGCGAAAAATATAAAGTAAGCGCGCGTAAAGCTGTATACACAAAAATTAGCATTAAAAAAAATTAAAATAACGAAACCATCTTCAAATTACCAACGAAAGATATTGAAGATTTAAAAAATGTAATTGTATACCTACAACATAACTATTAATATAAAAAGAATTGGCGTCGATAAATTTGATTCACATGTACCTACGTAGGCTGTCTAGTACATTACTGCTACAAAACGAAAAATCCAATACAAAAGTGAGATAAAGAAAAATTAATTTCACAGAATGCTGCTCCAATGAGAAATGATTTTGAAACAGATACTCGTACTACATTACGAAAGGGTGTTCAAATAAGAGCTGTAATATTGTTAAGATAATAAGATAATGACATAATTTATTTAAAAACTTTTCCATGCAAATGACATTTGAATTTTTTTTTATTTGATTTCGAACATTAATTGTTTTCCACTTTTTTATGTATAGGTAATTTCGCACCATAACAGGAATAATGTTGGTTTTAAAGAGCATTGACGGTTTGTGGTTTATTTGGATAATATTTTGTACAAAAAGAGTTCAATAGAGTTCTATCGCTTTCGCTTGATCTTGGTGGTCAGGTGACATCCGCATTTCTGGACATTGCACGGTCCTTGAACTTTTTTTCTCAATAAATTGATTGTATTAAGACATTCATTATTTTTCTAATAAGTTTTAGTAACTATTTTATATTTTCACTCTAATTTTCCAAACTTAAATGCATAATTACCGAATGTAAATTTAAATTCAAATCGAAGTCTGAAAAAAAATAAATACCCGCTAAAACGTATATAATACCTTCTTGGTACTTAGTTGATCACCCTTTAAGGCACCAAGTGACAAAGAACACAACGTAAACCTTTTTCGTTCTGTAGTAAATTCTGATTCTGTTTACGTTGCTCGCTCATCTACACAAAACTGACATAGATCCAGAAAAACATGGCTGCCGTCTCTTCTGTGCAAAGAACAAACCTCCCTCCCACGATAAATTGTCATTTCTGTTAATGGCAGCAACAGAAAAAAATCAACATAGACTTGTTTACGTTCTGTCGTCAAACAGCCATTTTTCAGTCGCTAAATTCTATTGCTGAAAGAAAATTGTTCTGTTCCTAATTCTGTTTCTGTTCCAAATCTATGGGATTGTGTTTCTGTTCCGGTTTATGTTCTTTGTCACTTGGTGCCTTTAGTTATAAAATTCTTCATTAATTTTTCGCACACAATAATCTACTTGTTTTTCATTTACGTCATGGCATCACAATGAGCATCGGAAAATACAGGCCAATGAAATAAGAAATGTGCAAACAAATCAATAAAACAAAAAAGGGTGGGAAAACAAAATTGCTATTATTTTTAGAATACAAATACAAAAAAAATAGAGCTTTATGGACAAATTCGTTAGGAAATTTTAATTGTGTGCATTATTTTGTTTTGCAATAGGATTTTAGATGTCATTTTATGGATTCAGGGTTATAGTTTCTTTCAATTTACTCAAACATTCACTCTCACTATAAGAAACACCAAATAATCTTTTTTAATATAACAAATATTTAACATATCATTTTCATTCATTTCATTTGTTTTTTTAAGCCCCACATTAATGTTTATGTGATTCACGCACATTTCAAAAGAATAAAATCCTTTTTTGACATAATTTATGGTAGGTACTTAGCTCTTAAAAACTGTTCCCATATCAAAATCTTGTACTACCGAACACATCCAAAACTGAACCCGTCATTGATGGCCGAATTTGTATGGATGGAAGTGACAACAGTTGTCAAAATTTGCTTTAAAAATCAAATTTCAAACATTTATTTTGTAATTGGTTGTTTACATTTTCCATTAGTTAAAATTTCACAAAAACTTTCAAAAATGAAAACAGATTCCGATTCCGAAGGCGAAGTAAGCTCCGACCCCGATGTTGCTGTGCGTTTATCCAACGGTCTAACCCGAAGTGTTTTTAATATTACTCTTGATTGTAAGCATAATTGGCAGCGTGATTTGCACAAGATATGAAACGCTATTAAAATGCATTTATTTTACAGTACCCGACGATGAAACTAATAAAAACAATGAGAACACAGAGTAAGTTAATTAACTCTTCTAAGTAAATTGATTAATAGTGAAATTATGCAATTTCAGTTACCAGGAGCGATTGAATGCGGAAATCCACGAGTGGTTGTCACTTCTGAAGAAAATCAAGCAAACCGTCAGCAAGTAAAAAAATTCCATGCATTCTGTGTAACACCCTGGTTCAATGTAATTTTTTTAGTACATCCTCAGCAACCAAGACCGCCGATTACTCAGTACTGCCTCCAGAGAAGCTTGCATACCTAATGCGAGCCCCTAGTTTGACCGAATTTGTCGACGAATCGATTGAATTCCGCAAGGAAGCCGACGTATACATGAACGACTACGCAGAGATTCTTGAAATGCATGAGAACCTCGTCGAATTGTGCCACAATCGTCTGGACAATCAGAAATCCCAATTAATCGAAAGAATGATCTTTAGTAATCAAACATCACATCGGGAAATAAACTAAAATCTATTGCTATGTATAATTTTAAGTACAAAAATGGGTTTTACTCCTTTCCCCAGGCTGCTAGGTATTTCATTAAATCAGTCAATCCATCGAAATCAGTTCGGCTCGTTGGTGCATCGGTTTTAGTCAGTCTTGGTAGTCCAGATCCCATCTTCTGTCTGAATTCTTCCATCTACATGGGAAGTATGAATGTCAGTTAATTCGCAATTAGATAAAAAGAGCTGTTACTTACATTCGTTGCACCAGAAAGTTTCCAAATGCCAAAACAGAATGCTCCCGTTCCTAAAATCGCATACAAAGTGCCCCATCCAAGAGCGCGCAATGCTAATGAGGAGCCCTCATCCAGTCTGTATAGCATGGCGCGTCCACCTTTAGCTATGAAAGCCGCTTCGTCCTTTTTCGCTTTGCCCACGGTTCGAGAAAAGCCAAAAAGAGCACCGGTGCCAGCGACGAGTCCCAAAAACGCTCCGGCTGAGAATTTTCTTGGAAGATTACACAAACTCACACTGCAGTGTGTCGGAACTAACCTCTGTAGCGATGTTTTCTGCGTTCCTCATCAGCGGCGGCGTTGTCAATTTGTGAATCGGACATTTTTAGCAAAGAAATTTATTTTTGTGAAATTCGAGAACTACTTGCACCTAGTTAATCTTTGTAAAGGCAAATGCACTGTATCTGTCAGACAACAGCAACTGCGGTAGGTAGGCTGTCAGCGCGAGACTATCTTCTCATAGATGGCGACATACAAAGTACAGAGAATGATACAATCGTTACAAAATGTTGTTATTTGAAATATGAATAGATTGGGTAATAATTTTACTTATTGTTCATTCATAATAATTGTTTCCTAACATCTTTGGAGTCTGCCAGGTATTAATATCATACTTGAGAGTTGTGACATTGATAGGAAATGCGTTAGGGTAAACCGATTTATCCGCATGCAAGTAAACAAGATGGCAGTTGAACATTTTCACAAGTTGGTGCAATACGTACATCTCGAGGACACTTCAGTATTATTATCTCTTATGGCTATTGAAGTGCAAGCATAGACTTAATAAGTTATAGTTATTTTTGGAAATTGTTACTTACTTCCCTAGTAAAGTTGTTGCCGCTGTTATTGTAGCAATTAACGGAATGCGCAGGGAGCCCGAAGTAATAAAGAGCCTCTTCTTATTTCATTTAAGGTTTGTTTACGCTTTAATTAATAGGTAGTACCAAAATAAGTACATATAAGTATAAAATCAAATTTTATGGTATCCGAGAACATGTCAGACTTGGAGATGGATGATGGAAGGAGCAGTTGTTTCTGACTGAATTTTTACCTCCTTGCTCTTACAATAATTGTTGAATTTGATCGAAATTGCCATCGTGCGCGGTTTTATTATGAGTCTTAGCACCCTCCAGCTTCTTCACAGAGTTCTGAATGCATCCTCAATAGTTGTGCATTTGTTTTAAATATGAATTAGATGATTGGATTGTTTCGCAAAGTTGGCAATATAAACTGCCACCCTTTCGATACATTTGACTAATACTATTTCTGTCATTGGATGTATATGTCCATTGGTTCCTGGACCTGGATCCTTCTCAGCTAATGTTGATCGTCAAAGACATGATTTTACCGGATTATCTTCAGCCGGAAGTATAGTCATTTAATTTTCATTGACCGTTTTCCGCCATTCAGTGGCTCGCAAGTTACAGTGAAGGCTACTGGGCAAGGCCTAGATCGGTGCGACTACTCTTACTACACACTACTACTACTTATAAGTGAATTGCGTCATCTTCAATAATTATCAATTAATTAATAATTTTGAATTTAAGTGTGTTTGTAAAAAGAAAAAAAAATTTAAATCCACATAGGTAGCTATTCAATTTCTTCTGAGTATCTTATTGATAACTTCTGACACTCTGTGAATTAAAAAAGCATAATTTTTATAAATAGCTAAATGTGAAAACAAAAATATTATAAAAATGTGCTGACCTAACTAGTTTAGTTATTGACCACTTTTTGTGTTAAAGTCCGTCAGATAAAAAAGATGTATTTCTGAGCCCTGCTCTTAGTATGTAGTAGGTTCCGCTAAAAAAAAGAATTCATTTTCCAGCAATTAATCATAACTGCTGCTATTGCATTTTATTTTTGTAGGGTAAGCGTAAAGAAGCAGCGTTAGGTCTACTCAACCCGCTGTGGATTGGTTGATCAATGTAACCAGAGCCAGAGCCAATGTTCTCTTTTGATCTGAAGGGCAGAGCAGTAGCTTAAAAGCCACGTAGCCGGGTTTCATATCCGTAGCGCTACAAACAATTCCGCCAGTTCTGTTAAGGAATTATGTACTTAAACTAAAGCCGAACGATATACCCCAACTAGGGCCGATTCGTCTCATCCGTAAACGGGGAATGTGTATAAGGGAGTTTGCTCTTACTTCGTTTGTAAAATCGCTTAATTCCGTGATGCATCGATACGACCCCTAGATAAAATAAACCCTCAATCGACTTCTGTCAAAGGAAATTAAAAGTTATTTTTGTGATGTTATGTACCGCACACAGCTTGACGTAATTTTAAATTTGAGAAGAAACAAAATGGCGGATTTCAATACAAAAATCAAAGGGACCAGCGCCAGCAGCAAATGGATTGCAAGTTTTGGGCATGGGGGTCTTCAGTATTGCCTTGCCACTAGTTTCGACTTTACACCATTTCGTGCCATTTATTGACTTGCTGACGTCTGATTTTGTCACACGGCATATCATGCATCGTTCCACGCAGCGTTAGACAATTGACACGACTTGAATATCACAACCAAATGACTGATTTGGGTTACTGTCACTTCGTGTCTCAGATATTGACAACGTCCCAGAAATGACAGTGCACGATTTTCTGAAGTGTTATATATTTCGCGATTAACATTTTCTCCAAAATTGACAACTGGAAGTAGGTGGCGGCTGAGCTAATTATTGTGGATGGGGTTTGACGATGTGTGGGGTCCCATCTTTTTCAAAGACATTTTTTTTAGGCTTATTTCGACAAATTCACACAGCAATTTTGCACAAAAACCTTTCTTCTCGCGACGCTTTAACCACACAGCACGATGAACTGTCGTCAATGTCACCGTCTTAGTCGGTGTTGCTTTCCAACGAATACGCCTAAAACTGCCATTTCAGATATTTTATATTCAGTTTTTCAGATATTTTATACTAAATAGCAAAAATAAAATAAAACCACTATTATTACGTACGAAAAATGACGATTCAAAAAATGCAAAAATACTCACAAATTAGTTCTCTTTATTTTTCGAACTATATCATTGTCAATCGTAGATATTAATTGTGTCAAAGTGTCATGCTGTGTAATCGCCTTTTATTCACCGGTCACTCGTCTTTGTCGTTCAGTTCGATCATAGCTTGACAAAGCGAGGATGTAATTGATTTTGGGACACAATGACACGCATATGACTGCACGATTGACATTGTATGATTGTGTGACAATTGGGATTGGTACGCTCATGAAGGAAATTTACATGCCGATCAAATGAGTACACTTTTGTGAAGTCAGCAATGCAAAGATTATCACGATTTTTTACAAATGTGATAGTAGCCTTCGGATTTTTGTCAGACGTTTTTTTTTTGTGTGTGGGTAGATGGTCTCCTCGTAAGCCGCCCTACCACATCGTATCAGGGCGAAACGCATTTTGGAGTGGAGATGGAGACCACTTAATACATTTGCTTAGGTTAGGTTAGGTTAGGTTGAATAGGGTGTGAGTTCATCACATTGGACTAGGCACCATATTGGACCCATCGCCATCCCTGGGGAACCTTAACGGTCAAATAACCTAAGCCACTTCGCCCAAGCAATTAATTTCCCTACAGAACCTGAAAATTTCCTCCTGTACCGAGCAATAGCTTGACATTCACAGAGGAGATGAGTTATGTCCTCTGTGACATGCAAGTCTTCGCAGTACCTATAGTATTATAATACATTTGCTTACTAGAATAACAAATAATAATTGCTACATAGTTAAGTGGGCGCAGTAGCGCAGTGGTTAGTGTGCTGGACTACTGTGCGAGGGATCCCAGGTTCGATCCCCGGAAAAACACAAATTACATCTTAAAAGTTTTTTCTACTGCGCCACCTCTCGCGAACGTCTGACAAACATCCGAGAAGTATGACTGTCATGAAAAAGCTTCTCAATTCAGCCGTTCGGACTCGGCATACAAAAATTGTAGGGCCCTTCCATTCGTCCCAAAAATAGAAACTCACACAAAACGAATGGTTGCGAGAAGCTAGGCCTTGGGTGTCACCCGCCTGTTGCGCCACCCATTTATTTTTTTTATGTTTACATAGTTAAGCATTTCAGGATATTCACCAGCCTGCAATTTCTTTCAAATATTTTTGTTACCTAGATCAAATCTAATGATGATGTTCTACAAACAATTCGACAGAATGTTTACCATTGTTCAATATAACGTAGAAGTGCCTCGAAATGAAAACCCAACAAAAATGCAAAACAAATGCCTCCTAACCTCACCGGCACATATCGCCTGATACACGTTTTTGAATTTGTTAATAATTTAATAATTTATTTACTCCATTATCTATTAATCTATTAAAACAATATTGTTTGCTAATTAACACCAACTCATCCATCATCAAAGGCGGGCTTAGAGGCCTGATCCCACATGATATCTTTTACTCATTAAAATGCAGTTATCGGAGTGCTTGTACTGATTTACAACTCAGAATCGTCATCTTTATGTTTCCAGCTACGTTTGGTGTTGCAATAAAGTGCCTAAAGCAGTCTATTGGTGCCATAAATTTTTGTCTTGAGCTAAATTGAAAAATAATAATGTTAATTGACCTGCGTATGACTACCACACACGAGATACAGATACTCTTATACAATTTTTAAATCTTATAAAAAAAATAGGTACTGCGACAGTAAAATAAATTTGTGATAAGAACCTGAGAACTTGTCGAACTTGGTTAGTAGCCTTATCACGTTTTCAGCGCACGTAGTACCACAACCAACAAATCACCACCCCGTATGCTGATGACGACAAATCTCCCAGTCAATATCGCCACTATCGATGGGCACAGCTGGTGGATGGTGCGGAGCTGCCTCTAAACGTTACGATTACGAGTATACGCGGCATTCTACGAAATTGTTTAAGATCCGAATGCGATCGGAATCGAATTCGTTGGCTTAGTTAAGCGTTGAGGCTCAACGATTACAGACGCGTGTTCTTCCATCAGTAGATACGACAAGGACTGTGCCATATACGTACGCAAGTCACGCATTAAGACGTGTCATCCAAGTCCAAGTGGCTCGTGATCGTGACCATATTTTGGGGGAAATTTAACAAAACAGGTACCGTCTTTGCATTGTGTTCTAGATGCATCAGTGTTATTATTCTATCAAAACTCGACTGGTTTTTCTAGTTTCATCAGTGTGTTTGCTCCAGTCATTTGAATTAATTAATTTTTTTTTCAATGCATACATGTATTATAATTATAGTGATTCACGAATTAATTTTTTTAATTAATTAAAAATAAGAAATCGTATTGTGAAATGAAATCAACAACATTGCTATCTTATCAATATAGTATGGACTTCGACAAAAAACTAAAAGTAAGATTAAAAAAATAAAAAAAAAACTAAAATGCACTCCTATTGGTGAACGCCGGCGTCAGCAAAAATGAAGACAGTAAGGGTTTACTCGCGTCCAAGTCGATCCTAATTCATCGACTTCTAGTCCACGACCTTGTCAATGGGTGTAATAAATAAATCGACTAATGATAATGAACAACGATTAATCGAATAAGGCTGACAACAAGACGGCGGCGCGATCGAATAACACTATACTGATGGGCATTATCGGACAAATAAATTACAAAATCCACCAGGCACGCTTATGAATTACTTTTTGTGGTACACGTACAACACATTCTCATGTCTCATGACAGTTTGCCAGATCGCGTCTTCCTTCATGCTTACATATATATATAGAGTGCTGATTGTAATTCTGGAGGAGGAGCAGCTTACTTAAGATAGGATCGCTGCCGGCCAGCGGTGATGATTTATTAATATTTCATGGGCGATTGCAGTAGGGAAATTGGTTAACCTTTGGCTTAACTTTTAATTTGCAAATATAAATGAGTTCGTATTGTTTTTGTTTGTAACCAGCAGCTGTTTCTGTTTTATTGCCCAACGAATCGAGAAATTAATTTCCTCTTTAAGATTAGCGGGCAATCGAAAGGCCTACTACCATACAAACGAATGTCAATATAGGCAGTCAAGAAAGTTATTGAAATTTCAATTAGGTGCATGTATACCTAAATTTTAACTTTTATTTGATTAAATTATTCTATTTGTGATTTTTATGCAAAATTCGGCGAACAACATTTTTGAATAGAGCTAATTTCACCAAGAACGTATACAGAGACAAGGTGCAACTTCTGCGTATAGGTAGCCTCTGTTTGCTTAGTAACTTAATTGGTTGTAGATTATTTTTGGTGATTGTGATTGTGTCATAAAAATGGTAACATTTTAGTGACAATAGAAAAGTGCAATTTTTTATTATTGTATTCGGTATGTGCAAATATAGCCAACGAGAAGGCTAAAGCGCAAAGTATATCCAAAAAAGGACTGTGAATCCACGAATCCACGAGCGAATTGTAGAAAGTGAATATTCAAAAGTTTTAACATTTCATATTATTGTTTGGTCTAGTAGAGATCTAGCGGCAACGGCAAAGTGACATTACAACCAATTTGAATCCGTATTATTTCATCTTCATGAGTGTCAAAAATATATGTTGTGCCATCATGCCTAGGCTGACCAGACGCCCTGTTTTAAGAGGACATGGTCCTCTTTTCATCTGAAATAAAAATCTCCGGTATCTTTTTGAAAAAAGTACCTAAGCGATTTGTCCTCTTTTTGGGATTTGTCAATTTACAGATTTTTTCGACACCACAAAACTACAACAAAACCTATTTTCATTACAAATTAATAAATTCGTTTTCTAGTAAAGTTGTAGAACAATTGCTTATTTTTTTTTAGATTAACTGACTTTATAATTCAAAAAACAACATTTTAAGACCAATATTGAGTTCAACGATTAAGTTTAAGTGCTCCAAAAAAGTGAAACAATTTTTTTACGGATGCATTTTACTGATAGCTATAACAGACGCCTAATTGCCAGGAGAAGCAGGTACCCTCCGGAAAGGTCGGGAAATTGAAAAAAATCGAAAATACATTTTTTGTATGGAATTTTGTGTGAAATTGTTTCGGAATGGCTTTTCGAATGAAAAAATAGAAAATTCCGGAGAAATGCGAAAAAAAAAATTTTTTTTCGACGAAATTTTTCATTTTATCGCATGATTTTGGATGATGTAAAGGTGGAAAATTCATCCGCAAACGGTACAAGCATTACCATCAATTGAATGCGATAATAATCAATTCGATCATTTTTTTTTAGAAAATAATACTAATACTTGCTTGATGTGCCAGAAACTCCACCGCATAATTTACAGCTGAAGGTGGGATCGATCATAATCATGTTGCGGAATCTGAATCATCCGAAATTGTCCAACGGTACGCGGTTGTCCGTCAAGAAACTGATGCACAATTTGATTTAAGCGACGATCATCAAGGGGTGGAAGTCCTTATCCCACGAATTTCGATTATTCCAACTGATCTTCCATTCCAATTCAAGCGGATTCAGTTCCCCGTTTAATTGGCTTTTGTGATGATAATTAATAAATCGTAAGGCCAATCGTTGTTGGAAGTCAGTGGTATTAATCTCGAATTTTTTTATTCCTGTTTTTCTCACGGTCAGACTGTTTTTGCGCCGGAAAACAAATCGAAAACCATAGTTTATCACATCGCTCTCTACTGATTTCGATTCCATTCAAATAAATCACATATTTGAACTATCTGTGTTTTATTATCACTCTGGAGTTTATCTGAAGGCGTTAAATTAGGGCGAGATGAAGTTCACCCGGTCCGCTAATACTATAATTTAAATAAACAAATACATTGTATATTAATTACATAGAAGTTTGAGTTCCCATTTTATATACCAAATTAAAAATATTTGACTTCTGTACTTTCACTTTTATTTTGGCAGTTCGTTATTTTTTCCTGACTCACTGAATGACAATAAACGCTACCACACTACGCTGGTCATTCGATCCATTGACACGGAATAATAATAAATGCTACTACACTGCGCTGGTCATTCGATCCTTCAACTACACAATGACCTCCCCAGCGTTTATTGTCATTCAGTGAGTTCCCTATTGCGTCACACCATGTGGTGGACGTGGGGGATCGGCGAGGATAAAGCCCTAATGGTGCCAGTTAAAGCGATAGCAACGCTAAAAGCAGAGGCAAACATGCTGCAATGAATAAGGCAATTATGCCGAAAAGAGGAGACCTTTATGATTCGCTTGACTTTATTTAATTGAAAAATATCGATTGATTACATGCTATTTATATTAAAATTATTCTCTTTAACTATTTATAGCTTATCCGACTAATAGTTTCTACTTTCAACTAGGTTACAATATTATAATTATAGCTGGATCAGCTATGTTCACTCATAACAATATTACGCTGCGCAGGTCATTGTGTAGTTGAAGGATCGAATGACCAGCGTAGTGTGGTAACGTGTATTGTTATTCAGTGAGTTCCCTATTGCGTCACACTACAATGTGCTAGTGCTAGACCTCTAGCGCAAATGCTGAAATGTCAGTTTTTTTTATATGCACATGACAAAGGTCCCGGCAGTGACAAGAGTAGCGCATAAGAATGGTAGGACCCATCAGAGAAAGCATTATGTAGCTTCTTTATTGACAGTCAGGCAGCTATAAAAATTGAAGCGAGAACTCGGTCTATCGTTTGAAGAAATGTGTAGCGGTTATCAGTCATTTGCAATTAATAAATTACTTTTGTTATTTTGATATATTCCGTATTAAAATACGCATGTACCTATGTTTAAATATCCATGTTAAAAACACACGTATAAATTACACGAAATCGAGTCCGTATGTATTTGATTACGCATGTAATAAAGAGCTACACATCCTACCCGTAGGTACCTACTCTAAAGGAATTAGTCATTCACAGTGCTCCCGCGTGCCTATAGTTATAATCTTAGGTTTTATAGTTAGTCAACATTTTGAACATTATATAGATACAGTTATCGTATGTAATTTCCTTCTATAAAACTAATATTGAAAAGTGTGTACTATGATTAGGTACTAAATGAATTAATTTCATAGTTAGTGTGACGCACATAATTATGGTATGTAGTTCGATTACAATTTGAAATAGAGAGATAAAATTTAATCTTAGACCTGTTGGGCTGTTTTGCCTATATTGCTCGTTTTATTAACTATAATTTATAGGAATTTAGGCCAACAAGGAAATATTCAAATCAAACATGTTAGGCACAATGTTACGAACTATTTGTTTTCTTTGTGCATTTTATGATTTTTTACAATGTGGGTAGAAAGTAACGGATACATAGTCCCAAAAATTAGACCACTATACAGAAGCATTTTAGAATTTAAAAGGCTCAGAATAGCATTGAAAATTTTCTTATAGTATTAATAATGAACTTCTCACTGTTAGTAAATAGTTTTATCAATAAATACAATCATCATGGCGACACTGTGAGCATATTCCAATTATGCGAACCTTTAACCTGCCTTCGTTATCGATCAAACTGTTTATACACTCTCTCAATCAAATACATTGCGCATTTGTTAGGAAATAGATTTATTTCTCGCCAGCAGATACAATAACATACTGCCGTTAAAAAATAGAAAACAAGACATCTATAGGCTCCAACTACATTTTGTAATTCATTTCTTTCTAGGTATAGCCTAGGGCCTACGACTTAAAAATGACAAACAGCAAAGGTGAGCTGCAAAGACTTCGGAATGGTGACCACAAACCGAGAATAGTTTCCGGAATGAACAGAACCTATGAGCCAAAACCATTAGGAGAACAACGAAAAGCCGTCCGCAGACAAGTAAGCTATCTAAAATAAGTTTCTACCTTCTAAGATCGATGTTGACATTTTCAGGAATTCATGGTACTGCTCGCGAACCTTGGAATGTTCGCCAACGGAATGGGTTTGGCGTTACCAGCTGTCACTCTGAATCAACTCACTGATCCAAATGAACCTATACATTTGGATAAGTCGCAGGGATCTTGGTTTGGTAAGGCATATCGAGATTTGTAAAAAAATTACTCAAAAATGGTACTTTATCGCACAGCCTCTGTCAACACGATAACATGCCCTTTGGGAGCCCTTTTGACTGCATACATGCTGGATAAAATTGGCCGAAAGAGGACACTTGTCATTGTCAATGCAGTCGCGATAACCTCTTGGGCCTTGATGGCTCTGGCTGTGCAAGACGACACTCAGTCAGTTTTCACTCAACTGATGGTATCCAGATGCATGATTGGTATTGCCATTGGAATGGGTAGTGCTCCATCGGGTGTTTATGGAGCGGAGATTAGTTTGCCCAAGATACGAGGCAGGTTGATTTTGGGCGTCTCAGTATCTGTAGCCATGGGAATACTGTTTGTGTATACTTTGGGATATTTTATAAGAGTGAGCTGACGGAATTTGAAGGGCTTTCCAGTATAAAATATATCTTTTATCATTTAGGACGACTGGCACCTGATAGCAATGATCTTGCTGGGCTACCAGATTGCCTGCATTATTGTCATGTGGCCAATGCCAGAGACCCCAAGTTGGCTACTGTCAAAAGGACGAGCAATCGAAGCTAAGGAATCCTTAACATACTTCAGGGGTCTTAAATCTGGTAAATTCATAGGATATTTCATAAGAATCCATTTTCAATGTATTTTTCTATTCAGGACAAACGCACGAACAAGTGGAGGCCGAGTTCGCCCTGCTGCAAAAGTCAATTCAGCTTGGGGCCGGTGAAAGGAAAACGCCATTCCGGAAATCCCTGCGCCTGCCCGAAGTCTATAAGCCTCTGCTCATCATGATCGGCCTCTTTGGGTGCCAACAGTTATCTGGAATCTTTGTCGTCGTTGTGTATGCCGTCCAAATCGCCACTGAAGCCGGTGTCAATATAGATCCCATTTTGTGCGCGGTCTTCATTGGCATAGCAAGAGCTGTTACCACTTGTATGATGGGCTGGCTGCTAGAGAAATGGGGTCGCCGACTTGCTGGTATGATCTCAGCCCTAGGCATGGCTATATGCATGTTCCTTCTAGCAGGTTCTAGTTGGTTCACTTGGCTGGATATACCCTACCTCCCGGCGGTAACCATAGTAACCTACATCATTCTCAGCACCTTGGGACTATATACATTGCCATTCTTTATGATCTCTGAAGTATTCCCGCAAAAAGTTCGAGGCGCCTGCGCTGGCATCACAGGCTGCTTTGGTCTTCTGATGTCGTTCTTCGTTCTCAAGGCATATCAGACGATGGTGGATGAGATGGGAAACGAGAACGTCTTCGCCTTCTATGGCATCATGGCGGTCCTATCAATAATGTTCGTGTACTTCTTCCTTCCGGAGACAAAGGGTAAAACCCTGCTAGAGATTGAGGAGTATTTCCGCACCGGAAAGACTGGCGTCCGCGACCGGCAAATGGAAGTCGAGATGAAGGAGGTTTTCATCACCTCAAAAGCATAGGTGCTGCCGTTTAATTACCTCGAAGACACCATAAGACTGTGATAGATATATGTACGTAATCATTAAATCCAATCTAAAAGGAACAATGTGCAAAATTTTTATTGACTATAAGATAAATAAACAAAGATGTGCCGATGATAACGCTTACCGACACTTCAATCTTCAAGTTGTCTTGTTGTCTTTATCTAATTTACACCATTGTCAAGATGAATGAATCTTTCACTCAAGATGAGTTAATCTGTTTTATTTCCCACATTTAAAAATAAATAAACGATCACCGATCGCGTGAAGATTATTTCAGAATTTGTACGGCTTTTTTTATCAATTGATCAATATCGCGATCGCGTGTTGTATTGTTGTGGATCGCGATGCCTTACAAAAGATGTTACTTTGTTTTGTTTTTTTTTAGCTCGATTTCGAAGACCAAGCAAATCAATTATAAGCAAGACAGCGCACGATCACAGCAATCAGGTTGCTGTGACGCAAGCCAACTGACACAATGAATCGAATCGATTAACTTTAATTGTGCATTCAGTCAATATTGTTCATTTATGTCATTTGTAGGGGAGGAATAACATGACATAGCATTTATTGTGGCGATGATTTTAAAGTATGTACAATGTTCAGTTTTAAACATACACCATTGGCTTTGAATATTGTGAAGAAGTAGGCGTGTACAATGTATAAGGTTAATTGATCAACTTTTGAACGTTCACGTCCTTTGTTAGGGAGAAAAGATGCAGATGTGAAATTGATGCTAATTTGCATTCATTTGCCATCATTTGATGTTATGGGTATACGGACTTTAAACATTTAACATGCAACTGAAGGCTAGTCTTCTGTATATTGTAGTATTTAGCGAATGGTATGGTAATGCTTTTAATTTTTAAACGGCCTACCTTACCCGTGAGACTTAAAAATTTGCTGATTTCAATAAGAATTTTAGGTATAGGTACCTACCAAGTTTTTTTTTTTAAATACTTCTCCCGGGAAAGGCGAACCTATAACGCTCCATCAGCGCCCCGAGATGTTAGTTCTATGTTAGTTCTGCACTTAAATTGCTGCAAATTGTAGTCTTCTGGAAATATATCCCTCAGGAAGCGAGTTCCTGAGCATTAGCTGCCTTTTTTGTGAGGCGCCCAAAAGTTGAGGGATAAGGTCTTTGAGTTCCTCCGAACATCTACCATGGAAGTACAAGTACAAGTCTGCGACTTGTCTTCTGTGCACCAACAACGCTTGTAGATTTGATGTGAGTGTAAGGTCTACGCAATAAGGCCCGAAACACACATGCGATTTCAATCGCGCGTTTGTTTAGTCGCAAAAAATTAAGCACACACATTTCAATATGAATGCGCGCACATAAAATTCAAAATTATGTATGCGCATTCACATTGAAATGTATGTGTTTCATTTTTTGCGACTAAACAATCGCGCGATTGAAATCGCATGTGTGTTTCGGGCCTAAGTCGAACTGCTCGTCTCTGTATGCTGTCAAGTAGGTTAAGTGAATGTTTTGAGGTTGAGCTCCATATATGGGAACAATATTCCAGGCCTGGTCTTACCTGTGCTTTGTAGAGAAGGAGAAGTTGCTTGGGTTGGGGCTAAAGTAGAGACTTTTCCACTTAATATTGACTTCCTCAGCCCTGATGCTGCAAGGGTATACACAATTTAAAAGGGTTCAAGCTTATGTAGCATTGAGTCCCGTCAGGGTTGCGTATTGAGGAGCTAAAAAATAAAAATAAAGGTTGAAGTTAATCGATTTCCAGACGCTGTACCAAAAACTAGAATTCATCTAAGACAGGTGGAGGTCGTTATACATCAGTTGATTGAGTATGCAGTTTTTATCAGACTAAAATTAACTTTTTTCAAAATGTTGGGATTTCTCGTCGTTTCCCTTCAGAAAATCTAAATTTACAAAATTGTAGCATTTAAAATATTTAAGATTATTTCAGTTGAAAGATATACACAGGTGATGGCTTTCCTTTGTAATTTTATGACGAAATAAAAATCTATCTATCTTAAATGAAAACATAAAATGCATGCGGCATGACCTGTGTAGAGTTGCAATTCGATATCTTCATTTGGAGGCCGCAAAATCCTTCTGAGACATTGAAGGAAGTTTGTGAGCCTTAGCAAGCTATAGCCTTTTCAACCTTTTTAATTCCTTCGAATGTCTAACAGTGCATAGACTTGAGTTTTGAAAATTGTTGTTGTGTACCTATTATACTTCCGCCAGTCTTCCGGAATGGATAAATTGTATTTTCGATAGAAGTTCATTCAGTCACTTGAATCCTTATGTGATCTTTTAGATTTCCTATAAAATAAATAAATAGTTGTCGCAACAAGTCCTTATAGACCAATTTTCTCACAACCATTAGTTTGTAGGAGTTTTATTTTTGGAACGAATAGAAGGGACCCACAAATGGATGCCTTTGATGATTTCTATTTACAGTTATGCTCAGATGTTTATCAGACGTTCGCAAGAGATGGCGCAGTAATGTGTATTTTTTTTTTTGGGAATGAAACCTGAGATCCTTCGCTCATTTGTCGCTAGCACACTAACCACTGAGTCCAACATTTTAGATCTCCTGGTTTGTATTTTTGGTCGAGGTTAAGTTTTGTAGTGCAGGATGCGGCTGTCTTCTTTGGTCGTATATATTGGTGGAAGGTTAAGGAGTTCCCTCCAGTCGCTGTACTCTTTGAAGTGATTTTTGAGTTGAGATTTGATTTGCTTTTTCCCACCAACCTAACTTACAGCGAAGTGTAAGTGAAAATTGGCATGGCGAACAATCTGGTGCAAGGCCATAAGACACCAGTTGCCTTTTTGAGGATATTTCTTACGTGTGCGTTCCAAGTAGTGAGTTTGTGAAGCAGTGTTGTGCCTAGAAATTGTACGTTGGTTAACATTTATCCTTCTTGTGAATGGTATTTGTTTAGAATCAGAATTATAACTTTAAAATCCAGCTTGTCCCTCATAGCTGTTGACTGTTGTGGACACATATGATTTAAATTATTAATTACTCATGACTTAATTTCACAAGTTTTTCAAAAAACTCGAGTACCTATGTTGTGTTGATGTTTAGCGCTTAAGTCAGTGGTCAAAATATGCCAGTCACATGAAGTATTTTAATGATTGATGGATTATATAGTCGGCTAATTATTATTCAATTGGCAGACCGTTTGCTATATAGTACGTTATAACAAAGTCTACTTCTAAATATTTAGATTGGTAAACAGAACAAACAACAACAAATTAGACAAATGCAAACTAAAAGCGAGAGGAGAAATATTTACCACTTTAATTTATTGAAATCATTGCTTAATCAATTATACCTATTTCAATTATGTGATCAATCACATAGCACTCGTCATTATGCTGAATATTTTGTTTTTCCATTCGTCCAATATTAGAAATTAGTCAGAAACTCTGACACTCGTTTAACCGAGATTTTAGAGGGTCTTGCAATTCTGCCAGTCTGTCCATCTGTACGTCGATCTATAAGCCCTACAGCCTAAACGGCTAAATGGATTTGTTTTAAAATTCGTAATTCGTAATTTGTTGGTTTACAGTTCGAAGCAAATTTTTATTAGAGCAAACATTACCATAGAAATGCATATTACCTATACAGCTAACGTTCGCACGCTGTAGGCTACAAGATCTTATAGAAGCCTGGTCTGACACAAAGAGAAAAAGCGATCGGAGTAAAGATTAAAGAGAACATTTTAAAACTATAAATTGATTGATGTAAGTCAAATAAAGTAAGATTACCTGGTTAAGTGGACTTAAGACATTGATATGAACAAGTAACCGAACCAACTAAATGCAGTGTATAGGGACTTACGAACTTACTGGCTTCTTCAGCTTATCGTTTGAGTATTTTTTTTTTTCAAAGTTAGCAAGTGTTTTACCTACTTCTACAGCCCCACGTTGCCTGACAGAGTATTATTAGAATAAATGCACGCCTGACTATCACGTTTCGAAAAAAACAGAAACAAAATTCACAAATTTGAATTTGCCGCCAAATCAAAAAACAAAACCTGTTTAAATTATTCATGTGCTTCAAACCCAAACAAGCATTTTAAATTCAATTTCCAATTATTCTAATCGGTCTATTTTTAATGAATATTATAATCGCATCAGTCCAGTCTCTATAGGGTGGTGGTGTATAATGTACTATAGCTAACATTTAAAGGTCATAGCCCAGGAACTGACTAATAGAATCTGATTGAAGTGACTTTTAAGGTGGAGACTTTTTTAGTTTGATATTATAATTGACGATGATAGACATCAGAAGTATCTAAATAATAGGTTATTTTCTTAAAAATATTTATTGATTTGCTAGAATGAACTTACCGCTTCGTAACACCCTGTTATGTAGGTACAGGCAGTGCTAGCGGCATTATATCGGATATTGTTATCTTGGAAATAAGTAAGTCATATTGCTGCCGTTTCGATTGACTAACATGCTTTTCTGTCAGTAGTAGTTGATAGTCTTGCAGGGCTTAAATAAGTAGCAGAGACATAGTAAAGCTGGAAGCTACTAGAAAGGAATAATATCGTTAAAAAAATTCAACCAAATAGTGATGAAGATTCTTCTGCCCATATTTACTTGCAGTACCTACTACTTTACTGGTATGTGCGCAACCTTTTGGCTCAACTTGTACATCTGCACTGCATATATCCGCATATTCACACTCCACTCCTTTTAATAAAGAAAAAAAAAAATGCTTCCTTGAAAAACGCTCGAACTAATTACTTCTCACAAGCAGTTTTAATTTCCCCCACCATCGATATTATAATGAACTTGTGTTAGCAATTAATCAAACAAATCAATCTGACTTCGACACTACACGCGGAAGAATACTCAAGTGATCACTCTATGACTTAAGCCCTCGCTGCTACCCAGCGATACCGATAACTACCACAACATTCAATCATGTACAATGATAATGAAACGTAAAAATTCTTTAAATTCAAGTGCCTGTCTAGAGCAGGTATATTCAACCTGTTTCTATTAATTGAGGGCCGCATATTTTTAGAGCTTTAAAAATAGCAACACTTAATTTCAATTAGAAAATATTTCGCCACTAATAACAAAGTAAATTATTGTAGGCTTGATTTTTAAAATTTATTATTTATTTATTAAATTAATTAAACTGACAGTGGTGAAATTTGTACAAAAAATATAGCTATTGTGAACTTCCTTAAAATAAAGTAGAAACTAAAAATGGTTATGAGATAGTAAAGCCAATTCGCGTTAATAAAAATTTTTAATTGTTAGTGTTTTACGATCCCATAGTTCCTACAGACTTTTTTAATACAAACTTATCTATTGTGATCTACAACAAACTTAAACTTGATATTAAAAATGATTTTTTTATTAGTAAGGCCCATTGCTTTATTAATTCTTAGATGTTTCAGGTTATGTTTTGAAAGTAAATCTAATTTCTAATTTCTCCTCAAAAAGAGTGTTTTACCCGTCGCGCCTACAATTTGTTCTATGATGAATCCGTTAGTTCCAAAAATAAAAAAGTAATATGAATGAAAAAAATCTTCAAATTTTTAAAATAAATTTATTGTAGCCCATACGTTACTTAACGCTAATGTGCGAAGGTTTTGTGGTTCGTAATCCTAATTGACTAAACACAATGCTGCCGCTATAGTTGTTGTAGTAAGCGGCGGCGGCCCTGCCAAGCTAAAATACACAAACAATGCTACCGATCAGCGTTGCCACTGTTGGACTATTTTTTCGCAGTAGATTTTCTAAAAAAATGCAGTAGATTGAATTTTTTTGCAGTAGATTTTTTTTCAAACAAAACCAAGGTAAATTACAAAACATAACATAAACAATACAAAATTAATAAAGACTCTGAGTATTTAAACAAAACAGAAAAATGAATTAATATTAATGAACATGCAATATTGTTCATCTTCATTGGCTATTAAGTTTTTCATTGTCATAATCATAAAAAGGAAACAAGTTTAAAATAGGCAATATCGAGAGTATACTGCCTTCCACTAGGTACTAACTTTGTATCTACGTACCTCAGAGGTTTCAGTCTTTCATCATTAAAATTAAAACGATTTTTTATCTGTTGACAAGCCTAGAAAATATTTGTTCAGAATCTATGTCTAAATTTGACCGGTTGTTGTTCAAAGACATATTTTACTGAAACAGTTTCCTTCGACAATTTAAGCCAGGAAAACTCAGTTTCCCAAATTGGCTTGTATTTCTGTTTGTATTAATCTACTATTTTGGATTTAGCTTCCTCATTTAAGCTTTTACAAAAATGCAGTAGATTTAATTTGGTGGCAGTAGATTTAAATTAAAAAAAAAAATAAATGCAGTAGATCTACTGCAATTGCAGCAAAGTGGCAACGCTGCGGCGATAGAGACAATTTTTTTTTTTTGGTGAAAGTTGGGTTAACATTTTTGCATTTTTACATTTCTTTAGCAGGTATAAAAGGAACTGACAAGACAACATATTTTGTTCCAACCTTGACAAAGTTGCTGTCGATGTTTCCAATGCATTCTATAGCACTTTGCTGTTGATGTTGCTGCGTTTATCTGTTTTCCGCTTTACTGTGCCTTGAAGCTATCTAAAATGTTAAATTGATTTCGGAATAAAGCGAACAATTTTAGGGTAGAGGCCAAGGAAAGGAACGATTCAATAATTTGAAGAAGGAAAGAGTCGCTGTAAAGATTTGTACAAACAAATAAATTTACCTACTTTTCTTTTTTATCGTAAAATACTTCATTAATAATTGAAGGAATCGTCCGAATATCTTTTTAAATAGGATTTAACCAGAGATAACTCGAATCTAACAATTTGGCAAATTGTATACCTATTTTTTGTGGATAGATTTAGAGTTAGAATTGAATTTTAGGCAAACGTCACCTCTTAATGGCCATATTGCCAAATGCGAAGGTTGCTTAAAGGCAGGTTGTGTAATAGCCGCGTTTTAATTCACACATCTAGAGATTACCTTTTAAAATTGTGCCCAGAACTAAATAGGAAACATTATGTAGGTACTTGCGCAATAAATTGATTTCTGAAATATTAGCAACAAGAAAATAATGACATTTACATTTTTATATAATGACAGCTAAATTATGCTTGAAAATAAATATTTATACATTATAATAAAATTGTAAATTTTTAAGTCTAAATACAATATTTCTTGCGGGCCTCTATCCACTTTCAGCAACTTAGTTTGACACACCTGCCCTAGACTGTGTCATACATCACATCGTCATCACCTTCACTCAAGCAGACTTCTGCATTTTTTGCTATCTCTGGTGCCTGGCACATTGCCATTCATTTCGCGGGCAGATGTGGCCACTGTTGAGTCAAATTCTCATTCAACCTGTTTCGGCATCAAAATTTCGGCAAAAAATTCACCCAAAAGCTGATATAATGTAAAAGCGAAAGGGGCAGGAACTTTGTCTGTTTAGAATACAATAAAAACAAAAATCGCTTGAGTGCTGAAAAGTATCTTCTGCTTGTTGTCTATTGGTTCTGAAGTAGAGTCTTATTTAGTTTAACACGATCGGTTGGTTAACTCAGTCCGTTGCTGACTGTGCGGAAATCAGGTCGATAGATACTGCTTAAAACTTCTGTGTCGTGTGAACCTAATACCTAAAGTGCTGATTATAATCGACTTCACGGATCTGAAAATGTATTTGAAACACTTGACAAAAGATTGAAAAAGTTACATATATTTGAAGCAAGCATTGACAAACGATACAGTATTAGATATTACGCAAGTCAACTGCAGCTTGTTAACAACAGTGCAACATATTCTCATATACATTCATGTATTGCATGCTATTCTATCGAACTCGCCAACCAATAAAAGTTTACTACACTCCATTAGGCAGTGCCATTCGGGTTGTTAGTCGCGGCTAGAGAACTTGACGAAAATTGTGTAGCCCATAGCTAGAGTGCGTTGTCGATAGCGGTCCCGGTGATTCGGCCTTCAAACAAGTTGCATAATTTTATAAACGATTTACATTTCAAATGAATTTTTTTTTTAGATGTCTAAGGTGAATTTTGAACTTGGAATATTTATTTGAGATCTTATCTTGTGAGAAAAGTCGGAAAAAAATTTAACTCGAATGTGATTACAATATCTGTGAATGCAAAAATTCGTCGGGGTCAAAGAGATACAAATTGAGCTCAGGTTTTGAGCAGAACATGTATGCAAATTAATTATTGCCTCTGAGCTGTTAATAAAGTAATAAAAGTGATATTGAATTAAGTAAAACAACAAGTGATACGCGTTATAATTAAAAGAAAGAACAACCATATTATTTAACGGAACAATTGTCAGAAAAGATAATGCCTTCTCAATATGATGGAGAACTTGAAGCACTACAAAATGGCAAAGCGAAACCAGACATTTGTTCAGGCATTGGACTTGCACCAAGGGAACAGGAAAAACCACTTGGCGAACGAAAGAAAGCTGTTCTTAGACAGGTGAGATTCAGGAACTTGAATAACTGAATAACTATCTTGATGAAAAATACGGTTATCAATACAAATTTTATGTTGAGGAATCATACCTTAATCTCCATCCATAAACTGTGGGTTTTTATCTAAATTTTTGAGGACCTTATAGATTCTGACGAAATGTTCGAACGTTCATTTTAATCCTCAGTTGGGTAGATTTGTCTGAACTGTTTATATTAGGATAGAAAAGTGTACATTCGCTTTACATCTCCTTAGCCATCTTAGATGTCTTTGACTATGTCGATGTCTCTATGCAACTCGTAAAGTTAGTTGAATCTTTTCATCCAAAACCCGTCAACGCAGACAGAACCGAATACCGATATTTTTACGAAGAAACTATCTATGTAAGCGACTGATTATTCTCATCCGCTTTAGATTAGAGTCTCAAAACTATACAGTCCCATAGACTAGGACTGGGATGATCTAGATGAGATAGACCTACACGTGTCATTAAGACTTCCGGATTCATGCAGTTGCAGTGTGTTCCAGGCAGAGGTTCTGGCCGTGCTCAAAGCTGCGGATCTACTTGATATGGGATCAATATCCAACAAGAATATCGCTATCTACATTGATAGTCAGGCTGCGCTTAAGGCGCTAGAGTCCTTCATCATCAAATCTGAACTAGTCAGGAGCTGCCGCACAATGCTCAGAGCATTATCCGCGTAGAACCAAGTCAGATTGTGTTGGGTACCCGGACACTGCGATATTTAGGGTAACGAAAGAGCTGATGTTCTAGCCAAAACCGGAGCAGAGCTTCCACTTAATGAAACAATTGACCACCGAAAGCCGTGGCCAAGAGAATTATTCTCGAGAATATTAAAAATAGGGCAGATCAGAGATGGGTTGGATATAGTAGGGTCTCAAGGGTCTCAAAGGCTCTGTACCCTAAGTTAGTTTGAAAAAGATTTGTAGAGTTACTAAGGCTCAGCAGATCAAAGCTACGAATAGCAATAGGGATACTCTTCGGGCACTGTCTTCTATAATGAAGCACGCTATGAGATTAGGTCTAACAGATGCGGACATATGCTGGTATTACGAAGACTTACATGTCGCAGAGGATATAGCTCATCTCCTCTGTGAATGTCAAGCTATTGCTCAGTACAGGAGGAAATACCTTGGAAAAAATTTCGAGGAGGTTGGCCTCGCAAACAAAATTAAAACAATTTTCAGGTTCTGTAGGGAAATTAATTGTTTGGGCGAAGTGGTTTAGGTTTATTTGGTCATAAATGTTCCCCAAGGATGGCGATGGGCTCAATATGGTGCCTAGTCCAATGTGATGAACCCACACCCTATTCAACCTAATCTAACATAACCTAAGCATCCTTGGTTTTGCCTTCCGTTGTAGCTCGCTGTATTCTACCAAATATGTCAATAATGTCGTCATAATGCCAGTAATTAGATGGACGATTGAAAGATCGTAACTCGTGTGTTGGCCTATAGCAGTTTCGGAGTATTCTTTCAAGTAGGATATTATAGAAGCAGTATGACCTTGTCTAAATACTTTTTGGACATCAAAGGCCTCGGTGCTTGTTGCCCAACATAATGGAGCAGCGAGTGGTTTCCATCGTCCTTCTGCACAACCAGACGAGTTTGTCACCGGAACGGATGCAAAAAAATCAGCCAATACAGTTCTGAATAAATGATTTCATAAATAGAAATTTATCTCGCACTTGTGTATGAATGTACAAGTGCGAGATAAATGTGTAATACGATTTTTCGTAACCCTATGTATGTGCCATATTACAAAAAAAAATTTTACGTGCAATATATTCCGTGTTTAGTTTAGTACTTTAGTTTTATATTTAATGCAAACCCAAAAATTGATAATAATTAATAATAATTTAAAGTAAATAACGTACCGGCCGGCACACAACCCACATCATTTGTACGTGTTGTTCGTCGATGTAACTTGTCATGGTGATTTGTCTTAAGTGTCTGAAAACTAAAAAAACTGATAAAAAATAAATAGGCGGCGCAATAGGCGGGTAGACACCCAAGGCCTAGCTTCTCGCAACCATTCATTTTGTGTGAGTTTCTATTTTTGGGACGAATGGAAGGGACCTACAATTTTATGCCGAGTCGGAACGGCTGAATTGAGAAGCTTTTTCAGGACAGTAATACTCTCAGATGTTTGTCAGACGTTAGCGAGAGGGGCGCAGTAGAAAAAACCTTAACATGTAATTTGTGTTTTTTCGGGGATCGAACCTGGGATCCCTCGCACAGTAGTCCAGCACACTAACCAGAACCACTTCGCTACTTCGCCCAAACTGATAACACCCTGGCGCGAATTGTCAGCCTATTCACAATCCACATCATTTAAATCGCGTTCCACAAAGTAGCGAATAAAAAATTCGTTCGAACTTAACCTTATTCCAAGAGGAGGATATCTTGGAATAATAAAATGTGGAATTTTCTGTTTATAAATGCATAAAAAGTGGTTTATTCGCATTTCATCAATTCGTTCGTTCGCTCCCATGTGAATGGTCCTTTAGGCCTATTTATATGAGAGCAACCAACTACCTATATACAAACGAATGAATATTCGCTTTTGGCAGTACATTCACATTTTAGCACTATTTTTTTGGTCACAGCAGTTTGCGTATTTCAAACAATAGTTTATATCTATTGGCAATTTCTAATTTAAGGTTAAGTTCGACTGATTTTTTTATTCGCTGGTTTGTGGAACACGCTTTAATGTTGTGGATTGTGAATAAACTTTGACAATACACTACAAGCATCTTTGGTATTCGAAATTTCCTTATTAAAACTCCGTTCAAACTTGTTTTCTTCATACATTTTGATGGATTTATTGGTAAGGACCATTGCGCCATTTCCATTACCCACGATTGATTACTGAATTCAGCATTTTTGAAATAAAACTGACCGCAAGTAAATATTCATTCGAAAGAATTCATGAAAACAAAAATGTTAACATTTGCTAGACGCAGTTACGCCATCTACATTCCTTTTATGTAAATTGAGGCTTTCAAAGACCGTTGTAAACAGAATCCAACGAGTCTAGCGACATTTGTTCTATTGAAAAATGTAATCATAACATTTAATTTTGCATATATGTTAATCGTTGAACTTTAACTATTGTATTCCTTAAGTAATCATTGCTAAAGTTACTATGCGCGTAATAACGTTCAGCTTACATACTTACTTACTTACTTACTTAGATGGCGCTACAGTCCGGGGTGGACCTGGGCCTCAACAAACACGCCTCTCTAGGAAGCACGATCTTTGGCTAACTGCCTCCAGTTGCGCACTCCAAGTTGGTTGAGGTCCCCTTCCACTTGTGCGCGCCACCTAAGGCGAGGTTTTCCTCTACTGCCTTTTCCCCTTCGGGTTGGAATCGAAGACTCTTCGGGCCGGAGCGTTGGTGTCCATTCGCTCTACATGTCCTAGCCATCTTAGTCGACTGATACGTACTTTTCTGACCAAGTCGATGTCGCTGTACAGCTCGTAGAGTTGCGCTGTTAAATCTCCTCCTCCAAAGCCCATCAACGCAAACGGGACCGAAAATCACTCGAAGAATTTTGCGGTCTTCATCCGCTTTGACAACGTCAATGATTCTGCGCCAAAAAGCAGGACTGGGATGATGAGGGTCTTATATAGAGTCTCATTGGTGTTTCTCGACAAGGCCTTACTAATCAATTGGCTTCTTAGGCCAAAGTAATAGCGGTTGGCAAGTGTAATTCTTCGCTTGATTTCTGATGTGATGTCATTTTCAGAATTAATAGCGGAGCCGAGGTAGACAAAGTCCCGAAAGCTTGTATACAAATACGATTCGTACGTGCCGGCTATTATCTATCACCAATTTCATTAAGCATCAAGTTGTAACTTCTATAAAGCTAATTAATGTATAGTGTCGTGAGAGCGGTGACTAGATTTTATGATAGTGCTAATGACTGTTGTTTCCAACAAGATATACAGTTAAGTACTTTTGAGACTGACTGATCGTACAAAAGTAAAATTATAAATAGTCTAAAATTATTTTAGTAGGTACGTTACAAAGTCAGTAGATATATTAGTCGTTTGTTAGTAACAGCCGGAATTACTTAGAAATTCGCACCCTGGGTGCGATTAAAAGAAATCGGTAATTCGCACCCACAACAGAAGCCCTTAAGAATCGAATCGCGCGGGCAAGGGGTTTTGTTTGATGATAGACTTTATAAAGGTGTCTATTTTCGACCTAGACTCTTCACTTCAAATTTCAGCTTTCAGTTGTTCACCAACGAAAAGTGGTCCATGTTTGATTGCTATGAGAATGCAACACTAATAGTGAACCTCTGAATCAATAACTTTAGACCAACCTGCATTTTGTTGGGGGTGCGAATTTCCGATATATTGTCCGATCTATTGTCGGATATTCGCATACCGGTGCGAATTTCCGGTAAACCAACAGCCGACAATATACGCACTTTATCTTATCAGATCGTACTAAACTTAAAACCACAGATAGTAGTTAAGGTAGTTAGGGTTGAAGCCAAGAATCCTTGCTAAAAACTCGTATTGAAAAAATTATGAAAAAGTACTCCCCTGCCCGAAATTTGTGGTGAAAAGCATTAAAATTCAATTTTTTTTTCAGACACTAATGGTTATCTTTGCCAACACGGGTGTCTTGGGCTGTGGAATGGCAGTAGCAATGCCAGCGGTTACCTTAAAACAGTTAACAGATACCAATGAAGCTATTTTCCTTAGTAGCTCAGAGGCGTCCTGGTATGGTAAGTATGTCACAGCCATTTCCTAATTTCCTTTTCCGTAATATAATTTCTCACTTCGTATAGCTTCAATTAATACAATGGCATGTCCCCTTGGCGGTATCTTGGTGGGATATCTTCTCGATAAAATTGGCCGAAAGCGAACTATGCTGCTCAATAATATGGTTGGCATAATTGGATGGGCATTAATGGTTGCAGCGGTGCAGGCAGACAAGGACTCTGTTTATATTCAGTTACTGGTTGGGCGATTTATTATTGGTACGTATACATTTAGTTTGTTTGTTGGTTTAGTTGAACTGAGATAATGGTCCATTTTTACTTGCAGGTATCATGATTGGACTGTTTTGCTCTCCCACGGGAGTATATGCGGCGGAAATCACTTTGCCAAAGATCCGAGGGAAGTTGCTGCTGGGAACCTCAGTCGCATTGTCCCTTGGCATCACGTCGATGTATGTCTTGGGATATTTTATTAGGGTACGTTATGATTGTTGACCATATAAAAGGGATGGAGTAAATATAGTTGTTTAATTTTAGGATAGTTGGCGTTTGATATCAACGATATCTTTATGCTATCAAATATTGTCATTCTTGTGTGTAATACCAATGCCAGAGTCTCCGAGTTGGCTAATGCAGAAAGGGCATAGTGAAGAGTCAAGAAAGTCGTTAAAGTTCCTTCGCGGATTGGATAAGAGTGGTAATTATAATGACACATGAACCGTATTTGGTTTTATATTCTGGTTGCTAATGTTTGCTGGAATAGGTATTTTTTTTTCATGGACCATGAGTCTGTACATAGGAATTTTTTTTCTTCAGTGATTATCAACTGAAATTTGCTATGGAAAAGCGATTATTTTGAACTATAAAAAATATCTAAATGGTTATACTAAGTCAACGCAATTATAGTTCATTCACTTTAAAAAAAGTACCTATAGTTAGATTCACCTTCAATGAATATCTCATTAATGCTCTCGTCCAATTGGAAAATTGATTTAATAGTCAAGGCCAAATTTTAGGAAGCCTGTTTGTTTTTCCTTTTTAATACATAAGCAATAGAGAAGGCATTATATGCATCGTTTTAGTTTGCTCACGTATACGAATGCTATGCTCTCAAGTCACAAGTGAACGGATTATGACAGCACTTGAATTGCAGAATCAAACATACCTAAAACCTACTCATTATACCCTAGTCACACCAAGCCGAAAACCGAGTTTTCGTCAAAAAAGTTTAGAAAACTCGTGGATGCATTCACACCGAACACCAACTCGTTTTCGTTTGACGTTTCAAATAGTTGTGAAACTCGCTATGAAATGTTTGTGACGACTAGACTTTTATTTTAGTTACTAAACTTCGCTCGTGTTGACATAATAAGCAACAATCAAAATCAAAACATCTGAAGATACCATTTCGTTGTGGAAGGTAGTGCTGCCGTTCTATAATTATAGAAAAACTGAAAAATTTGTTCTTTGTGGTGCAAAGATAACAAGAGATTCCACATTTGTAAACAAAAAAACTATAAGAAACGACAGCACTGAGTGAGAGCTATCCTGTCAGCAGTTTTGCTGAGCTCGCTGAATGTTGCAAAAGGTGTGTCTGATTCAACAACCCAACGATTGTAGGTACTCGTTTTCGATAAAGTTTTCGACTTTTTTCGGCTTGGTGCGTAAAAATAAAATCGTTAAAACTTTCTTAATCCATTGAAAGGATAAAATAATTCAGCTATATCATTTCAGACAACTGCACATACCCTGAATTCGAAACGGAACTCAGCCAAATCAAGAAGACCTCACAAATAGCTGCCACTGATGGGAAACAATCACTTTTCAAGTCAATCAAGGAGCCCGAAGTCTACAAACCACTTCTCATCATGATTGGCATGTTTGTGTTTCAGCAGTTTTCTGGGGTGATTGTGGTTGTTGTCTATGCTGTCCAGATCGCTATAGATGCCGGCGTAAAAATGGATCCAGTACTGTGCGCCGTCATAGTCGCTCTTAGCCGAGTTCTTACCACATGCTTCATGGGTTATGTTCTGGAGAAATGGGGACGACGCCCCGCCGGAATGATGTCCGGCCTTGGAATGGGCACTTGCATGTTGTTAATCGCCTCTAGCACATGGTTTCCCGTGATCCTCGAAAAAGCTCCATTTCTACCGCCCGTCTGCATCGTGCTACAATTTATGTTCAGTACCCTGGGACTCCTCACACTGCCCTTCTACATGATATCCGAAGTCTATCCCCAGAAAGTAAGAGGCGTCGCATCGGGAATGACCATATGCATCGGTCTTGTAATGTCATTCATTGTACTCAAGATCTATCCAAGCATGGTGGAAGCCATGGGTAATGAGAATGTTTTTGCGTTCTACGGTGTCGTATCACTAATAGCAGTATTCTATGTGTACTTCATTCTGCCCGAAACCAAAGGTAAGAGTCTGCTGGAGATTGAAGAGTATTTCAGAACTGGGCGGTTTCCCAGCGATCAGACGGCAGACATTGAGATGAAAGAGGTGTTTGTCAAACACTAGGTAGCCACCGCAACCAAATGGAAGTACAAGCGAAGTGCAAATTGTTACCGAAAGGAGGAATTATCGTAAACCAAAAGACTGTAGCCACAAATTTATAGGGTAGTTAGGTTATAATTGTTTTCGGATGTTTTAATGTGGTTTTTGGCTGAAATGCGGGCCAAAAGTGGAGCGATTGTTAAATAAAGAAGAAGCTGTGAATTTATTGGTACATTGATTTGTTTTTCATTTTCTTTAGAACCTGAAATAAAAGTAAGGTCTTCTGCATATACATATATTTGGAATTTCGACATTTATTCAATGAAACATTTTTTTATTTTCATTTCTTAACAAATATACATTTTAATGTGGTTAATATGTTGGGTACATTTGTTTTTAGAATTAAATTGCATTATTTTTTTTTTTTTAGAAGAAAATTGTTACAAGGATTTTAATATTTTTTAGTGCTCTTCATTGCTTTTTTGTTTTATTTCAGAAACTTGAGATGAGTGACAATAATTATTGCATTCGTTGTATTGCCTAAATATTTATAAAATCATTTTTATTTTGTATTTACAATTAATGCAAATAAATTTAAAAAAAATGATAATAACAAAAAAACCCAAATACATATAAATAATTTAAATTCGAAAAAAGTTACAAATGGGCGTCGACTTAAGGCCGTTATTTTCGTTTACCCAAGCCTACCCACATGTAATTCGGGTCCAAAAATTGTGATCCGTGATATCCTTCAGGATTTAGTGCCACTAGCGATCGTATCCGTTGTGATGGTCGATAATTCCGGATTGCATGAAGAAATGCAGCTGTGCCTGTTGGTTTTGTGCCATCATTGGCTAACTCCTCCCTTAGCATGGAAATTGGATGATCACCCTCTAAAAGATTTTCCTCGTTGCCACTGAGTGAATTTTTCTCCATAAATTCCATATTATTTTTAAGATTTTTAAAGAAGTCACCGAGACTTGTCATGGCTCCTGGAAGCAAACGAAAAGAAAAACTCAAGATTTTCTACTATCTGTATATAAAAATTTTTTAAGAAATTGTATTAGAGTGATATTGTATTTTTGTATGCGAATTATATTAAAAAAAGCATCACTTTTTCTATTATGCACATATGCCTTCCTTAAGGTAGGTATTCAAGGAAAAGCTGGTGATATACCTTCTATATACATGTATAAAAATAAGTTGTATTGTGTTTGTAATTGATGTTCTCTGTAACACGTGAAGCGATTTTGATTCTGGCAATTTCCCATGAAAGGCGACGTCAATACCATGGTTTATATGTGTCTACGGTCTTTGTATAAAGAATCAAAATCCTAAATTTTTCTATTTTGCAGTACGAAGTGTGCAGGGGATTCCCTCGCCCAGAGTTTTATAAAGTTGTTCGACTTTAAAATACTTCATAGCTAACTAAGCTGGCCATACAAAGAGCACTTAGAAGCGATTTGGACAAATTCGAACCTCAAACGGTGGAAAAGGGTGTCAATATGTTTGTATGTGAAAATTCTTATTTTTCATCCGATTGACTTCAAACTCGATATGTGTATCTTCCTCTACCTACTCCATTATAAGAAATAACTAAAACAGTTTTCCTCATTTTGGAAATTTTGCCTGGGGCATAGTGCATTGGGATAATGGTTTCGTTATACGAACAACACCCACCGAAGCAATGGAGGTGATGATAAACCTCACCCCTATGGATATTTACTGTAGCAGTATAGCGGTCAAACCCGAAATTAGACTAAGAGATTCTGGAATATGGTCATCCAAACCATATGGACACGCCTCCATCGAAGCACAATGGAGCGCGGCGAAGGAGAGAATAACTACAGACTATAATCTACCCCCCACTCGCAGAAGGGGAGATAGCCCTCCATACCGATAATTCTAAGGTGGATGTCGGTTCAAGCGCGTTTATCTTCAGCGAACCACTTAACATGCGGCAAAGGACCTAAAGAGACGACAAATTACCGACAAACAAATCACAATTCATACTCTGACAGCCAAGCGGCCATAAAAGCCATGGAGTCAGTGGTGGTGAAGTCGAGGGCGGTAAGTAGGCTTGCCACCTTCTGGAAAATCTCGTGGAGGACTTAAAAAAAAATGTTTAAACCCAAAATGCGTATACATATTGTCCAATTATTATTCAATAAATACTAATAAAATAACAATTTAAGCTTAGTACGCTGCTCGAGCTAAATTTTAGCTCCCATACAAAATTCTCTCCAAAATTTAAGCAAATCTATTTACCCGAGCGGTACCCTACTTCAGCTAAAAAATCAAATTTTCATTTCAGACTGTACTTCATATATCTGTCAAAATTTAGCGCGGTGTCCATTAATGGTTCGGCACATTTTCTCAAGCAAAATTTTGACAGGTCATTGTACCAAGCACTCTACTACAATTACCTCTTTTCGACATCATTTCGCAGCAGCAGCGTTTTAGACAGCGACCAACTACCTACGAACGAATATTCACAAGTTTTGACAGTCCGTTCACAGGAACAGTTTTCTAGATCGCGGCAGTTCGCGATTTTCAGCCATCACGTTCTACCCGCAATGTCTAATTTGAGGTTAAGTTCGAACGAATGTGTTTGAGATTGAATCTAAATTCACCAATCAACATAATTGCAACATTTATCGCATTCATCACAAATGTACTATTTTTCATTAGAAATCTATCATTTTCTATTCATTACTTATCAGTTATCTTATGTTAATTCTGTTTATCTAATGTTCATACTTAGTTCTCTAAGCTCATTATATAACTCTCCTAACTCGTATTGTTAATGTTCATTTCATATAACTCAATTATGTAAGTTCTTCTGTAATTGCTCTTCTTTTATATAAAACATGCAAGCTCGCTCAGTTTTGCAACAACAATTTCATTGCTTGTGTAAAGCTTGTGAGTGGGCGAGAGTTGTTATGCCTGATCAGCTTGATCTCATGTGCTTTCGGTCACTTGGATCTCGTTCGTGAAAGGCATCACATCTCATCCTCAGCTAAGTATCCAATTGTAAATTATTTGAACATTGATATGTACTGTACATATACTACATCCATTAAATTATAATGAAATGATTCGAATCTTGGTGTTGCACATTATTTCTTTTCGACAAAAACTCTATTCGGTGCAATAGCAAGCCAATCCATTAGTTAATTCTTCAGCATAAATTTGGTCCTTCTGAAGCCGAATATTGAACAAATTAAATCAAAGAAAGTGATAAACCTTTTCCAATTAAGAACTGCATGTGCATGGTGTGATTTTTATATATACATAATATATGGACCTTGACTTCGTTTGATAGGAAAACTGCATGTGTGAATTTGTGAGTTTAGGCGGGAATTAAGAAAACTTTTCGTAATCAGACTATTTTGATACTTGATATACCTACCGAAATAATTCCCTCGCTGTGGAGTTACCTTATTATTATAGCAAGTTGATCTATAATTAATCAAGGCGTTGCTTCGCATTATACAATTAGCATTTCACCTGTGATTTTTCATTACTCCTTGTCCGTAATATATATATATATTGAAATGAATGCTCTAAAACAAAAACGCGGCACGGCAAAGGGATGCTTAACACGTGCGGTCGATTTTCTTGCGTCTATTGAACAATCAACTACAATCGAGATGCTAGAAATTCGATTAAGTAGGGTCGTGGAAGCGTGGTCGGAATTTTCTTCGTTACACAAAGAGTGCTTGCAGCATTTGGAGGATGATGAGTTAGGAGATTTCGAAAAGGAATTCGGTACGTACGAAGACAAATATTTCGTTGCACATTCGGGCTTAAAAAAGGCTATTCGCGATAGAATGTCTGCCGTTCAAGACAATTCGGTTTTAAAAACGCTTGCGAATCAGCAAGAGACATTTTTGAAGAAATTGGATTCTTCGGCGAACACGTGTTCGACAGTTAATCTACCTCCAATTGTGGTGCCACCATTCTCTGGCAATTACAAAGATTGGCCATCTTTTAAAGATTTATTTTTGGGTTCAGTCGATAACAAACCTAATCTTACTCCTACGCAGAAATTTCATTATTTAAAGTCGTTCTTGCGGGAGGATGCGGCTAACCTAATCAAGCATATGTCCATTTCAGATGCGAACTACATCGAAGCATGGGACAGGCTTGAGAAAAGATACGATCGTGTTAATTTAATCGTGCAATCATTAGTGCAAACGTTTCTTTCGCTTCCTACAATGTGTGTCTCAAATGTGCAAACTCTTAGAAAGATTACAGACGGTGCGGATGAAGTGATACGTGGACTTAACGCGTTAGATAGGAATGGTAGGGATCCCTGGGTGATATACCTTTTATTATCTAAGCTTGATAGTGACACAAAGCACGCTTGGGCGGAAGAAATCGGATCTCGTGACGACAGTTCGATCGACGATCTTCTTGAGTTTCTTGAATTGCGCTGTGATGCACTTGAATCGTGCCAAACTCTTAATCGCTCTGTCACATCTCGTTCAAAACAATCAGTTCAAATCCGTGCCCATTTAGCTAAACCGTCGGAAAATAGTTCACAGTGTCCTATGTGTAAAGGTGACCATGTCCTATCCCAGTGCAATCAATTCTTAGCGTTAGACATTACTGCTCGCAGAACATTCGTTAAAACAAAATCGGTGTGCTTCAATTGCCTGCGAACAGGTCATTCGGCAAACAGGTGTCGGTCATCATTTCGTTGTCGCGTCTGTCGAGCTCGTCACCATTCGTTGGTTCATCAAGACGATTCGAGAAATACGTCCTCCTCGTTACCTTCACAAAATCCAAGCCCTCCTATTGTTTTACCCTCGCCATCGCCTTCGACATCATCTGCTTCTCACCAGCCTTTTTCTTCTACGACTCCTTCTACTTCTGCTACGACTTCTCCACTGATTACTAACCACTCGCTTGAGCTTAGCATTCGAAAGCAAACCATCTTACCAACTATTCTCGCTAAGCTTCAAGATAATCGGGGACAACTTATCGATTGCCGAGTTCTCTTGGACACAGGTTCCCAGTCTTCATTTATAGCTGAGTCATTCGCACAAAGGTTAGGTCTTCCAAGAAAGCATGCTCGTATCCCCATCATGGGACTGGCATCAAGAGAGGCTGGATTTACAAAAGGATGTGTATCTATCCAACTCTTTTCTCGTTACAACCAGTCTCAATTATCGGTCGATGCATTCGTTCTGGCAAAATTGACGTCGAATCTGCCATCCAAATCTTTTGACGCATCGGCATGGGAACATATTCAAAAGTTGAATCTAGCAGATCCATACTTTAACTTATCAAGTCAGATTGATGTTCTACTGGGAGCTGACAAGGTTTGGAATATTCTCAGGTCAGAACAAATTCGTGGACATGAAGGCAGTCCTATAGCGTTCAACACATCGTTTGGTTGGGTCGTTTCAGGGGAGTTAGTTGATCCATATACACCCGTTCAGGAAATGTCTTCATTCCATTCAACTCTCGACGTGGATGCTCTCTTGCAGCGGTTCTGGGAAATAGAAGAAGTTTCCCCTCATAAAGGCCAATCTGCTCTAAATGATCCCGCTGAACAGCATTTCCAAAAAACGTTTTCGCGCTCTTCCGATGGGAAATATATTGTTTCTCTACCGTTCAAAATTCCCTCCCCAAGGTTCGCAGATACTTTACAGTCGGCAGTTTCACGCTTATATTCGATGGAGCGTAGATTTCGCAGTAATCCGGAACTGCACCGATTGTACTCTAATTTCATGAAAGAGTATCTCGAACTTGGTCACATGCAACTAATCCCTCGCGAAGAAATATACATCGACCCTACCCGGCAGTTTTACCTTCCCCATCACGCGGTACTAAAACCGGACAGTTCGTCAACAAAGCTACGCGTTGTATTCGATGGCTCGGTAAAAGACTCTAAAGGACAATCGTTAAATAGCCAACTCCTAATCGGTCCACCTATTCAACGTGACTTGATTGGTGTGTGTTTGCGTTTCCGGCAACATCGGTTTGTTTTCACGTCGGATATCGTAAAAATGTTCCGCCAAATATGGATTCGCGAACAAGACTTAGATTTTCAACGCATCGTTTGGCGTCAGAATCCACGTGACGAAATTCAACACTATCGGTTACGAACCGTAACATACGGCACAGCTTCGGCTCCATTTTTATCGGTACGCGTATTGCAACAGCTCGCCGAAGATTACGCATCGAAATACCCAAACGCATCGAAGATTTTGCTTAATGATGTCTACGTTGACGATGTCATGACAGGGGCAAACTCGATAGACACTTTGCTAGATTTGCAGTCAGAACTAGTCGCGTTGTTATCGGTAGCTGGACTCCAGCTTCGGAAATGGAGCTCCAACTGTTGGGCTCTTCTCGCAAAGCAACAACCTGAGGACTGCGAATTTTCTTTCGTTAACCCTGAGCAGTCACAATCTCTCATTAAGGTATTGGGAATGTTCTGGAATCCTGCTGCTGATGTATTCTCCTATCGGGTGGTTCCGCCTAGTCCATGCCCATCGGTTACAAGAAGACAGTTGCTCTCCGAAATCGCGCGTATTTTCGACCCCCTTGGACTTCTTGCTCCTTCGGTTGTTCTATTCAAAATTATGTTTCAGCAGCTATGGTCGTCGGAACTCAAACTAGGCTGGGATGATCCTCTGCCTCCTGCAATCGCTGATCAGTGGCTGACATATCGCGAACAACTCTCAGCTTTTGAGCAAATTCAGGTCCGAAGGAATGTGTTTCCATCTGAAGGATCCATAGAATTTCACGGTTTTTCTGACGCTTCGTCCCTCGCTTACTCCGCGGTCGTTTATGCTCGCTGTATATCTGTTACTGGTGAAGTCACTATTACCCTTATTGCGGCGAAAACAAAAGTGGCCCCAATTAAATGTGTCTCCATTCCCCGTCTCGAACTCTGTGGTGCGTTGTTGCTTGCTCGGTTGTTGACTCTTGTAAAAATGTCGATAAATTCCAAAATCGTAAAGATATTCGCTTGGTGCGATTCCGAAATCGTGCTATATTGGCTTTCATCACCCCCTCGTCGCTGGACAACGTTCGTAGCCAACCGAACAGCAGCCATTCTAGAAACTATACCCCGATACTGTTGGTTTCATGTTCCGTCGGAATCGAACCCTGCGGACTGTGCGTCGCGTGGTGTCCTCCCTTCCAATCTATTCAATCATAGTCTATGGTGGACCGGTCCACCGTGGCTGTCGTTATCCGACGAACATTGGCCAAAATCAAAACTTTCCTCGGCTCTATCTGAAAGTGAATCGGTTAAAATGGAAGAAAAACCAATCTCTACGCATGTGCTTATCGCGTCGGTTAACGGACATGTCTATCAAGACTTAATAAAGAATGTTTCGTCGTGGTATAGGTTGCAACGTATTATCGCTCATTGCCTACGATTGGTTTCAGAGTGTCGCATTCCCATCTCAGCTCGAATTCATCGTGGTTTGAATTACGCGGAAATTAATGCTGCTAAAATATCCTTGCTAAAGTTTGTGCAAAGCAGTTATTTTGAAGATGACATCCGATATCTGCGTGCAAACAACCAACTTCCTTCGAAATCGACCCTTTTGAAGTACTCGGCATTTTTGGACAACGATGGACTGTTACGTGTTGGTGGACGTATAAAACATGCTAGTGTTTCGTTTAATATAAAACATCCGATAATTCTTCCTAAAACTAGCCCGATTTCGTCCCTTATAATTACAGACACACATCAACGGTATCTACACGCTGGAGTATCCGAAACCTTCGCATTCGTCAGACAGCAGTACTGGATTATGGGCAGCCGAAATCTCATACGTCGCATCATTCACAGGTGTAAATCGTGCTTTATGCAGCGACGGCTAACAAGCCAGCAAATCATGGGTGATTTACCGTCGCATCGCATCCAGCCAAGTCGTCCATTTTCAAATACAGGGTGTGATTACGCCGGCCCACTTACCATCAAGCTATCCCGTTGTCGCAAACCGAAGACGTCCAAAGCCTACATTGCTCTCTTCATATGTATGGCAACGAAAGCCATCCACTTGGAACTTGTGAGTGACCTCACAAGGAGCTCGTCGGTGCCTGACTGAGATGCACAAGTTAGTTATGGCACAATCACACAACGACATAATCGCTGCCGCTCTTGCCAAGGATGGCATTGCGTGGCATTTCATCCCCCCGTCAGCGCCACACTTTGGGGGTTTGTGGGAGGCTGGCGTTAAGTCAGTCAAGCTGCATTTACGTCGTGTTATTGGGTGTTCTATGTTAACGTTCGAAGAAATGTGTACTGTCCTTAGTCAAATAGAAGCAATTTTAAATTCTCGTCCTCTATGTTCCATGTCTGACTCCGATTTAAATCCACTAACTCCAGCTCACTTTCTTGTAGGTGAACCACTCACAGCCGTTCCTGAGCCCAACCACTTAGATACTCCTCCAAGTCGCCTCTCGCGTTGGAATCAGATCCAAAGTATGACCCAAGGATTCTGGAAGAGGTGGCATACGGAGTACTTGACAACGCTACAGGAGCGACCCAAATGGCAACACCCTACAACAAACCTCAAACCTGGAGACCTAGTAGTTATCAAAGAACCTAATCTTCCGCCAACAAAATGGTTACTAGGCCGAATCGAAAGTGTAAGCCCAGGAGCTGATCATCGAGTCCGAGTCGCAACTGTGAAATCAACATCAGGCACATTTGTTCGTCCCATCTCTAAGCTAGCCCTCCTACCTATATCCTGAAACTCGTTCCAGGGGGGCCGGGATGTTTGAGATTGAATCTAAATTCACCAATCAACATAATTGCAACATTTATCGCATTCATCACAAATGTACTATTTTTCATTAGAAATCTATCATTTTCTATTCATTACTTATCAGTTATCTTATGTTAATTCTGTTTATCTAATGTTCATACTTAGTTCTCTAAGCTCATTATATAACTCTCCTAACTCGTATTGTTAATGTTCATTTCATATAACTCAATTATGTAAGTTCTTCTGTAATTGCTCTTCTTTTATATAAAACATGCAAGCTCGCTCAGTTTTGCAACAACAATTTCATTGCTTGTGTAAAGCTTGTGAGTGGGCGAGAGTTGTTATGCCTGATCAGCTTGATCTCATGTGCTTTCGGTCACTTGGATCTCGTTCGTGAAAGGCATCACATCTCATCCTCAGCTAAGTATCCAATTGTAAATTATTTGAACATTGATATGTACTGTACATATACTACATCCATTAAATTATAATGAAATGATTCGAATCTTGGTGTTGCACATTATTTCTTTTCGACAAAAACTCTATTCGGTGCAATAGCAAGCCAATCCATTAGTTAATTCTTCAGCAGAATGTTTATTCGCTAGTTTGTGGAACACGAATTAAAAGATCTGGATTGCGAATAAACTTTTACAATTCGGGCCAAGTGTGGTTTTGTTCGCGGCAAAGAGTTTGGAATTTGAAGTTTCATTATTTAAACTGTTTATAAACTAGTTTTTTTTTTTTTATAATACATTTCGATGGAAAAATTAATTATCCTCCTATTGGAATAATAAAATGTTCAATTTTCTGTTTATAAATGCATAAAAAGTGGTTTGTTCCCATTTCATCAATTCGTTCTTTCGCTCTCATGTGAATGGTCCTTAAGGCTTTAATGGTCAATGCGGATGCAGAGAGCAGAGGTCAATAGTATCTGAAGAGATGAGAAAGATGAAACTCTCTCTTTTGCAGGCGCTGCCGTTTATATTTATTAAAACTTGACTCTAATGTATTTGCTATTGCTGCCACATTTGTAAATAAAATCGTACTTTTTGAGAAGTGATGGAATTTGATGCTTTTTGTTTTAGTAATTATTGTGAGTGGAGGACATTTTTCTTTTTGTGGAGGACGGAAGACATCACTTTATAAAAGAGGACTGTCCTCCTCAAAGGAGGACGGGTGGCAAGCCTAGCGGTAAGTCATTGCAAGAAATACCTGGATGAACTGTCACAAGCCAACACGATGACCCTATGTAGGGTACCAGCACCAGGGTATATGGATATTCCGGGCAATGAACAGGCAGATGCGTTTGCAAGAAACGGGTCGAAAATGCATATGCATCAATGGCCCTATAGAATCTGTAAGAACTCCGCAAAGCACGCTTGTTAGGAAGATTGACATTAAATCCGTGAGTAAAACAAACCTAAGCTAGAACAATATCAACACCTGCAAAAGAATTATCGCCAGAAATGAGCAAAAAGAGATCCAGATTCACTGACACTGTGCGATAGGAGTACACGCGGAAAGGCTGGGCATATTGCATAATGACTTTTGCAGAAGTTGCAGAGACGTTGAAGATATAGAATCTGTTCGCCATCTGCTTTGCGAATGCCCGGCCGACAGCGAATGCAGCAGACAGAAGATTTTCAACAACTTATTCTTGGATGAACTAGAAGATCTGGAGAGTGTTGATCTAAAGGAACTCCTGAGATTGATACTTAAATCTTGGTGGTTCCATCAATAGGTGACAATCTACACACCCTTCGGTTACTCTTAGGACAAGCTGGAATTCTGGATAGATACAAGAGGTTATGAATATACATACTAAATCTAGGTAACTCAAATAAAAGCGGTAAATTTTTGTCTCCAACTGGTATGCAATGGAAGGTTCCCGTGACTGAACACAATGAACCCAACTGATGGTCTAAGTGAAGCTGTGGCAACTGCCATAAGAGCACTCAATTACCTAACTACCTATACCTACCTACCACTATCTGGAGTCGATTATTTGAATTGGAATAGGCGAATAGTCCTGCATTTTGGTATTATTTCCTTAGTCGGGTGTCGCTTGCATCATTATTTAAAATTGTGGCCAAAAGCAAATCTAGGATAGGCACGTAAAACATTATGAGGTAGGTATACCTATCCTACTTCAATTCGAACCCCTATACGTCGGTATACGTAATACCATACATAAACCATTCCAATTCATTGTCACATGGTGGATATTTATAGAAAAAAAAAACTACATTTTGCTGCTTTTGAATGAAATGGCGTGGTGGTGACGTAATGTTATTATATTATGAACAGTAGTGTCTGTAAGTCAATACTTTTAGGTTCATAACAACCGGCGACGGATGGACGATTCTTTCTAATAGGTATGTGTGTACAAAACTGGTAAATTTGCTGGTAGGTACATAATCACATAATCATATCCAAAGTCAATTTCTATTTTTAGATAGATTATCAGAATCAGTCTTATGTGACGCATTTGACAGTTGTTGGACAAGTGCCCGGCTAGCTCAGTCGGTAGAGCATGAGACTCTTAATCTCAGGGTCGTGGGTTCGAGCCCCACGTTGGGCGAATTATACTTTTTTTTTGTGAATATGTACATATTAATTTATTTTCTGTCCCACCGAGAGGCTGCCATTGTGCCTGTGCGTTTCCGCAATTAAAACTTTTCCCCTTCTGAGATAATAAAATTTTTTTCTAAACAAAAAGAAAATGCAAAACACTTTCGCTCCAAAGGATTTCGGTACTCACCAACAGATATCGAAGGAATGAATTGGGTCTGATGTGTTTTAAATTTCTGCCGCTTGAATGCCGCCAAAGCATTACGCTTGTTGTTTGCGTCACCATCCAAATAACTGTACAACTGTTGTCCTTCCGTTGGGCCAAACGAAAGCGGATGCTGCTGTCTTTTGATTATGTTCCAGGCGTAGTTGTTCTCCTTCGAGTCAAGTGCCAGTGCCCCCTTCTCTAGTTCTTCACTAGAAGCGGCTCTGTTGTGAAGGTCACGTCGCATAAAATCCAAAGGAACTACTGGGCCAGCTTCAGTTTCATCCTCCTCCGGATACGATATCTCATTTAAACCGACAGGTGATGATGAGAATGCCGTTATTGTGTCTTCATTCGAAGACTCGATGGCAGGATATCGTCGATGGTGGTGGCGTTGATCGTCTTCCAGTGGGCGCTGATGAGTTCGAAGTAGACGATGGAAACTTCTCGGATTGTGGCTGAGGGTCGCGGACAAATTGGGTACTGGTAGAGATGGTGGTGCGGGTAAATTTTCGTCCAAAAATTGCTTCCCCCCGAGTGGGTAAACTGGCGTCGCTGATACAGATTCTAATTCTTTTAAGGGTTGAAAACTAATTTCAACTAAGGATGAATCGCTTCCGGTTTCGACGTTCTTTTGATGATGGTGATGGCGGCGGTTATTGTCGTCGTCGTAGTTGCCAGAGCCAACGCGCCTAACGCCAATGCCACCGCCGCTATCCAAGATTAATCGATTGCCATAAGGTGTTGGATGTGATGTGACTGTAAGAAAGCAAGAAAAGTAGTTAAAAGTTCAAATTCAGTACTGATGGTAACTGGTAGTGTGTGGGTTTTTATAATCGCTTTCAATTTGATGTTTGTTTTCGAGTTTGTACCTAAACGTGATTTGTTAATTCGTCTCGAGGGAGTTGGCAGATTTACACTTTGGGCCTACTTCCGTCTAGAAATTGGTTTTTGAATTTTTAAATAAATAATTCGCGTTCTTTGAACGATAACTATATGCGAGAAATGGAAACCAACAAAGGGTTTGTTTTTAGGAGACAGCTAATCAGAATTTGTGACCAGGTATGGATGATTAGAATGAAAAAAATGAATTAAGGATGACTATGAGATGGAAGGCTTCTTTGAGATCTGCAGACAATAAAGTAACAGAGTTTATTGCTAAAGTTTGTCAGTTGAGGAAGGCATAATTATTTAGACAAAGGTAAAGTTAATTCTACTCATAAATTTGAACTTACTTCATGTAAACTTTGGCATCAATGGAAAAGTCATCTAAATTCCGTTTGAATGACATAAAACTTTCCTTAACCCATTAAGTACCCATTGAAAATTTAGAACTTTTGTAGAAGTCTACTGTTTTGACTTGTTTCCTCGGTCTAAAAAAAATGCAAAAAGTTTCTTCAAACGGTTCTAATAGTGATTGCAAAAAAGATTTCTCAAAAATCTCTTCGCTAATATTTTTTATGATTTTTTGAATGGGATGATCTCAGACAAATTTTGTATGAAAAGGAGGCAGACATATAAAAATAAATAAATAGGTGGAGCAACAGGCGTGTAGACATAGACTAGACACCCTAGGAGGCTATGTCTATGACTATGATTAATGAGTTAGTAGATGGAGATTACAAAAAAAAATATAATTTTCTTAAGTTTGGTTAACTTTTTTGGTAAGACATTTCCACACAGGTATCGTACAATCACCCCTATTGTCGTTGTCGTTTACAACTCTAAAAAAAAACGACACGACTGTTTGGTATTGGCGACTAAAAATAAACGACTTTTGTCGCGGCGACGATCGACAAATGGCGTCTGAAATGTCAAAAAATGTGGATTGTATTTTTCGACGACGATCGTCGGTATTGCGTAAGGCGTTTTGTGACGACGTTTGTCGTGGAAATGGTACATTTCTGTCGTCGACTATTTTGCGGACGACTGTGTGATAATGTTTTTAAAAAAAAGTATGTGTACTTAATTTTTAATTAACTAAAAGACAATTATAATTATTTTGCAGAATGGAGATAACAAATAAAAAACAATTTCTGCATTTAGTGAACGAAATGCACAAAAATATTCCTTTGGCAAAATCATTCACGAAGGCCTAGCAAAAGTGATGTTAATCGGCAATGGGACGACATAACCTTATCTCTGAATTGTCTTGGACCACCTTCGACTTCGATAGTCTAAAACACATTTTAAATGTGAAAATAATTATTGTTATTAAAGCAGTTTGCAATTTAAATTATTTCTACCACTCACTTAACGTCGGGCAAATCCAATGTCTTAGATTTGGTTAGAATTTTCTTCCTTAACTTTACCAGCTCTTTTTTCTGGGTTTTTTTCTTCGTCACTGCTTTCAAAAAACATCTCAAGACTATTCATTTTTGATTTGTTTTATTAAATAATTAACCAACTCACAAACAACACACCAGACCAAATATAAATTCGTCGACTGAAATGTCAAACCGCATGTGTTATAGTTTGTGGAATGTATGTGGAATGTGAGAGTTCAGAGAGTCGAATCGTTTCAGTTACGCAATACCAAATTTCAAACGACTCGACACGACAAATGTCGTTTGCGACAGACGACGACGACAATAGGGGTGATTATCTGAACTCAAACGCCCAAGGCAAAGTCGCCGTTGCCTTCAAAATAAATCTCGAAATGTCCAAGAATGTCTTCATTCATCTTTGAAAGGGTCCCTGCTCTCCAAGCATAGCTGGGATGTTTAAGGGCTTATATAGAGTCTCCAATAATTGGTCGGGAGAATGTTTAACTACGAAATTACCTTTTCAGCCCAAAGAAACAGCGATTGGCAAAATTATTCTTCGTTTGATTTGTGATATGATGTCATTTCAGTTATAATACTAGAGCCAATCTAGTCAAAGTTTTGTACCACCAGCAAATCATACCTGTCATTATGATGTTCTGTCCAATCCCTAAAATTCCACCAACCATAAATTTAAATCTCCCGTCTCCATCTAACGAATGTCAAACTTACTTTTTTTGAATGAAAATTTATGAATGGTCCCAACACAACGTCAAAGGCCAATACCCTTAGGCCCATTAAACATAAAGAAACATTAAAGATTTTTCTTTTGTTTGACAAAGAAAATTCGATAACGAAATTTGTATGTTATCCTCAAAGATTCAAGTCGCAATTGGGAATTTCACTTACACGTCATATTATACTAACGATGACATGAGCTATATAAGGACTTAAGACATTCGGGGTTGACGATTAAGACGGTAAAAAAAAAAAATTCTTTCGAGAATCACAAGATTAAATGTTTGCTGTTAATTGCAATCCCGTGTAGCACTTCCTACGATTTTCTTATACTGAATTTAAGCAAAACCATTTAAAGAGCATTCCATTTGGAGTTCATTGAACAAACCGCTAAGACCACAAAATCATCATTTTGCTGCATGACTGCTACCCATTCTTGGAGTTAATTATCCAAAAGTTGTGATGATTCTTTGGAAGCTTTATGAGCCATTCTTATGTGAAAGGATATACCTTATACTTATGCGGTATTAGGCCGCCGCACAATCATTATACTAATTGTGCAGTTGCTATATTTGCAGAGTGGTTTGTTACTAATTTTATGTCGTGTACTTAGGGACGTAAAATGTATTCAATTGATTTTGAGGAGCAGTATAAACGTTTCTGTCCATTGGAGATATGATGAAAAAAATTCTATTTTCGCGAAATTTTATTCGAAACACTTAAGGGAATTAGAGGCATTTCAAAAAGTAAAATTATACGGAGAGTGTAAGAGTTGGGCAAATGGGCAAGTAATATTTATAAACCCTGGCGGCAGGAGAACACAAATTGTAACTTAGGGGCATTACATAGGGGCATTTAATATTTTCGGTGAGGAATTCATCAATTCAAATCAATGGAATGAGAGCAAGATATGAATTTGTATTGAGTACCTATATGTATTTGTAATTCACATTGAACTGTTAAAAATACAAGTATATTACGTTCAGAGACTGTTAAGTTAAGTAGCTCTGCATGTTCCTACTAAGGAGAAGCCATAAATAATGAAGTCATTTCTACAGTGTCAGATTTAGTGAAAAATCTTTAGAATATGCTACGTTTCTATTTCAAAACGCCGTTTTTTACCAATGGTCAAACTGGCAAATGAACCCGTATCCGAAAATATTAGAAAACACGGTGACTGGAGTGATTTAAAAATGACAGCTAATGTCACATAAAGGAGTTGGTAAGAGTATGCAATGTAAATAATGAATAGTGGAATTCAAAAGATCAGTCCTAGTAGGTCGCTTAATTTTCCTAGATATAAGGTGTAATTTTTTTTAAATATGTAGTTCTCTCGGAAAGGCCAACCTATAACACTGTAGTTCTGCACTTAAATTGCTGTAAAATATGTCCAGGGAAGTCAGTTTCAAAGTTTTCTTGTGCTGTAGTGAAATGAGTTTTGGAAAATGACTTCTTCGCGGTTGTGAAGTGTATCTACAGGTTGGTTTTTTTTTGTCCTGTAGGCCAAGAAACTTTACTGAGCGTGCTTTTTCTGTTAATGGATGATAAACAGGTTTTCCTATCAACACTTTTACATTTCGCCACGTCTTCATTGAGAGAACTAAATTACTAATATTTTTCACTCTGCAATTATAATTGATGCACGCATTGATGCCGTTCTGCACCACACGAAACCAAGCAGCGCGATATTGAGAACCACATCGATCGCTCTCGGCGGCTGAATGATGAAAGCTTTAATATGATTTTTAACAGCGGGAGCAATAACATTGACAGCAACAAAAACAACATGTAGTAGTGTCAGTCGAACCCCTAGACCTCTTTGTACAGGAATCTGCTGCTAACAGCCAGCGCCCTTCGGTTAAGCCAGACCAAAAATTTGAAACACAGCCTGACGGGACATGCTCAGATTCTGAACAAATACACGGGCAATCACGTATATGCACGGACTATACTTCTCCCCGGTTAAATTTCACAAGGCCATTTACCACGTGTTTCCCCAGCAGGGACGAATGGTATGAAGATCAACCAACATCTATTGGATCAACCATACCTATGTGCACGGATGAATCAAAGATGGAAATTGGTGTTGGCGGGGGTTTTTACAGCGTATTCCAAGCTGAGGTACTGGCAGTGGCAACAGCTGCGAAACAGGCTGCGATGATGGCAATACCTCATGCGGATATTACCTTTTTCATTGACAATCAAGCGGAAATAAAAGCGATCTCTGCCGTTGAGTTAAAATCAAAGCTTGTAAGTCGCTGTCGCGAAAAGCTACGGGCAGCACAACGTAAGACTATGCTGGGTCACCGGGCACAGAGGTGTGTCTGGAAATGAAGAAATCAGATGAGCTGGCAAGAAAAGGGTCCTCACTTCAACTAAACCAGGCTGACACCACAGTAATTGTTATATTCTGCTTAAAATACAAGTTTTATTTCATTAAATCTGACATTTTATACAGTGTGAGCATACACTAAAATGTTGACAATTTATACAGTATTTCAAGATACTACAGTAATGATTCCCCCTGTAATGTCACACAGAAGATTGGGAACAAAATACTAAATTGGCGACAAACGAAAGATGGAGCAAGCTCGAAATGTGAAAAAAACTGAAAAAATCTTACAATTGAACAAGAAATCATTGTCCTCGATTGTAGGTAATAGGTATTATCACTGGACACAATGCGCTAAAATACTGTACCAAGAAAATGGGAATCAGTATAGAGGCTGCGGTAATGAGGAGGTGCATGAGGACACCTTACACTTCTTTTGTCACTGCCCAGCGCTCTGCTACATAAGAAATAAAATCCTTGGTAGTTACTTCTTCGAGTATTTAGAAGAACTTTCCGACAGGTCCATTATTGACCCACTTAAATCTATACATAAAATAAAACTGTAGAAATTTTCTTTGGGCGTTAAAAACACGAAAACTACTGGACAGATTTCGATGAAACTTTTTTAAAATGTTCCTTAGGACTATGAGACTGCTATAGGCTATGCCGTTTATAGCCACGTTCTTAGGAACAGTTTTTAGCAATGCAGAGGGTGAACATTAAATAGATATCTATACTTATAATAAAATTGTAGGCATTTTCTTTGTCTCCTAAAAGCGCAAAACCTACTGGACAGATTTCAATGAAACACTCAAAATGTAATCTTAAATGGACCTAATATTTGTTTGTTTGTTTGCTAAATGCAAGCGGGGCAAGTTGAGCACCTGTCAGCTAGTTTGTAAATAAAACGGGTTGGTTTACCAATTTTCACAGTTTTCATTTTCGCCTATGTTTGAATTGTATAACATTTATAAAAGCTCTAAGTTTGAGATGTGAAAAATGCATGCAAATTTATATACCTAAAAAATACAAATCCTTAATATATCTTAATCTTGAAAAGCTACACATGAGTTTTTCGTCTCCGACGCGATGTTTTCTTTGTGTTACTGGATATTCTCTACAGACAATCAACTGGTAAATAACAAAATGTTAAGATTTTAGAATAACCCAACTTAATTACGCCAATATTGTAAAGAAAGTTTTAATTCCTAAAATACAATCAATCATACTCATACCTATTGTATGATCTGTTTTAAACTTCTTTCGATAAGGCTCTTGTAGCTGATTAAAAATTGACTTCCTCTTACCCCATGCAATTTGTATTTTCCATTCATCTGGATTTAGTTCAAATACAGCAACTAGCAACCACCTGTTATAGTTATTGTCAATATACATGGCTGACCGCACATGCTTCAGAGTAAGCCCTTGAATTGACATTCATATATATGTATGTATGTATGTACAAATATAGATCCAAAAATATACATTTTGTAAAATTTCATTTCATTTTCAACTGAAATATGAGACACTGATAAATTCCGCCCACCTTGTCTCTTTCCAAAAACTGTTCTTTCACGTTCCATCGTACTAATTAAAATTCGAAGGAAACTATACTTATGGATACTTCATTCATCGACTGATGATTATCCATCCATAGGCATGTCACAGTTAAACGCATCCAAGCGTTGTTATAAAATTGAAAATTTGAAATCGATTAGGTAGATACCCATGCCCGACTCGCATGCAAACGTTGATTAGCAGACATGTTAACCGCCCGCCCTATAATCGCAAGGATGAGGTAGCAGAAGGCACAGTGTCATTGATGCAGTTAATTGAAATGTTTCTTTGGTTTTGTGTGCACATTATGTTTGTATTGTTTTTGTATCTTTAACGGATTGACTGATTAATTTCGGAATTATTTCAATCTGGCGACACTATACAATGCATACGTGTGTGTATATAGATCTGTGGATAACAAAGAATAAAACATCCAAACTCATACAAAAGTTATAATTGTGTTATAACAATACGAGCTCAAGTCTCCTATGCACTATTGACATTTATTTAAAATTTCTAGTAGAAATAGATTACAAAGGGACTCGCACTCGGTCCTCACAGAAAGACGCATGCTATGGGCTTTGCTGACGAGTATAAGGTGTTTCTAGTGAAAACATGTACGCAAGAATATAGTCGAAAGTTTCGGATGTATGCATAAGATTTCTTTTATCAATGGGACGATTTACGTGACGTGGGAGATTTTCTTCCAGTTAAGAATACCATCTCTGAGGTACATTGACATTAAAAGAATTATAGACAAATGTAACAGCAGACAACCCTCAGATTTATTCCCCATCAATGAGAAATAAGAAAACTACATGTAACTGGTTGCATCAGTAAGACCATGACAAAGAAAATTTTTATGGGACGTAAAATGTCGATGGTGTAACCGAATTTATGTGACATCAGGATACTCGGGATAAACTGCGTAGGTAATGAAACAATTGAATTAAAAAAAAAATATTATCAAGCATATTTTCTGCACTTTGTGGAAGTTTTGTAGGCCTTCGAAGAAGGGTTGTTTGGTAGGGGAACCATATTCGTCATAGATGGCGTGAAGAATTATAGTGGGCAGGTGGACATGTCGAAATGTAGTATGGTTCTTCGCAACTGGGAATATGACCTTTTCAGAGTTGTGTGTGAGATATCCTCTAAACCCAAATGTTTAGGTCATTAAAATGGAAATAGTCTGCTAGAGTATAATTGGCCTAAGAATACCGGCACGCATTTGTATTCTATTTGGAGGAACATACTTAATCGTAAAAATACCAGCAGCATTGAAAACGGAAACATTAGTTGTGTTTTTATGAAACCTCGCCAGCCAGTAGTTGACAGTTGAGGCACATTTCACATGCTAATTAAAACAACAACCTGCTGGCAACTACTGCTGGCAACAACTCTTGATTTTCTCCCCAGCCGGAGAACTGCTGGCTAAATTCAATAAGTAGGAATCTGACTCAGCAGCATTCGATTCCTACTGTGTCGCGATCGGGATAGTTTTGCTTTGTCAGAAAAGATTGCCAACAAAGACTTGGAAAATTGAAAACTTATAAACTTAGTCACAACTCACAACCCACAACTGTGAAATCAAACGTTGCTCTCGAGGTACAAGAAAGAGCGAAGAAAGAAATGAGCGAGTTTTTTTGTGTCGATAAAGACACCGAAATTACTGATGGATGAGGAACGCATATGCATGCATCTTCGTATTGTCAGTCATTGTTGTAGGGGAAGCATGATACAGCCTAGCTTTTGCAGTCCTTTTCTCTTGAATTCATCTAGTCAGCTAAGTGACGCTGATTCTCCTGAGGAACTTGAATTCTCCGACTTGGTGCTACAACTGTTCTCGGCTGCAAGTGGTATCATTATCCTTATTATCTCCTACCATTAAAATGATACCACTGGTTCAAATAGCTGCAGTTTTTAATCAAAATCAAAATTTCAAAAGTCCGGAGACAACCCCTTAAAGCAATTTTAGTGCAGATTTAAGTCGACTCAAATAACTTTTCAAGTGAGAAAGTTTATAATATTTTTGACATTGGGACTGCGGCTATTCTATTTGAGAAGTACTACTATATGGAAAGTCGCTCACAGATACAGACACAGAAAGTCATAGCTTGTGAACAACGAACACAGAAAACTCTATAATCTGCCAATATATTTTTTAAATCATAATATAAACTCACATGGCAAATCTTATATGACTTTTAGGGTCTTGAAAAGTGGCCAAATTTACGTATCGCCTGCAGAAGTATACATACGGCTTATAAAAGAGCTAAATTTAAAATCCCTATCTATAGGTATATATAAAAATGGTGGCAAAAATGTAGGTATAGTAATTCATCAATTGAGAACGGCTGGACCGATTTTGGCTCAACATTTTTTTTCAATTGTTCGTAATTGCCAGGAGAAGGTTCTTCTAAAAAAAATTTTGTTAAAACCCTCCGGAAAAGTCGGGAAATTGGAAAAATAGAAAATTGAGAACGGCTGGAACGATTTGGCTCAAATTTTGTTCAGTTGTCCGTAATTGTCAGGAGAAGGTTTATACGAAAGAAAATTTTAGGAAAACCCTCCGGAAAAGTTGGGAAATTGGAAAAATCGAAAATTTGCTATTGTTCCGGAATGGCTTTTCGAATGAAAAAATAGAAAATTCTTAGTGGAAAACTAGGAGAACTTTGAAAATTCAGGGAAAACGCGAAAAATTTGAATTTTTTTTTGACGAAATTTTGCATTTTATCGCATAATTTGATAATTTTGGACGATGCAAAGGTGAAAAATCCTTAAATCTTCGTCTTTGTGGTGGCATGTCAAGAGGTTGAAATTGACCACTAGCATAAGAGTCGCATTGCAGAACTGCTAATGAATTATCGGGACAACTGCTGGCGTTTGGCCAAATTCCCGTTAATCTTTCAACTGGATTGATATCGTTCCCGGTAAATTTTTGCGAGTTCACATCGTCGAAGGATGAACTCATAACCAAATTGAACATTGCACAAAATTATAAAAATCTCGATTGGATTAGGTAGTGAACGGGCAATACTAGCAGCGAAGAATAAGGACGTCGATAGCTTGAATTTTATTATTCAAAATCGAATCACTGGAGAACTGCATTCGTAAAAACTACCTACATATCCGTTGAGAGCGTGACCGACGAGGATGAAGCCAGCAACTATCGAACGGAATTTTTTAACTCGCTTGATGTGCCAGGAACTCCACCGCATGATTTAAAGCTGAAGGTTTTGTCGATCATAATCATACGTTGCGGAATCTGAATCATCCGCAATTGTGCAACGGTACGCGATTGTCCGTCAAGAAACTGATGAGCAATGTGATTCAAGCGACGATCATCAAGGGCAAATTCAAAGGACAGGAAGTCCTTATCCCACGAATTCCAATTATTCCAACACTGATCTTCCATTCCATTTCAAGCGGATTCAGCTACCCGTTCGATTGGCTTTTGCGGTAACAAACAATAAATCGCAAGGCCAAACGTTGGAAGTCTGTGGGATTAATCTTGAATTTCCCTGTTTTTCGCACTATCAGCTGTACGTTGTCCCTTCGCGTGTTGACAAACCGTCTTCGTTGTACATACTGCAGTGGTATACTGACCCGCGCTTGACATTGGTTTAAGATTGTTCTAGTTTGAATTCCGGAGCAAAGAGGGAAATGATATAAGGAAGGCAGCCGTCGAACTGGGCGCACTTTGCTTATCGTTTGCGGTGCAAGTTAATCCCCGGCTTAGTTTCGAGTAATGTTTTTTGAAGTCATTACTCATTTCATTAGTAAAGCTAAGATTACATGGCCAGTTTTTTTAGTCATTTAAATGGCGCTGTCACGTCAGGAAAAAATGTCGCAGTAGAGCGACATTTAAGCTACGATTCTTCATTGGAAAAATGGCGATTACACGAAATGACTATCATCGTCATTTGTGGCCCGAAATCAAATGACGGACACTGTGAGTCATTTAGAATTTGCCGTTGGGATGCCATTTAAATGACACAACAGCCAAAAATTTTAATAAAATTTTAAATTTTTCCTAGTCATTTGAATGACGCCGAAAATGTTATCCCAAAACTGGCAAGGTAAAGATAAGACCAAATGAGATATTTCTTGGAATTTTGAAGAATTCGGACTTAAAGCATGTTTGGTCATTTATGGGTTATTTCGAAATTTGCTATACATTTAAAAAACAATAGTTCTGTTTAACAGTAAGCAGCAGCATTTTATCAACAGTTTTGTTTGCATACATTTAGTAGCGATTTTCAAAATATTTGTCCAATCAATTGATCTTTTTTAAAACATAATTTAAAACGCTCTTTTATTATCATATCCTGTATTTATTATTTTACTGATGTATTTATTTTCCTTTTCCGAAAAAAACATTAATCCATTGACGTTAATTTAATCTTACTAATTTTATAACAATGTAGTAGCTTTTTCTATTTTGGAATCGTTCAAAATTAATTTTCATTATATTTTAAATAAATCTATTTTAACTAAATTAAAAAAACCGATTACTTAAACACAATATTTAATTTAAATTCGTAACACATTTGGAAATGACCAAAGACTCCCAGACTGATGGGTATATAGCATTTTAATTTAAATATTTTCAAAACAGGAACGAATATTGTATATTTTTATACAGCGGCATGCTGTAGTTGAATTTTCTATCTTTAAAAAATTACTTAGACTGGTAATCGCCCTACGCGAATAAATTTACTGTCCTCTAATTATATACAGAAACAATTTTCAACCCATTTCCAAAGTTCTACCAAATCACTGAGCTGTTTTGAAAACTATTATTAAAACCTTAACGAACACAAAATTTGTTCTTACCTTTTAAAATCAAAGCCAACAGCACAAGTCTCTTGATATATTGCATCGGCGTCATTGTTGTTCCTTTTTTATATCTTATACAATTCTGTTAAATATTTAGCTTAATGTTTTCACAAAATAACATTTTTAAATCGATTTTTTTTTATCAGCACTTTTCTCAAAATGTATTATAAAAATAATTCAAGGTAGATACTTTCTAAAATAAATTTTAACAGCCAATATTAAACCCTTTAATTCACTCTTTATTTTGCAGATAAAAGTTTATTGAACTTGTTGAGCACTGAGCTATGATCCGATAACTAAACTTGAATCTGAATTTGTGAATTCTTTTATAGGTTCAACAGCAACAGCTCGTGGTACAAAACTGCGAGCAGCTTCAGCCAATGATTGTCTCATTGGATGCCTTGCACCCACCCCATCAAAAGCACACCTGTTGGATATAAGATATTCACCTAAACATTCGTCAAACAAAAAAGGACGATACCGATGTGAGATAATCATTCATACCTGTTATCATGTTGTGCGAATCGCAGCGACATGCGTAGAAGGAATAAAACTCTATTGATGGCAACACTGGAAAGGTGGTATCGCATCCGACGAGAGGTGAAATAGTTACTAGTATGGTGTCTTCGGTTTGTATATGATTTTCTATTTTTTCTTTAACTGTTAGCTGTTAAGGGTGTCAAAAGAGTTTTAGCCGTTTTATTCAAAAATGCTTTATCAGTGGGTTACTGCGGTTTTCGAATTTTGTGTGACCGACTTAAACCAAGTTATGTTGGATCCTATTCAAGTCAATGCCTAAAGTATTTTAAATGACGCTTTCACTGCTTGCTAAACCACTGCCTTAACGTCCAAAGTAGATCACAAAAAATGTTTACCTACACGATTCCAGTAGAAAACAAAGCAATTTCCATAAGCGAAATTTTTAAAAGACTTTCATGCTAATGGATGAGTTTGAACGAAAACTCTCGAAGGAAGCCGTAAAAATCTCAGTTTACGGCTTAAGTTGTTTATTATGACGCCGACGCCTTTTGCCAGATATCGAAAGAATTTAGACGATAATGGAAACATTAACACTCATCTCCTAATGGAGGGTGAATATCCTAAGAGAAGTGCAGGTTAACCTTTGCAGTATTTTAAAATTAAAGATTTACGATTTAACCCATTCGATGATGCCGTTCTTTAAACTCATCTGAGTTTGTATAGCACGTGCCAAGCGAATAAATATCGTAGGTATGCAGGGTAGGTATAAGAATGGAGTTCAGCCCATAATGGACATTAAACATGACAGATATGGATATCCGATAAATATACGAGAGTATATTTAGTATTACCTGTCAGTAATAGTCATTAAAAGCTTCTCAATTGTAGGTTAGTTTTATAATAAGTCGTCTGTAGTCTTTCCTCCTGAGAGTCGTCAAGAATGCTTGCCCGAAAATCACTAACCGCATTTATTTCGTCTACACTTGGATGTGGATCTAATGAGAGATTCAATAATAATTATTGAAAAAAAAAACGGCTAAAAAAGAAACAGGCAGCCGAAATGGGGTTTAAGGACCTTAGACGTCTATTATATGTCCTGAGCATTGTGCACAAAGTTCATTGGATACCTATGAATCTTCTTTTTCGTGATTTCATAAAAAAAAAAAATATTGTTTGTTGCCAAAATCACACAACATTTTAATAAATAAGGTAGACGAAGCTATTCAGCAATTCAATCAATAAATTTTTTTTTGTTTTTATAATTCACTAGTGCTCTAGAGGTTTTTTTGTAATTGTTTGTTTGGCGTCCTAATATGCATGGAATGGCCTTTGAACTAAAAATGCAACACAGTCCAATTTAAATGAATCCTTCAAACTCAAAAGAAAAAACTCCAGTTTTTTATATGTTGGGCACATAAAAATGCTATATATTCGTATATTTTCGATAACCTTAAATATTTGTTACCATATTCGCCTAAATCTAACAACACTTACAAGCTACACTACACATACTTAACTTGCTATGAATACAATATTATGTATGTAGACCTTATTCGCCTACGTGTGATAAAATGTAAAGAATGTTTCACTTTATTGAGATTATTGGGTTAATCAAAATATTATCACAGTTTTTCACGAGATGTTATACGACTTGCTATAGCAGCATGCCCATTAATGCACAAACGTTTCCCTTAACTCGTGCTCGGACATCAGGTTGATGTTCTTCTTTTTACCCCTAAAATGTTCGGAAATCTCAAATAAAGTCTTGCCCTTTGTCTCGGGCAGAAAGAAGTACACATATGCAATGGCCAATATCGAAGCTATGCCATAAAAGGCGAAAACATTCTCCTTTCCCATTTTTGTCACCATGGTCGGGTACAGCTTCACATTGAGAAAGGACAACGCGTAGTTGCAACAAATCGTAATTCCTGCTGCTGTACCCCGCATTCTTTGCGGGAATACCTCTCCTATCATCGAGAACGGCAGTGTCATCAGTCCAAAAGTGCTGGTAAAGATGTACATGCATATGCATACGACTGGCAGTTGGGGTAGAGTGCCTATCACCGGGAACCAAATGGAAGCAGCCAGCAATAGCATACAGATACCCATGCCAAGTCCGGAAAACATTGCTGGTGGGCGACGTCCCCAACTGTCCAATATGAAGCCAACCACAAACGTGGTCGGTACTCGAACAAAGCCAACCAACATCGCACACAGTATTGGATCGATGGTGACACCGGCTTCAATGGATATTTGCGCTGCATAAACGACAACAACAAAAATGCCGGCGAACTGTTGGCAGGCAAAGAACCCTATCATAATGAGGAGGGGCTTGTAGACCTCAGGCGCTTGGATCGCTTCCCAGAAGTGTGGCGTATGCTCGCCCTCGGACAGGGCCAGTGACTTTTGTAGTTTACTGAACTCCTGTTCGAATTCCTCGCCTTGATCTGGAATGAGTTTTGTTAATGTGGCAATGGAGTCGGCAATTATTGGCGAATGAGGTTACCTTTGTCTCCGAGACCTCGAAAGAACTTGAGCGATTTCTTTGACTCCTCTATACGATCTTTGACCAGCAGCCAGTTGGGTGATTCGGGTATCAGAAAGGTCAGGCTAAAGGTGAATACTGAGAAGCCACAGGCTATTTGAGCAATTAAACGCCAGTCACCCTGTGGGTGTAAGATGTCAAAAATAATTAACCAAAAGAATTTGTCACCAGCCGATTAGAGAAACTTACCCTTATGATATACCCCAGGGTGTAGATCGCAAAAATCCCGGATGCTGTTGCAATCGGTGAGCCGAGTGTGAGACGTCCCCGCAAGTCTGGGTGGCATATCTCGGCAGAGTACACACACACTGGCGAGCTGGAGAGGCCTGTTGCTACGCCTGCAAATGAACGATTATACTTTAGGGGTTGACAAAGAGTGCGCTCTCTTACCAATGATAAAGCGTGCGATTATCACTTGAATGAATATTGCAGCCCGGTCGGTGTAGTAAGTGCTGCCCATCAGGCCCCATGACACAATAGCGGTTATGTTGATGAGGAATATGGTCCTTTTGCGGCCCAGTCTATCGAGGAGATATGCGCTGAGTAGGCCACCCAGTGGGCAGGCAATTGCATTGATGGAAGCTGGATTGAGGGATTAGAATGACGGTTATCTGCATGTATTAAATTTACTTACCAAACCAGGAAGCTTCACCCTCACTCAGGTGAAATGGTTCATTTTGATCTGTTAGCTGTTGTAGCGTTACGGCTGGATAGCCCAGGCCCATTGCAGGTGCCATTAGACTGAGATTGGCCGTGACCACGATGAGAAACTGTGGAAGGCAAATAAATTAAGTTTTTATGCTCTTATATGGTTTTATATTTTGTTTTTATTTTTATTTATATTTTTTGTAAAAGGGAATTTCAAATCTTGCAGCACTGAGGCTGTCCGGTGTGTCCACTTCGGTGTTGTGGTGCAGAGCAACCTTTTGTTATAATGTTGCTTGAATACCCTTTAAAATCAATTATTTTCAGAACTATTATAAAATAACATATTACTTATTTATTATCTTTAAAATTTGTAGATAAAGGACGTCTCCTGCTGCAAAGAAAAGCACTATGTGCCTTTGTATAAAAATTGAGGATGCTTCTAATAGCACACAGATAGCTTTGTCGAACAGAGGCATAGACAGTCCTATGAACTTTTGTGGACATTTTGCAACAAATTTTCGTATATTGCCAAAAGGGGTAAAAGGAATAAAAGGTGGCCAAAGTTTGTATGGAAAAATTCTTATTGTTCATCTGATCGACTTCAAACTGGGTTTGACTTTATATAAGAAGTACTTCACTGATTTTGGAAATTTTTTTTGTTACGAGAGTTATTTTATTAGCAACGGGCAAAGTCCGTTTTTATGGGGAAAATATTTTTGTTCATCCTATCGAGCGCGTAGCAAAGCACGCTAGCTAATTCCGTAACGGCGACGAAGCCGCGAAAAAATGCTAGTACGCTATATCTATAAACTCAGAAAAAAAAGTACGTAATTTGGTCTGTGATACTTGAGTTATAAGCCGCTTAATATAGAAACAATCAAAAACGTTTAGTTTTGTAATAAATGTAAGAATAGGTTAGGTTAGGTTAGAGTGGCAGGCCGCATTGAGTATGCAGCCTCACTTAGGCCAGAGTAGGCCCATTGTCTCCCAATAATGCAGTGTCCCATGATGACACCTACTAATGTGCTTACATTGGATCATTTTTGTTCTACAAGATCGTTGAAGCGTTTAAAATCCAGCATGGGCCAGATCTGTTTCGTGATGGAGCACGTGGCGCAATTTGACCACCTTCGATTAGTGGCGCTTATCGCATTCTGTTTAATAAAAAGTTTACACGTAGTGAGAGGCATATAGCGATTATCCTTTTCCAGTAGAATCGACAAGGTTGTGCAATGCCTAGCGAGTTCGTCGGCCCTGCAATTCCCCGGTATGTCCCTGTGGCCCGGCACCTATATAAGGTGAATGTTGAATTGTTCCGCCATCTCGTTAAAAGACAAGCGACAATTGAGGGCGGTTTTGGACATGAAGATGACCGAATACAGGGATTTAATCGCGGCTTGACTATCGGTAAAAATCACGATATCCCTAGCGGATATTATATTATACCGTAGCCACGACAGGGCCTCTTTAATTGCCATGATTTCCGCCTGGAACACGCTACAGTGATTAGGAAGACGGAATGAGATTATACAATCTAAATCCTGGGAGAAAACACCCCCCCCCCCTACTCCTGTCTCCGGTTTGGACCCATCTGTATAGAAGCAGAATTAGGATAAAGAGTGGAAAAAAAAACAAAATTATTAAATTTTCAGGAAAGTAGTCTCAGTTGCATATCTATAGAAAAAAGTGCTTAATTGCAATGGAGTCGCTAATTCTAAACAGCTATGTTTTAGGCTGACATAACTGGGGAGCCAACATTTTTTTGCTAGTCAGTCGACGTAGGTATATTAGATTTACTTCTCCAAAAGGTCGCCAAATCAACAGATATTGTCGAAAATATTCTATCAAAAGCACAAAGTCCTTTTAAATCCATAAAATGTTCCACCCAGTTACTGATACGACCTTGGGCTCACAGGCGTTAGGCAATAACGCCCAAAGAAATAATGCCCAAATCAATTCGGAAATAACGCCCTAAAAAAACTCGTACAAAACTGCTAAACACTTTTTTGTCATTTTGGGTGTTATTTCCTTTCCAGGGTTCATTTTTTGACAAGCAGTAAAGCCCAAAATGCATAGTAAAGGGAAATGCATAAACAGTGGAATAAGTATGGGGGGCCTTAGGTTTTCTGTTGGATTTTGGAGTAGATGGGATCTGAAAGTAACCCCAAGCAAAGGGCTTGCAGGAGGGTAAACATGCCCTCCCATACGTAATAAACTGCAAATTATTCTTGGTCTTTATTTCCATCTTGTTGTTTATTTTCGGGCGTTATTTCCAAATCGATTTGGGCGCTATTTCCTTGGGCGTTATTGCCTAAAGGACTATTCACATGGGAGCGAACGAACGAATTGATGAAATGCGAATAAACCACTTTTTATGCATTTATAAACAGAGAATTCCACATTTTATTATTCCAAGATATCCTCCTCTTGGAATAAGGTTAAGTTCGAACGAATTTTTTATTCGCTACTTTTGATGGTATAATTAATTATGCTCATCTTGGAGTAGTAAAATGTGCAATTTTCTGTTTATAAATGCACAAAAAGTGGTTTGTTCGCATTTCATCAATTCGTTCGTTTGCTCCCATGTGTATGGTCCTTAACGCCGTGCTCACAGTTAAACACTGCATCATCCTCGAAACATGATAAATACAAAGAAAACCGCACTCAGTCTATTATTCATCTACTTTCTGAGCGTTTGATTGATACTGCATAATGGATTGTGCATCAATTTAGTCAAAATAAGTAAATAGCTGTCCGACGCAGTCGAAACGTTTATTTTCTTTCAAAACATCGAAACGTTTTTGGACAGCTTGTGCTGCATTTCGATATCACTTTTCCCTACTAAGTAAACACTTGGCCAGAAATAATAAACTTCAAAGTACGTACCTATGAGTATAAGTACTTCAAAGCATTTTTCTGGCGATTTGTATATTTTCACAAGTTACAATAACTTACATTTGTTGTCCTTCAATTGATCATTGGATGGGTATGTATGCTTCCAAATTTTGATTCCTCTTATCTGATGTCTATTTTTATTTTTAATCAATCAAAGCCAATACACGCCGGAAACATTAATAACCGAAATAAAATAAAACAGCGCCGAGCGATTTGCGTGTACCAAGTTAGTGATTTGAATGAAAAATTAAATAAATTCCCGTGACCAACCGCATCAATATAACACCAAACAGGCACCGCATGCAGTCCGTTCCGTAGGGGAAAAGTTTTCTAATTTATTTAAACAACATCTTGTTTAGTGGTGTCAAATTGAATTGATATAGTCAATTGTTTTGAATTAGTTGCAACTTTAGCAAGTTAGTTCTTAGAGTCATTGGGGATAACTGGAAGATGCATGCGCGTGTCATATTTCATGGATATCACACATATTTACAGACTTACCTGTCGAAACATTGCTACGGGCCGTAATCCCAAGGGTGTAGGCTCCTTCTCCTGCTTGTGCTTGATCTCGATGGGAATCTCTGTGTGGTGGAAGATAGGTCGGTTGGGATGCAATTCTTCGGTCTCGGTGTATAGATTCTTTAAAGCCATGGTGGCTTTGAGGTGATTAAATGTGTGTGTTGGTCAAAACGTCTACTGGAAGTAAAATAGAAAATACGAAATCTTTAAGAGTGCATTAAAGTGTTCTGCGGTCATACCTCTTCAAGGAGGCAAATGCAAGTATCCAGATTATTTTACAGATGCCTCTAGAAATGTCTACCTTGCATAACACTAGGGGACACACAGAAAAATTAATTTCACTTATTTTATTTAGAGAACAACCACCGGTTGGCTTGAGTTCTATTTTTAATGTTCCTTAGGGACATTTCGTGAAAACCGATTTATTTATGGATGTTATCATATTCTTATCGCACGTAACATGTACGAATGATACTACCTTCGATCTTTGCTCAATGAAGACTGATGATAGTCGGAGGATTTTTCGCCAACTAAAATAGCTAGTTCACCACGAAAAATAAAAGAAAATAAATTCGCAAATTCTCTTTCTACTTGAACTTGAATCAATTCGAGAATACAAATCGATTGTATCTTGTATCTATAATGAGAAGAGAACACGAAATCGATTTCAAGTTCATTTAGCTTTCAACATATAGGTATTCAGATTGATCGAGGAGCTTTGGTTAGACACTAAAATATTGGTGAAGTACTTCGGGAGCTGACATCTGTCTATATACATGCCTCGGGTTGTTGTTATATCTTCTTATGTCAAGTGCTTCATTCATAAGTATTTACCTTTGGAGAGGTGCAAATAATGTGGTACTTGTATGATTACTGCTGTAAGTTGATATTGTTATCATTGGCGCGGCGCTTTGATTTCAGCATTCATTATTCTATTCTGTTAATATCATCATAAAAGGTATTCAGAAATGACCAATATCTATAGGTCGAGAGCACATATTTTTTTAGCCCCAAGCAATAAATCCTATGAGAGAAGGAAGACCAGTCAACAAATTTTATTATAGTCTTTCACAAAGCACCAAACAAGAGTGGTTCAGTTAAAGACCAGCAAGCAAGGCTGTAGTGACGTTTGCCTATACAGTCATTTATAAATGATACGTTATTGTAAGAACTTCACAAACGTACAGGTGCTTTCGGGATCATGAATATTTTGAACCACCGACGCTTCAGATTTTAGTTGAAGCTTTTTCCAGACTAAATGACAGTTTCCATATCCCCATCAGAATATATACATTCTCAGAGAAGGCTTTACAGTAGGTATATTCGAAGGGAATTTAAAATGGTAAAAGAAAATATGTATTCATAGTCTTAGATTACACGGCCATTTTTTTGAGTCATTTAAATGCCGCTGTAACGTCAGGAAAAAATGTCGCATTAGAGCGGCATTTAAGCTACGATTCGTCATTGAAAAAATGGCGATCAAACGAAAGAACTGTCATCGTCATTTGTGTCCCGAAATCAAATGACGGACACTGCGAGTCATTTAGAAATTTCCGTTGGGATGTCATTGTCCTAGGCGTCACTGAAGAGCGATCACACGGCCATTTTTTTCCGCCATTTAATTGGCACTTAATTCATGACATTTGGTGCGCCATTTTCCTAGTCATTTAAATGACGCTGCCAAAAATGGCGATCACACAGAGCGACATTTAAATGACTGCTTTGTGACGGGATTTTTACGTCAGAGCGCCATTTAAATGACTTGAAAAAATGGCCGTGTAATCGTAGCTTTAGTTCTGAAAACAATAGGTGTCTGATTTGGGATTGTCTTCAAAACATTAAGACACTTGACACACTAACCCACCTGATTTGAATGGCAGGACCCACATTTAATGTTTGGAGCATTGGATAGGATATTGCTGATACTCGCTCAAAGAGTTACATACAAAACTGCAGAATGATGAATGAGCTCCTAAATACATACATAACTTCACTGCAAGCCTTTTGACTGATTTTTTGAAGATCTGAATACATTTTGAAATCGTAATCGTAGTAACATCCCCTCTACTGAGTTGTAGAGGAGCGATGATGGCTGAAAATCAACCCAAAACGCTGCCAGGAACAGGAATATCAGAAGACGAAGTACTCGTATGTCAATGAATTTGTGTTACTTAAGTTTTCCCTGCTTCCATATGCCATTGGAAACAAGTGAATCATTTATGAGGTTAGAGAAACACATCATTGATCGAAGCAGAGTCAAAGTGGTTGCGTGTTCGTTTTTCATTTGCATTACTCATCCTATAGATGTCAGTCTGTTTCACAACCTTATCTGACTTTACGATTTGCATTAATCAGTTGAAGGCCATCCTTGCTTCGTATTTTCTTCTTTCTGAGACACAATGTGATTTGATTCATTTTTCTCCCACCACCAATGATCTAATGACATTATTTTCCATTTTCTATGCCAATCGCCATCGCCTGATAACAGTATTGAGCTCATTAGGGCAATAATACCACAAAAGAATAAAAATATTATTCAAAGTGAATTGCTATATCACTTGTAGAGTTATAGGTAGATATGTATTGTATAGGTGCACCCCAGCTGCTATGTATCTGAAAAAAATCAGTCGATGATGTTGTGATTGTGAATGGCCGGGTTGTACATTTTATGTTCTTTCGCTTTTGTTATTATAAACTAAAATCAAATAGAATGCGTGTTTCGATCAAGTGGCCCGATAAGGGTATATGCAAATATTTACAAAAATAAGCAACTTGGGGGGGCATTCAAATGATTGTTGTCAATAAAGTTAGCACAAAAAAAAAATACACGCTCTTATCGCCACCAGCAGCAACTTCACATTACACAACTAACACGAATATTGTGCTTTGTGACGTCAGCAACCACGGCTATAGTCGCAGCGGAAGAACAACAGCAGATTATTTTTCTGCACCAACGACTTCAGTGGTTGCTCTTTGGATTAGTACCTCTTGCTCTTAGTCGGTGTCCAATTTCCTGTGTAAGTCGCCTTTCGGCTGCTTTGATGCGTTCACACCTTGTGCTAAGTGCACATCCTAATGGCCATGAAAATCGAATTAAATCCTTTGTCTGCGCAGATGATTCGAAAGAGCGAATTCACTTCCTAAGTCAGGATATTAATTGGGATGCATTCGTGTAAGGCTGAGTGCGGTGATACTGCGACCAAAAGACGCGTAGCTGCGTTTGGCGTCTGTGAATTTAGCTGGTTGTGTTGTGGGTGTAGGAAGGATGTTTGGCCTTGGCGGGATAGATGTCGTATTAGTTTTCAAGTAGATTGGAGAATGGGAGTGGATTCATTTCCGTTAAATGGAAAATATGCCAAGCAGTATATTTATAAATTCAATTTCGACGAAACGGTTAAAAGCATAAGTGTTAAATGCATACTTAAACCCTACCGACCGACCCGTTGTATGTATGTTTCACAAATAACATACATCAGTGTCAAGGTCATCCAAAAAGCTATCCGGTTGTAATCAAACGGAAGACCAAAATCAATTTCTCTAGGCAATTCAATATGACAGATTCTGATTGATATAATCATCAGAGTCAATATATGATAGACACGATGACGCAATTTTTGAATTCCCTTTGGACATTTGCATAAATGATTGATGTGGACACATTGTTCAAATATTGCTCGAAAAAGTATCTAAGCACTAGTCTGATGAGGTTTGTCATTGATACCTAGATATGGGTTAACTTAAAATTGTGGGTCAGTTGAATAGTTTATTTCAAGCCTAATTGTATAATGGGGACATGTGAATAACAAAGTAAATATTTATGTGGCAATATCAATGACACATTATCAAAATTTGGCGCCATTCTAAAGTAGACACGTCATTAACAGAACGTAGCTATCTTGATACGACCAACATAGGAAACTCTAACAGCGTCTAAAGCGCTATATAGTATTTGATAGTATTGACTTTACTCTTGAATTTTTTAAAATGGAAACTATATGTGAATAAGTAGCTATTCTTGTGGCAAAGCTTTGTCTTGCAACAAAATGTGTTTCATGAAGATGAAGTCCTTTCAAATGTTTGCGGACAACGAGCGGATGAGTTTTTTAGTAGGGTTATCGCCTGTCATTGATGTTTTCAAAATAGGTTAGAAAGTGAGTCAAAAGTCAGAGATTTTCACGAGAATATCTTTAAGTGCGGAAAAAGAGTATGTACCCATCTGAACGAAAATCACGTTAGGTGACATTTAAATTACTGACGAACGATTTTATTGGGTTTTATACACTATAAGCACTGTTTAAGTTAGAAGTCCTTCGGACTACTGAGTCTCAGTTTTAAACCTTCGAAAAAGCACAAATTACAGTTTAAAGTTTTAAACACTGCACTACTTTTCGTAAAAGTGTTACCAATATCCGAAAGTATAACTGTCCAGAAAAATCATATGTCAATGTAACCGTTCGGGTAAAGCATAAAAATGTAGATTAAGGAGGTCATGGCATAGTCACTTAATTTTTTTTCGCAATGCTGAGGAGACGAATTCCTCCTACCCGATTGTTAGACCCATATTAATCTACATACCAGTTTTCGGTCTTGTAGTTATAGCTCAATTAGCGCAAGTGGTATACCTAGTCGCTTTGTCAATTAACAAATATGTAGAAATGCAATTTCATTTCGTGACAGATTATAACAAAAATGTCTTTAAAAAGTAATTTTTATATTCACTAGCCATGCCCGCCGGTTTCTTTTCTGTTTATCGCACTGCCTTTTTGTAAACAATAGGGCCATGTTAATTTTTTTTTGTGGGCGCAAGTATAAGCAAATTCCGACTGCAGCTCACACGCGAACATATAGCTGTCCAATTGAAAAACATGGCTGTCGGAGGTCAACTCCAGCATTAGTTCCGATTTCCGAAGATAGTCTCCCGTTTGCGCTTCCCCCATCCTCTCCCTAAGTACCTACTGATCCGTAGGATGTAGCCATCAGTGCAATGTTGAAAGAATTTTTAAAATCGGCGAAATAGTTTTGCACTAGTCCCTACCACACCTTTCCCTACCCGTCGCATTTGGCTAAATAAGATCTATTTTCAATTTATTATATCTCACCCTCTGGGTGGACCAGAAAGATGAATGTTAGCTAAGAATACTCGGTGAAGTATTGTCTAACAACTAAAAGCATATCTTCAATTGACATACATAGATTTATGAGTATAATGGCAAATTGAGCTTAGTAAGGTCGAAGTAGGGAAGTTTGCAGCCCCTTTTTTTTAACCCTTATGGAACGAATTTTGAAAAACGGTGAACGGGGCATGTAATAATTTTTACCTAAATATCAACATACAAACTTTCAAGTACATACGGCTAACGGTTGTTAAGACCCCCTTACTCCCCTCCACCCCTTTACTCCTCATCACTTCACAACCCACCCTACGGCCTAATTGGACCGCACATCTATAAATCAGAAAAAAATCATGAAAATTGAACGAATGGTTGTCGAGTTATGGAGAAACGAACAGACGTACGTTGCATTTTATAAAGTAGTATGGATAGAAATGACTGTCAGAATTCAAAGTATATAATAAAAACCTTTTTAAAGGAAACTGATGATAAATTAGTGGTGTAATTTGAAATACATATAGCTACCAAAAGTGACTGTGTCTAAATGTTGTTAATTAAGTTTTCTCAGAAATAATTTTTAAACTAAAATTCGACAATAATTTCTGAACAGAATTTGTCAGAGTTTCTCGCTTTCCATTCTATTTCTTAGTTATATCTTCTTGTACATTCACTGATGGTTCAAAAATGGAAAAGGCAATGGGAGTAAAAATCTTCGCAGACTGGGTAAATTTTCCAGTACCCTAGAAAGAGTAATCCATGTACCTAAACCATGCAATTTTTAAGAGCCGATCTGATGGTAAGCTATTGTCAACTTATGTTCTACTAGCTGGACCCGTGCTCGCCTTGCCCGCTCGCACAAAATTATATTTGGTTCATTTAAAATTACACTTTTGAGTGTTTCATTGAAATCTGTCCAGTAGTTTTCGCGCTTTTAGGAGAAAAAGAAAATTCCTCCCTCTCCTAGATCTTGCTACTTATTTGTAATACTGAATTGCCTTTCGTTTGTTTCCCTCTTCCTATATGGAATCCAAGGAACTACCTACCCCAAACCTACCCTGTTACCATACCACATATCGAATGAAATTCTGAAATAAAACCTGTTACATACAATCATAATATACATACCTACATAATATACAACTGACCATAGCACTCACTGCGAAAACAAATCAACCCTTATCGAATGTGTAAGTAGTATACGTATGCTAGTCTTGTTTTGTTTTTGTTTGACGATCGCAAAAGTACAAACATCCATTCGTAGCAAGGTATATGTGAATGTATATATTTTCACTTCAAAAAATACATTTTGGCTAAAAACTGTTCCTAAGGACATGGCTATAAACGACATAGCCTATAGCAGTCTCACAGTCTTAAGGAACATTTAAAAAAAGTTTCATCGAAATCTGTCGAGTAGTTTTCGAGTTTTTAGCTGACAAAGAAAATGCCTACAGTTTTATTATATGTAAGGATTACATACGAATATTGTAAAAGAATATAAATTCTATTCACCAAAAGCAACAGATTCATTAGCTAGATATTTAAAACAATTTTTTGTATAATTATATAGAAAATAGTTTTTTTTTTTGCATTAAAACTATAGCATTTGCGATTCTATAAATTCGCTTAAATTTCAGCAATTTTTAGAAATTTCATTACATTCAAATAAGTACTTTATTAACCATTATTTCCTTTTAATTTATTTAGTACCAGCGATGCCAACCTAGCCCAATTGTGAAATTCTAGCACTGTTTCATTCGATCTAGCACTGTAAATTGACCTTTTAGCACTGTGTTTAATTTATATTTTCAAGCATTACGCATTGAATTATTGCTATAAAATGGTTTCTCTGTGAAAATTTAGTTAATTATTTAAAACTAAAATTTAGTTTCAGTATTTTGTACATCAAAAACGTCAAAACAGTGTATAATACTAAAGTCGTTTGGTCTGGCCCTGAACTAGCCCTGTAATCACATTTCTGGCTCTAAATCACATTTTTGAGTTGGCATCGCTGTTAGTACACTCAATAGAAGTTCTGTTCTTAGATAACTAAATTTGGATGCCAGGCCCATATTGAATTGTAATTGGCCACATGTGCTTGATCATAAAATGTTTCAATATATGTACATATATGTACCTACTTCGTGAATAAATAAACTATCGTAAAAATAAACTATATAAAAAATTAATTAGCGGAATATGACATTACCTTACCTATGCGTATATGCCTATAGGTTCTCACAAATTTAATTTTCATTCTGTGGGAATTTTTATTTTTGAAACGAATGCCAAGAGACTTATTAGACTTTTTCAGGTCAGTTATACTCTCGGATGTTTTTCAATCGTTTGTAAGAGGTGAATCATTGGAATACACATTTTAGATGTAATTTTAATTTGTCCGCAGGTTTAACCTAACCAATCATTTTTAATTTAACACTTTCAATAGCACCGATCACGACCTCAAACTGCTTAGTAAGTAGGGACATACCTCGATTGCTGTCATAAATACATTTTTAATCAATATCCTTCTTTCATCCACATTAAAGGCTTCCACATACCACCGCGATAACGATAACGATAGCGATGGCGATAACCACTAAACACACCAGCACCATAGCGATGGAAGTCTTCTTCTCAGTTTTTTGTTACTTTCTATTTATATTCTTGTACAGCAGCTCTGATGAAAAAGAAATTCTATTGCTGCTTCCTTTAGCGGACACATAAGACAATAAGAAAATGTTATCATATGCTTGTACTCAATTTCAGCTTATTTTAAATTATGTTACAGCATAAAATCAATTTAAGTCGAGATAGTCGAGGAACATTTTCAATCAATGGTCTGCCTATCCATTAAGTGGATCATATGTTGCTCAAGTGGACCTTCCATAACTCCCGATTCTCGGCCATCGACAATTTAGCTTTGATACCAAGTTCAGTCATCAATATTTCCTATTATGGTAACAGAATGGCCAAGCTGCCTCAAAATTGACAAAGTCTGGCCAATCCTTCAGGAAAACTCTGATGAATAACACCCCGAAATACTTAATCTTCTCGGCGTTAGGTCTTATCACCCAAAACCATAAAGCCCAAATTGTTGTTGTAAAATTTGCGTAAATTTGGGTGATGTGACATTAACGGCATTATTTTTGCTATCTAACGCCCATAAAATGCATAACGCCCAAAAACAAACAACAAAATGTAAATAAAGGCCAAAAAGAATTTGCAGTTTAATACTGCAACCCCCCTGCTTTGGTTTACTGTTAGATTTGGGGTGTATGCGTTACTTTGGGCGATATGTCATTCTATTTCGGCTTTGCGACGCTTCATTCCTTTAAATTTTGGGCGATGTGATGGTTTTTGGGCGATATGACATTTTTCAATTCGGACTTTATGGTTTTCTCCACTAACATGCAGAGTGAATATTGAACAGGGGTTCTGGAGACGACCATCACTTCCGATTTATTAACGTTTACTTTCATCTCAGCTTCAATACAAACGGCTTCAAACTGATCGAGTGCGAGTTGAAGTTCAGTCAGACTTATCCTTAGATAGAATGATAAAATGCTACATGCAGCGAGAGACGCGTTCAATTGCAATCTATTGCGACTATGACCGATGCCTGATTATATCGTACTCGGTGTAGGTGAATAAAACTTGAATACACGTGGATATATCGCTATAGCTATCGCAATCGCTATCGTGTTGGTGGGTGCGATTATTGCATTATTAATGCGCACCTACGAGTATACGTTACGTACCACCACTACTCTTTAATGACGGTCAGTTGTAGCAATATTTCATATCTAGTAGCTTTGAAAAACTGTTAGAAAATTCATCAAGGGATTAAAATAATAAATCTTAAAATGTGCTAGCACTTAGGTACAACAGCAATTTTTTTCTGACATAATAAATTTAATTTTTAAAACATGTCACTAGTTGCCATACCCATATATCGTCATTGCATTACAATTTGCGGTAGCATGCAGGATCACGTGTTTTGTTCCTGCAAGGCAGTGTACAAGAAAACAATTAAGTAATCCAATTGCCCTTAGAAGGATTACCGGAAGCAATAGTCAGCAGTGAAGAGCTTAATAATCACTCTATACCTATGCGGCATGTGCCATAGAAAAGGAACAAATATAGGCGAAGTAGGTAGTTGTTATTATAAAAAAAAAACGCTTCATAAAATGTTATTATACACAAGTTGCACGCAGTGTTTTATCCTTTTTTTTCGTCCAGTTATTTTCCGTTAAATAACTTTTCAGATGACTTGTACAGCAGATTTCTAAAAAAAAAAAAACTTAACAAAGCCCTTTGGTACCTTCAACCGTATAACATATTGTGCTATGTTATAAATTCGCTTATTGAATGTCAATTTACACTTTACACACTTTAAGGATGTTGTGCCAATTAAGAATAATTGTAAAATGGAAGTTGAGAAATGTATAGTCCGCAAAGAACGCATTGCGAAACTTGGTAATACATACGCTGAGTATGGAATCGTAATTTGTTATTTACTCGTCGTTTTAGATTTGATTAGGTCTATGAAGGATTCTGTGCTAGAAATAACACTTTGCGGATTCGACGATCCAAAATATTCTTTTCCGTGAATATTTCCCCCGGCGGATTCCACGATAGGGGTGAATAAAGAAGCTGTCTTTCAATAATTCGACCGACCATCAAAATTAAAAAAACTAGATACACATTTTTTTCATAGCACAGGTCTGCTCTGTTGTCAAATCGAAAGAGTGGTCATTTGCACGAACGAAAACAACAGCAACAGGGGAAAAACCATGTCAATCGCTACATGCATGACACTGTATAAAATTGTGCACTATCATGCGTGGGACATTCAATCTGTGACATGCCTATTGTCGGAAAAAGTTAACAGCATTGACAAGGGAATGATACAATTATTCAAATCCAGTCATTCAAGTCATGTCAATCGCGTCACGCGACATATTTTTTTTACCAAAAACATTAAGACAAATTTGCCAATTTATATTTAAACCTCATAGCAGTAAAGAACGCTATAATCAACGTATACCAAAATATGTCAAACAAATGAGGAAAAATTTCGAAGGACAATCAAGATCATCAGAAACAATTTCAACGGTATGAGAATGGGCCCCCAACATTTTAAACACTGCACAAATTGTTCCATAAAAATGTTGTCCTTGTTTTTTGTTCTATCGCTCAACCGACTGCCTTTAAAGCTTTTGCAATAAAGGCATCATATTTCGTGCAAATTAGGGTAACGAATGTCATGTGGTAATTAAGTTCACCAAAAAGGGACGACATTCATTTTTCACATAAAAAAGCTCCACGTCCACGTAGTAAATCATCGTATCTTTTTAAATTAAATTTTCCAAAAAAAAAAAAAAAAAACACCCCTTAGGCAATATTTGAGAGATTACTTTATGCATTCGAGTGAACACAAAACACCATCACACTGCATGTTTAGTAAATCAAGCCCTATGTCTGACAAGTTCCACTTACATTCCACATCCATTAAAATGTCTCCAATTGCCAGCACACTTGAATGCACAATTTTAACCGTTATCAAAAACATTAAAAACACTACAGACTATACCACCGAGCGGCACCAATTAAGCACAAACACCCAACACCTGCCGCGTTAATTTTTAAACTAAACTAGTTATACGAAGGATGTAATCAACAGGTGGGGTTGTGCCAGAGTGTTGCCGTTTTCTACGTTATACACCCGGTGAAATGTTCCCTGGCCAAGTGACTAGCAAAATATAAATAGAACCTCTTCGTACGGAAAATAGTCAAGGACTGTGCTTTCCCGTTGGCGAAAATGAATCGAGTTTGAAAGAATGATAAAATTATGTATAATGCAACGACCCTCTTAAAGGTTTCCAAAAATAAAATACAAATTTTATGTCGTAGAGTGTGAATTACTAATGTCGCCGATAAAGTAGAAAAAAACAACAACTATCTCCCCACCTTTTTGTATTATTGAAATTAGGATATTTAGGCAGTACCTATACCTGCCGACCTAACAGACAGACCACTGAAAGGACGACATCACTATAGGGGGAGGATGGTATGAATTCGCGTGTTCTTCGCGCGCTCCTCTTGGTTTGACAGGGTGATAGAGTGGAATATCTAATACTTATTGCCGAAGGTCAACCCTCTCTCGGTGACGATTATGTCTTCAAAAATATGACCTCAAGGACATCATTCGAGAGTGAAAGTGCGTACTTACATGCATAAGAAGTCCTTGGCTAAGATGTTAGCGATTATTCTATTTTCACTTTGGAAGCACACACACTTGGCTAATGACTAATTTATCACCATTTTAAGTAAGTTATGATTTCTCTTTATTATACTAGCAACGGTCTAACCCCATTCAAACGATAAACAAAAATGAAAAAAAAAAATCTAAATCTAATGTGCCCCTAAAATTCCATTACAACAGATGACGAGCCAACTTTCAAGTTGAAGAAGATAAGCTTTGAACGAAATGTGAACGGTTTCGGAATAATCTGAACGATGGTTCATAAAGGTGGCGGTATTGGGTTTTGTACTTGCGCGTCTTTGATAGGGGTGGGCTATGAAGTGGGGGTTGCTTTCGCCAGTCTGCAACAGTACTTCATTCATGAAATGTACAAAAAGAAGAGAGAGAGAGTTGCTCTTTAAAGCGCATAGTGCCATAGTGTAACTTGGGGGGATGGGGGTTTAGTAAAAAAGCTTACTTTTGCGAGCAAAATGAGATACCGAAACCGAACCGACCGGCAAACAAAATTTTGACATATGTATTACCATTTCGTTGCGCGAAGTTTCACAGTTCGCACAGTTATCTTTGAGCTTTGGTACAGGTTAGACGTGCGTTCGGTTGGGTCTCATAGGAAAGCCATCAGTTTTGGTTAAAAGGTTGGGACTGTAAGTTCTTTCAGTGTGAAAAAAAATGGCATCCTTGATGCAGTTTTTCGAGTGCAGTGTCAATTTGTGTTTAGATTTTTGAAAAATTTAACGTTTTGTGTATCGATTGTGTGTGAAAGTCGGGAAAATTCGATTCAATTGCGAGATTTGTTCATTTGCCCATCCCGTTGAAGCAAATTAAGAAAAATAACAAAAAGCTCACCCGATTGCCAAACAACCCTCTTCCAAAACCGATAACTGTTTCCACTGAGCGAGGGAGAGAGTGAGGGCGGACAGAAAAACGTCAGAAAAAGAAGGTTGTCGACCCAATATGCAGAAGCAGCAGCAGCAGCAGCAGAAATATTTAGTCGCCGACATACAGAGTGTGAGATGTTTTGGATGTTGTCATTGAGATTGGGAGCGTAAAATCAGGTAAGTCGTAGTCCACCCTCCACGAACCCCTCCCCCTATGGGGGTTTTATAACTTTTCAATTTAACCAAAAATGTGTGCATTGTGTTTGGGAAGAGATAAGAATTTTTGAATTATTCTCCCCCCATCCGGTGCGCCATATGGAGAAGAAGACTTATTTTTTTGTGCCATCGCCATGTGCTACCCAATCAATGGTAGTGTGGGTGGGGTAGGTACGCGACTACGAATATCTCTTCTGATAACAGCTGGTTGCCGAATGTTTTTGAATGGGTATGTATCTCAACCGATTTGAAGTTGATTTCATTAATTCACACGCGTGTCTGCGGTCTAAGTGCGAATAATGATTGCTCGGATGGAAACGAGTTTATGGACTGCAGTGAGTTATAATTAGTACTTTAATTGCGCTCTCTTGTTTGCTTCTTGGTGGGTTTCGCTTCCGTAAATTCAAGATAGATAGATAGAGTGGTGTGTGTCAGTATCTTGCAAAGTGGTTTCTCTTCAAGGCCGACATGCAATTTGCACATTTAGAATCAACCGGATTGTGACAATAGCAACTACATACAAGGTTTTATAGAGGAGCAGCTAAAGTGGAATAGATATTATAAAAATGACATTTCAAGAGATTTAGATGCTTAAACGTTTGCTTAGATAAAAAAACGATGCCGACCGAGACTTCAAATATTGGATATGCGGGTGTTCTACTTTCTGCGTTGCACTTAATTAATTTGAGTTTGCTTAACAATGAGACACCAAACAAATAGAAACCTAATCGTATATTTTCGTCATTTGAAATTTAATTTAACCACTCACAAATATATTCATAGGTATACATACTGCTGTGGTAGGTATGTAGGTATCTAAGAATGTTAAGTATTTTTTTTTGTTTTGTTTCATTTACCAAGAATAACAAACACGTTCGAAGTAGTTACCCCAGTTAGGTGTATGATTATTTATTATGTATCTACAGTCGTTCAAATTTATTTTATTTATTTATATTTTTATTTGTGTGTGCACAGCATCAGTCGATGAATTGACTATTGTATTTCTTCATTTAAACTCTTGTATTGGATAAGTGAGAGTTTCTAAATTAAACAGATTATTTAAGGCGCTTCTGTATACGATCACTTTGCAAAGTTGATTGGTGTGTCATTTGATAATGTCATCAAACATTTCTTTGAAACGAGTATGACTTCAGAAACTTTTAGTAATGATAACTTTTGTATCTTAGACAGCAATATGAATATTATTTGCGTATTGTCGTTGTTGTAGACATTAGATATAGTCGTGATGAGGTGCGGTTGACTTATGGTAGCGGTTAATAACTTTGTCATACTCTATGTACCTGTACATATACTTCATGCTCGGGATGCACTTAATAGACTGAAATCTATTACTATCCATTTTCTGTCAGATTATAGGACGTATTAGGTACATACCTACCTATATACATGTAGACTCTGGGTAATACAGGTATCGTATACCCCTTTGAATCCAATTTTAAATTCTTTTTTCAGAGCAGTTCGCGACTGCTACAAACAATAGTTGAGATTAGAGGCACCCCAGAATTTGTCCACGTAGAGGATATTGGTTTGATCATTTGAATAAATCCAGGCAGCCGTTTGGATCAATAGAAAATCAATTACTACTTCACATTACCATTATACGATCTTTCCAGTTTAAGGTGGTAGTATACAGCACTTGGAAATCCACATACGTATGTAGCACCGACGCCATTTTTACGTCAGGGCGATCAATTTCCGGCTTATATTTCTAAGCCGATTTCACACGCATTTAAATAAATGCAGTCTAGTCCTATCGTAATCCTGGATAGAACGTCCGTACAATTCAGATATTCCTACACAGGTATCTCCCCCACGTCGGTCGTCGAAAATTATATTTTTTCGAAGCATTGTTTGCCTAATTCTAGGGTAGGTAACTATAGCGGGTATAATATGAGGATTAAATTCAGAGAAAAATCAGTAAGACAATCATCTTCGACTAAGCTCAAATACCCGGTGCTATATTATTGTAAAAATAAAAAAATATTTTAGTATTAAAAAATTATATATTTGTATGGGAGGTATGGGTAATTTTTATTCGAACAAGATCATTTTTCGTCAACAAATTTTAAATATTATTAAAACAATATGCGCAAAGTTTAAACTTGCTATCTTCACTGTAGCTATTTAAATTTAATTTTTAACATAAAATAGCTATATATTTTGTATGGGAGGTAGTAGTAGTTTTCATCCGATCTTACTAATCTTCGAACTTAGCCTCAGTTTGGTGGATATAAGCTTACATACCGAATTTCAAGTCGATAGCTCTTAAATTACGGCCGTAATCGTGCGGACAGACGGACAGGTAGACAGACTATTGTCATTGCCTTTAAGTAAGAAATAAATTATTTAGTATTCTTTGTATCTCTCTTTATGGAAGTAATAAAATGATGACATTGAAGTGATCATTATTACACGACTAAAGACAGAACAGTTGGTGAATATTCTATCAGAATTTTAAACAATTAGCTCTGTCGGTTGAAATTGGATTATGAGACTTACTACGAATTTTCGATGTCACTATGTCCACTATTGGCATTATATTGCTGCGGTTGAATCTCATTGTATGTATTATAAAAAATGTGATATAGTCCAACGTTGATGAGTATGCACTATAATTCACATTTATCCCTTGATGGTCACATGTCTCATTTTCGAAGAAAAATATAAAGAATTCATATTAACTTTAACGATACTCTTCTCAATTTTCATTTTACTTTTTTTTATGAATGAATTTACTTTTTTCTTATTTTGATTTATTCTCATTTAAATATAATAAATAATAATATAATAAATAAAGTTACAGCAATACGTAAAAGATGTTTTGGTTTTTTGAAGATATTGGATGAAGAAAGAAACAAGCAATGGAACTTTACATTTTCTAAAAAAAAATGTATTAATTTTTCCGTACAAAGGACAATTTCTGTTCAACTTTTCAGTCAATTCCACAAAATGTTTCACTGAATTTCAATGAAATGCTTATGGGTTAAATCTTTCAGTCCTCTGTATTCCTCATAGCTATAAATGAGGACTTAGGCAACGAGATATTATAAACACAAACTGCATATAAAGGGTGTCACATAATTCACGCAAAATTTGTATTTTGCGCCATTTAATAGTACAAGATGCCAATGGAAAAAAAGATAACAATGTGACAGCTGACAGTTCGGGGTTAGTAACAATTGAGCGCTATACGAAAAAACAACGCATTTTAATTTTTAAGCAACATTTTAAAAATAATGAAAAATCATTTTCATTTTTATCTTGATGACTTTGTTAATTGTCAAAATTGTCACATTTGTGGTTCAGAGAATCCACGAGTAATTGTTGAGAAACAAATGCACCCACAACGCGTGACTGTTTGATGCGGATTTTGGGCTGGAGGCATTATCGGACCATTTTTCTTCGAAAATGCGGCTGATAAGGCAGTAACAATTAATGGTGTTCGTTGTAAGTGGTATTTTTATGAAACCTCACCAGCCAGTAGTTGCCAGTAGTTGGCAGCTGAGGCACATTGCACATGTTAATTCAAACAACAACCTGCTGGCAACTGCTGGCAACAACTCTTGATTTTCTCCCCAGCCCGAGGGATGCTGCCTGGCAGCTGGCTGAATTCAATTCACAATGAACAAACAGGTGGCGCTGAAAGCAACAAGTGGCTTAGAATTTCCGTACAATTTGCTTAAATCATAATGGCGTTCTTATCTCATGCACACAACATTCCAGACAAAAATATCAGAATTTATCTAATATTTCTACCAAATGCATAATTTTATACGAAATGCTGGTATGCTTTTAGGCTTATTGCCCAAATTCATTCGGCTGGATTCATCTTGCTGGCAATTTTGCTGGTAACTGTCCAAATGAACGGCTGGCTGGCGAGGTTTAAAAAAAAATGCCTATAGTGACATGTTTTTAGTGCCTAAATTGGAAGCTATGGATGTGACCAACATGTGGTTTCAACAAGACGGTGCAACATGCCATACAGCAGCCAGATTAACAATTCAATTACTGCATAAGTCATTTCCTAATCGTGTAATCGGCCGTTCTTGCGATCAGAATTGGCCATCTAGATCTTGCGATTCAACCCCATTGGACTTTTTTCTTTAGAGTTGAAAGAGGAAATTGGGAAGTGTATAAACTAAACTCACAGCTAGGTTCCAGAAATCGAGTGAAATCGAAATTGCAAATCGAATGAATTCGTTTTCAGTGTTCTGCATTTCGAGAGATTCGGAAACTCCGACATTTTTTCGAAATCACAATTTCACTTTGTCTCAATTCCGAAAATGTTGAAATCGTAATCGAATACAATGAAATGTAGTATACAAAAATTCGTTTCCGATTTCATTTCGAGTGAAAGTGAAATGTGGAACCTTGCAGTCAGCCACATTTTTACGCAAAGTCGTGGCGGCCATTTTTCCGATGTGTATTCCATACATAACCCCAATCTGTATACTCTATGAATCAATAAAAAATTTAAGCTTTCTAATAAAACATCTGTAGGTATTTTCTATCAAAATTAAATTTTGCGTGAAATATGGGACACCCTTTGCATATTGTACTACTTGTTGATCATGATTGATAGGATGTTTTGAACCTTTATGCGAACGTTATCGGATTCTTCAAACATCATTTCTCGCAATACGATCCGTTTAGAATTTTGAGCCAAATGGAACGTGCTTCTGTTGTAAACATTTAAACCGAACACCGTACCAAATCCGTTGCAGCCACTTTTACGTTACTACCACTGTTTATAACAAAAAGTGGATCAAACAACTTCCCCTGACAACTGAATTTCAAGAAAAGACTTCTTCAACACATACTTGCACGCTTGCACCATTCAAAAGAGCATCCATTCTCAGTGAAATGTCCTTGCGCACTTTCAATTATACTAATGTCGAGAAGTAGAAAATAAAACTACCTACTACCTACCACCACCACATTCACATTTGTGTGCCGCCCACACTTTTACCATGATAGCATGTAATTAGGGTTTTATTGTCGCATAAAAGCCACATTTCTCGAGTGGAAAATGTAGATACGAAAGTTCTGCAATGATGGAGAGAAGCATAGGCCATCCAAATGATTGCACATGCAATCGGTTTTTGAGGTTTTTCTGTATTCTGTTTCTGGTTGCAGCAAAGTTATACACAGCCGTAAGCACTCGAGTAATTATTATGAGTGATGGCAGTTGGAAATGAATTGCTACTTTTTATTTTTAATGGACTTATGCATATGGATGTTGGAAGTGGAGTGGTTCAACTGTGGGTTCAACATTCCCAATAGAGATGCTCTCGTGTGTGAATTTTTATTACCAATCCCTGACATTGGCTAATTAGTCTAAGAGCGTTAAAATGTATCTATTTCAGTCATTGGTCTTAGTCAGATGATGTTGTGTTAATTTTTCATTTATGTGAAGACGATTTAAATGGATTCTATGAGGAGAATACTAATTAGTGGATGAGATATGTATATCTGTTGTATGGCCCCGTAAAATAGTTTGCAGATTTTGGCTAAAAGCGGAATTAACAAGAAAGTAACTTGTCAATGACCAATTTAGATGAGTGTCTGCAAGATTAATGCGAAAATTATGAACCTGATGTTCAGTCAAGTTGTGGCAAGAACATTTTTAACGAATTCGAATGTAGATAAAGTCGACAGATGTGTGTCTATTGTTTATTCAACTCGTTTTTAATACAAGTATCTGTCAGTTTAAATACACTCTTTTAACATACCCATAGTGAAATCAAATATCATCGATCATAACAAAATCAAATTATCTGACTGATTGCTGAACGATCTGATATGCTCCACGTCCTATCCCCGTCTATACACCAAATGCCATACTTCCCATGCATTAGCAACGATATCCCATTTCGATACATTTTCCGATTTAATACACTCTCACGAAATCATATTGATAAATATTTATCCGAAGGTCAATCCATTATTATCGCAAACACCGCTCCTGATGTTTATTTCTTTTTCGCCTAACAAATCAAAAATACAATCTCAAGGACTATACATCCAGATAGCATAGATAACATCATCATCAAGTGTTCATGTTCTTATCTGTTCGCAAAACTGTCTATTCCACTTGTATCTCATTTTTGGGAAAAAGCACTCTCAGGTTTCGTTTTGCTTTTATCATTCATTACACGACCATGACCCATGTTTGCACAACATCTTAGCGCAAGCACATGTTCATATTCGAAATCGTATCTGCGACTACATCATCCGTACCTCCATACCAGACGAATGGAATTAGAATTCAATGGTGCCACAGCTTGTTCTATTTTATCAGCCCCACCCGAGTTCGGTGATATTTTGCGCCTAATTAGCATAACTTCAAAAGAATTATGCAAATCTACGACCGGCATAAGTTAAACATTGTACTCGTGGATGGCTATTGGACAATCCCTTAAAACAAAAATCAATATGTGTTTGGGAAAATATTTATACACTGTATAAAAACGTGTTCAGTATATAATCAGCCGGTTGTATATCTAGTAGCTAGTGTGCAATAGAACAAAAACAAAAATAAAACCGGTTCCACTTTTATTCATACTTAAACTTTGGGAGGGAAATTAATTAAAACTCTAGGGATTTAAAAAAATTCGTTGACTTTCGTTTTCATTCTTTGAATGGTGGTCATAATATAATACACTATACTACGAGTGGATAATAAAACTTTTTATTTTGCTTCCACTTAAAATTGCAAAATAATCGATTCAAAGAGCTGGGGCTGAGAAATCTGCTATAAAAGTGTAGCCTTAATTACGCGGGCAGCATTAAATCGTTTTTATTCCTCAGTCAGCTAGATGGGAAAAAAAGAAAACATTTAGCATCAGAAACTTATTAATTTCCAATTAAAGACTACAACTACTATAGAATTTTATGAGCGCTTATGTACATACAGCGCTGTATGATAGTAGGCTTAATTAATTTCGTACGCTGCTTCTTTAAAGCTTTTGGCAAACATCTATCGGTACTTGAAAGTTTTCCGAAACCGCCAATGATACCCTGTGTAATTTGCATAGGTTATCTACACCAAACGAACAGTGAGTCAGAGCACTTCCCATAAACGATTTTAGTCGGAAATAGGTCTATAGCGAATGGATTTTATCAGAGTCAAAAGCGAGATCAAAAGGCTTCGTTTTTAGAGTTGTACAATGCGGCTAACTAGCAATCATTTTGAATCTTTATCTCAGATTTATTGAAGCTCACAGACCATACTTTGTTTTTGTTTGGAAATGATTGCTGTTATAATTCTGTTAGTTTAAAGCCGATATTCAAAGCTAGGCTCTGCGAACTAAGTCCCACACGAAACTAACTGCTACTAGGCAAAATAAATCAAGTCCCACTAAATTATGCAGTGGAATTTAGTTTTTAAATTTGGAAGACAGTTTATTTGGGATGTAATTCGTAATTCCCAAAGATGTACGTTTGCAATGAGCGAACAGTGAATTATGTATAAGTATGGGATAATTGAATCATTGTGAATCAGTGTTTTAGTTGAAGTCTCTCTAATCTAAAAAATTCTCTGAAAATAGAAATAAAACCACACACATTGCTTGATAATTAAAGAGTTCGTTTTATTTTCCCCATTATATTGACATTTGACGGGAGTTATTTTGTCAAAAGTATTATCTTTCATGATGCCCCCCTTGCAACTCCCCTGCTTGGGGCACCTGATGGACTTGGAGTAGATGCGAAGTTAGAAATTATGCAAAGATTTTTTAAATCCATGTGGAACTTTGCATAATATGTACCCAACTCTCCCGAAAATTTGTCGGAGATAGTACGTGGGAATTAGGTTAATGTGGAACTTGGGATCATGACGTAATCTTGAATGACAAAAATCTCGAAGGCTAAAAATCGCGAAGCTTTTTTTTTATCTCAAATGCAAAAATTTCGAATGTACAAAAATCTCGAAAAACTATATCTCGAAAAAATCACGAAAATAGAAAGTAAATTCAAGATTTTTTTTGGGATCCCATAACATAAACTTTGCATACCTATACACAACCTTACACCTAATCCAAATCCTACAGTGACCATAAGCAGGGAGGTTGCAAAAATACGTATAGCACTTTTTAACACCATTTTTAGATTTGGTGTTATTAATTCTGTCGCTCGCAAATTGTTACCATTACATTGTCTAAAAAATTATGTAATATTAATTCGAAATTATTTTTTTCGAGATATTTGTTATTCGAGATTATGTTTTCTAGATTTTTTTTTCGAAATTTTTGCATTCGAGATTTTTGCTTTCGAATTTTTTTTCCAGATATCGTGGTAAACCCGTGGAACTTAGTTCGTAGGGCCCAACATTTGTATTCCTATCGTCCTTAGACTTCAGCATAGATTAGGTTTAATTTGAGCGATGGCGAGTGTTATTTTGACTTTGAGGGCACCAGCCGTTTGCTATTTATTCTCATAGACCTACGATTTAAGGTAATCCCACAAAACCACACAAGGAAACCTATCACGACCTCGGCGGCTAATTGATGTCGCCTCTGATTGAGATTCTTTCGCTTCAGTCTTGGCAAATCAATATTTCTTTTCAAAAAACTGCTGATTTTGGCTTCAGTTAAAAAAGTTTTTGTAAGAAAATTAAAAGCTTTGTAAATACTTTCATGATGTTTATGTTAAACGACTTAAGATGCGACTTTAGATAATCTGACAAGTACGACTATTAGATACTATCTACCTTAAGAAATATTTATAACCTGACAAAATATATATGTATTCATTATTCAATTATTACATTCACTCAAACGAACAAAGCACTTTCGCCCCTAGTCATGCTCTGCTAATGCATCTCTGTTATATAAAACAAAGTGGAAAAAAGCTGTTTCCCTCTGTCGTTCATAATTGTCAAGCAATTCGGTTGAATTTTGTTAATGTCAGTAATTACGGTGATCAATTGATAGGCCAAAAAATAATAATAATAATTAAAAAGGCCTGGCGAAGCTGGCTGGGGTTCAGCTAGTATTTTTATAAATTAAATAGCTTTTGACCGCGGCTTCGCTAGTACAGTCCTCAAGATTTCGACACAGAGATTCCTTCCCAGTCAATTAGTTGCATATTTTATATTATGTATATCGCGCGGGAAGCCAACATAGCAAAGTACCTAGGAGTATCGTTATACTAGTTAGTATCTCTAAAAAATGAACACATTGGAGAAAGCAGCTCAAAGAGTATATATTATCAATTTGTAAGTAAAGCGCTCGCATCTCAACACAGATCATACTATAGGTATAGCAGACTGAGCCTCTATCTACGGGACAAAACATATTTCTTAGCTAGCAAATCTTTAATTATATTCCACATCGCCCAGATCTTCCTCTTATGTGAAACATATGCAATAAGAAAGATCGTGAGGATGTGTACCACTTTCTATCAGTATGACCCCATTTTAACAGAATTCCGCTTAATTATCCTTGGAATACGTACGCTGCAGTTAGATGAAGCGATAAGCATATTCAAGAGCGACCAAGGTTATCACGCATTACAAAGTTTCAAATTGATACGACGAACGGTACGTGAGTTTTGAAAAATGTCCCCTTTAAAGGGGCCATCGGCAATAACTTAGATCTCAAGCAAAATTTGCAAAATTTCCAAAATCAGAGGAAGTAATTATCTTTATTTCTTATAATTCTTATAAACCGAGTTTGAAGTCGATCGGATGAAAAACAAAAATTGTCCTATACAAACTTTGACCCCTCTTTAAGGGGTATTTAAGGGTTGAATTTCCAAAATCTGAGAGTGGGCCTTATTTCTTAAAATTTTAGATTTTTAAGGCAGTCGTTTTTTTATTTGTATCTAAACGTGCTTTTATCTACATAGCTACATAATATTTCAAAGTATTTTCATTTTTAGTAAAAATTGTGGAAACAATTTTTTCCGAATGAATTTAAGCATTTTCAGTTATACAAATATATTAGAAAATCCCCAAAATTGTTCAGATAACCAGTGTAGAACAAAGAAAAAACAGCTGAATTTGCTATACGTTTCCTTTGTAATTACTCCCTAAATTCTAAAAACACCTTTTGTCTGATGATTGAAGCAATGAACTGTATATAAATTAGAAACATTACTATTTACCATTTTAAGCTACTTTAGTTACTGTAAAAAAAATTCTCTTACTCACTGTATCCATACTCGTGTCCAATTCATTCAAGACTAATTCTCCCGCTAAACAGCAGATCCACTCAACATAACACGTGCCCTCAACAGTAACCACCACTTCAACATCTGATATAGAGAGTAAAACGAATCACTGGGGGGTCGTGAAGTAACTTTAAAAATAAATCGAAGAGTGTTTTTCCACCTGACAGGGTTTTGTTTCCTTCTTCATCTCACTTTCGTCATCAACGTACATGTACATTTATCTACCTCAAACAATGGATTCAATTACCGGATACGAGATGTGCATCACTGTCAGTTGTCACATAATGAATGGATCTAGGAAGAGGTGTGCCATCTTCTTCCAACATAATTACCAGGTAAACATTTTCCTATGAAGTAGCCGATAGTTACTGTTAACTGTTGAGTGTTTGATTGAAACTTAAGAAGCAACTTGAAGGTTACCCGATTGTGGTGACTTTCTTCAGTTTCAGTTTCGGTATTCGTGAGAATTTGTAATTAGCTGCGGTGTCGTTGCGATATTTATATTTCTAGCCATGGTTCGCTATTTGTATCTGTACATTTATACTAAGTGTATGCCTTGCTCTATGTCATTTTGATGATTGTACTCTTTCGGTTGGATGACAGTTGTTGTTTTGCGTGATTGCATACACAAACTAGTGGTGGGCTTAAGAAATGATGTCAGATTATTATATGAAAGAGCATAATTTGTGTTAATTAATGTTTATTGAAATGGTTGCAAAATTTTTGTAGGCGAACAGTTACAGTTACCTCTTACCGTTCTCTGACTTGTGCGTGCCATACTATGTGTGCTTTATTGCGCTATGATGTGGTCGGTTAGTGGCACGCTTACAAAGAGGATCGTATTACAATTAGGCGTATTGTTCGTATGCAATTCGTGGTGATGTGCAATGCTGGGTAATAAAAGGGTAGCTTGTGGTAGATCACTTGAATATCACTTTCGTAGTTTAATGTGTACCTACGAATTAGTGTATTTTGGTGATAAATGTGTCACTTGTAATGCGATTTGCCACTTAATATTGACAAAGTTATTAGTCCAATTTTGTTAGGTCACATCATTAAGTTGCTTAATCAAATTTTAAAGATTTGTTTTGGTTTCTGTTTTATTTTGTGTTTGCCAAACTAGCCCAGACTGTGGTTTGAATATGGCAACATCAGTATAGTTGCCTCCGATTCTTAAAAAATTGTATCTACGTTTAGTCATAGTCGAAATTCATACTTCACTGGTTTTAGATATTAGTCTAAGATCACCTAACCAATATAGAACAGCCTTTAGTACGACGAATGCGGTTTGGTGGAAGTTTAAATGTACCTTTCTACCTGCTGCGGTCTGTGGTCATGACACAGATTATTATTAGCTCCTTGTTTGGTTATTTGAGATCTGAATAGCTACCTGCAAATTTAAGGTCACATAGTAGCAGTTTTTTTTATACTTCTCTCAGGAAAGGCGAATGTATAAGATCTATAAGACTTCAAATACGGTTTTCCGAAGTCGCTTACCAATGCTTGATGGTTGGCCAGCATCTATGTATCTGTGGGAATTCAATTAATGTATGGGATTCCTTTGAACACAGCCGTCAATAGCCCGAAAACACGTCGTTTACATTAGGTCCTCTACGTCAAGTAAGTTTACAATAATACTGCAGCCAAGAGGATTTTAGAAGCACAGCTGAATTTTCTCTTCAAAACAGTACAAACTATTGGATATGAATCTCAATAAAATTTTAGGCAATGGCTCAGAGGATACTCCAGAAAAGCTACAAGAAAACGTCGATTTGCCGACAAAAATCTTCTTCAGCTATGAGGCCCATTTCTCGCTTGATAAGTCATTTCTCGCTCGTTATGTGATTTGGCGAATATGGTTGACCGGCCGACTTAATGAGGTCTACTTTGTTTTTGAAAATGATGAAGTTACCACGGTTATGGTTGATTCATTTTGCTATGGCGAAATATTAGCCCATTGACTTTCTATCGTGGGGTCTAACACAATTTTATTTTCTGATTATACTAAGCAATAGGTTTTTTTAATGCTTTTATATCTTCATAATTTAATTACTATTTTAATCAAATATTAAATCAGTTTTCGACATGCAACCATGGACATGCAACATGGCAACCGGAAATTGTAGAAATGTCCGTGGTTTGTGTATTTGATACACAAACTACTTGATGGACAAGTAGGTCACAACCTACGATTTCATCTGACTACTCAAAGCTTGACTGTATTAAAACGACAAAACCTGACGGAAAGCAGATTGAACCCTATTGTTGTAGCACTATATTCGAATCAAAGTTAAATTACAGCGCGACATAACCCAGCATATGTCATATATATAAGCATATATGTATAAGTATTACCTACGAGCTCCGTGTATACCCGCCATTTAGTTGCTGTCAATTTTCCGGCATATTCGGGTCAGATCTAATCCCATAAATGTGCTCATCTTCGAAAATAGTGGAACACCAAAGCATACTCAGAAACGCGCTCATTTTCGAATGTTCACCATCATCAAATCCCAACGAAAAACTCGTAATTACATTGACAAATCGTCAGACAAATCTAAATTAGCTCAAACTCCGCCATTGAATTGATGCGATTTGCAAATCTAATTCCCTGACATTAACATTGATCCACAATGCAAATGGGGCCTTCACCGTGACTGATAAGTAACCTCATCTGCCCATCAAATTTCCCACACCAATAAATTCTGCTGTATGTTCTGTTGGCCAACAAAATGATCGCCAACGATGATAGAAGGTAGTACAACTACCGACCACAGTTAAACTAATTTGTGCGCAACTCATCCCAGAGGGTGCTTTGATTGTTTAATCGCAAAACCAACAGACATTCGAATATACATTCCACACTGCCGCCCACACGTTCGAATATACTCGTGACATGCATGGCTTGGTCTGAAAAAAACACTTCTGTCACGTAAATGTGATTTTCATGTTTGGTTTCCTTTTTTTCTGCTCTCCATTTGTTACACGACAAACATTTAGCGCGCGCACTTTCCAAACGCAAATTTGATTTGAATTGCCTAGGCCACGCAAAAAAAAAAAAAAAGAAGTTCATCGACCGGAAGTTCAGCCATGCATTGGTCAGTTTAAACTATTTAATTAACATGGAGACATGGCCAATGTGGCCCACAATTTGCTGGCGAAAAAACAAAACCAACATGAAAAACCATCGAGCGCAACATGACTGCAAAGCACATGACTGCGGTACAATGACCCAAAACACAAACCAATCGGTAAAGACTGTATTGGACAAGCTCACGACTAATTTTTAATTTGCATGACGCAGACAACGAAGCGTCAGTAACATGAGACCAACACTAATGAGACTCTTGAAAGTATATTTTGTTTGAAAGATTGAGACGAAGCACGTACACCACGGCGTATGTGCAACATTTTTCTTCGAATTTTCGTAAATGGCTTTTGTGGACTAACCCGCACCCTACTACGAGTAATAGCAACAGCAATTATGTCATTATGGGGACAAAAGACTTTAGCTTGGTGGTAAGTTTACAGCGTGACATAGAAAATACGCATCTATTAGTGCCGCGCCGGCACGAGGGATGAAATGACGCACAACAACCCCCTTGTGCAGTCGGAGATAAGATGTTCGTCTGGCGCCGGCTTTACGCTTCACTGATGCAGATTAAATTACTGCCTTTGAGGGGATCTCATGGAGACATGTCGTCAGGAGTCATTTTTATTGATAGATCCATGACAAGCAGATTTCAGATATGGCCCCATAGAGGGGTGCCATGAACTTGTTCTGGTGTGTAATTTCAATGGGGAGCACGTGATGAGCAACGAAGCACGATTCTCCATGGATGGCGGTTGTTAAGACTAGATGGCGCAGACATTTCCAATAGGTTTACCATGCACATTAAGCCGAAGAGTGAGGGGTGGTTGTTTTATGTATAAAAATAAGCAGCCCGTCAAATTACGGGAAGCTGGGGGCCTATTTAATCAGCGAAAAATCTACGTTCATTTTTGGATTTTCATTTGGGAGTATTTTATGGAATGCTGTTAACTTTATTGCGTGTAAAAATTGCCACCCACTTGCGATTAATTGAAGTTTATTTTCCAATGAAAATATTGTATACATAAATGTATTTCCAAGGAAGTGTGTATGAAATTAGTTGCCCACCTTCAGAAATACGTCAACTCAAATTTGATAGAATATTCTATTTGCTTTAGAAAATGCAAATGCACAAAGTTTTCAAGTTAGTTGAGCATCGTGAAGTTAGTGCGAAATCTCTTACTATCTTTACATATTCCATCATTTTTCGAGTACCCTATACTTCATCTAAACATTTATACAAAACGGGAATATAAGTCCATAGATATACCTAGATATGTTCGTGATAATGTATTGCAATGTAGTTCCTAAATAACTACACAGAAAGTTCATTCCCCTAGTGCATACCCATATTGCTTACATTTTCGTCCTTCCTGTCAAAAAAGTTACTTTGTCCACAAATTGTTATCATCTTGAAACACACGTTCTTCCCAGGGAAATGAACTGAATACCTTCCATGAAGCCACCTGTGTGTATACGAGCATGACATGCTTCGAGTGCTCAGCGCAATAAATCAAAAATTAATGTGCCACCATAAGTACCTGGTTGGTTTTGAATAGCATTTTCGTGAGTTTGGATATGATATGATTTTTTTTTTTTAAGAAGGGAAACAAAACAAGTAAGGGTTTGCATTAGGGTGTGAACATACCCGTGACCAACATTGGATGAAGTTAATTGAGCTGCTTCCGTGTTACTTTGAATTATTGTCACATTTAATAGTTGAATAGAATTTTGCATGTAAAATAAAAATTATTGGGGGAAGAGACATTTTTGTTAAATATTCCGAAAAACGCGTTCAATTAAATAGGAATTATTACAGAATGGAATTATGTAATTCTGTGCGGTGGTGGTATGATTTAGTAAAGTTACGTGCCCTCAATTGAACTAACTCAGTTGTTTGTAAATAAATATGTGGCAAGAAAGAAGCACGTTATGGGTGCGGTATTTCTGAGTGAGTTCAAAAATGACGTTTGGGATATGAAGTTCTAAATAAAAATTTTGTTTATGCAATCAAATAAAAATAACGGAAAAAATACTTTAGGAAAGTAGTAAAACGAGAGCTACACTTTATTTTTGGAAGAAATGAAATACAAAACGACACAATATTTTATAAAACCAGGGAAGTCGAAACAATGAAAACAGCAACTTTTATCAGTCACCCTTCGCCTCTCCGCGAGGCATTAACAAAAATGTTCCCAAAATAAAAAAGGGTGTCTACAGTCTCCCCTAACCTAACCTATTGTCAGCACGGCACAATCATCAATCTGAACCCACAATTTCAAACATACAGTCAAGAAATTCGAAGAGACTGGGTTTATTACAGATGTACACCAATGTTGGTTTTATAGCATGAAAAATTCTCAGGTATGAGATTTGGTGATGTCAATTGGCTGCCAAAATTTCTTGAGTTCGGGAGTTATATAAAATATTTCAGAAAAGTAAAAGCATTGAAAATTACCGCAGTAGAGCGCCAACTATTTCGGATAGTTACCACAAGGCTCAACAAATTGACCATTAAACTATTCTGAGGAGACACATTTCTTTTTTTTTTTTAACTTTTTCGTATACGAAATCTATAGAATTAAATTTCTATGAAATTATTTTTCTAAGCCTATATAGAATAGTCAAAAAAACGCACCTATTATTGTTTTCGTACAAAATTTCGAACTGCGATTTTGATCAATTCTGGTACTAGATACGATGATACGGTAACTCAAAAAAGTGGGTCTCGCAATTCTGTCCGTCCGTATGTCTGTCTGGGGAATCTAAACGCTTGGACGAATTTGTTTCAAACTTCTTATTTAGAGTTTGTGAGCTTCCCGCTAGGAGGCGTTTTTTTTCTGACGGTACTTCCCATATAAAAATTTTACCAAATATTAAACAATTTAGATTTTTTTCGAAAACTGCTCTAACAATTTGAACCAAAATTGATAGTTGAGTTAATGTCATGTAACATGATTGCATACCCAGTTTTCGCTAAAAAGTCCAATGGCACTTTTGAAAATAGGCTTTTTTTGAAAACGGTACAAGTTTTTCTCTAAAAGGACTGCGTCCTGTGATATCCACCCAAATCGCTAATAATAGTACTTTAAAAAAAAAACTGCTCATATATCGAAAATGCCATTTTCGATTTGGTTAAAAATGTAACTGCTAGGTAATGTTTATATTTTGAAGAATACGTCGTACTCAGTTTCCAGCTAAACAGTTTAGTAGCAGTGCTTTTCGAATCCAAAGTTGCAACATTTGTCAGCATAATTTTATAAAAAACCGCTGCAGCGATTTTGATCAAAATATATATTTAAGTCGGCTCTCACATTGAGGCAACATTCAATAAGCAACTGGCAATAGGAAACACGCAATATTGTCGCTTACAATAATTTTACTTTGAATTAAATTAGAGGTTCAACTAAATATCGCTCGAACGAAAAATGTTGCTGATTGCTTATTGGCAGTTGCTAGTTGCTTATTGGTTGCTGCCTCAATCTGAGAGCCGCCTAAGACAACATAAGCAATATAAACATGATCACGTAGTTAGTTTTTCTCAGAAAACTCAAATATAGCCGTTTTGTGAATATTTCTCAAAAATGACTACCCAAATCCCGATCTGTATCCGGTATATTTTTGTAAAGCCCAAAACTTCAGTCTTCAGTGGCAATGGCTATGGCAAGGCAATATAATTCGAAATTCATCGCCTACTTGCCTCCTTCAAATTCTGGGTAAAATTTAAAAGTAATAAAGTGTTGTAGTTAATACGTATGCTAAAAAGTTTTTAAATAGCAAGGGTTTAGTTACTAAACCTGAGTACCTACATCTTGAGTGGGTATGATTGTAAACGTAAAATTTTGCCGAAATAACTCTGAGATTCGGCGAGATTCACAATAAACGAGAAAGTTACGACCGACCCAGTCGTGCACATTTTTCTAAATATAATAGACAGGGACATATCAAAGCTTTCTCACAACGGAGACCTAAATATGCCTCAGTATAGATTGGCATTACCCAAAAGGGGTAAACTTATTGATTACCTTTTAAAGCTTCAATACTCCACCATCGGTTTAAGCTAAAAATAATACAAAACCCTTTTTAGATGCGATTTGCATTTTAAATAGATTTTCTTTGAAAACTCCATTCCCATGTAATTGAGGTACCAGTTTGTAAATTCCTAAATCATACAAGATGTCGTCATGAATATTGATGGCAGCTGCAGGCACGTGCAAATTTATTAAATTTTCGTTTTAAATTCAATTTCGCACATGTAAAATACAAAAATACCTTAAACTCATTTAACCTTAGAGCTTCTACTAAATGTATAGTTTTGGGAAATATTTTCAGTTAAAATCATTAATAATATTTAATGAATGACCAATAGAAAGCCGCAACATTTACGCATATTGCAAAATTAGCTTTCTAAATTTACATTTCCAGCGGTCTAAAATTTGATAAATATCCACCCCATAACGAGTAACCACGTCCCAGCCTTGAATTCAATCATTTTCGTCTAAACCAAAGGTCTTCTTCAAACTCGTTCCTGTGTCCATCAATCAAGCCCACCTCTTTCTTCTCGACTTAGACCATTTTAACGCCAATCAAGGGTTGACATCATCTCGTCTATTTGAAATTAATCAATGTCAACTCCCACATTGCTCTAGTCTTACATTCGCCCTTAACCAAATTAATTGAGCAAATGCGATACACCATGCGTTAAGTGTCCAGTCCATGTCAATAGGTAGTCGTCACAATATGACACAAGCTCATCACTTAATTTTTTCTTACAAACATGAAAATCTGTTCTCTTGCCGCCTACTCTCTAACGCATGATGATTGCGCCAGGCCATCATCAACCCTCAGTAATTAATAAAAACCAAGCTCTGCCATAGGAACAATTTCTTAATTTTATTACCCAGAATTGGATTGCTCTTGCTTTCCCAATTAAAGTTGACACTTCCACCTAATTGATTGATTTTTGTTACGTTGTTACGTAACCCATTCACGGAACCCCGTCATGGCAAATAAATTAAATTACGTTTCCCAATGGCAAAACGATCATCATTTCCATTTTAATAAATAATTTCCATCTAAAATTTGTATATGGATATGTAAACGTCGTCTATAAAGCTACCATGTTACGTGAAGGAAGTTTTATTGTCCTGAAGACGACTACTCGTCCCAATTTCCACACAATAACAGACTTCACCCTGTGTGAAGTAAATATTTCAAAGTTCAAACATCTCTCAACAACTACACACGCACAAACGCGTTTTGAGGGATGTTCTTGGATTGCCGCACATGTTGCCATTAAATATTCAATAGACGACTCTTGAAGGAGCACAAAAACTTATTCTCGTTGGAGAGAGCAATACACACTTTGTTTATATGAAGTTGAAGTGGTGCTGGTGGGCCATGTTTCTACACCCACCCAACCCAAAGTGGGGAATTATACCATCACTTGTGGTAATCAAGAGAAAAACAAAATCTCATTCCGTTTAAGTTCAACAAGGCTAAAAGGTAATGGCCCACACACGCAGATTTTTATTGTTCTAAAGCCTTAACTGGGACAAAGCTCAGAAATATTTTGGTAATTTCGACAAAAGTACTTCGGAATATAAAAATTGGAGCTGTTTTATTTGTGATTGTTTTTAGGACTTTTTGCAAAATATTCTTGAGCGTGATAATTGGAGGAGAAAGCAGTTGGTTGCAGCTGGTGAGATTTACTTACTTATGACGTATGACGTCAGATGTATGAGTTATTCGGTTTTAACAGGCGAATGCGATAAACACGAGCATTGATTTAAGTGATATAAGTGACAAACGAATCTGATTTCAGATGTCAGCGAAGGGTAAACATTAGGTTTGTTTCTTTACTTTTGTAGTAAAAAATAGAAAAGACTGTTAAAATGCTAGCAGTGGGGATGAATTGTTCATGAACTACTTACCTATGGCCATGTAGTCATGAGGTTTGGGTAATGAGTGAAAAAATCAAATCGCGAATACAAGCTGTCGAATGGGATTCCTCCGTTGTTTTGCTGGTCTTACCCGTAGTGATCGCATTAGAAACACCAGAATATGTGAGGAACTTAATGTCGAGCAACTACTTCTCCGGAGCGGTCCATGCTTCGGTGGTTTGGTCCTGTTAAATGCATGTCCCCAACTAGGATCCCACGACGTGCTATGGAATCCGTACCATCTGCCAGGCGGCCTTTAGGTAGACCCAGGATGAAATGGTTATAGATCAAGTTCATAATCTCTCCTCTACCCATATGGCGATTCCCGTTGATGATTTAAGGACGATGGCGGAGAATCGAGAGCTATGCAGGGTCCACTTGAGCAACTTACACCCGCGAACCACCTAATGGACAAACGGACTATTGAAAATGAGTGAATGAATGATAGAAAAACTAACGAAAATGTTAAGGAACGCTTTTCCTTAACTTACTCATTAAAATAGCCAGCATAACCCACTGGAGGATATCCTCGTACATCAGCTACAATATCCCTCCAGCAGCTGTATTTTTTGATATATTTTGAGAATGGTTTGTAGGCTTGGGATTACGAAGAAGTTGTAGAAGTGAATATAATTAATTCCAGTGGTTACGAAATAGTTCAACAGATCACTGACTTTTGCCACAGCTTGCAAGTGCTTCATGCCTTAAAAATTAAGCCAATTTCGACTCTTTTTTTCTTCGTTATTAATGTCAGTAAGCCTTGTGCCAATGCACATTTATTAAGGTTTGTCTGGACCAATTTCATTATTTTTTACTCTTCAGGAACTGAATATCAGGTAGTACGAAATTATTCCATTCATTTTTCTTTATTAAATACTAAATTAAGACTGACTTATAGGCCCTTATTGTGATTGTCGATCAGCGATCTTCACGACAATTGTCGTTTGCTTCGATTGGTTTTAGCTATTTGCACGCACAAATTTGTTTCACTTCCAAGAGAAAGCATCGACCAGACATTTGTAATCGACTACAAGCGACTGTTAAATCGACAAATATCAATCGCAAACGACAATCACAGTTGTCGATCAACGATCAAACTATCGATACTCACAATAGGGGTCATAAACTAAAAGCAACGAATTCAATTCGATCGCAACCCCAACCACGTCCCAACTGTTATCTAAATCTATCCACGAAGTATTTAACAAAACCGCAACTCAACACATTCCTTTGCTCTAACCATAAATTTGTTTACCAAATATTCACATTTATGGTCCTCCGAGCCGGATCTATGTGGTTCGTGGCATTGTTACCAGTCGATTTCTAAAAAGAAAATCCTGGCCGATGATTACTTCGTTTACTTCATTTTTATAGAACAAAGTTTGACGAGGAATATACTAATTTTTGATTATATCGCACTCTAACTTCTTACACTATTGAAAATCGCTTATGTGCACATAAACTTACACCAACTCTCTTTTCAGAATTCTAAAGTACATATTTTTAAGTGACCTGAATTTTGTTTGTGTGTAGAATTGAATATTAAAAGTGCTTCTTTAGCAAACTACTACACTCCATGCTGTTCATGTCCATTGGTCAAAGACAGTCAACGTTCACCACTAACATTCCCTTTGTAATGAATCAACTTCCCAACTGTGTCAAGGCAAAATTGCAATGCAAACTGTATAGCAACTTCATTAACGCAAATTCCTTATCTAACCGCTTTATCCCACAACACTATCCCTGAATGGTAATCACTATTCATTTCCCACTTGTCCAATTATTTAGATAACTTCAGCTACGAGTTTCGTCTGTTCGCGATGCAACCATCGATAATCGTTGAAGCGGAGTCCATTTGGAACTTAGCCAAGTAACCGACACCAGTGACCACAGTCCACCTTCCTTCTGACCCAGATGGAACAGAAAATGTTTATTTTGGGTAAATAAAATATTTTGCCACACCAAACCAATCGATATATCTCACACTTGGTGCCTTTTAATTAAGTTAACTTAATGCAACAAGTAAGTGGAAGCCATTCCCAAATGTGCGCACTCTAATTAACAAACTTGTTCCTTCAATTTACACGCGAATTAAATTTCGTGTCCTTTTTTGATCCTACTAAGCACGTGATTTATGACGGTCGATAGCTTGTGGTTGTATAGTCCTCTCTTCCACCAGACAAGAGTGTTGCCATTGAAAAAGAACAACAGCGGTGTACGTGTATTTTTGAATGCCACCCAATGGACACCGAAACATATAGAAGTGCCGAAAGCTATTCAGTCCAATGGAGGATAAGAACAAAGGAAATTAATATTTGGTAGATTGCCAATTGTTTGGGACACAATGAAGCGCGATTTGGCTTTTCAAGTGGCCAGGTTGGCGGTCAACAGCTCCTTGGTCTTTGTCAAAGAAGGGTCTCTTTCTTTGTGCATTGAGTTACGCACTCAAACGAATATGCTCACCTTCGCCTCATTTAATGCACTCAATAGAACATTGCATTATCCTTGAATATTATCGTGATTATTATATCGACCCCAACCCTGTACGCCTTTTGCAATGTCACTTCTATTAAAGTCCGTCGTGTGCGCTAGCTGTGAATCAGGAAGAAGGCGATAAAAGGAAATGGAGGCCAATGCCCATAATAACCAACGAGAAAAAGGCACGAAATCTCATACTCTTCTAAGGAAAGGTTGAAAGAGGGAAAAAATCGTAAACACGAAGGTTGTTTAAGTGAGCGGTTACCACTGATGAGGTAGGTTAGGTAGTTACTTAGCAACGGTTTATGACTAAATATGAATGGCATTTGAAGTAAAGTCGAATAAGATGGGCTAAGTAGCAAAATCGAATTCGGAAGCATTTTTGACAACGAATTGTAAAAAAACTTTGAAGTCACTCGTTCCAGTTCCTGTAAGCAGGGCAAAAATAAGGCAAGAGAAGACACACGCATTCGGGAACTCAGCGAATTCGTGTGACCCATAAACGACAGCCTATGGTGTGCAATTTGGCCCTTATTGATTTGGATTATTAGCTGAAATGATCGATGAGGTTTTATTACCGCAACTACAGCTATTACCCTGATTCAACAACAGAATACAATTTCAGTAAGACGGGGCAAGACAGCTAGAATTTCAATGGAAGTTGAAGGTAACTTGTCCCAAACAATTACTTAGCAAACACGGAAATATACCCTGGACATACCCAAAGTCAAGGGCTTACAGCAAAAATCCGCAAAGAATTCAGTCCCTATAAGAAAACATCCGCCGGCCGTAAAGTTGTTACCATTGTCTTGCCCTTCTATGTTCTCAAAATTTAGGAGCCCGATTGCAACTTCTACTCAACCGACGCGACGCCGGCCGGTGGCATGAGTATTTAGTCGAATTGACAATGCAAAGTTATGAGTATTTTAACTTTTGATCTTTAAATCTTGCAGATGCAGGAGTATTGCCTATTTTAACCGTGAGACTTAAGACTCGGCTGATTTTAATTATATTGCATTTTAGGTACATTGACTTCCAACTCTTAAATACATATAAAGGGTGCTTTTTTTTAGAGGTATAGAACTTTAAGTTGACAACACTTTAACTGGCGGCCATTTTGTCAGCTGTCAAGTGATTTATTTTTAGTTTGGTTTGGCATTTTAACACGAATAGACTGACGCCTGAAAAAAGCTTCCAAATTGTGCAAATTTATTTTGAAAATCATGGTTCTGTTCGAAATACGTATTGTGCACTACTTTTGGTTGAATGGATACGTCAATTAGCAAAACTGCCGTATTTGGAGTGATGATAATACTCAACTGTATGTTAAGACACCGTTACATTGACAAAAACTGACTATTTGGTGTGCTTTGTGGGTAGGTGGAAAAATTGGTCCGTACTTCTTAAAAAGCGACGCTGGCCAGAACGTTACAGTCAATGGTGACCATGATTACTGACTTTTTCGTTCACCAATTGAGCAACCATGATGTGCAGGAACTGTGGTTTTAATAAGACAGCGCAACATGTCACACAACTCGTACCACAATTGATTTATTGAAGGAAACGTTTGGTAACCGCATAGTTTCACTTTGCGGACCCTTGAATTGGCCTCCAAGATTGTGCGATTTAACGTCGCTTGACTATTTTCTGTGGGAATATATGAAGTCGCTAGTCTACGCCGATAAGCCTGAAACAATTGACCACTTGGAGGACAACATTCGCCGCGTTATTGCCGATATACGGCCACAAATGTTGGAAAAAGTCATCGGAAATTGGAACTCCAGATTAGACTACGTCCGAGCCAGCCGTAGCGGTCATGTGCCAGAAATCATATTTAAATTATAATGCCAGAAGATTATCTTTCGAATAAAGTAAATTTCATGTCAATTTAAAAGAAATCATCTTTGTTTTATTCCACTTCAAAGTTCTATACCTCTAAAAAAAAACACCCTTTATAATAAGGACACAAATCTGAGTTCCTTAAAGATTTTGCTTTCTATTGAGAAATCATGCAATACACATAGCAGTATGCGTTTTTCGATTCAGAGCCAAAGAGCCACGTTTTGTCGCTATATCAGCGGATTAAGTAATAATAATAGATAATCTGTATCCATCTTAAATTGAAGACTATTTTGACACTGACATGCAAAGAAATATAGAAAAATACAATCGTATATTTTAATGGTTTGAATAATGACTGTCGCTTACGTCGCGACGTTAAAAATTAATTTACAGTACAAATTTCGAAGGGAAATTTCGGTTGAAATAATGCACCAATCAAGTCTAAGGCTAGCCGCAGATTGGATACGATTTCGTACGAATTTCTCTCATGCGAACATGTACGCATACGCACGAACAATCCCGACCTTCCAAGTAGTATGGGAGCGCGCACACTGGATGCGAGTTCGTCGTACATAAACGTACGTATAGGTATAGTTCCGACGTACGAATACAATCCCAACTTGTTGGGATTTTTAAACACGTCCGTGCGTTGAAACATTAAAATTGGATGATTATAGACACAAAAGGGGGTATGGAAAACGGGGCACTGTCTATTTTACAGAGAAAATCGTATGCAGTCTGCGCACTCCCTTCGTACGACCATATTCATATGAAAAGAAACCAACAGATGAATGGCCCACCCTGTGCCTGTAATTATTGATCATCACATCACTCATGGAGCGCATCCAGAATACTACTTAGCAACTTAATTAGAGGGACTTTAGATATTATTCCTTTGAAGAGACATATTAAGAAAACCAAACTCACTGTATGTATGTATGTAAAGTATGTATGTAATAAAGAAATTAGCACAGGCCTCGGCCCTCATTGAAGCTAAGCTCTGGGCCTCCGGGTATCGTAGAATAGCGCCAATATGTCCATTTGTATTGGCGTAAATAAGCTGATTGAATAATTACGGAGACGTAAATATTCAAGGTTCTTACATATAACCATATTTATCAGGAACATAGGATGTGGAGGTCCCATTTGTTGCAAATCTTGAAATTACTTCGATCGAGTTCTAAATTTCTTCCGTATAGTTTCTTCATCAGCTCGTTATGACTTCAGCGAGTTAAGGGGGCATATTTTTGTATGATTCCATAATTTGGGAACTTCTTGAATCTTGACGCTGAGTTTCATGTCTTTCTTGAAGAAGTGTTCTTCCTCATTATTCTTGTAGATAATTTCCACTACCGGAGCGAAGTCTCCAATTGTCAATAACACCAACCAGAAAATTTACATTTTCATTAAGAAAGCCAAACTCACTGTAGTCATAAATCCACCATTATTATTTTTTACCCTCTTTTCGTCTTTTTATACCGTGCATAAGCTAGACATGGTTGGTTGGTTGGTTGAAAGTGGCCGTCGGCTAAAAACGCCAACACACTTAGACCAGTATAGGTCCATTGTGATGCCACGAATAAGGATCTAAGATCTCCCCACTAGTTGAACCATTTTGAACTCTTTATAAAGCGCAAGAGGCTTCTGATGTCTATGCTTGTCAGATCACCCAAGTCGTTGTAATGGAAGGCCCCTAAGTGAAGCTTCCTTCTGCGGGAGAGAGCTGGGCAGGAACAAAGAAGGTGAGGGATAGTCTCCTCCTCCTCCTCATCCATGCAGCTTCTACAAAAGTCGTTAGAGAAAAGACCCAGCCTTGCGGCATGTTTGCCTATCAGGCAGTGTCCAGTAATGACACCTATTGTGGTGCCGATATGCAATCTGTTGAGAGAGATCAATTTCTTAGAGCGTTTCAAATCCAGTTTAGGCCAAATTTGTTTTGTCGCTAGACAAGTGGTTAAACTTGTCCACCTAAGATTTGTACTCTCGATAGCATTCATCTTCAATTTTTGTTTACGAGTAGCGATTGGTATCCCTAGGGTGCCTTTATCAGACAGAATGGGTTGAGTTGTTCCTATTCTAGCGAGTTCATCGGCCTTACAATTCCCTGGAATGTCTCTATGCCCAGGCACCCAGATTAGGTGAATGTTGAACTGTTCGGCCATCTCCGTAAGAGACGATCGGCAGTCGAGGGCTACTAGAGAAGTTGTAGAGATCGAGTCCAAGGATTTGATGGCTGCTTGGCTGTCCGAAAATATGTAGATATCCTTAACAGATATGACGTTTTTCTTGAGCCAAGATAAGACTTCTTTAATCGCCATAATTTCCGCCTGGAACACGCTACAGTAATTTGGTAGACGGAAGGAGAGCTTGAGATTAAGACTTTCGGAGAAAACACCCCCACCAACTCCATCTTTGGTTTTTGAGCCGTCAGTATAGAAGTGAATTGATTCATCTTCCGGGAAGGTATCTTCATCCCAGGTTGCTCTGGATGGGATTGTGACGAGAAAGTTCTTGTCAAAGTATAGAGATGGGGTGGTGTAGTCAGTGTTTTCTGTTGAGATCTCGAATTTTTTCAGAATAGAGGCGTGGCCAAAGTCTTTGTTTGACCATTGTGAGATGGCTTTAAGGCGAATGGCTGCACTCGCTGCCATTTGCTTGCTGAATATGTCGAGGGGTAATAGATGGAACAATATGTCTAGTGCCGCAGAGGGTGTTGTGCGTAATGCACCGCTTATGCACATACAAGCTGTGCGTTGGACCTTGCTTATATGGTCGCGGTATGTGGCCTTCTCCAATGCTGTCCACCAGACAATTATCCCATAGGTGAGTATCGGTCTTATAACTGAGATATAGAGCCAATGGGTTACTCGAGGTTGTAGACCCCATTTATTCCCAATAGCTTTTTTGCAAGAGAAGAGTGCTACTGTAGCCTTCTTGACTCTTTCTTGGATATTAAGTTTCCAACTAAGCTTCTTATCCAGGATAAGCCCCAAATATTTCGCTTTGTCAGAGAAAGTTAGGTTGGTACCATTGAGTGAGGGAGGGTCGACTGTCGGAATCTTGTATTTCCTGGTGAAGAGCACCAAATCAGTTTTGTGGGGGTTCACACCTAAGCCACAACGACCCGCCCAACTGGTTAGCTTATTTAAAGCATTTTGTAGGAGTTCTTTAAGAGTATTTAAGTGCTTTCCTGAGACGGCTATAGCAACATCATCTGCATAAGCGATCACCGTGCATCCTTCACCTTCCAGGATTATCAGTAGTTCATTGACCACCAAATTCCAAAGAAGGGGGGACAGAACACCACCTTGCGGAGTGCCTCTGCTAACAGATCTTCTCGCCGACACGACTCCCAGCTTTGAGTTGATAATCCGACCTTTGAGCAGTAGATTAATCAGTTCGCCAAGAGAGCTGTCGACGTTCAGAGCTGAAAGCGAGTCTGCTATCGCTGATGTGTTGACGTTGTTAAAAGCGCCTTCTATGTCAAGGAAGGCAACCATTGTGTACTCCTTGTGGAACAGTGAGTATTCGATGTTACGTACTAAAGTGTGTAATGCCGTCTCCACTGATTTACCTTTACAGTATGCATGCTGGGCCGCTGACAGTAGTGTTTTATCGATACTGTTGCGTAAGTGGATATCAATCAGTCGTTCTAGTGTTTTTAAAAGGAATGACGATAGACTAATGGGTCTGAAATCTTTAGGATTTGTATGGGAGCATTTACCTGCTTTGGGTATAAAGACAACTTTAACTTCTCTCCATATCTTTGGGATATAAACTAGATCTAGACAACCTTTGAAGATTGTCTGAAGCATCGGCAAGATTATATCCGATGATTTCTGCAATTCGGCAGGTATTATGCCGTCCGGTCCCGCGGATTTATATGGTTTGAAGCTATGGATTGCCCAATTTAGTTTACTTTTTGTAATTATATTAGAAGGGATGGTTATTGGTTCCGATGGACTGTTGTAGTTCGAATTGTTAACCACATGGGAGCTGCCTGGGAAATGAGTATCAAGCAGTAGATTGAGCGAATCTTCGCTAGAGGTCGTCCAGGACCCATCGTCTTTTTTAAGGGAGACATAATGAAGGAACTTATTGACGTTTAATGGACAACCTTATATAATACCTCTGTTGGAACTTTTCCTAATGACTAAACAAAATGTGTTAAGAAGTATTATTAATGAGAGTCCATTTAAAGAAAAGTTTCCACGAAATGCCTTTCAAATAATGTTCCCCATGCTATTTCAATAAATATAAAATCCTTTTAGAGTTCTTTCTACATACTCGTTAGTGTGACGTTTTCAAGCAACACAACCAAAGGGAGTTCAGAGAGTTAGACAATTTTATTTTCTGGTGTTGCTGCCTTTCCCCCCAACATCCTGCAGCGATGCCAAATGCTGTTATACTACTTATGTTCACAAAAAATAATATAAAAGGAAAACAACTTAACCTAAATTCTGCCGTACAATCAAATGAAATGAAAAATTCTTCACAGGAGTAATGGGTCCTCTTAAATTTTATAATGCAGTAAAAATATTATGATTGAAGAGAATATGCTCTAGATTTGACATTTTGTATGACATGATAAACAGTTGTTATAAGTGACTTTTTGTTTTTTCTTTCTAGGGAATAAATATTGGAAAGGCGAATGGAGTAGTTCAACAAAATATACATATATGCAGCGTTTATAGTTTTTTTTTCTTATCCAAGGGAACAATTTTAGAAGTCACTGTGTCAAAATGTTTTTACCTGTTAAATCAAATATGTAAGTATATTTTATCCTTTTTTAGTATTGACTAGAAAAGGTGAGTTGCCTTTTGAAAAATTCAGTTATAAGTTGAATAATTCAGTGTTTGGTCCTAATTTGGTATACATTGAGGACTTAAACTGGATATTTGGGGGGTTTATTAAAATTTTAATGCATGGCGGTCGATGGTATTTCTTTAGGGAAATATGCTATTGGGATTGGAATTTTCACAGGAGGTTTGAAATATTCAACAGCCTGCGGTAGGATACTCATGATATTGATAGGGATGACCGTTGAAGGAAGACATTTAGAAGCCGTATTTTGTTAATTCTATTTTCAGTCAATGGATAAAGTATTGATGAGTAGAAACGGCGTTATCGATTTTTTTTTTTTGGAAACTGCTGCCGCCAAATGTATTACAGCTTAAATTACTTCTCATTTGAACCTACAGAGCTTAGGAAGAAATAGTGATATTCAAATTTAATCCAAATTGTTTGAGATTCGCCATTAATAGCATCTCTTAAATCAGGACCGACAAATGATTTGGAATACAATTTAGAACATAAGCTTATTAGGCTCAGTTCTTGTCAATCTTCGGATTTGGTAACTTACATTTAAGATTAAGACACTCTCTATAGGTCGAAATTTAGACCTATATTCGTATTCGCTGATTGCGTGACTCGTCGTATTTTCTAACCTTTTCTGTCACCAAAAATGTCAGAAAAATATGCCTTAAAAACGCTGCGAAAATCGCTCTCAAAAAGCAGAAATGAAGAAATTAGATGCATGTATAACAGACTTACCAATACCATCGACCACTAACAGTATAGAATACTATACTCTAAATGTAGGTACGCATCTATCCAATCTTATCAATGACTATAAGTCACCCGGAGAACTTTGAAAAACGACCTATTAATCACCAAAGTAATCGCCCCAAAAATTCACAAAAATGATTTAAAAATGGCAAAAAACGCAAAAAATAAAGAAAAAGAAAAAAGGAAAACGCTATGTATCCATTTTTGTAATTATTACAATATGCTACCAGAAAAAAAAGAAACGAAAAAATTCCAAGCCCCGAAAGTATGAATTGATTTTGGTGAATTTCTCTTATAAGGGTAGATTTTTTTAAAATACTGAAATAAGTGTTTCATCGTTGGCATTGTAGAGCAATATTAATAATTTTAAAATAAATTTCACAAACGAAATGTTATCCCCTTATGCCCCCATTTATGGCACCTAAAAAGAGCTATTAGGCTAAAAGCTAAAATCAGAATGTTCCCATAATATGTGCCCAATCCAGTCTCTTTTCTCCATCACAATGTAAAATTACACATTGTTATGGTATTTAAGAAAAGTACATAAAATATTTTACCCCCTTAAAGGGGGTCATTTTGAAAATAGGGAAACACCCTGTCTAATAATTGATTTCTCAACTAACGTGCTAAGTTTGGTAATGGCTCGGAATATAACGTGCTTTAAAAATTATCAAAAAGACTATTCACTGAATTGGCTCCTCTAGTTTTTGCATAGGGATTGAAACACACCTAACTTAACACATCCTTAAAATTGCATGCTTCCACGACAAGCGATTTTTTATGCACGGTTTCTATCAGCCAGTCAAATAGATGATTGGTAAACACGTTGTTGTTTTCTTAGCTGCTACTCTGATTCCCTAATACACTGAATCAATTTACTATCAATAACCTATATCGCAAGATCGGGGTCAGCTAATTTGAGCCACCTATTTAGAGCAAAGAGGTACTTTAGCCCCAAGCAACTTCTCCTTCTCTACAAAGCACAGGTTAGACCAGGCCTGGAATATTGCTCCCATATATGGTGCTCGGCAACAAAACATTCACTTAACCTACTTGACATCATACAGAGACGAGCAGTTCGACTTATTGGAGACCCTACACTCACATCGAATCTACAACCGTTGATGCACAGAAGACAAGTCACTGACCTTTGCCTGTTCTATAGGTATTTCCATGGTAGATGTTCCGAGGAACTCAAATACATTATCCCTCGAAATGCAACTTTTGGGCGCCCCACAAGACAGGAAGCTAATGCACATGACCTTAGAGTACACTTGAGAACCGCAATGACATCAATTTTCCAAAACTCATTCTCTTACAGGACAATCAAACTTTGGAACTCACTTCCTGGGGATATATTTCCAGAAGACTACAATTTGCAGCAATTTAAGTGCAGAACGACGCTGATGAAGCGTTATAGGTTTGGCCTTTCCCGGGAGAAGCATTTAAAAAAAAAATATTACAACTTCGTTTTAAAAGCTATCTTTCTTAAGAGGTCGAATATTTAGGTACAAAAATGTGTAGTAAAGTCGCCGATTATGGCACATATACTAAGGAGCATCCTATAAGTTGCTGTTTGTCTGCTTAATAGGCACAGACTGCCTGTCTCATCTCACAATACCGCAGAGTATATAGACGACATTTCATCTGTCCCTATACACGTGTAATTTATGTCTTACGCCAAAATACAATTTCCGTCTAATGTCGGTGTCTATATCCATTTCCGTTAATGGTTGTATTCACCGCATGATGTCCTGTTACTACATCTCCTATCATAAGGCCCATCTACACGTGTTTGGTGTCTTCCTTTCAAGTTCATTTTTCATGCGGTGACCCTTATCACTCAAAGGATCACTCTATCGACCATTTATGTACGTGCAACAAAATTCATTCCTAATGGCGTTTTGAAAATATATGTGTAGTTCTCCGAACGACACATGACGTAAAGCTTTACTTTGTTTATTGTGTGAAGTCTGAATGCGATATAAACCACGACCTAGTTTTTTTTAATAGCCATTTCTTCCATGACTCCTTCATGTCGGGATCATAAAAATGCAAAGAAAAAAATAAAAACTGGGGCACATTGAATTTTGTTCCCCATCACATAGTTGTTAACATTTTTTACGACCAATTCCGGAGAGAATCTACTATAACTACCCATACCCACTACCCAAAGGATTCTCGGATTTTATTATGATGCCTGATTCCACGGTCGAATCGATTCGCCTCACTCACTTCAGTATTAGTTCCTTCCAGAACTCATTTCTGTAATCGATTTTCTGCGTTTATTCCACATCGACATTTGTTTCCCTCTTGGCTATCATGCCACCCTGAGCCTCATTATTCTGGAAGGATGATGTCATATCCAACCAACGGTGAATTTATTCATACCATCAACGATGTGTAAGGAAAATCGATACAAAACATCGACTTTTTGTTAAAGTTTCAGTTAAAGTATTGAGTTACCCAAAAATACATCAGATAATTCGAATGCGAGGCGCGTGTGAAGGATACACACCGGTTTCGGTACATGGTTTGTATTTGTTTTCGTTTATCCTATTTCTCGTTGAAGAGTTGCAAAAGCTAATATTAGGATAAATCCGTTCCATTAGGTATGGTAAACCACCTAAAGCCTTTGGGAAAGTATGTTGACCCTTTTCGTCATCGTCGTTGTATACCCATAAAACTGATGGGATAATTTGGTAGATACCTATTTGATATTCATTTTGATCTTTATCCGAATTAGTTGATAACAATACGCACTATTATTTTTTTTTCTCATTGACAGAACCACCGATAGTGGCAGTGGCAACAATGAAGATGTTACCACAACTAGTAATAATTCAACACAAACACCCAGCGATCTAAGCCCACCGGGACCAAATGAGGAGGTACTGCCACAGGCGCATCACCAGAATCCTGGACACTGTATTGCATCATTTTCGGCCATCAATCAAATGCGAAATAATGCACAGGTGAGTTTTTGTAATTCTGAGCACGTAATTCAAAAAGGTTGACACCCCATCAGTGAAATATGACGTCTGAAAGGCTGCAGGCTATGAATACTAATTGTAATTGCCTTTCGTTCGAAAGTTTATAGGGGGTTTTTGATGTGAACTACGGTGTTTAATTTAGATGGGATTTTAGATTTTAGTTGATTTCAAAACTTACCGCAAACTGTAAGTTAGTTATGTTGGGGAAGTAGTCGCAGGTAATTCACTAAATTTGGGTACACACAAAATAGACCTCGACTGCGATTTAATTTCCTGGTTTACCTTTAGCTGTTGTCCTGGCAGATATTAAAATTATCGATTTAGTACTCTCCTATATAAATTGAATCAATTTGGTACTGGTCTGAAAGTGGGAGTACTAACATGACATGTATACCTACTTAAGTTGAACCAAAGTGGTACTGGACTTTTAGTGACATTAAATAGAAGATGGCGGACCCAATGCTTAGCTTATCACAAGCATCTGCTTATGCGATTTTTGTTTAATTTTAGGAGCGAATTTTACTACATTTGGAACTACATACAATTTGATATCGTATACAAACAGGTGATTCGAGGAGCTTTATCAGGACACCTATACTTTCAAACATTTGTCAGACGTTCGCGAGAGTTGGCGGAGTGGAAGAAACCTTAAGGTTTAATTAGTGTTTTCCTAAAAGATGACCCTTGCGCATAGTTTTTTTATTTAATCAATGTAGCTCGTATAGTTTGCTTTAGAGTTTTTTTTACGGTTGTATAACTGTCCCCTGCCGTGGCTCGAATCTACACAGCTCGGCTATCAAGCAATGATTCTATCCACTACACCATGACCACCGCCTTATTCCGTGGTCATGTATTTGGTGTGGATCCTGGGTCTCATAATAGTGAGGGGAAAATGTAGACAAGATTTCCTATGCGCAGACTTTGCTTTGGCGATTTGGTTTCCTGTTGGGTTTACCTTCATAATATGAGCTATTATCATCCCATCCATAACTAACGAAATTTTGTAAAATACATTACAGCCTTTTTGAGTCAGTCAGTTTGTTTTTTGAATATGTCGAAAAGCTGTCTTGTATGCTCTGCAGTACAATCGATCGTAGGTCATGACTCATAGGTATACGGCTGTTGCACAAGACAGATCAATTAAGCTCTCCGACAACACTTTTCGAAAGTATTTTTGCTCAGGGCTTGAATTAAAGCTGTCACAGTGAAAGCCGTCTTATTTAACGTCGAGTGTATCTTTCAGATATTTTCGTTGAAGGGCGGCCATAGTATTCTTGTGATATTACAACTATTTAAGGCGGCCCATCTAGCGTTCGCCTCTCTTGTGGCTTTTCTCCCTGCTTCAAGCTTTTCTCCCTACACTGCCGAGCGATTCCTTGTGCTGTGTACCAAGAGCCTTGAGTTCTTCGCGACAGCACTTAACAAGCTTCGATTTTAGAGCGATTTCTGCAGCTAGTGCTCGTTTTAAACATTTTTGTATTAGCCTAAGAATTTATTGTTAATGCTAATAAAATAATAATATTGGGCCTCCGCACACGAGATTAATTCTGCCGGCAGAAAACCGTTTTTTTTTACCATACTTCGAGCGCACACGGGACGATTTCTGCCGGCAGAAAAATTATATATATGAATCCCTTTTCATTGTGTAGTATTATTTTCACAATTGAAATATTTTTAAAGTTGTGTATGTATTAGTTTTATGCCTTGTTCAACCATTCAAACCCGGCAGAACATTTTATTCCGTTTTTTCCCCTTACTTCAGTCCCCTCGCCTACTAAATCGGTTTTATGCCGGCAGAATTAGTCTCGTGTGCGGAGGCCCAATAAGCTTCGATTTTATTTCTGGTGCAGTTATGGCTTTGATTGCTGCCTGGCTATCGATAAAGAAGGTAATACCTCCAGGTAGCAGCTTGTGCATTTACGACAGACTCACGGGCTGCTATTATCACTCCCAGGACCTCTGCTTGAAATACGCTGCTATGGTCGGGGAGGCGTATTGATTTTGATAAACCCAGCGATTCAGAGAAGACACCTACCTCACCCCAGTGTCCATTTTAGAACTGTCTGTAAATACGGCTGTGTTTTGCACGGTAGGTACGAGTCCGTCTCTCCATTCTTTCCTTTTAGGAAAGGCGCTTGAGAAAGGCCTTGTAGACTCTAGATAAGGCATGATGTAGTCCATGACAGGTATATGGCCAAAATATCTCTTACTGATTGGCTGATTCTCATTGCACTAATTGCTGCCGATAGTTTTATATGACCTCATCGCACTAGTGGTGCCGATCTACGCTAGTCTTTGAACTTTCGTTAACGCTTAGGTAAGTGGCTTTATAGGTTGCCGGCAATCATACGAGACATGCGTAGATCAGTATAGGTCTTACTATAACCGTGTACATCCAGAGCTTAATTTTGGGAGATAGTCCTCAGGTTTTCCCAAAGATTCTGCAACTGCAGAGGTGAACACGATCGCGTTTCCGCACAATAGCTCTCTGCCGCCCCTGTTTTCTCTCAGCAGTTACGAGATAAGACTGTCAGTCGGAAAATAGTCTCCACCAATGGCCAAACGCCGATTTGTTTTATTTTTTGTCAACTCTCATTATGCATCTTCAGCGGCAAAATTCGAAGATTGTTCTTCTTGCCATCCATTATCAAGGTTACGTATATTATTCTGAGCTTACTACTCGAAAGTACTAGAAAAGGTATATTTCTCTAATGAATTATTTCTGACTCAACATCAGTCAGGTGCATCCAGTCAAGTATCTGCTCTCAAAATCACTCAGTTTGGAATTCGCAATTCACTAAGCCTTGGGTACTTCAGCTACTATACATTTTCAACTCATCCATATCGAAAAACATCACTCACACTAGATACACTTTGCTCTTTATGGATGCGATGCATACGACATACTTACCATCAGACGTGTTAATGACACCCAAAGTGGAGAGTCAAGTTCTTGTCCTCCAATAAATTTCCCTTGTCAAGTGGACTGCATCAAATATTCCACTCCGGGCTTGTCTTGTCTGTCTGGCACTTCTATTTTAAAATGTACAGTTGCCAGCATCATTTCTTCACTTTCTTTTATCCTCTTTGTCATCAGTTAACACTTTTCTTTACTTCTGCTGTATCACACAAGCCCAATGAATCAGGAAAAAAAAGGATAAGTCTCTGTCTAGCTTCAGTGGTTAAAGGGGATTCCCTATTTTAAGATCAATATAATATCCTAACCTGGCATCGTTCAATTATGGATGAAAAAATATACCGCACAAGGAGCACCAGGAGCGTCTGTCGGAAGTTCACTCAACACGCTTCAATCATCAAAAGGATCATCAATAAAAATAAATTTTTATGGGTTTTTCTTTTGCGCTTCCCTCGGATAGAGGTGACAAAAACCGTCTCTTTCTATGTTGTTGGCTATAATAAAAGCTCATAGTCGTGGTTCGCCGAAAAGGATTCCGGAAAAAACAACACAATACGAAAAAACCTAACAAACTGCTGTTTGCATCTCTGAGAGCAATTGTTGTCCCGTAGCAAACACATGAATTTTCCATGGGGATGCAACAGACTGCACAAATTTGCATCTTCCACTCCATGAGGCCGGGTGGTAAATGGATACACACGTTATGCCCAAAGGATACGACAGTTTGTAGTCCTGTCCTGATGTATAGTAAAAATGGGGTTTTTCAGCTTTTTTTTGTCCAGTATCCTTCTCTCTGTGTCTATGTCTGTGTCTGTGTCAGACTGCTGTCTGCTTGGTTATGAATATTTCGCATTTTAATTATGACGATGGAGAGGAAGAAAACAAAAGGAAATAATGCACCGGAACAGAACGAGAGTGAGTATTGTTAATGTTGGCTTATAAGAGACTCGAGGCCAGAAAATGAGTATATTGTCCTTTTAAGATTCAACATTCAAGTAGAATGTAAATATAAATAGTTTTGCGCTGTAGGGAGTTATTACTCCTGCCTGGAAGCTATTGACCTTCTTTGGTATTTCTATGTAGAGGGAACTACCGCTGTCAGAGATGTAATCATCTAAAGCCACTTTGTTGTCAGAAGCAATTTAATTAACGAAAACACATAACCACTTAAGTGGAACGAGTGTTTCGACGCCTACTGGGAGTTACTTTACTGGCATGCCAGTTGGCCTCCTTTTATGGCAGAGCACCCACGTTACACGTAGGTACATTCTGACATATTTCTAATTTTGTTTAGAAATATTGATTTTTATGAAAAGCCATTGCACGCACATGGTTAGGAAGAATTTTAATTGAGCTTTGTCGATAAGTGCGACGAATTCAAGGGCGCGTTTCATCTTTGCCAAAAAGCTAATATCCGTTGAATTAAAAAAAATATTTCTGGAAAATAGAAAAGTCTGTGCTATTTTTATTTTTTGGTCTCGATCTAATCAGAGTTATCACGAACGTTTTACATTTAACAATTATTGCCGGTTGAGTGGGCAAATGAGTGCCACACTTAAAGCTGGAGGTAAAGTTGAATGACTTTTTCATGCGAAACAAGTAGCTGGCAGATGGTAATCTAAGCCCACGCCTATGAATTTGTCTAGTGATTTTAGTTGAGATTGATGTGACATGACATGACATGGCATGGCAAATAATTAGACGCCTAAACAGAAATTGATTTTTATATTGTTCGAGATGGTTAGATAAATTGGAACAAGGCTTTAAAAGCAATTAAACGTTAAAGGGCTTTGTGAATTGCATTCAAGCTCAAAGTTTGGATGAGTAGAACAGTTGAATGCGGCATGGCTTAAATATGACATTTTGAACCCGCTTAAAGTAAATTACAATTAAAAGAACTTATTGGGTCTAAATAGGTTTTAGGAACAGAAGGCAGGAATTAGTTTATATTATCATCACCATGGGGCATTTAATGGGTAGAAATGATCCTGAATAGTTGAATGTAAAAAAGATGTGATGATAACGGAGAAGAGTTTGGACCAACTTAAAACAAGACAGTGCCGTTCGATGAAAACAAAAATTTATCATGCGGGTGCCCAAAAAAATGTATCATTCCCGTTTTTGTATATTGTGTCACAACGTTTCATCTGTTGTAGTCAATCCATTCTTAGCCACTTCATTATTGGCAACTTTTTTAAAATTATTAATTTGAGTTCGTTGGTAATACCTTTCTTGTTGATTTACAAAAATCTTTCAACATTTTTATGCCCTACTGAATTTTCTTCCCAAAATGTAAAGTAAAAGAAATGAATTAAGAAACTACAAGACTATACGACATTCGCTTGAATCCTTGTTGTTGTTGCAAAATTTATACAGCTTGCCAATTTTAAATATTTAAAAACAAAATTTGCCGGGCCTGTGCCCCCCTTGCCCCCCTCGCTATGCCACTGATTGTGATTTTTCGATTAAAACAGCACTTGCCCAAGCTTCTCCAGCGAACGTCTGCACACTACACGAACTTGAAGATGATAAGTTCTTAGTCTGTTCTGACTCGAAGAAAAAATTATGATAATCAAATCGACGAAAACTACCGTTTAACTTTCTGCTCTAAATAGTATTAAAATTCCTTACTCCGTTTCCCGCATCTATTCCAAACCGAATCTAATAGTTTAACACCCTTTAGGTCTCAATACAAGATGAAGCCCCTTTGGTTTGTGTTTTTCAATGAACATATCACTTCCGAAAGACGCAATACCGATTCACTATCTGTACTAGCCTTTATCAAATTGACCTCCCACTGAATGCTTTTACCACCATCCACATACGCTTAAGAAAAAAGTCTAATGAAATTGAATATCCTTTCACCCTAATGCAATCTTCTTCCATTTGAATAAAGCACTTTTATTTCTCCTTTTGCAATATGATATGTATACTCAACTTTAAGGGCTTCAGTGGCGTTGAACTCTAAGCTCAACCTTTTACCGTTACGGATGACTGAAATATTCGTCCACTCATTTGCACATAAATTCCAATAAACTAAACTCCTTTCCTTCACTTTTTGCCATTCACGCAGCTCTGTGATGTCACCCTGGAAGTTGGTGGTGAGACCATACATGCCCATAAAGTTGTGCTGGCGTCGGTTAGCCCGTACTTTTATGCAATGTTCAATGGTGAGTACTATACATTGTGATGCGTAGGTGTATGTAGAAATAATTCCAGTGCTAACCTCTTTTCCTGCCATTTTCTAGATGATATGCTCGAACGGACCCAGGGTATAGTGACACTTCATGATGTTGACGTTACCGCACTTCGACAACTAATTGACTACACCTACACTGGCGAGATAACAATAACCGAGGACAATGTGCAGGTCCTGCTGCCAGCATCAAGTCTCCTGCAAATTCAATCGGTCCGTGAGGCATGTTGTAAATTTTTACTCCGTCAACTTCATCCCTCCAATTGTTTGGGCATTCGCAGTTTTGCAGGTAAGTTCAGTGAAGCGAGAAACGCTAATTATTCCGCAGCCGAACAATGCTCCATTGTTGATACTCGTATCTCCAACCCTCAATCTGTTTGAGTGTGTTTGTGGAACTCCAATGCAAGGATGTTATGCACGATTTATTGGGGTAGAAGAATCCATTCATCATCTCCTTATTTCTATTTATGTTTGCTACCCCAGTTAGTTGTGGAGTAGTTTCACCACTTTTCTGTTTATATTTATGGACTTATTCATCTCTTGCCGCGCGGTCTGGAAATAAGGGGTTGTTTAAGGTACTTGCCCCCGAGTAGTTGCGACCAATGCCCTACTTAGGCATGCTGCAGTAAGCAGTATCTACCTACTGAGTCCTCTATTTTGTTTGGATAGTTTTTCTTATGGATCTTTGCTTTCACTTTTGGTTCGATGGCCTTTGTGGGTGGTGGCGGCCGGCAGGGTAGCTTGTGGGCTAACTAGGGAGCGATGTTCGACCTGACGATGGTCTGACTTCGTTATAAAGACGACTACCTGCGGTAGGGGTTGTTAGAGGCTACTCTTTGTCTGCCGTTTTGGGAACTATCCAGTATGGGCGCAGTTTGTTTGAGTTGTATGGGACTTGTCTGCATCATTGGCAAACGAGGTGTTTGCTTATTCATGTAAACGTTTTTTTGCGGAACCGATGTTGGCAGTAAGAAATAGTTTTGTGGGTTAATGTGTTGTGTGCTGCTTTCCTGATTTTGATCGCATTAGGCGTAATTGGACATTTTGTGTATGGATTGATATAGACAGTTTGGGGATTAGGTACTTTGTTCACATGTCCGTAATTGGATGGGAGTTGGGTTTAGAAAATAACCGAATAATTAAGGCTTGAGGAAACTAGTTTAATTGTTTAATCCTGGAGTAATAAGATTGAAAAGCATTGCAGAAACTCATTTTTGGTTAGAAATATGAAATATGATACAAAAATTGACCACCGCGTTACCAATACTGGCGTAGAAATCTAAAACGAATATATTCGCATGGAGAAGGTACTCGAAACTTGTCAGTAAAATGTTAAGACTCTATGCACATCCTCCTACTTTTAAGGCAAAATAGCAAAGTCATAATCTGCATCAGCCACTAATTGATAGCCCAATCCAAGTACCACTTGTTTGTCATGCATACAAAATGACCTTAACCAACATTTCTCCAGTTTTGAATAACGCACATCCAATTCTAACCTCAAGAGCATTCCTGAAGCTCACTTCTCGTTCTCGTCGTGAAAAATGGCTACAGTCATATCGGTTTAAGGAATTCCAACCTCGGTTTTTTATCCTACTCAGTGTTCCTCTGTTTAAGTAATTCCCAGCAACAATCACTTCAGCGAAAATCCTCAACAAAAGAGGATCTTTCTCAAATAAAGCGGATTCGAAAAGCAGCAGTTCGGTGGAATTAAAAATACGCGGACAATGCATATTTCGCGTCAATCTTCTTAATTATTCTAGAAGGATTGCAGAGAGTACATATAACAAATAACCCCCACCCTCTGGCAAACGCAATACATTTGCCAGCACCCTTACCGAGAGAGTATATTTATTTAGTCAAGTGTATACGCCATCTGGGTAATCCTCCTTGATATTCTGTTCCATTTCAGATGCACACTCGTGCAAGGAGCTGCATACTCGTTCGCATAAATTTGCCTTGCAGAATTTCCAACAGGTCGTCGGAACGGAGGAGTTCCTCCTGCTACCCTTCGATGAGGTATGTTGCACAAGAATATACTTGACCCACTCTCTAGCATTCTGTTGACACGCAAATATATCGTCTTGTTCGTTTCAGGTCAGGGATTTGATATCAAACAATCAATTGAATATTTGTTCCGAAGAAAAGGTCTTCCTGGCCGTGCTCAATTGGGTGAAACACGATTTGGCCGAAAGGCAAAAGCATGTGGCTGAATTGATGAGTCATGTACGATTGCCATTAGTTGGCCGAGACTTCCTAATGACTTGTGTCGAATCGGAGACATTGATTCGTGAGGACCCACAGTGCAAGGAGCTGCTATTGGAGGCGATGAAATATCACTTGCTGCCCGAAAAGAGGAGTCTAATGAGCAGTCAGAGGACAAATGAGAGACGTCCCGATGGCATGAAGCCATACATCTTCGCTGTGGGTGGAGGCAGTCTTTTTGCCATTCATAGTGAGTGTGAGGTTTACAATCCTCGCGTGAATAGTTGGACGCCAATTGCGCCAATGCTGTGGAGGCGGTCGAGGTCTGGAGTGACCTCGCTCCATAAGCTGTTGTATGTCGTCGGAGGGTATGATGGCGTTATGGATCTGGCAACGGCTGAGTTTTACAATCCCCTCACGAACAAGTGGGGCAACATGACGTCCATGGGTACAAAACGATCTTGCCTCGGTATATGCGCATTCGATGGACTGATTTACGTTTGCGGTGGATACGATGGAGCCTCTTGCCTTAACAGTATGGAACGCTATGATCCTTTAACTGGCGTTTGGAGTTCTTGCCCCGGTATGAATATCCGCAGGCGTTATTGCCGTCTAGCCGTCTTAGATAACTGCATCTACTCGCTGGGAGGCTTCGATTCCACCAACTACCAATCGAGTGTTGAACGATTTGACCCAAGAGTTGGTCGCTGGAATCCAGTTCCGAATATGACCGCCCGTAGGAGCAGCTGCGGCGTGGCCGCATTCGATGGCCATCTTTACTGCGTCGGCGGTAATGATGGAACGATGTGCATGTCCAGTGGGGAGAGATTGAACTTGAGGAGGAACGCATGGGAGCCTATCGCTGCAATGAATTCACGGAGGTAAGTTTGAAAATATCATAAATCTTGAAAGTTGTTACTTAGGATTATCTTTGTAGGTCCACCCATGAAGTTGTTGATGTAGATGGCTGCCTTTATGCCTTAGGAGGAAACGATGGCTCATCGTCGCTAAACTCTGTCGAGAAATACGATATTCGACTCAACAAATGGACGATTGTTAATTCGATGGTTACGCGTCGAAGCTCTGTGGGAGCTTCGGTCTTAGATTGCTTCCAATTGGAACGTGGACTTGTGCAGACTACTAACTTATGACCCTTATCCACAATCGCTGAAACATTCGCAGCAGCTGCTGCAAATGCGGCTTCAACCAGTAGCACTGTCAGTAGCGGTAGTGGTAATAATAGTTTTAACCTGAGCACCTTAGCGCCAGCTGGCGCATCGGGAAAGCCAGCAACTGCTTAACAGAGAAGCCTAATGTAAGATGTAATGGGCGTGGTAAGAACTTGGTGCGGGAAATTTGTACAACTGTTTTTTTTTATCAAACTGTCAATTTAGAATTCTGTTTGTTGTCACATCTGTTTTCTTACGTGACAACTTTGTAGCCGTGTATGCCTTACCCTATGAATACTTAGCCTATTTCAGTATACACGAGTATTCCCTTCCGCTAATTCCTAAAGCGGAGACAATCTCTGGTCGGTCTAAATTAGAAACTTGTTTAATATCTGTTTTCACTGACAGAATTCGATTGCGTAAAGCAGCCATTCACGTTGAGAGATCGTGCCGACCTTCGCAAGGCCCGTTGAGAATTTATACGGACCTTGTGATCGACAATTTTTGCGTGTAATTTGTTTTGTGAATTTTCGACAGTTCGTTACAGCGTTGCCAATACGAATTTTCATGTACCTAGCAATAACTACCCAATAATTTAGATTTCTCATTCAGCGGGAATTGCTCGACCTATATCTGTTGGTGAACTGAAATTTTAGGATTTCAATATACCTACAGCCTTATTGGATTTCGTAAAATATATCGCAAACAGGAATAGACTTCTGTTTTCTGTGCGAGCCTGTTGACAGTTGTCGCACCAAGTTGACCTCCTTCGACATTAGTTCTTACAGCTCACATTCCGAACTCAAAATTAAGTGGATTTTCTAGTCAAGAAAAATGAGTAAAGGGAATATTGTAGTAATCTTTTACGTTAGGCCTTTAAACAAATTTTAAAAAAATGGAAAAAAGTATTATCGCATAAGCATTATAAAAACAAAATTGTTTTCGCTACAGCGTATCTAAGAAGCATCAACGAAATTTTTTTAATCTTCATCTACCTGGTAGCCGGGCATTTATACCAAACTGTTTATGTACATTAAGCCAGGTTCATTACTATCTTTTCGGGATCACATCGTTTTATGTATCTACTTTGGAAGCACTAGGAAAATTGTATAAAAAAATTACGTATCTAACGATGCTAGGAATCCATTCACTGCCATAATGGAGGCATTTTTCAAATAGCGATAGCTAAACTAATATTAGTCCACCGCAATTTATTAAAAAAAAGACAATTTTTCTACTTTATCGACAGCGATAATGCAGTCGTTTTTTTTGTTTTTTGTCGTACGAATCGCAAAGTATAAAAAAAATAAATACTTTCGTAAAAAATATATGTAGTTCTTTCGAAATAACTATAAAAAGAAAAATACGAATACACACATAAAGGGAAATAAACACAAATTTACGATATGAAGAAATTATAAAATTATTTATAAGTTAAAATGGAATAATATTTAATTATTGTGAAAACTATTTGAAAGAGTTTTACGTTTTGGTTTTTAGATAATAAGTGTGAGTTAAATAAAAAATAACAACCAAATCAATTTTGAGGTGTTTGGTTTGGAATTTCATATAAATAACTGAAAAGTAAACAAAATATTTTATAATACTTCAACTATAACAGATTGAATTTTATTTAAGTGTCTTTTTGTATGTCTAATTTTTTGTTGTGGGTCTTTTTTGTATTGCGAGTTCTTTACACTGTAACGAATGAAAAATAATGATAAAAACAAAATTAAATATTTACGCAAAATAAATTTGCAAAAATCAATTAAATTATTTTGAGTGAAATAAAATGAGATAAAATGTATTGTGAATGGATTTGTTTTATTTTTTTTTTAAATACTTCCCCCCGGGAAAGGCGAACCTATAACGCAAACGCTTCATCAGCGCCCCGAGATGCTTGCAGATGTATGTTAAATCTGCACTTAAATTGCTGCAAATTGTAGTCTTCTGGAAATATATCCCCAGGAAGTGAGTTCCAAAGTTTGCTTGTCCTGTAACAGAAGGAGTTTTGGAAAATTGATGTCCTTGGGGTTGTCAAGGGTACCCTAAGGTCATGTGCATTAGCTGCCTGTCTTGTGGGGCGCCCAAAAGTTGCATTTCGAGGGATAATGTCTTTGAGCTTCTCGGGACATCTACCATGGAAGTACCTATAGTACAGGCAAAGGTCAGCGACTTGTCTTCTGTGCATTAACGGTTGTAGATTCGATGTGAGTGTAGGGTATCCAATAAGTCGAACTTCTCGTCTCTGTATGCTGTCAAGTAGGTTAAGTGAATGTTTTGGGACTGAGCTCCATATAAACGGGAGCAATATTCCAGGCCTGGTCTAACCTGTGCTTTGTAGAGAAGGAGAAGTTGCTTGGGGCTAAAGTGCCTCTTTGCTCTAAATAGGTAGCTCAACTTAGCGGACGTCGATCTTGCGATATAGGATATGTGGTCCTGCCATGTGATTCCTGAATTGACTGTGACTCCTAGAAGGTGCATAAAGTCCTTGGGATGGATTCGATGGTCATCCATTTGGATCTGAGGAACTGTTGATGCATTTTTCCTGAAAAATGTTGTGAGCATTAAATACAACCAAGTTGTCTTTTCCCCACTTCAAGATTTTGTCCAGATCATCATTTAGAGAACTAATTTGTTCACATAATCTGGCTGTGTGATGTGGCCGCATTCACAGGCCCACTCTTCGGGATGGAGGATATAAAGTGCTGTCATCAGCAAATCTGTAGATATAATTATTTGCCGATCCAAGCAGATCGTTGATGTGGGGAAGAAATAGAGTTGGGGAAAGAATAGCTCCTTGGGGCACTCCTGCATTTATTGTTCCATCTAGAGAATTACCCCAGAAGTTCAGAATTGACCCATGCTATGAAATGCATTAGAGCTAGAGGAGATTTTTGCAGTACAATTTTGAATCGATCGGATAAAATGCAGCACACGTGTGACAACAACGCAGGAAATTGTGACCGCGACCAGTTGGGAGATCGTGCAACATTGGCCTAATAGCATTCACACAAGTGTCCCATAACAGTTTCTTAACTTCGACGTGCGATTGCTACCTAAAATTGTTGCCCCTATTGTGTAAGACAACTCAACTTAGTTGAGTTGAGTTGACTTCAATTCAACTCAACTTTACTAACTATCAACTTATGTACAACTACCGTCATCTTGGTTGTGTTTTGACAGACAACTTTTCTAGCCAGGTTGTGTATGACAATACGGACAATACCGAATTTTGAATTACATAAAACAAAGAGACAACTCAACTCAATTCAACTGTAGTTACACAATAGGGGCATGTGTGTTCTGTAAAATTAAAACAAGTATAGTTGCAAGGAACAATCCGTAGGGTACTGTATACACTTTTTGGTATTCACTAGGGCGTATACGTACTATTTATCTCGTATGCATATTTTTTAGAAAAAGTATTTTAATTCATTCTTAATGCTACCGGCTGTATCCTCGTATCGGATCGGTTGGCTCTCGGACCTTTATGGTTTGGCACACAGCATTACATTTCGTTTTATCCTCATTTATTATAGGACACACAGCTTGAGTTCTTCATTAAAGAATGGTTTTACAGCTTATATATTTCCAGTGGTACAGCGAATTATACATGTGGTTTCGTAAGGGAGAAAAATAAACATCCAAAGGAAAGCATAAAGAGGAGAAAACTTGGTTAGACATCTAACGCTCTAGCTATCTGTCCAACAAAAGTTCTGCGTAAATGCAAACGATACGAATGCATTTATTTCAGAGACTGTCTTGCGTGTGAGACGATCGTTAAACATACTATCGAGTACTAGGTAAGTTAACTGTCGCACCAAAATATCAGGTATACTTAGACCCCTTTAGAAAAGTTTATACTCACCATTGCTAGCGGATTTACCTCATGTAAGACAGAAAAACAACTCGATTACTCTATTGTTGTACTTATTGGCATTCAGGACGAAGCCCATGGTTGAAAAATGCTTTATTGCACCTATTTATTTGTCGTATTTATCGTTTGTACATCTTATTCAAAATGGAAGCAGCAATGTAGAAAACAAAAAAATTAAATGATCATTGAAATTCAAAAAGTCCACCCAGGATCTACACAATCCTGTCAGCTGTCTGCAACGCAATTACTCCAGTCGAGTTTGCGACCGTATCCTTCGCACTCAATGATGTCAATCCAAACCATTCCACTCCACCTGCAAGACGACACAGCAAATTAGTACACACTGACCACAGGTTTTGCTAGTTTTTCATCGAGAAAGTGGAGTGGAATGGCATACCTCCTTATCCAAATAAAAAGAAAAAAAAAAACAAGTTTAATCGTTATTTTATATCGCCGCTTTATTAATTTTTAACGTTTTTCACTGAATCGAAGCAGAGCGCCAGAGGAAAACCCCGACCTCCCTCTCACTGCATTAAACCGCGAAATAAGGAAAAATGCAAGCCGCCCAACAGCGAGAGAGATCAGACGAGATTTCGCCCTTAGCACGCGCTTGTTGCTCATTTTACATGGTAAAAACTAAACTAGAACAACAGAGGATAATGCATTCCACTTACAATTCGTGAAAAACCAACATTCGGTAACTAAATCTACGAAAATGCAACTAAAACGGCCAAAACCATACAAAAAAGATTAAATAAAAGAGAACTGCGTAAGGAAAGCGATATCCTTGTTATTTTGTGTCTTATAAACTAGGCTAACAATTTGTTCATGTCTCTCTTTAGTTACCGCTTTGCAAGCGATTCAATTAACAATTAAATTTAGTTTATTCCATTTGACGTTCTAAAATCGACGAAACAAAAATAAAAAATCAAGAGGGAGAGAAGAGAAAAGAACGAAAAAGGTATCGCTTTAGACTTTTGGTGGTAATTTATTGATTCGCGAAGTGGAAAGCTTTAAAAAAGGATTACGTGAGTTTGTTATATGAAGGTCTATTTACTTTTGTAAACTTTTTCAGTCATGTCGTCGAAGTCTGCATCTTGGATGTTCAGCATAAGACTATTGGCTGAGAGGTAGACCTTGTTCTGTGAGTTGGCAATCTATTAAAGAGAAAGGAAATTTAGCATTTACGATTTCACACGAGTGTAGTTGTGGTAACTTACTGTTCGAGCTATGCTTTGAGCGGCACGGATTTTCCTCAACTTCAAGTAGGCTGGATTCTGTTTGACAGCAAGACCCAACATTTTAGCTGCTTCGGCTTCACCCTCAGCCTGGACGATCTTCTGTTGCTTCTCTTGTTTGGCGCGTTCGACGAAGAAGACGGCTCGCTGGGCTTCCTGTTGGGCGACTTGTTTAGCTTCAACGGCAGCTGTGTATTCCTTGCCGAAGCTCAATTCGGTGAGGGAGACATCATCGAGGATAATGTTGAAGTCGCGAGCACGTTCAACGAGCTCTTTGCGGATGAGAAGGGATACCTGAAATAGTATTGTAGGTTTATGTAAGTTATCAGTCGGAAAAATGAAGAAGGCCATGGGTAGCAATTTAACGCTTTGATTTCAAAACAGATTATATCACTTCTTCCGGGCCGGCGATACGACAAATTAATTATCTAGTACATATGTACAAACCTGTGCACGCTGTGTAATCAACTGCGAGGCATTGAACTTGGCCACCACACTCTTCAAGACTTCATTACAAATGGAAGGCAACACTTTCTCGTCGTAATCCAAACCCAATTGACGGTGCATAACTGGCAGCCTAAGAGAATCGGGACGCGATAGTACACGCAAGGAAATGTTAATCATTTGCAAATCCTTTGATCCAGTGGGTGATGAAATCTTCCTTGGCCTCGAACGGATGTCATAGATAATTGGATATTGGAACCATGGAACTCTGAAATGCAAACCTTCTGAGAGGATATCGCTCTGGATGCCACCCAAACGACTAAAGATGATCGCACGATGGCCACCATCAACTGCAAAGACAGAAAGAAAGCAATTTTTGTTGAAAACATTTCCAGAAAATCGGCCAAAACCCTGTTGTTATGCAACCAACCGGCGTGGAGCTTCCACAAGCTTTACATTCATTTACACCGTGTCGCTTTGAAATCTTTGAATAATAATGCACAAATTTACACAAAATGCATGTGTATTTCATCATAAAAAAATTAAATTTCAATATTCATTCAAAGATTCCATCATGCAGCCTGAAATTTTTAGGTTATGTTTAACACCTTATCTATTTGCCTCATTTTACCTGTGTATAGTGATTGAGAAACTCCGTAAGCGGCTGCACCAAGTGCGGCGACTAATTTTAAGCCAGTTGTTAGTCCAGGAGGTCCTCCCTTTCCAAATTTACCAGCTATATCGTTAAATTTACTCTGAGCCATTGCTGGGTGGTGATGTTTTCTTTACGAATCAACTGGAAATTAGGTTAAACTTGAGGGGTTGCTGTTCAATTGGGTATAATGTATATGGCTTACAATAAATGTATAAATGCGAATGTAACACAACGATAAAATATGTAATTTTTATCGCGAACAAACTTAAAAAATTAAAGAAACGACGAACCGCACGAGACTTTAACCTTTTTGATAGATGGAAAATTTGACTGACATTCAGCGAGATACGAGTCGATGGTGGATGGTTTTCGAGTTCTCTCTACCGACTCTGAGTGACATCTATGTGTGATAGTTTTTTCAATTATTTCTGTTGGCTTTGAAATGACCAAAAAAAGGACTAGCGTAGCGCAGTCCAGCAGACAGCAGTCCAGTTTATAACAGGAAATTTTCAAGTGAAATCGTCGTGCTAATTGTTGCAAATCGAAGCTTTGATGGCTTTTATTTGTTGTCGAGATTGAGAAATGTACTGCAAACCTTCTGAAATTGGGCTGAAATAAGAGCAGAAGGTAAGTTGGAATAAGTTGTTTTAAATTTTACAGATTTAAATGTGTTCAAAACCAACCCATTAAATGCATGACTAGATTTAGATTTTTTAAAAATGTTTGCAACTTGTAGTTGTATGTAGTTTATGCATTGAAATATATCGCTTAGTTTTGGAACTTCAAGACACTGCCCTCTCCAAGGCTGTGGCCACGTCCCACTCTTGTAAGCGTGTACGCTTCTAAATCAAAATAATCAATGTAGCGGGCAACACGCACTCTATAATTATTGGAGAGGGTTCAGGGATCTTGGGACTGAAGAAGCCATACATGCGAACAAAATGTCTGTCTTCCCTACTCGAGAAAAATGCCACCAATCCTAGGATGGAGTCCATTAATGGCAGCTAAGACAAGATAGACAAATCAATGGAACGTTTAATGAACGATCCGGGTTTCTGAGTCGGACTGTCTACTGCCCAATTGCACAGGAAAACAAAAGAGTAAAAGGCTCTCTTAACGATTAACAACAAATTGTATATTATTATAAAAGTATTACAATTACAAAACTAACTACTCTAACTAAGCCTACATACCGCTTACAAAATACTAAATAAATTCCTAAAACAAATAACAATAATGAATTGGAGCTGGTTTGTCAAACCTCGGGCATGTGTCCTTCGTTTCGACCGTAATTCGTGTCCTTGAGGTAATAGATCGTTTGCTCATTCAGCAGCGACATGACGGTCGCCTTCATGTTCAGCAGCGATGCCAGTTTATACTTTAATGCTACCGATTGGACAAAGTCCACGAGTGCACACAGGTTCTCCTCCATTTGCCTCGTGGTGGTGTGATTCTGAGCATACAATTGGAAACTGAAACAAGAATTCGTCAGGCTTCAACGAAAAGTAACGGCTTCGCCTAACAACTTACCCCTTAATAACGTTATCTATGATTGTATCGCTCATTGACATCTGATTTTGAAACTCCGTCAGATAGGCATTCCTTTCGAGAATTACATACTGGAAGAGAATAGCCTCGGACCAGTTGATTTCTTGAGAATAAGCTCGACTTAGGATCATCGCTTGGGGAACCCTGCAGAATGGGCAGAATATTAGTTCACAGTACTTGATGGTCACGTGTTGTACCCACCTTAATTCGGAGTGAACTAGCTCCCTAAAGTCCTCCCTGGACTGCACGCTAAGCACTGAGGCGCACACCCCATTGGCCATTCCCTTGTGCATTAGATCAATCTGCATGGCAAGCAACTCGGCCATGGAGACGCTCTTTTGCGCTGGAAGCAGTTTGTTGTCCATGAGGTAATTCTCGGTGGCATGTGTGAAATAGTCCAAAGCCTGCTGAAGCTGAGCCGACAGCTCAGAATTGCATTTTAGCTTTGGAATCGGCGATGCATGCGACGAAGATATCTTCACCTGCGCCGCTGTGAGATCTCCTACCTGAGAGTTGGCCAGAACCTTGGCGATGACGTCCTTTGCCTCCATTTCCCACATCTCTGCGAGCTCCTTGTACATGGAGAAATGCAGGCCGGCTAGTTTAAGGTATTCCTTGTTTTCTGGACAGTACTCTCTCAAATACGTGAGGATAGCCTGTCGCAACGCAACCGTCTTGTCCTCGTCGAACTGTCCCAGCAGCGATTCAAACTGTTCGTTGCGAATTAGCGAATCGAAGCAGTAGAACATCTCTCGGTATCTAGCGATACCGATGAGCATCCGCACGATCAGAGACCATGACTTTGCGTTCGTTAAAATCGTGTTCAAAGCTTTGGCACGGTTCAGGACGTTTGCTATTCCCTCCATAGAGCATTCGTGGACGAAACACTGATGTGCCTTGATCAAGAGTTCAACGTAGATCAGATTTTGCTTCTTGTGCGAGAGAACTTGGGTGGTTCCTGGGACTGCAGTGGGCAGGCCATACAAGCGAATAATTTCGGAGAGTTTTCGGAAGACTTCCGTGGATTCGTAAGGCTTGCCGTCTTGAAATTTTCGATAAGTCTTCAGAGCGTCGCAGTATTCCAGGAGGCAGTTGCCTAGCAGGGTAGTACTAGGACATAGCTCCAGAAATAGGTGGTACTCGCGTTCGAGATTGAAGCCCCACAGGATGCTGTTCTTCAGTTGGTTCACGCTCCTAGGCTGTTGCTCCACTTCGAAGATGTAGAAGCGCGGCCGAATAACTGCGGTGGCGATTTCGAAAGAGAGATGTTCCGCGATCTAAAAGAAAAACCCCCGAAGTTTAATTACATTACGTTTGTCATGTCTTCTCTCAACTCACCTCCATTGGGGTCGTCTGTGTCGAGGTAAAAATATCACTGACCACCAGCAACTTGTGCAAACATTCCTCATTGGTGGCCTTCTTGAGCAAAACAGTATTGTCCTTGGTTCGCAGCACATCGATGTACTCTTTTTCCAGATACATTGCTGCCCTGTATGTCATCACAATTCTTTTGCCGAGATTGACTCCGAATTTCAATTTCGAGGCAATGCCCTGAATGGCGTTTAGTGTGTCTTGTTTCTCTTTGGGGGGGATTTCTTCGAATTCCAGCAATTCCATCGTCGAGCTGCTGTCCGACAAGTCACCTAATTTGAGCGGACTTTGACCTAGAAGAAGGAACAGACCTGTATATACGATTTTACGCAGAATTAGACTACTCACCACTTGTCCTCAAAGTCCCCAGTGTCCGCTTATTGAACTTTGCGAACGAGCTCTTTTCGATTTCACTCAGCATTTGTCGCTCCTCGGGCGACATATTCAGCATAGTACTCAGCCCTTCAGCCAGAGCCATGCAGAAGACAATGAAATGCAAATCAATCGGTCGATACTCAAACAACGCCTGCAGTCTCAACGCTTCCACAATGTCGCCTTCGTCGAGGAGTTGGTTAAGCAACATGGCGAGCCGCAGCTTCATTTTCTCGGAGAGTTCAGTCTTCAAGCTTGTGGTGAGATCTTCAATGCCAGCCAGTTCTTTGAGCTCCATAAACGACTTGAACAAGACACACCTCTCTTTGAGCATGATCTCCTCGTAGTACTCGGAGTAGTAGATGTCAAGCTTGTCGACATCCTCCTCGGGTATTTGCAGGTAGCACAGAATCATCTCGTACTCGATTTGGTCGCGATCAAAGGACTCATTTGGGAAGAGGTGGTTTTTCTTGATAACATCAAGTGCCTTCTTCAGCACCATGTACTTTCTAGCACTCGGCTGAGTGAGCCGCCCAGCTGAGTAAAGGAAGAAGTTCACCAGAATTGCCGGCGGAAGACTGTATTCACGAATTTCGTCCTCGTATTGATGGAAATCGAGATTTTCAGTTTTCACTGAGTCGACTTCAGAGATCCACTTGGCGTAGACGATATCATTGATGGGCAAGCTCAACAGCGATGACAGCTTAATGGATTCATCGTATCGCTTCGATTCGAGGAGCACAGCAAGGACATTCTCATACTCGATGTTGTCCCGCTCGAGGAGATTGAGAAAGTCGATTTCTATCGATGGAATCGGGCAGATTATGGCGAACGCGTCTTTTAGCAGGCAAAAGTCCACAATTCCACTGATATCGCTGAAGCCAGAGTGACAGATGATTGAGAGAAACTTGTTCTGATAGAACCTCGAGTTGAAGTTCTCCCTCAGGTGCAGCATGATCAGTCGTGTGCTCTGTAGGATGATGTAGTCTTTCCTCGGATTCTCACAAAGCGGTAACTCGACTTCGCCGTTGCTCCAGGCTAATAGGAACATTTTCAGCTCGTTGAGAATATCGTCACCGAAGTGGTGTTTATTCGTTTCGTCAAAAAATCTCGTCAGATGATTGATGGGAGTGTCCTTATAGAAGACCTCGAAGCTCTGACTGAGTGTTTGCACGAATCCCTCGCAAATGCAGTATTCTATTAGCGCCCAAGCGACACTGTTAATGTCTTTGGAGAGAATCTCTAAGGCCTTGGTCCAGTAATCGGTGGATACAGCTAGCCAAACTAACCAGTTCCAGTCGACATTCATCGATGAAACAGTCGCCGAAAGGAGGGACAGAATTGGCAATTCGTATTTGATAGAACTCTTCATCAGGTTCACAGAGGTGGAGTATGAGTGGTTATCTTGCATTATCTCAAGAAATTTAGTTGGGGAAAGCCGCTCCTCAGGGATGCTATTCGAACTTAATAGGACAATGGCGAAGATGTCCAGCGTGTCGCCTTCGTGGAGGAATCGTATCTGATTCGACGCCTTGAAAAGGGCATTTGGATCGTTTGAGGAGCTGATTGAGGATGTCATGGTCTCGGCTGATGTCGTAGAAGGCTGGAAGGAAAAAAGAGTTAGTCATGGCCAAATATCAGTTGCGTAAAGTCTTACCAAATTATCATACTTAGTCGAACGCGCCTTCTGTCTTGATACACTAGGTCGTCGTTTGGCTTTATCCGCGGCTGGTTCGTAGGACAGCGCTCGGATCATGTGCTCTCCCACCTCCCTGCTCGCAAAGAGCCCTGCAATCTTCTTCACCTGCGCTAGTGGGATGTCAAAGAACTGGAAAAGCACGAGAATTTTCCACCAATCATCTGCCTTACAGTATTTCTCGATGATGGCTAGCGGCCACTTCTTGAACTGGTTGCACTCTGAAATTCTCATCAGAGCCTGATACTCAAGGAGGGGAAACGTATCAAGATTCTGCGTCAAGCGCTGTTCACAATTTACCAGAAGATCCCCAAAGCCAAGGTACTGATTGCCATTCTGCTCTTCGCCCAGCATTCTGGAGAGCTTCAGGAAGCTTCTCAGATTCTGGGTGTCAAAGCCCAGCATCTCGCTGAAGGCCACGCAATGTGCTACCAAGTCAAGGTTAGATGAGCTCTGCAGTGCCAGTTCAGCTACGGTTTCAGTTGAGCTGAACAGCTGGGCCTTGGTGATCTGCGAGTAGCTCTTCAAGTGCTCAATGAAGAAGTAGTACGTAGCGTAGCAGCTCCTCTGTTGCTTCAGGTAGTGCAGGAAGTTTAGTTCGTATTTCCGGGAGAACTTCTTGCAAAGAAGTGAGTTGGAAAATGATGCCACCTCTTCGTTGCCAGAATCAATACAAATCTCTCTAAAGTCGAGGTTCTTGAAACGCTTCAAGAAGTCATAGGGCGATGGAAGTGGTGATGTGGCTTCAAGGCGCTTTGCCAACGCTATCAGGTATGGCAGGTGACTGGAATGAAGGAAGGTGTTGAGGGAGGACAAGCTGTTGGAGTCATTCATGAGAAACTCCACAAACGACAGGGAAGAATCGTGAAAATTCTCGTTTACCGATTCGAGGTATCCTCTCACTGAATGGGAGATTTGCTGGAATCCTTCCCTAGATTTAATATCCTGCGTCTTAAGGGCCAAAATGAGGTTGAGAATGTCTACCTTGCCAGTGGAAGCATCTCGAATCTCCTCCAACTCCCTAGTAGAGACGAAGTCGCGCAGCAAAATGGGGTAAAGATCTGGATTTTCAATGACATGCTGACCAATGGGCAATTTTTCGATTAGCTCTTGGTTTTTTTTGAAGCTCTCCGAAGTGCATATGCGTTTGAGTGCTAATTGAACATCGTACTTCTCATCGCCAAATATAAACCCCTCACGAGCAAATAAATTCCGCAGAGTTTCTGGCGGATTCTTTAGCTTACTCATTGCATGTTCATACATTTCAACCTCCAGCGTCCAGTCGGCGTACACGTTGTCCTCTCCAGCACTGTCGGGGTGTCCATTGACACGACACCACTTGATTAGCTCTAGGAAATTCTGAGAATCCACTAAGCAATCCCAGAGATCTTGCTTTCTAATGCGGCTCGGAATGTTCCCGTTTCCATTCACCATATACAACTTGGCCATTAGCTTTCTTCTTGCCGTCTCTGAGAGGTGTAGAAAGTTTTCCAAGCTAATGCGTCCGATTCCCTCCTTTTTTGCTTCCTCCACCAATTCGGGAACACTTTGAATTTCCAGTGCAATGCAGTAGTACAAATACAGCTCTCTGATTTCTTCTTCAAAATCCGTCGGATCCTTTTTCTTCAGATGGTCCACAATGACCTCTTTCACCTCCTCATTCTGACATTCAAAACCAAACTGTAGAAACACGCACTTGACGTTGCGATTGACATTTTTAAGGACATTCTCCGCTTTACAGACGAGCTTTTCGCTAAGTAATCGCGCCACATAAGTGTCCACCACGTCGTGAAAGAAATGTTTGTAATCTTCCAAAGGAATTTTCCTTCTAGCGGCTAAATATTCAATACACAGCTCGACATGCTCACCCTTGGTTGCTACTTCTTTGATCAGTGTGACTTCGGGAACGCCCGACCAGGATTTAATTATCTTTTCTCGAGTAAATGAAGCCATTGTAGACCTTTGAAGACTAGCAGCAACACAAAGAAACGTAATCTCAAAATGTAGGACAACAAATTAGCTAACAGAACTCGATTTCATCACGTCACACGGCCTTTGTCGCTGCATTACACCGTGCACAGCCCAACGAACACGCCTAGTTACTGCGAACTAACTGATTAAAGTGCATTTATGCTTGGATCTGGTGTACAGTAACAATAATTGATAAAGGATGAACATTAATTACAAATCACGCTGATAATTTGTTCATGAAATCTATTCCGAGCAAGGGCACACACAAAACAAATCAAGAGAAATGTCACTTTTTGATAAACAGTAGGGGCACATGTCAAAATCAGATGATTAACAGTGGTGGCCAGAAAAAAATTAAAATACGTTTGGTATTTCAATTTCGTAGTGGAATAGTTTTGTTCGCGTAGATTTTTCGAAGTGGCTATTCGCACGTTCATTTTGACAGATTTTGTACTGAACTGACGTTTACCGATTTTCGGGACACGACTACGTAATCAGCGTAACGTAATACTATTTTCATTAAAATCTCTTTATAAATAGAAAAGTTGGATCCAAAACGTACGGCATAATGTCCGAAAATGATTATACTGGAGTTTAGAGTCCTTGCCGCGAGCGTAGCGAGCCACATACCCCAACTTGACGCAATATAAACTTTGACATTTCGTTACGTAGTCGTGTCCCGAACAACGTACGCCAATAAATCGACATTGGACGGAAACTGTCCATTATTATGTAATATCATGTTCCTGCAACTAATCCTTTATGCCAAATTTATTATTCGGCACAAAGGGCTGGAATCTACAATATTTTATAGCAGATACATAATTAAACTGCTGAATTGAGAAGCTTTTTCGAAGTAAGGCCGCGTGCCAATAATTAGTCTAAATAATTATCTTCGGATAATTTTCTGACACTTATGAAAGTGTAGATAAGTTCACCAAACTTTATGCTATTATCCACCGAACGCTAATCCCGAGATTAAGTGCAAGAGGATTAAAATTAATCTTGAAGTGTTTCCACCAAAAAAGAAGAGATTAATTTGACATTTCACCAGATGTTGGCATAAGCTGTCCAATCGAAGTGCAACAAATGATAAAAAATTAAACAATTTACTACTTTAGAAATTAAAAGTAAAAACAAAAAATGAGTGGCAGTAATCTAAAAATATTATTACCGCATCATTTTGTCCTCAAAACTAATATGTATGAACGTTTTAACGGTTGCATTGGCAAGAAGTCGCTATTGGGGGTAGGTACAAAAAAAAATATTTTTTTCTTTTGCTCACCTATGACATAAATGTCAAATGTAGCTCTGTTTGTTTTGAATTTTAGACATTTCGACCTGTGGAGAGTGTCTTCAGAGACCGCACTCTACATGTAAACCTAGTCAGTTTAGGAGATTAATTTTTAATCTCCTTTTTATGAGATTAATTTTTGTATGATAAATCTCGAGATTTATACGAGGTTAACGAAAATTAATCCTAATCTCGGAGTTAATCTCCGGTGGAAACGTAGCATTAATCTTAAAATTAATTAATTGAAACATTCTAGCAAACATCAAGCAAAAGAAAACGTCAACAAATTAGCCCGAGCACGATAATTTTTGCAACTGAAAATTCGTTTTCCACCACCATAGTGTCAGAAAATTATCCGAGGATAATTATTTAGCCCAATTTACACACGGCCTAAATTTAATAACGAGTTGCGAAAAAAGGGTAGCTAAACATGATAATCTTCTGTTTTGTCATTTCGATTTAATGACTTTCTTATGTTAATTTCGATTCGCCAGAAAAAAGCGCTCTTTCTTTCCCGAGATCACTTTTTTCGTTCGTTTGGTACAAAAAAAAGCAATCTTTTTCAGAGTCGAGAGCACTTTTGCGAATCTAGATTTTTTCTCAGAGACGCTCGAGATTTACCAATACACTTACATTATGATGAAAAAAAAAAATCTTCACAACTAAAAAGGTAAACAACTTTTGGCAGGCACACCACCAACACGAACAAAGAACAGCTCAGTATACTCCTTTTCGTTCGATTGGCCAGACGAAATCTAGAGAAATCTCAAAAAATCTCAGATTGCCAATCGAATTCAACATTAGATTCTTTATTTTGCAAGATCCGAAAACAAACACAAATATTTTAAGTGTCAAAATGGAGCATTTCCGATTTAGGTACTGTCTGAAAACAATGCAGAGTCGGGACCGCGCGCCGTTTGAACTTGTAAAACAGTGCATATCCTCCTACATATTAGCTTTAGCTCATGTCAAACGTTTAACTGAACTTAAGTAAATTTGAATCCACATTTTTGAAGTGAAACTTCTTTAGCGAGCCGTAAGTCCAAAAAAATGAAACGCAAATCAAAGTGAAACACTTTGTTTCCTCCTAAACTGCTGGATTGATTTTGATGGTGATTTGATTTTGTGTGTGAGTTTGAGTGGGTTACTAGATGGGGAAGATTCACAGTTGGACCTGGTAGGTGGCGCTACAATCGGGTTCCATGAATTTAATTTGATCCTCCTAATAAGGTGGACCGATTTTGATAACATATTTTGTGTGTGTTTGAGTGGCTAACTAGATGGTGTTATATGAATTTTTTTCACTTCTCCTAAACAGCTGGACCGATTTTGATAAAATTTTGTGTGTGTGCTTGAGTCCCCGAATAGTGTAGATTCACAGCTAGACCCGGTAGGTGGAGCTCCGATTGAGTTCCAGGAACTCTTTTTTTTATCCTCACAAACGGCTGGACCGTTTTTGATCAACATTTGTGTGTATTTGAGTGAGCCCCTAGATTCACAATTGGACCCTGACTCGGATAGTTATTTATTATAAAGTGATTTATAAGTGAAATGATTTGAAGGAAGTTTCACTTATCAGCAGTGTGCTTATGTAGGTGAGGCACATCTGTATTATTTTTTTTACATTAGCTTCTGATTATGGTCCATCAACTCGATAATTAACAAAAAGAAACAAACCATTCGTTTGCATATATTTCTTTTTTGGGACGACCTAATGGAACTTCTCTCTAACTCTATAGGTCAGTGCAGGTCAGTGTCCACCTCGAAGTGTTATATCGAACGAGTTAAGTTCACGTCCAGTGTACCTTATATCTGTGGCTAGGGAATCGGTTGAGTATAAGTAATAGCTAAAACCGTTTTCGAACAAATTCATCACATTTTTCGATGGTGACTCACGTTCACCGAATTGTCACTGTATCCCTATCCCACAACTGTAATATCCTTGAATATCCACCAATGACATTATATTTTTGAATGAAAACTATACACATCCCAACCATCAGTTGCCAATGGCATTTGGCCATGATTTCTTGGTTTTCGAAGCATTCAAAATTAAAAGCATTCCAATTGTTGAAAAAATGTTATCGACAGCATCGAGTGCACAGCCGTATTCTATAAACTGATCAACACCGAACGCATTAAGGCAGATCATTTTCAAATTTATGACCACACGGCTAAAAACGGCCTGAACGTCAGAATCTCGAAAAAATCTCGGTCAAAATTCCTTTTTTCCACTACCTCCATACTTTGGTTTAAATAAGTAAGCACTGACTCACACAACATGACCAGGAAACACTTGAGAGCTGTAAGACTCCAAAGCCGGTTTTAGGCACCGCACATGCAGATGATGATGGAACTGCTTCTGATGCTGGAATCATAACAAGGCGTTGGTTGGCGCACGCCTGAACACCGAAATGCGATGGATTAATTTCAAATGCAAACGATGACTAAAGCAACACTTCTTTGGGACTGCTGGAGTCGCCGCCGTCGCCTTGCCGCACCACTTGCTCGCATATTTATTTGCACATCAAGTTTGTATTTGACAAATACGCGAACTCTTAAGATTATTTTTATTTATTTGTTATTTCGCACGATTAATCATCCTCTCTATGGTGTGTGGAAGCGGAATCTGTATGCGAGTTTGATTTTATTCCCGTGCTTTGTCTTCTCCAGATGGCTTGTCTCGCTGAAAGTAAATACAGTAAGGGGTGTAAGTGCTCATACTATATACGAAAGGTTATTCGACATTGGCTATGGGTCACTGACGCTAGTTTGACAAGGTCTGTAGTTCATCTAAAGAGTTAGTTTTTTTTTTTCAAGTTTGCACAAGAAACAAGAGATTGTATGTTAAATCATTTGACTGAGTAATTGACACTGCAGCTGTGTGAGTCAGACTTAGATGTGTGACTCTTCAGGGTTTCAGATAAATTGCAATCTTTAAACATACACATTAGAATTAGCGTTTGTTATTGAAGCATGAGCCTTTGCTTGAAGGAACAGTATTGACTTGCGTGAACACTCAATCATATACCTATAGGTGGTTATTTATTAATTTAGCATTTCAGTGAAATGTTTTTATGTAGCATATTTAAAGGATGTTTGCCGATCCTGTTTGAAATTAGGTGTATTCAAGTTATTTCGGTGGCCTTGGAGTTTAATGTCGTTTTCCATTGGGACCATCAGATTTTTATTTCAGATCTCAGACTTTTCGTGGCGAATGGAACACGATAGGCAGATTGATCTGCTTTTGTAAATGTATTAGTGCATTATTAGACAGTATATCAGCTGTGCACATTTTTTTCGTTTGTCGATGAAAACATACGAATTTAATGTGGTAAATCATATCGACGAAGAATCGAAATCCACAGACCACAGATGACGAGGAAGAAGACGAAGATGATAGTAATTGCTCCAAAATTAAGTCCATGCCCATTATTTACGTTTTTGTTCTGAATAATTGCTTTTCACGAGGCATTTCGTAATTTTGTTTTGAACACAAATTCCGAATGACGTAAAACAGCTGTGCAAGGTATATTGGTATTAGTGAGAGTGTGTGCAAAATTATCGAGATCTTCAAAAAGTGATCCGAATCAAAAAAAAGATTGATTTTTTGTCCCAATGGGACACGAAAAGTGATCCGGATCAAAAAAAAGATTGATCTTATGTCCCAATGGAAAACCACATAAGGTAAACCGAGGTCTCAAATAATAGATAAGCCTCTCCAGTTAGACTGGTCCTTAGCTAACTGGTTGAGGTCTATTTCCACTTTTGAGCCTCTCTAAATACGAGGTCTTCCTGTGCTACGTTGTGCGCTCTATGAGCTCAGAATAATTTGACTGAGCAGACTGAGTAAAAACTGATTACGCACGCACTACAGTCACATTTGACAGAAAAAAACAGGATAAACAAAATATGTAGTTGAAATGGCGGATAAACCTTGTTATTCTGGAATAGAAGGCAATAACCATCTCCCGATCAATCAACCGTCAACCAGATTGACCACATTGCGATCGACGCAAGGCACTCCTCCAGTATTATGGATGTCCGAACGTTCCGAGGGGCCAACATTGACTCGGACCACTACCTTGTTGTAGCCAAGGTACGCCTTCGGATATCCCGAACACCGCCAAGACAAATAAATACTGTGAGGAAGTTTGACGTCGGACGGCTAAAATCGCAAGAGATCACCAGATCCTTCTCCGATCGAGTCTCTCTCAATCTCTCAAGAGGTTCTATGCAGCCAGCAGCAAGCATTGAAGACCAGTGGCAACATTGCCAAAAAGCCATCAGAGACGCCGCCTCTGATGTGCTTGGTTTCACTCGACCACCACAACGAAACCCCTGGTTCGACGACGAGTGCCGGCAAGCACATGCAGCGAAACAAGAGGCATACAAAGCGGCGCTGCAAAGAAGAACTAGAGCTGCTCGTGAGCTCTACGCGCAGAAAAGAAGAGACGAACACCGGCTTCTCAGGAGAAAAAAGAAAGAGCACGAGAAGCGCGCGATCGAGGAAATAGAGAGATGCTACAGCAGGAATGAGGTTCGGAAGTTTTACCAAAGGGTAAAAAGAACCTGCCAAGGCTACAGAGCCCGAACCGAAGCCTGCAAGGACGAACAAGGGAACATCGTAGTAGAATCGCAGTCGATGCTGAGGATATGGAAGAACTACTTCTGCAGACTGTTTAACGGCGATGACGAACTAAATCCCGCTGTCAGGCAGAATGAACCATTCAACCTGGACGATGAAGACCAACAATTCCGTCCACCCGACCTGGACGAAGTGAAGATAGCGATATCTAAGCTTAAGTCCAACAAAGCCGCTGGGGCAGATGGCCTAACCGCCGAGCTATTCAAAGCAGCAGGCGATGACATGGTTAGGAGCATGCACCAACTCATCTGTAAAATATGGTCGGAGGAAAGTATGCCCGATGAATGGAACCTTAGCATTGTTTGCCCGATCCTCAAGAAAGGAGATCCTCTGAACTGCGCCAACTACAGAGGTATTAGTCTTCTTAACATCGCCTACAAGATCTTATCTGCCGTGTTGTGTGAACGCCTGAAGCCTTTCGTCAACAACCTGATTGGTCCCTATCAGTGTGGCTTCAGGCCAGGAAAGTCTACCATCGACCAAATATTCACACTGCGGCAGATCTTGGAGAAAACCCAGGAAGTTCAAATCGATACCCACCACCTTTTCATCGATTTTAAGGCTAACAGCAGAGGCACTATCTTTCAAAAGTCCGTCCATCTACTCGCCTACGCCGACGATATCGACATAATCGGGAGAACGCAGCGTGATGTCACTGGCGCGTTCGTAAGCATTGAGACGGAGGCGGCAAAGATGGGTTTGGCGGTCAATGAGGGCAAGACAAAGTATATGCTGTCATCAAGAAAAGACACCCAACACCGACGTCTTGGACAGAATGTCACTATAGACAGATATAACTTTGAGGTGGTAAAGGACTTTGTCTACCTAGGCTCCGCTATGAACTCAGACAATGACACCAGCGCTGAGATTAAACGAAGAATAACTCTTGCCAATCGCTGTTTCTTTGGGTTAAGAAAGCAATTGAGTAGCAAAGCCCTCTCTCGAACAACTAAAGTGACCCTTTATAAGACCTTAATCATCCCAGTCCTACTTTATGGTGCAGAGGCATGGACTCTATCAAAAGCGGATGAGCTTACTCTTGGTTACTTCGAGAGGAAAATTCTTTGAGTAATTTTCGGTCCCGTCTGCATAGACGGTGAATGGAGGAGGAGATACAACGACGAACTGTACGGGCTGTACAGCGACATTGACTTAGCCAGAAGAGTGAAGGTCCAACGACTGCGGTGGCTGGGTCATGTAGAGCGAATGGACGTGAATGCTCCGGCCCGGAAGATCTTCGAATCCACACCGGAGGGACGGCGCAGTAGAGGAAGACCGCGACTTAGGTGGCGCACGCAAGTGGAAAGGGACCTTAACCAACTTAGCGTGCGAAACTGGAGACAGCTGGCCAAAGACCGTGCTGGCTGGAGACGCTTGTTGGTTGAGGCCCAGGTCCACCCCGGACTGTAGCGCCACTTTAAGTAAGTTAAGTAGAAGGCAAACCAAATTAATTAATAATAATTAATGAATAACCATATGACAGCTGTGTGCTCAAGTGTGTTTCATAAACAAATCAGAACGCTCTGAGCACTCTCGGTTCAGAGCGCGCTCATAATGCTCGAGCTCTGTTCGGAGCTGAGCTCTGAACTAAAAAAGAAAAACACCTAAAATAATGCCACTGTCCATGAAACCCCAACTGTCTGGGTATTCTCGAATTCTTGCCTCCCTCCCGATTGCATGTTTAGGTTTGCAATTCCATTTACGTTTCCATAGAAGCGGGGCTCCATATCGGTTGATTATTATGAGCACCAGTTCTATTCAGTCCCAACTCGTAAGTGCCCTAAATCCTCTTTTGGTTGTCCAATTTATACACCGACTGCATGGAAAACCATTATTTTTATAACAACAATAATAAAGATGCGCGTTGTCTAGTTAACACCATAACTCCGTCGATGGCCTCCAGACCCCAGCCCCCACTTACCTTGCGTACATGGGGAACATACTAATTCCCTCACACCACCAGCGTAGTCATACTGCCCCCAACCTAAACAATCTGTGCGATCGCTTGACATGTGTGCGAATGTGCATATTCATAGAACACAACAAGTTGAGTCATTCGAACGCTCGCGATCGGGAGGCGGCCCTCCAATGGTGTATCTGCGGCGTACATCATGTACGCGCACCCCGCGCTACGTGCACCAAATTCTGATTAATTTTTATTATAGTTTTGCGTTTCGTATACCAGCGATACATGATGTGGTGAAGTTTTGTTTTTGGACTATCTAGTCGTCGTCGTAAGGAATTGTGACATAAATTTCAATTATAGATTTACCCAGATTCGCGCGACCACATGTAGTATGGTGTATGGCCAGCCATGCTGCATAGGCAAATAATAATGAGAGTTTTATTTCTGTTTACCACACAGAGATGGAGTACTAAATCGTGTTTCATAGTTCTCGTAATTAATTGGACGACGATGACGACGACAACGCGACGATGAGGAGGACGCAGCGTAGAGCAGAGACATGGACTTTTATTGTGGAACTGGTTAAATTTAGTGTTCCGCGGAAATGTGAAGTCATTAATTGTCGCTTGCATGTTATGAATGTATGCGAGTAGTACGAAATGTAGGTACAGCATGTAGAAGATAGTGAATGACGAGGCTGATTTCGAGCAGACTGCTTTTACTGAAGGTAGCGCGGGGCGTGTAGTGCCTCGTGCTTGGACTTTAATTAGATTTGCTCTCTGGTCAGTACTGGAGCAGAGTATTTCATGAAAATGCTTGATGAGCACCTCATCTTAAACCAAACGCATTTCAATTCGATACTTTTTGGATAGATATATTGAACAGGTTTGATTTCTTAACAATAGAATGTTTTCTATACCGGTACATGCCGCAAAATCCTTAAGGAAACGAATCAACTTCGGACGATCCTCTTTAACATATACACATCAGAATGTCAGATCAACCTAATGTAAAAATAAGCAGAGCGCTACTTTGCTGTCTCCAGAGTTAGCTGCTCGAATATCAGGGACCTTTGGCACTACTATCACCAGTGAGGACTAAGGACAAATACTAATTCGACGGAACTTATCTGCTTCCGGTCACCCATCACAGCTGTAAAAGAACGACGAGCTTTCGCCAGTCGTTGTAGCAACATCAAGATTGGGCTTCCAAACAATACCGAGGCTTTGACGAAGACAACTACCAAGTACTTGATCAACTTCAACGAAGGGATCAAGATCACCTTTAACGCACATGGTGATGTTACTTTTCGAAAGGCAAGAGCTGTCCCTAGGTATAATACATCTACTGCTGCTAGTAGCTGCAACTGCAACGGACTAAGCCAGAAAAGAAAATTAGAAGCAGTTCATCAAATCAGTAATAACTGCAGTTGTCCCATATAAGGTTTTATATCTTACCAATTAAATTGAAGTGGATCGAGCTTTTCGAAAGGATATTCGTATACTTCTAATAGGTTTTTCGATTGTCGTAATCAGTTCACGCTGAAGTTTTATCCTACTACGATGCTCCATGAGAAAGCAGTAATGATTCCAATCGAACAATTCATAATAAAGCTCTTTGCTAGACTTCTGCGGAACTTAGATGATCAGCGAAATCAGGAAATCCAGCAACAGATTGATCCAATACAGCTTTATCTGAGCTCAGATCCGGGATTTGAAGACATCATACACACTGAAAACCCACCATTCTACGACAAGACAAATATCAAAATATTTGCCCCTTCAAAACACAAAATTAGCCGTGTAATGGCGTCAACATGTCCACTGGTGATTTAGTGACGTATCTCATCGAAAAGTGGAAACAATTACTGCATCATTTTCAGGAAACAAAGGCTGTATAGTATATTTCAAAAGCTCTTGATAGAATCAAGCTCTTTAGATGTGTATTTAAGTAAAATGCCAACTGTAATTTAAGCGAAATTTCAGCCAAAGATATCAGCATGAGTGAACCTCAACCAACTGTCATTTTAAAAGGCCAACTAAACAACAACAGTTCCTAGCAATTTGCTGCTGAAATTCAATTAAATTACCTACTGATCCAGATGTTGAATTTCGACTACCAAAAACATATTTATCAGATCACGCAGTGATTATTGATTGTATCTATTATTCTGTAACGCCTCACAACACGCCCTTGGTCTACAAAAACTCTTCAGCTATTAATGAATCGTATATAGGTGTTACATCACGATCACGCCAACAAATATTGAAAACGATTAAGAGAAATTAACTGAACTTGGACGGGTTCCTACTACGGGCGGGCGGTGGCGGCGTCTCAAAATCTTCCGCTGGCTTTTGATTAATTACTGTCATTACAATCATGAACTTAGCACTGACCTTCTTTATATTACCTAACTTTAAGTTACAGTTAACTGGCTGTTTATCGGAGATTTATCTATGTGCCATTAGTACCTCCTTTTCTAAATAAATTGATTTTTTTTTCCAAGCATTAACGGCAGATTTCATGACACAGGCGCATTAGGCCACGTTGGTGCTTAAATTGCTGAAATAATGAACCTTAAAAACGGTTATTGATTTCATTCGTCTTCAATTGTAATACTGACAGTAGCGACAGTATAAACTGTGCAAAGGTTTTTATTGTTTCCATAAATGACGGCGAAACCAAAAGTTGACCCAGAAGCTACCGTGCTGATGAATATTTTGACAGATATAAGGCTATAAGTTCCTACCGTATTTTAATAAAGAAAATGTCTACCTAGGGGGCATGAGAACAGTTCCGACAGCTATGTGACAAGATGTACCAATATTTTCATGCAAATTATTACCAAATACAACAATTAACTGGAATGTGCATTCGTGAAAAAAACAATGGACATATTGAATTCAGCTATATAGATAAAAAATTTGCACCTCATTGTAGTTCCCACATAAACTCAAGCGGAACCCAAAACCGAGAGTGAAAACGCAAAAAAAGAAAACAAAACTCTTCACACTTTTGTCGTGGATGTTAATGGGATACTCTTCCAGTTTCAGATATAGGCTGCGTGCTTTCCTTATACCAAAATATTCGCATCCAGTAAAAGAAACAGAGAAAAAAAAAGACACAAACTGAATTCCACTTTACTCCAATTTCACCGGAAAACGTGCCTTCATTTCCATGCCTCATCCCTTTGTGTGGAACACGACCGATGCGATGCGATGTAAGGAAATATACGGGTCGTCTATTCGTCGCTCAGTCGTCGTTGAAGAACAAATGTGCGGACAATGGTCTCTGTGGCTTCATGTTGGAGCTTTATTAGAAATTAACTGCCCCGGCCAGAGAGTTATTAAATCTAACAGCAGTATATACATATATAGCCAAAACACGAGCAAGAAACCCCAAACCAAATGGAGGAGCAATTGAAACGTAGAGATACCTTAATAAGAGCTAATTTCTAAGGGGATATAATACAACTCTGAATTCAAAGCGTACTTTACTTTCTTTTCGTGCAATCGTGCATCCAATTTCTGCAACTGCTGTGCGCGAGCTCTCGCGCAATTGGATGACAATGGGATGCAAGCCAACTTTACTTTGTTTCGGGATAATTTGCCAAGGCAACTAGGAATTAGAGCTGTGATACTGTGATTAGTGGAAGTGAATCTGAAACTAGTGCAGATAGGTATATGTTTTGTAGTTAGGTTTGTAGGTGGCGGAACATATGTCGCCATTTTTTTTTATGCAGAAAGAAGTCGTTATTTTGGTACTTTATATGACAATATGTATGTAGTTGTCAAATAAGAAATATTAAGCACACAGTGGACTTGGATCCTCAAACGTCGAAACCACTATAATGGACATTGAAGGTGCCTTCGATAAGATATGCTTTGAAAGTCTGAAACAAGCCTTGGAAAATGTAGGGTTAACCCCCTGGTGGTAAGATGGGTGGACAATATGTTAAATACAAGGGCGATAAATGTTCAGACGGGAACCTCAAAACTCCGAGGAAGGGTCAGCAGAGGTTGGCCACAAGGAGGTGTTCCTTTACCTACACTGTGGACTCTCTTCTCGACAGACTTGAGGCAACTGGCATTAACACAGTGGGATATGCCGATGACATAGCAATAATGGCAAGAGGCAAATTCATAGACGTCACGGTGGATATCATGAGGAGTGCACTCAAATTGGTTCAGCAGTGGTGTCTGAAACAACGGCTTTCTATTAATGCAGAGAAAACAGATCTAATAATCTTCACTAGGAAGAGGAAAAATCTGGAATTTCGCCCCTAACAGATCTTACATGCGAACTAAGTCCACTTTACGAAAGTGGTTTTATTTCCCACTAGGTAGAGTCCCTCAGTGGACTTAGTTCCCGGGGACTTATTTCCCTGCACCGAAGTATCCTAATAGCACTAGACAAACAGGCGGTGATTAGATGCATGGAGCAGACAACCATCAAAACATCATTGGCACTGGAATGCGTATTCAAGCTCAATAAGTATGCACCTAAAAATCAGGTAACACTGACTTGGGTACGAGGACACATAGGGATCGACGGCAACGAAAAGGCGGACTCTCTTGCAAAACAGGGGTCAACTGAAAAGTAGCTGGGACCAGAACCATTCTCTTCAATTGGTAGATGAATGGTATAGAACAGCTGATTCACAAATGGATCACGGCAGGACAACTGAGAAGGTGGTCAACCTCGGAACAATGTAGACAAGCTGAAATGACAATAAAAAATTTGGGTCGATACCCATTGGATGAAACGGATCTTACATAAACAGATGATAGCGTTAACACTAGGAATCGAACCCAGGGAAGAAACATAGACTAACCCACTATAAAATATATCAAGGCGATGCTAGAAGGCGCATAATATCCGCTTTGTCAGGCTAGACTTCAGTATCAGTATCATCCGTAACTGGCTTTCTGCAGGGATGAGTAGGTACCTACATACTTTCAATCCACCTGTGGTCTTTGGTCATTCGAGGTCTTTGTGCATTTAGATACAAAAAAGGTTTTCATCAATTCAAGCAAGGACCACATATTTGAAATCATGGGTGGGATTCTGTAAAAAAACGAAACGAAAACCCGCTTTTGTTTTGACTAAACCTGTCTCTATCATATCTTCGACAATAGACAGAGACTGCTATTGTCGAAACGATATCGTTCGATCGTTTTCATTTTACATAATCTGGCCCCAGAATTCATACTTGAAAAATTTAATTCCAAAAGCAATTTAAGCAGGTACCTATCTTTCTTAACTAACTGACCATCACCGTGATGATTATAACAAAGGTAAAACTTACATGACATATCCGGAGCCCTGCGGACTTGTCCAACTGCTTTTTTTTCAAAAGCAAGGGCGAACATCCCTTCATATATAGGCTGAGTTTCAAAATCCATCAGATGCTGTTTAACTGCAAGATCATCATAGTTCCGAAATTCAAACAGGAACTTTTTTTTTATTTTTCAGTGAAAAAAGATGGAATAGTAACCAAAAACTGCTTCAAACCATTGACCATTCAAAGTTAATAAACTGTCCTCCGAACTTCCTGAACTAGACCTTTACTGACCGCCTTCCAAAAACGCTTCAACAACAGATTTCTAACAAGGGATCGAAACAAAAAAGCATTTAGGTTAGTAATAAACGTATATGAGTATTTCCCTAACATTTTCGGAAATGCCAAACATATTCAGATTCACAGCTCCGGTGTTAAACTCGTCCACATCCTTATACATTTTTGTAGACGGTCAAGCAGCTATGAATTCTCTGACTGCTAAAACTCCTTTCAAAAATGTATCCCTAGGAACTTTACGAAATTATGAGGGATTTGAAAAGACGAAAAGACTGATCACTGATGAACTGTCAGAAGGGTTTCAAAAACTCCCTTTGCAGGACCTAAATTCTTCCTACTAAACCGGCAAAGTGTTTGCACACGATCGATTATTTCTATTTTTTATAGTTCTGTGCAGATCACGATCAACGATCTCGTTACCCTAGATCAGTAAGTGGTAACTAGTCACGTCACATCAGATATGGCTTAAAAGAGACACACTTTTGAATAAGGGAGCTCTGAGCAACCTGGCACCTGTGCGAAATGCCTAAGTGCACTTTTATCATTCTTCAAATGGTTACACGTATGAAAATTATTCCAGTCATTTTGGCTGCAATTCTAAAATGTTTTACAACGGCTCTACATGCAATTCAAATTTGACTATCGAATCGTTCAATTTGCATTTGATCAACGCCCTAGCAAGCCTTGCTCTAAACTAGATGGGATGACTCACTCAACCTAATTCTCAAGCCGTCAATACATCAGACTCTCAATTCATTCCCTGGGAACTAGCAATCTTCTACAAGCCACTCATTAAGCCGCACTATCATTCCATCACAATGGCTTACGTTTCAGTTGAAATTGCAATGCATCAGTATTGAGTATGGTGACTCTTCAAATCGATGCACAATTTGCGCCCCGTTAATTTCTATAGACATTTATAGCGATATCTACCGCCTCACCATATACTTAGCTCGCACATTTATTATGATTCTGATCATCATTTTCGATTGGTCTGTTCGTTTGCTGTTGCTTTCACTATGTATAGTACTCCCTAGACATGCTACGAATGCCTAATTGATAATCGACCATCTGTACAATTCGCTGGTTACCCACACGCTGTGAGTAATCTACAGCGCATCGGGAAAAAACAACATGCGATGACGTTGAGGATGTCTGGGAGCTAGACCCAATGTATGGTGACTCCGTGCACTATCTTACTATATACAGGCCCCAGCAATAAATTCAATATTTCGATGTGTCATCGAATATCCGATTGTCGCACCTGTTCCCCTGTGTCCCATTTAAATTGAAAAATCATCAGCACCATAGAGATACAACCCTTTTTGGCTGCACCGAGAAGGATGCTGATGGAGCTGGTGCTGGTTGCCTGTAATTGTTCACCTAACGTGGAAGTGTTTAACACGCGAGTTGATAGATTGATGGTAATTGCCGATTAAAGGAGAGGATATGACGTTGATTTGGTGCTAGAAACGGCGCACATGATCGGTGATGCCTTTTATTGTTGCGGAGAGTATTACCTAAGAATTAGAGTTGATAAGATGGTGATGAAGCTACCTTTAAAAAAGTATAAACGAAAGTTCTCAGCCTTGTAATGGGAATTAATTGACTTTGTGATGTCAAAAAGCTAGTTTATTACTACAAGGAGTCAGCTATTTAACCTGGACTGCCTTTTTAGGAACTACATATTTCTGGCGAAATGTTCACTAATTTTCTTGAGCTTTGATTAGGGCTAACAAGTTTGAGGTTGATGATGAAGTACCCTGTTAGCTTCTTCGCTTTAGTCGGCTGAATTGGCGAGATTTGTTAATGTCAGCTAGCCATAGAAAACGATGTAAATAACCCTTTGCCTTCTAAGAAAACTGACAGGGTGAAGGATTCAAGAAAGTCACCTTTGGCCGGAATTGTATTACTCTGTAAACTCTATAAAAATTATATCGCTTCGCTGTATTCTGCTACTTGAAAAGAGTATCGACCTTCATTGACAACCTTGTGGGACTTCTTTATTCAGTTTAATATAATCCAAATATTCCTCGGAATCAACCAAACCATATGCTGTTGCCTTCGAACCAAGTCAATCCTCTGATTATTATCGACATAGTCCCTGCTATAGGTAACCCTAAACCGATTTTAAACAAAATTTGACCTTCTAGGTCAAAATAAAGAATTCATTTCAACACCCAAAGCATATTCGATTACCCCTGTCGCACAAATTACAACTGCATAAGGCTACACTTTATAGTTTACTTCTCAACTGCTTCACAAAAGCTCTTTCTTGCTGCACACATATGAGACTTATCAACATGCTTCGATCACCTCAATTCCTCAATTAAATTTTCCAGCTATAAATCATACGAACGGTGTGGTCCCGCCGTGGTACCGCATTTTGTGCATACTCGCTGGTAGGTATGGTACTGTGCCTGCATTTGCTTGTATTCAATTTCAATGGAACCCGTTGAAGTGAACTGCCTGGATAATTGGGAAGGTCTCCCGAGGTAGATCCAACCGGACGACCGACGACGACGCCTGAACGATCGATCGGACATATTCGCATATGGATTGCGAATTGCCTGCCGTCTGTGTGGGCGACTATGGGTGCGTCGTCGTCGGCGTGCAATATGTTTCATTTAGAAAAAAAAACCTCTTCATTGTTGTAGCCCCTGGTGTTTGATCGAGTAAGCTAAAACGAGTGCTAAAAGCGGAAAAAAAGCTGAAGGACGTAAAAGGCCGTTCGGATTGAATTTCACTGTTTACGAGATGGTGTTGGGTCGGTGTCCTTCTTTCTTACACATTGTAACTGTATCTGACAAACAGTATGACGTTGGCTTCACGTTACCATATGTTGTGTAAATTCCTAAAAGGAACCCGATTACTGTGAGTGTAATCCAAGGTCTGGTATAGAAATTAAGTGCATGTAAGTCGACCGCAAATATGGGAACACAAGGCGCTTGCTTTAGACATATTAAATTTAAGAAAGCGAATATTTGTAGACTCGCTATTCACCAATGCCATTTAGGCATCTTTCACGATTATACACTTTTAACAATAAATGTTTGCAGAAGCTCTAAAGGTCAGAAGGAATCGTTTGTATTATAAACTTGCTCTGCCCTAGCTCAGAGAAGATTGACATAAACCCTGTGTCTATGGAGGTGTGATGGAGGTATTGCAACTAATGTCCAAAACACATGTGCAGAAATTCTGAACGCTTCACTGATGCAGGCAGTACTGCAGGTGCAGAATTAAATTTGCATCGGTTGCTGTCAATGCGGGGGAAAATACGACAATGCAACACAGACGACCAGAGTATATCCATTATAATGAGTAGGGACACTCTCGACAATTTCCTTATCAGCAAGTATTACTGTGTCACACAGACATGAGAAATAGACGGATATATAAAGTGGGTAGTGAGAGGGAGAGAAAAGAGGAGGAATATTTTTTCGGAAAATGGCACAGGGTGCTCCGTTAAAAAAGGGAAATTTTTAACTTGTCATACATTTTTATTAAATACAAAATTATAATTACATGTGTGTTACGCTAAGATATTTATACTTGTTGTTGGTTTTTTTTTTTGATTATTCTATTACATTTTTTGATAAAGTCATGCTCTCAAACACGTGCCTACATATCATTTTATAAGAAATTATTTGTTTTGATTTTTACAGCCAGTAATCAATCACATTTATTTTTTAATATGTAGGTAATACATTTTCATTTCAAGATTATTTTTTTTTATTTTGCTATAAACTTTCTAATGCATCTAAAAATTCTTTAGGCGAACGTGTTAAATGCGCACTTTCATCTTCCTTAAAAATCTGTAAATATGGAGGAAACACTATGTTGCTGACTTAGTTGCAACTCACAATTGCGTTTTTGACGTTTTTTTTTAATATAGCATACAAAAAATGGCGTATTTTTTTGGGAAGTGAGTATAACAAAAACAAAAGTGAGTATAAAACTTTTGTATGTAAAAGTAAAAGTGAGCTAGCTATAGATTCTCAAAAAAATACGCCTATAATAAAACGCATTTTTACTACCGAAATCAGCAGTTTTATAGTCAGATTCAGTTTTGAAAGCGTTTATTTCAACGCCGGAAAGCTCTAAATTTTCAGTTGGCTATTTTCTCCATGTAGCTACTTTGCTGAAAAAGATCTTTTAAATTCACAAATGAATTGAAATGAAGTCAGCAACTTATTATTTCTTCCTCGGTTGCTTTAAAATGGCAATTAAGTCAATTGAAATACCAATAAGACTATTTTTATTCTGTTGCCATCCTTTTAGTTATATCAGGCGTATTTTTTCGAAAATCTATAGCTAGCTCACTTTTACTTTTACATGCAAAACTTGTATACTCACTTTTGGTTTTGTTATACTTATTTCCCAAAAAAATACGCCTATTGGAAGACTTATCGAAAAAGGCAATACTTAAAAAATGCATTTCATAAGAAATTGATTTGCTCTTCATTTTCCAAAAATTGTCTTCTGAATTTGTGGGGGTCTTTAAATTTATATGAATTAAAGATTAATATAACTTAGGACACAATTTCGACCACAAGCAATACTATTCATTTTAAAACCAAAAGGCGTATATATGTATTTTACATGTGTTCAAGTAAAACAAAAGCAAAATAAACAGCGCGTAAAAAAATTTTAATGAAAAATTACACCGCCAAAAAAGGAGTCAGAAAAGGGATAGTTTCAGGAGTTATCACTAAAAAACCAATAAAGTTAAACTTAATGCCCTCCATTATCGGCACATAAAAATATTTTACAGTTGCATTTTCTTTTTGTTCCCGACCGCGCAGGCTAAACACTTGAAAATATGTTTTCCCATTTTTTATTTAATCCAAAAACAATTGCACTGTAGTTTGTTCGCACCGAAAACTATCACGGGTCACCCTGTATTGTGTTTATTTCACTTCTTTCGCAGAACTGATAAGCACTCGAGTTTACCGCCTTTAAAAACGCATTATGAAAAAACCTACCCCATTGTCACTGCAGAACCAGTGTGACCAGTTATTATAAAAACTAGCAATTATGGAATGAAATCATTTGTATTGCTACTGCGCCCAATATCGAATTGCATTATTTTTAGTGAAGTCAGAACAGAGAAGAAACATTTATTTTCATATTATAGATTGAAATATTAATGGTAAGAGTTCAGAATTAGTTGTAATTCCTGGAAAAAATAATCATAAAAACGAAGCTTGAAACCATTTTCCAAAAAGCAAAGCAGGTCACACTGCATAAAGTGAATAGGTACACACATCGAAATCCGAGTTTACCGCCTTTAAAAATGCATTATGAAAAAACCCACAATCGTTCGTCATACACAGCAAACCGTATGTAGTGGTACAGGTAAAATGTGTTGTTTACCCTTTTCTTCTCAGGCATTCGTCGTATTCAGGTAAAAAGTATTCTTTAGACCTGCTTCCACTTATTGCACGATTTTTTCTGTGTTTTGCTTTGTGGTAGTATGAAATGCATATGTAGAGAGAGTGTCCCTACTCATTAATGGATATACTCTGCAGACGACAAATAAGTCCCGTCTCTCTTTTCCTCGTATGCAACAGTAGCTGAATTTAAAAATTCGGTGCTGCCAAGTCTATTTAATTTAATTCACTGCGTTGCCATGCAGTGGATTTAGAAATAGAGACATGTTGCAGTGCTGCGGTGGGTGAAGAATTTACATTTGTATCACCACATAAGAACATGTGTATTCTAATCTTGCTGCACAGTGAATTCTGCATGTGTGTTTTGTGCATAAAAGATCTAAAGATCTTGGCGGCGGCGTGGTTAATACCCAATGGACCGGACCTATCGTGGTCTAAGTGCAACTGATTTAAAACTCAGCAACACAGTAAAAGGGACCAACAAAGTGTAACTGGAAGAATTCAAGTGAACTTTCGGGCCCATTTTAGAACGATTATGGTTACTTAATGTGAATTTGACAGCTATTGTACTACTTTTTATCGAATTTGCATGCAGCGAATGTTCACTGCGTCTTTCTGGTCATGATATCGACTTCTCCGAAACCGCATTGACAGTTTTTTCTAAATCTGTGATTGAAAGCCTGAAACCTGAGAAAAAGTTTAATCTGGCTTAAACAGAAAAACATTTGTCATGCAATGCGATTGATTTGAGTCAAATATCATAAACCTTTAAAGGCACCAAGACAACATCATTGTGACACATACACGTGTTCCCTTTAATTTAATATCCTCATTATTAAAACAGTTTAAGAGCTTGGGGCAAAATACGGGTATATCAATGGATCAAACAGCTTTTAAGATCGCATCAATCTAAAAACAACTGACAAAAACTGACAGTTGACATAATTCGACACAAAATCTTCTAAAATATTTTTTTCGAAATACAATCGTGCAAATAGCCATATATGACAGATACAACCTAAATTTGATTTATATGACCACTCTGAACGTACCGTTGTTGTTTTTTTTTTTTTTTTTTTCATTATACATACTCATGAATGACATTTATAACTTTGTAGAACTCTGGCACTGCGTTGTCTAATTGGACTATAAAAATACGCATTCCCATAGAACTTATTTACCTATAGATTCACTTACACTTACATCCGCTGATGCTTCCATGAGATTCGCAAATAAATTCCCTTTTCACAGTTTGCCTTTGTAGATGCTATTCTATTCTATTCAAGGACCATGACTCCATGCAATAGAATATTTTTAGAACTCTATCCAACCCATTGATGGGTATGAGATTTATTTTTGAAATTTTGTTGGCACTTACAATGTGCCAGATGTTTTCAAAAGCAGTTTTCTTATCAATTCCATTAATTAAAAAGTTTATTTCGCGCTCATCGGTAAGTGCTGTTGGATAATTATAATAAAATTAGCATTCGAAGGGCCTATACTTTTCAGCAAATTTGTTTTCAAAACTTAAATACAGGCCATGACATAAGCATAATGCGTATTCGAGTCGAAAGAGGCCTTTAACCCCACAAGCAAAAACGGTAAACAGTTAATTCGTTTAGATTCAAATTCTATGTTCCGATCGCAACACAAATGGGAAGCTTTGCAAAATACCGCTAAATCGCATTTTACTCCAATAGCTATTTTTATAATAAATATTCAATATGTTAATGGAAGAATTAATTACTATACGGTTACGGCTATGGTCTATGGTTTTAACTTTCATTACGATTTATTGGCATCAGCTTGAAATAGTTCAAAGTTAGACAGACGCTTTTTTTCAGACAGGTTTTGCGCTTAGACTGTGATTTATATTATGTTTGCAATAATAAAAGTAGTGACACCATCATGGCAGAAAATAAATTAATCAAGCATACCTAGCTATACTTGGAAATTCAGCACGTTTCGCATTTTGCCGGTTGATGTGTGGGAAACATTTATGCCATAACCTGATGCTTGGGCACAGACACGGCTTTGTTTACTTCCTTCTTGATTTGAAACTGCAAATTAGCGGAGAATGCAGGCTGAAGTCTAGCAGTTACTGTTAAGATAAAAATATAATGATGTTTTAGTGTGTTCGATATATTTTTGACGGATTGCTCACTGCTTTTTAACTTCTACCCAGCAAACCAGGTGATTCGCATTTCGTTCGCTTCGAGCTCTCGGAAGACGTCGCAACGTTGTTTTGTTGGGGTCTAAAACTCCGGATGATATATTGACTGTATTCGCTTGTGGTTAGACTAGCGATTACCTACGCGGCCGTTGTCTGGTGGACAAAGACTAACGAAGTCACTTCAGTTACAAATCTAGAACGAGTCCAACGTATAGTAAGTCGGAAACTGCATGACGGGCTGTCTACGCTCCACCCCGACCGCTGCGCACTGAATGTCATCCTGGGCCTGGACTTGGAAAAATACAAACCCATTCCGTCGCGACTTGACCTAGTCCGGTATACAGACGGTTCCAAGATGGATACAGGGACTGGATCTGGCATCTATGGCGAATTGCTCAAGCGAACTTTTCAAGCAGCCTATGCAAATACTCGTCCATATTCCAGGCTGACGTCCTTGCCATTAACCATTGTGCTAGAATAATCTTAAGTTCTAATATACGTGGTAAAACTATATTCATCTTCTCAGACAGCAAAACTGCTCTTAAAGCTCAGGGGTGGGATTCTGTAAAATACGAAACGAAAAACGATATCGTTTTCACTAAACCTGTCTCTATCATATCTGTGGCAACAGACAGAGAGAGATATTGTCGAAACGATAACGTTTGATCGTTTTCATTTCACATAATCTGGCCCCTGGACTCATCTGTCATAAAATCGAAGCTGGTCCTGGGAAACGTACATGGCCATCTACGAACTTGCAAAGAAAAACTTAGTCATACTTCACTGGATTCCAGCCCACCGTGGCTTTGCTGGAAACGAGATAGCTGACTCACTGGCCAAAGTCGGCGGGACAACGCCACTTCTTGAACCTGAAGCCTTCTGTGGCGTCACTAAGAGATGCTTCAGGAAGCACATTAAGAACTTAGCTCTAACAGAATCTAATGAAGTCTGATTGAAAACACTGCACCAAACTATTCTTCCCAAAATGTTCCCTCAGGAAGACCTATTTTCTTACCAACCTATAGGAAAAAATAACCCAAGAATCCTTTTTCATTCATTTTCAATGGTCCGCTTGTCCATTAAGTGGGTCGCGGGTGTAGGTTGCTCAAGTGGACCCTCCATAGCTCTCGATCCTCCGCCATCGACTCCAAATCATCAAGGGCAATCCCCATACGGGTAGAGGAGAGATTATGAATTTGGTCTAACCATCTCATCCTGGGTCTACCTAGGGGACGCCTGTCCGATGGTACGGATTCCATAGCACGTCGTGGAATCCTGGTCGGGGACATGCGTTTAACATGCCCAAACCATCGAAGCATGGATCGCTCCGTCCGGAGAAGTAGCTGCTCGACATTGAGTTCCTCACGTATTCTGGTATTTCTAATGCGATCTCTACGGGTCACACCAGCAATACAACGGAGAAATCTCATTTCGGCAGCTTGTATTCGCGATCTTATCCTTTCGGTCATTACCCAAACCTCATGACCATAGGTAAGAGTTGGAACAAACACCGAATTAAAGACTGACAACTAAGCTTTGACACCAAGTTCAGTCCTCCTGATAACAGAATGACCAAGCTGTCTCAAAATCGATCCAGCCTGTCCAATCCTACAGGAAAACTCGGCATTGCTCCTTCCATCACTCGTGAATAAGACCCCGAGATACTTAAACTTCTCCACCTGTTTCAATGGGACTCCACTAACATGCAGAGTGCATTGAACAGGCGTTCTAGAGACGACCATCACTTCAGATTTGTTCACATTTACTTTCATCTCAGCTTTAACACAAACGGCTACAAACCGATCGAGTGCGCGCTGAAGTTCAGTCTGAGAGGACCCAAGGATGACCAAGTCATCAGCGAAGAGCAAATGACTTATCCTCAGATCTCCCAATTCGAAACGTTCTTCGCCAAGACTGCGCTGTAACATCCAGTCCATATAAGTAATGAAAAGGAGAGGCGACAAGACGCACCCCTGGCGAAGTCCAACGCCCACGGTGAAAGGTATTGATTTAACCTAACATGATTAATTACTGGTCATGGCCTTACGAAAAAACATCTTCACTGAATTGGAGCGTCACCGGACCTATGTCTATGTATGGAGAGCGACGAAACCTCTCTTCACATTCTCACGGAATGTCCGGCTCTCTTTCGCCTTAGAAAGAATATCCTGGGCGAAGAAATCGTTACATCAGCAAATCTTGCTGAATTACCTCCAAAGAAGATACTTGTCTTCTTGACTGCCTCCGGAGAAAAAGATGGCTCTATGACCCTACCCCCTTAAACAGGACGCAGTGCCACGGCCAGAGAAGGCTCTCCTAATCGCCTGTGATTCGCCTACTCAGAAGAACAAATGTCCTAGTAGATAGAAGACCCAACCCAAACTGGAAGTCGAGTGCCCGGGATGGCAGAAGATGGAAGGCTGCAGTGTCTTAGGTACAATCATCTCAAAGTAGGTAGATAGTGTAAAAATGTACGGCAACAGATTATGGGGGCTCGCAGGAGAAGAATAGTGAGCTATCAGTGGTACCTACCTTTCCTAGAAGAAACCGGAAGCGACACTTTTTCAGGGCGGCCTATACGCTAAGCCTAGGACGTTATATGAATCTGTTGTATTTCCTATTTACATTCCTTAATATTTTTTTTAACTTTTTCTACAAAGGTATGTCGAAGTTTTGAGGTGCTGTAAAAGGTTATGATCATCTGCTATCTATTTGAGTGCGTCCAGTTTAGTCTCCACAAATATAACAACTTCTAATGATGATCGACAAGAATTTATTCAGAAAATAACATATTATGGTGGAAGACGATATTGTCCACGAACATACACTCGTTTTTAAACTGTATCACCTACCAATTGGTATTCAAATAATTTTACGAATAGGCATAAGCATCAAGCATCACAATGCGTACCCAAAAACAATTTAGTGTCGTATTCAAAATGCATATTTATCAGTTTATCCATCTTTGACACCTTACCCTCGATATACTACTTCCTATGAATCAGCATCTAACCACAAATTTTATAGCAACGGCAGTCTGTACAAATCAAATAGAATTCCAAAATCATTTACATCTAAATGAATCATAGATCACTCGATTCATTCACAGCCATGTTGCTACAATCAAGTTTATCTAGAACCGAACCCATGAGCATCATCAAATAACGCCCTGTTGTGGTGTCTACCCATCTAATTGCCGTTCTAAATAACATTAAAAGTGACAACAAAGTCACATAACACCAGCTCTATCCATCAGAATGATGTGCTCAACGCCCCTCCACCTTGTCCTACCCTGTTTTCGGCAAAATACATTTAACGAGAATATAGCATGCTAATTCCTAAGTCAACTTAACCGTGGGAAATAAACAAAGATAATGATAAAACAGCAGAACTAATGCAAGGTTGGCAAGCGCGCAGATTGATTGAGATAACCTATCTCGTTTCCAGATAGAATGAGCTTTTTGCGTACCCGCAGTCAGGTATTTCGCTTTGAAATTGAGAAATGATGGCCAGACTTAGATATGTCAAATTAAAAGCCGTAACTCAGAAGCCATTTACCTGTCATCATATTTCAAGTATGTTTTTCTTTTTTATTTTTTGCATGAACCTTCCCCAACCCATCAGGTAGGCTGGATATGAAATGGACCCTCGAAACTCTAGGTCATTCGAACGTCATTATAGCAACACAATTCCTCTCTTTATAGGACAATTTTGTGCCTCTCCTCTCACTAACACAGCCGGAGACTGTTTTCGTATAAAAGAATAGCGTGTAAAGTAAACAAGAAAACAAACATTTCCATACATATACCTGTTCTCGCCAACGCACACTTGCTTAGCAAATCGAAATGAAATAATCAACAAAAGATGCAGAAACCAAAACAAAATAAAAACGAAGGAATACAGAAAAACGAACGAAAAACGAATCAGATACAACTATAATAATAAATAAACCGGTGTTATGTCCATTGTTTGATGACGACTATGGCTGCGATGGTGGTGGTGGTGGTGGTGTGGACTGCTGGTGAGTGTAGGAATCAGAGGCTCAGCTAGAACCTCACTTTCTGATTCAAGAATAGGTCCACCTATGCGCTGGCTGTAGCTGAGCTGCTGACCACGAGTTAAATACTCATTTTCATCTCTTGTTTCGTGGAAGCCGAATGACTGTAGTATAGTCGATACAAGAAAAGTGTTAAACGAAGGTGGCGTGGTGATGGTCACCACACAGCTAAAAAGCCACAAAGACCCTAAGGACGAGATGATGAAAAGGGTGTAGGTATACGATACGTAGAGCGCGGTAAGAGTCATTCCGAGACGGAGTTGACGAGGAGGTGAGGTGATCCTTATCCAGGAACAAAGTCGTGGGTTAGCTTGAGTGTGGTTTTTCTTTTTATTTATTTATTTTTTTTTTTTCGTTTTGTTGCAGTGAAGAACTAAAAGTGGTGCAGTTCTTCGTTCGTTTCACGATGCCATTAGGAAGGCGAATGTGGTTGTGTTGGATCCTTGTTCTGCACGAACCTATTTTGGTCTGCGTGGAGATCGAGTTGTGTGGATGCAAAAACGACGTTATGTGGGTTGAAATAGAAAATAGTGGGTTAGAGGTTGTTGTGCCAGAGCATAGAATCCAAGAAAGGATAGAATGACCTCCGGCGGTTGTTGATTTGAGGTTCTAACTCTGTAAATGGTGAACAGTGGTTGATTGGGTTTTCTTTTTCTAGATTTTTAAAACTATATCTGAATTGGGACATCTCTCAGAAACGAAATCTCAGTAGGTTTTGCAACGAGCCGATCAAAACCTTGGAGCACTGACCAGTAAGAGGTCATTCTTAGAAATATAAAAGAAACTGGATTGGATGAAGTGATTTAAGATATTTATTTTGGCCAAAGCGAATAGATTTTGCATATAGACGTTTTCTTTTTAATACTCTTTTTTTCAGCTATCACGCGTGACTGGTGTCATTCAGTCATCTTATTTTTGTTAAGGATTGTTTGACAAATCATCATAGAAAGACTCAAATCGCAACAACGTCTCCAAATTATTTAGGTGTATTACAAAAATCAGCGTTCTGTGAAAAATGTTTTTCGTGCACTTCGAGCTACAAAATATGGTGTCCATCATCGACTTTCTGAGACCACTATTCGCAAAACCATCGACAAATTTTAGTTTCAGTGTACGTTAATGGATAATACCAAATAGACCACATCCAGCCCGTAGTGAGGAGAATATTGCGACCTATCGATTCGACGCCGATCTCAACATTTGAGTTTATCGCATTCGACAGCTTGGCGAATTTTACGCAAGGATCTTGGTTTTAAGGCTTACAAAATCCAACTCGTTCAAGAATTGAAGCCACCAGACTTAAATTTGCGCTTGAATTTCAGTCAATGGGCTCTGCAACAGCTCAATGAAGATCCGCTGTTTTCGCGGAAAATTTTATTCAATGACGAGGCACATTTCTGCCTAAATGTATACGTCAGCAAACAAAATTGTCGCATTTGAGCTGATGAGCAACCCGAAGAGACTCTGGAACTGTCGTTACATCCACAAAATTGCACTGTTTGGTGTGCTTTATGGGCTGCTGGAATTATCGGTCCGTATTTCTTTAAGAATGAGGCCGGAGAGAACAAACCAAATTCGGGAAGGTGGTTCGTCTTTGTCCTCTTGAACACGGGGGAATCCGAAGATCCTCTTGTTTGGATTAATAGACAATACTACTGCGTGTAATCGCTTGATGACTGAGCTAATGTAGTCAACCTTGTTGCGACTTTTTGCACTATGCCTACATAGAGTTGATAGCCCAATATCAGCTCTCCCTTTTTCTGCTGGACAATGAGCAACTGGCGCCATAAACCAAAACTGGCAGAATACTATTTCGGTAGAGCATATCTATTCTTCAAGTCTGTAGTTTTGACGAAATTTGTTTTGCCAAACCAAGGTTTCCTAGGATTATTCTTCAACGTATCTCTGTTGTCCTAGGCACATATTTTGTTTTGTCCTAGATCCATGGCTAAGTGCCTCGTGTTGAGATCGCGCAACAATAGGCCGCATTGAATTTGTAGTTGACACACTTTTCGATTTTTCGACAGTCTTATACAGAGTTTGGACTATTTTGTCTGACAACCGTAACTCTGAGTCGGACACATAATAGTTTCTCCTGAGTTACTGTAAATTCCAAGTAAATTTTGGTGTCAAGTGCTGCCGAAGACTTGACAAATTTTCCACAAATTTGGGCTAAGAAAAATCCAATTCTTGCCACTTGACCTCTTATCACTTTTCGTTTCTATGCCTCCTTCACTGTTCAATTATGATTGGAATAAGAATCATAGGTCCAATTGTTGGGTGCGCACCGAATACTGAAGAAAAAACCCACTCGCAGCCACCACACAGAACCACTCTGGCTACAGCATTCCTGACTTGTTGCAACCACCACCATCATCATCTATTGGACACCTTTCAAGTACACCTCGTCGTTCTTCCTCTTCTACTTGTTCTTCTGTCCGTTGTTTTCTGTTTTCTTATGGTACCTTATTTACTTGGCTTGCTCATTCATCGCACCACCACAAGCAGGTCTTTTTTATAGCAGATACCAACCAAATACCGATTTGGCTTTCTTATCATGCTCTTTTTGCACGGCCACCTATGCAAGTGTGTCGGTGAGTCACCTTTAATTTCGCTCTCTTGTTGCGAGCGTGTGTGCAAGTTTCTCAAGCATGTGTTGAAGTTCTTTCACTGTATGCATCATCCGGAGAGGCGAATCTCAAGAAAACTGGCACACTATCCAAGATCCGAATCCAACGGTGAAGCTACCTTCGAGTAAGAGTGTGTCCGCGAGTGCATATACTACATGGTGAGACGAGTCGCGCAAAACCTCTTTTACTTTGATCGCTGAACGGACTCGGGACTCGCCGCCGCGCGCACAATATTCATTCGCACTTTGATTGCTATTGCTACTTTTTGTCGTCGTAGTCGGTTCGGTTTTCTGTGGTTTTCAACGAAGAAGACGCGGTTTTGAATTTTCCTCTCTGGGCAAAATCAACAGTTGCGCGGACGCGAACAGCATAATAAGATCAAATCGCGCAGATATATTCTCAAATTAAAATATCTCAAACTGAATCCAAAAGATACAAAACCTTTGCTCAAAAAATAACAAATTAACTTCCGTGTGTGGTGATACTTTATGCACAATCTGCCCATAGATACATTTTTGTTTTTCTGCCCACAAAAGACGAAAAGGTGCTTCTGAGATAGAAAAAAAGAAACGAAACGAAAAAAAAAACTTGTTGTTGTGCATCGTGTCGGAGGAGGTGGTTTGTGGCAAAGTCTCTAGCTCCCTAGTATTGAAGGAAACACGAAAATTCTTGGAGCAAAATTTTGTGGTGCATTTCGCTTCGCTCTTTCATATGGTGCGCGGTGCTGGAGCTAGGCTCCCCCTCAAGTGTATATTAACGGTGCAGTGGTTCGAAAATCTACGTATAATTCTGTGCTAGCAAATAGGTTCAGTTTGGCGAGCGCGCGAGCAACCCGAAGAAACAACTTGTTTTGAGTTTCTTTTTTTTTTTCTTTTATTATTTTATGATTTTATTTTATCGTGTTTCGTTCGAGTGCTTACAATTCCAGTTTTTTTTTTTGTATGATTTTCTATACCTGTAAATAAATTAAGAAAAATTCGCATTGCTCTGGGTGTCTATAGAATATAGTGAGAAAAAGCGAGTAATCGTGGAATGTGAGAAAATTATGTAAATTTAATGTGCACCGGGTTACATATGTGTATATATTGTATCTACAACTTGTTTTGCGTCCGCGAAGAATTATATTTATAATCGAATGCATCTAGTTCTAGAATAGAGAGAATGCGTTGCTTGGAAGTGTCTGCGTGTACTAAGAACGAAGTGATACCTATTCTGCCTTTGGTGCTAAATTAAAACACCGGATATTTGGATTAACATTATTAAAACTTTCTGTCTGGATTATAATAGAATTAAATAGTGAAAGGTAAGTTTGTAAAAATATATCGTGTGTCATATTTCAATTATGATTTACAAGTCGCAGATAAGTCGTTTGATTTATGTCATGTTGTGGGTCAGAGAGTGTGGAATAAACAGACAGCCAGATCCAGTTTGTTGTATTAATATCTCTTTGAACACACCCATTGTGAATTAAATATTTACAGCCGCTGTAAAGCTTTTAATAAAGACTTGAAGTATTTCAAGCTTCACGCTATTAAATAACTCGCAAATATTATAACCATACATTATACAATTCGGGCTTGGTCATGTTAAACGCATGTCCCCGACTAGGATTCCACGACGTGCTATGGTACGTAGGTGTCCTCTAGGTAGACCAAGGATGAGATGGTTAGATCAAGTCCATAATCTCTCCTATACGGATGGGGATTGCCCTTGATGATTTAGGGTTGATGGCGGAGAATCGAGAGCTATGAAGGGTGCACTTGAGCAACCTACACCCGCGACCCACTTAATGGACAATCGGACCATTGAAAATGATGATGATGATGACAATTCGGGCTTTAAGGCACTAACATCCATAACTCACGGACAGTCAATCAGCTACCTATCTATCTATAAGAGCCCTTAGCTCACCCATTATTGACTCCAAACACTTAGTACCAGGAACACAAACACGACGGCCATAAGGGGAATTGAAGGAAATGAAAAAGCTGATGAACTAACCTGAAGAGGCTCGGAAAGGCGGAAACCAGTTTTATAGGACCCCTGAACCTTTCTGGGCAATCTTTAAATCACCTATCAATTCGGCTATAAAAAGCTGGGAAATGTATTTCATATTGGGAGGACATTTCAGGTATCAGACAGGACAAAAAAGGCATTCAGCCTTTCAAAAACGATTACAAAAACACACAAAAGCTAATACTCACCGGAGTGCCGACTATGCCGATATCTGACGATATCATATGTCAATGCCCGGCCCTTTGTGGTACTAATAATGTTTCAAAAAAATAATAAATCCCGAAGAATAATTGAGGAAATCCTCTGCTGAATGCGTCATCATCAGCTACATTTGGAAAATAGAGACGCTACTATGTAACCTAAACATAGGTTAGGTTAGGTTAGGTTAGGTGGCAATTATCCATTACATACGGAGTAATTCACTTAGACCAGATAAGGTCCATTGTGATACCACAAGCAGAGTCGGTTATTTCCGCTACTCTTTGAACCATTTCGAGTTTCGGAGAAATTTCCGTATTTTGCTGATATCCGTTTCGGCAAGCTCCCTGAAAAAGTACTCTCCTAGAGATTGCTTTCTAATCGAGGATAGCGCCGGGCAGTTACATAGTAGGTGGAACTGTGTTTCCTCCTCCACCTCATCCATGCAACTGCGACAAAAGTCATTAGCGGTAACTCCAAGCCTTTCGGCATGTGAGTACTCCGACAAGAGTTCCGATATGTGTTCTACTGACGTTTAACAGGATCTTTGTCCTGCGCCGACACATCCGTGGCCAGGTCTGTTTTGCATGGTTACATGTACATACCAAGATCCCGCCATGTGGAGATGTTGTATTATACAGTTTCAATTGGCACCTAAACATAAGTTTGACACTTCAAACACAATATATCTTTTAGGTCGACTTGGATCATATCGCTCTGGCGAGTGAGAAGTTTTCATTAAGCAATAGCACGACGTTTAAAAAAATATAAATTTTTGAGTTGTTTAAACTTAATTTTTTCTATATCCTCGTCTGTTGTTAAACCAGCTCTCAAATAGGCACTCGATTTTTAATTGGACGCCGTATATTTTAGAGACGAAAATATAATTCTGTGTAAAATATTAAGGACACTTTCCGAAAAGTTACTGGTATCTTTTAAATCCATAACTACCTACATGTTTGTACATATTCTAAACTGTACCAAAAATGTGCAGTGGCTCAGTATAGTTAGTTTGCTGGATTGCTGAGCTAGAGGAGAGGGTCGCTCCCCGGTAAATCACATATTCCATCTTAAGGTGTTTTCCACTACACCACCATTCGTGAACGTCTGCCCAAATTACCAGGGTAGAACTCTCCTGAGAAAACATTCATTTCAGTCTGCATAAAATTCATCAGCGCCCCCGAGATGCTTGCACATGTATGTTAGTTCTGCACTTAAATTGTTGCAAGTTGTAGTCTTCTAGAAATATGTAGTGTATCCTCATTACGTTTAAAAAAAATCGTCAGTTCGCTTTTTAAATCGTGCCAAATGTGGGATTCACCCAATGCCACACTGCGATTTGACCGGAAAGTCGGCTCTCTTTTGGGCAGTAATGTTAAAGCCAATTTTCCACTTAATTTTGCGAATTGAGTCAAATAAGAAGCAAATATTGCTCTACCAATATATATTTGCAAACACAACAATTTTACTTTTTCAAAACTTACATCAATAAGGCCATTTTATGATTAAGAAGAATACAATTCATAACTATTAAAATAATTCTTGGAACTGGCGTTCAAATAATAATTGGAAAAAAACTAAATTATTATGATGAAGTTTTAGACTAAGAGCTAGCAACGTTTTTTCTCAAGTCATTTTAGCAAGGCTGTACTTTGTGAGCTTAGTTCGGGGTGACTACTAAACACGTAAATATATTTCTGGCAGCGCTGCGTTGGTTTATATATTAATGCCATAACCTCAAAAGGGCAAACAATGTAAGTACCTCATTTTAGCAAACTTAAGGTTTTGGTATGTGTTAATTTACGACCGATTTAGACAGAAAATGCAATTGCCATATCAGTTTGCCGGTTTTAAAGTGAAAAAAAGGCAAAATTTAAGTCATAATAGCAAAGTCAAATTTTTGATTTTATGTTAGTACATTTACACCGCACCTAAATTCAACATTTCAGCAGACAAAATTTCGAAATCCAATTTTGCGTTCCCACTGCAACTTCAGCATTTCAAATGACAGCTAGTATCAGAATTGATTACCTACAGATGTTTTTTGTGTTTCGAAATCAAAAGTGGTTTGTACCTAAAGAATTAATTTGTTAGTAATATTAATCTAAACATGAATACAACTGATAATTCACTATCCAGACATATTTTTCCTACTTCCTACTTTTTTAGCTTTTACAATCTAGTTTTACAGCGGTTTTTTTCGTCAGTGAGCCCAAAAGTCATCAGAATTAGGTTTGTTCGATTTGACAAACTTACAAATGCAGCAATGAAATTCAACATTTCGCTGAAATCCAACATTTCGAAATGTTGGAAAATATATGGCGAAATGTTGAACATTTGGCCTGAAATGCTGAATTTAGCCGAAATGATGAATTTAGGTGCGGTGTAAACGTACTATTAGAGATATTATCACCCTACTAATTCCTCAAAGCTAAACCAAAGCTCCGATTTCATCATATACCAAAATCTTAAGTTTGCTAAAATGAGGTTAATTTCTTTCACTTTTGAGGTTATGGCATTCTAATATAAACCAACGCAGCGCTGCCAGAAATGTATTTTCGTGTTCAGAAGTCACCACGAACTAAGCTCACAAAGTTACAGCCTTGCTAAAATGACTTGAGAAAAAACGTTGCTAGCTCCTACTCTATTTTAAGATCAAACGTTTTTTTTTTTTGCGTTACAATATTGTTGTAAAGGAGCTGTCATATTTATTCAAAATATTTCTTTTACAACGTGTTCAAAAAGTCCACCAATACAAAAATCAAACAAAAATAAAATCTGGTTAATTCATAACTTTACTTCTCAACTGTCACATTGACACCCCATTTGGTAAATGTAATCTATTGTAATTTCAAAATGTACTGTATTGTACATCTACTATATGAATTACATTAGTGCCCTGTCTCTTGCATAGTAATGAAAGATGATTGACATTTGTTTATAAATTCTAATCGTTTTCACAATGATATCTTTCAGAAACGTCCAACATCTTTAAACAGATTGACATTTTGAGAATTTAATCGAAGGCTATCGGGATTTCTAGACAGACAGATAGACATGGAGCACGTTCAATAACTGATAGACACGTGAAATGTGAAGAAGACCTGATGCAATGTAATAGAATGATACTGTTATACCAGAAATTGGGAAATTTTCTTCTTTGAAATACCTACATCCTGATGGGAATTTTGAAGCTGTCATATACTTTAAATGTATGAACAAAGAAATCTGCATTCAGGGAGGTCCAATTCATCCTATTATAGTATGACCGTGTTAAATTGCAAAACATTAGTTCTTCTAGTGACATCTGTGTCACAAGTGTTGTGCATATACCTGTCATAATATCATCTATTGGTGGATCAGTCAGAATGAAAGATTGTTTTTAAATTTCAGTAAATGAGAGAGACCCACTTTTTTTTTTAAAGATATGTAGGTACCTAGTTGTAGTATTGTTTTTGGACAACCTTTTGAACTCGATATATTCAAAAAGCAAATACCTACATAATTGAAAGTATCGTCAAAGGGGCAACTATTATAATACTCTTGTCAAAAGGTGTCCTTTGCCCTTACCAGTCTTCTCTGATGAAATGGATTGAACTAATTTTCACTTAGCAGAACGAAGAATGAAACCAATTATTTGGCAGTAATTTTTGCCAACGAGCACAGGTCTCCAATTAAATTTCTTTATTAATTTGTATACCAATTATCGGCGATTAATATCGTTCGATTTGAATCTCATTACAATCTATTATCTGAATTTATATTTACCTTATATTTATTTAAAATCCATACACTATAAGACTATAAAAAAAATAATCAATAACTCAAACAAGTTATACTTCTGTCTTGAATATTTTCTAGTTAACCTGCCTTAAATTTCTAAAAAGAGTGATCAGGAAAAGTAATTTCTCCTCGCATCCTACCTGAAACAGTAGAGTAGGTATAGGTAATAAACTTTACCTATAGCTACCAGATATCCCTCGATTTAGAATTTCCCAGGATTCACATTGCACTACTTTTGTTTATAAATAAACATCTACACAGCGAATCCATTCATTCCACAAGTACTGTTAGTTTTATACTTATCTGGTAATAAATCTGTCTACACAGTATTTTTCATTACATAAAATGTGTTCGAAATAGGACTGTTTAATGGGATTTCCAATGAAATTTAGCTGTCAGTAATCAGAAGATTATTTCAAGCCATAAATTAACACATGAATGCTGTTTTATATGTGTCATTAAAATTCGCATCAGATAATTAATTTTGAAAATATAAGCTTTTTTATGTCTATATAAAAAAGAAGACTATTAAATACAAAACATTTAAGTAATTTGTTATCAGTACATTTTTTTTTTTATTCAAAACTCTTCATTACAGGGTACTAATAGTAATTTTTAGTGTCGATGGCGGGATACTAATAATCATTTTAAGTGACCAATTTTACGAGCTCACAATGGTAAAATTTTCCATATACAAAATTACCAATTGTGACCCATAATGATGTCAAGGTGAAGATTAAATATGATTATTAGGATGGCTCAGTTTTAATATTTTTCATATTAAAATTTACTATCGTAATGAGCTCTAATAAATTTAGAACAACATTTAAACAAATTTAGTATGTTCTTGTATATTGAGCTGAAGTTTTTCGATTTTTGATGTTGGTTTTAAATTTATTGAACACATTTTCGCTATGTAAATGTGTGAACTTGGCTAACTGTTTTAGGTTTTTCTTATATTTCTAAATGGCTTAGAATTTCTGATGCAAATTTTGGAAAATTCTGTATTTATATTTTAAGTGCAACCCATTTGTGAAAATATTTTTTTATTCTAAGTTCCTCCAAATCAAGACAAACAAAAATAGTTTTCGAAAATACACCAGCACTCCATTTTTGAGAAAGCAATTTTTTTTACAGAAATACTACCGCAATAGTAATGCATTTTTGTGTAACTACAATTTTTGATTAGGTTTTGATGAGTTCCTCGATTATTTTCCAAATGTCTAAAAAAATGCATTGGAACTTAAAAAAAACTTTTGGCTCTACACTTTAACCATTTCGAAGCTATATTTGTTCATTCCATAGTGTAGTGATGTTTTGTCAGAGTGACCGATATAGTCTGTTGCAGCCTCAGTTTCAATCCATACTCTGCATCTCCGCAAGCAATTTTCTACCACAATAGTATTCTATGAAAAATGATATTCTATCTATTGCTTAGCTCATAGCGTGCTATCGATAGTATTCTATGGGGTGTACTTTTTTATTGTGACGCATATGTTTTCGTGGGATAGCTATGGAAACAGTAAGCTATGAAATGCACATCCTACATTTTATTGTATATTTTCATTATTTCTTTCTATGAGAAATGACAAATGGCATTCTATGAAAAATTGCTCGTGGAGACGCGGTGTTACAATCCTTGTCACTGACAGCTCGATACACTCTCCCGAAATTAGAAACATCATCCGCAATTCAACATATGCAAGCAGTGAAGCCTGACGCTGTCATCTAACATCCTAATATGCTGGTGCGTTCCTGTTCAGCTTCTAGGCCATCCGTTCCAGCAGGCTTGTTGGACTTAGGTTTGGATAGCACTTGGCCTATATAGCGAGTAAGCAATGTGCCCGGCTTCGCATAGGATCGCAGAGATAGTCCCTTTACGAGCCGGGACACCGGGAGCCAGTTAAATAAAGTTATCATCCTCTCTTCGCATTGGTCGGATGGAAAAGAGTTAATAGTCAATCATCGTCTTCCGGGTTTTAGGAATCGTTCTGTTTTCATCGCCCTTTAAAGGTCTGCAGAAATGTGCCTTCAAATTGCCATATTTCCATGATCAAGTACGTACAGGCTTCTAATTGGTTTTGTATCGTTGAGTCTTTGAACTGTAATAGCATCCCTCAATATATTCGACTGTCCGAAGGTATTGCCGTATGGCTTGTGCTCTCCGACGATACACCCAAATATTTCCTCATTCACGATTTGACCATTTAAGTTGCTAAAGATATATCGTTTAACATATAGGTTGCGCTATCTTTTATGTCGGTATATAAATAGCTTTGACATTTATCAACCGATTGACTTATGTAGACATGTTTTTGAAACGTCAATTTAGAAAAACTTTTAGCATGGATTGCTTCACACCGGAAAGACGCGCCGAAATAGTGACGCTGTACATTGAAAATAGTCGTTCAGTTGTTATAACTCAAAGGGTATTGCGTTGGTCAATAGAGGTGGCCACTTGATTGCCCAAATAAATTGAAAAGGACCAAAATTAATAATAAAACATCATATATGGAAATCGGTTTTTTTTTAAGATGGCGCACCCGTAATTGGTGGTAACATCTTTTACTAAATATGATTTTCAAAATCCGCCCATTTAGTAACGTCCTCCATTTCTCAAACCACAAATTTCGCTGGATAACCTATGCAAAATACGGGTCCGCCAAAGAAACATCTCTAAACCGGAATTAACTTCTCTAATCCAGATCTAATCTGCCATAGGACCATCAAAAAATTATAAAAACGGGCCCATTCTCACAGTTGTTGACATCACTCAGTCACCGCCCGGTATACACTTTGTGAACCTGTTCTTTGATTCTCATATACCTGCCTACAGACTCTATGCCTACCCTCAGTCAAAGATCAAAATATTTCGTTCACCATCAACAGAAACAATAAAGACCCATCCGTGGATTACTAATTATCACTTTTTTGTCTCTCGGTTTTTTTGTTCTGTTCCACGAAGAAAGAAAAAAAAAAGATTACCCTCCAAAAAGGATTCCCCGCGAACAGAAACCAAGCCGAGAGCAGGTACCCATATGTAACACAACTCAGCCATCGCAAAAGGACGTGTAATTAGAGCCCGCGGGTCTCAGGTCAAATCACTAAATGGGTTGTCTTACAAGGTGGTTCTGGTTTTCGCAAAATGTAAATCGTTCTCCAGAATCCGGCTTGGGAAAGTCTCACGCAACAGCGATTACCATGTATGATAAGGTAAATGGTAGGTAGGTAGGTACTGACACTGGTACAGGCTGCTGAAGTGATCTTGAGAAAAACACAAGAAACAAAATTAGAAAACACGGAAACTTGTCGTGAGAGAAGGAAAAGTTTTCGCCACTTCCCGAGCGTGGTGTGATCTAACAATGTTTTGTAACATGCCTAGCATCCGTCTCGTGATTGTTGCTGTCAAAGGGTTATCCCAAAAAGCATCATCATCGACGTCGAGAGAAAGTGAACAAGTGCCTCGATTAAGTGTTTTAATTGCTCTTGATTGCCGCTAAAAAACAAACTGAAACTGAAGGTTATGTCTACCAAATTAACCGAAGATCCAATTCGGCTTCGAGTACGATTCCGTGACACGCTAAGTGCGTTACTTAGTTACATAATCACATGCCTCTAGAGTTGTTGTGATTGTTTTCCTCTAGCTTTTTTGTGAAATTCCATTCCAGAGCTGGTTCGGCGGGTAAACACGAGTGTTTTTCTGTGAGAGAAGAAAGTCAACAGAGCGCACTTGTCGCGGGAGAAAGATCCGATGGTGTACCTACTAACCTACCCATACATTTGAGAGTCTTTCTAGGTTTTAGACACATTTAAAAGGTGAAGGTCGTTGCGAGAGCCAATTAATTGTTCACATTTATGTAGGTGTGTGTCTGTCTGTTTGTTAATCGCCTCGTACTATTTGCGCAAATGAGTTTGCCCAGCGATTGGAGTGTGATAAGATAAGATGGAAAACATCATGTGCACAGCGGCAGTTTAAGGTCGTTTCGCGACGAACACTGCGCATTGTGCATTCTTGAATAAATTGAAAATGAGGATGATTGACTTTTTAAATCCCCGATGACTTTCAGTTTCCATTGCAAGGGGTCGAAATGTCATTTGTCATATTATACCTGCGAGAGTATAGACGTTGGTGCTCAAATGACGTAGAATTGGAACGGAAGTCGAAATGGATATGTGAGGTGTATAGAAAGTCAATTAATGATTTCAGGAAGTTTATTGTATTCTTAACTCATCATGGAATCGGTGGGAATTTTATTCAGAAATTATTTGTAGAACTTGCATGATTGCCTACTGCCCTATCCCATTGATTTGGGGACAACATCCACGCATGTATTTCGTAGGTTAACCTAAAAATATGAAATGGATTTTCGATTCGCACAAGGAGTTCTATCAAAACCAAGACAATATTGAAGCTCACTCTTTTAGGAATAGATATATCTATGGGTCCTAATGCTATAACCGTCGAGAGACTTTGCAGTGCATTCTTCCCATTGACCATTCCCTTTAAATAACCAAATATGAAGAAGTCTCGAACTGTCCACTTCAATCAGACTTCCTGTTTCCTGGACAGCAACGTGCACCAAGCTGAGGTAACTGGCAGTGACAAAAGCTGATAAACAGGTTGAAATGATGGCAATACCTCAGGCAGATATTACTTTTATGTTTATCATTGCCAGTCAAGCGGCAAGGGCCAAGCCAAGGGCGCAGTAGCGTAGTGGTTAGTGTGCTGGACTACTGTGCGAGGGATCCCACGTTCGATCCCCGGAAAAACACAAATTACATCTTAAGGTTTTTTCTACTGCGCCACCTCTCGCGAACGTCTGACAAACATCCGAGGGTATGACTGTCCTGAAAAAGCTTCTCAATTCAGCCGTTCGGACTCGGCATAAAATTGTAGTTCCCTTCCATTCGTCCCAAAAATAGAAACTCACACAAACGGATGGTTGCGAGAAGCTAGGCCTTCGGTGTATACCGCCTGTTGTGCCGCATATTTATTTATTTTTAGCCAAGCGGCAACTAAAGTTATTAGCTTGTAAATATAGCTGCCGTGAAGAGCTACATGTTGGCATGCAGCTCGATGGAAGACTTTGCTGGGTTCTTGGACACAAAGGTGTGTAAGTAATTGAATAAGAACGCCATAAGAAACTGGCTGGTGGCCTTTAGAACGGAACTCATGCTCTACAAAATATAGAAAGAACCGAGGGATATCCCTGCCCAGTCTCGCTTATAAGATCCTATCGAACATCCAGTGTACATTTCTGAAGCAGTTTTGGATCGCAGTAATTAAAACGTTGGGTACCCGGCCATCAAGGTATTGCGGGCAACGAATCGCCGGACCAACTAGCTAGGAAGGACTGTATCTGAATCCGCGTTCTGTGGACCAGAACCTTATTGCAGAGTCAATTGGACTACTGCTTTTGGTCTAATTAACAATTGGGAACATCAACTTCGTCTGTACCACTGGGAAAACGTCACGGGTTTAAGACAATCCAAAAGCTTAATTAAACCTTACTCTTACAAGGACATCCTCAACATAAATAAGGATAGTATCAGAAGGCTGGTGGGCTTTCTCATAGGCCATTGTGACTTGAGATATGTATCATCTTAACAAAATAAATTTGTGCCCGAAGATAGAATGTAGAGGATGAGGATGGAGAATCCTCCGAGCACATTCTCTGTGATTCCCCGGCACTTCATTGGTTAAGAAAACGTGTCTTTAACAAGGAGATACTTTTACCAGCAGAGCTCAGGAACTCCGCTACTAAGGATATAGTGGCCTTCACTAGGGAGGTCACACGTCTCTTAGAGTAACCTCATTCCTTTCGATACAATAGAACTTTTTTAGGTCGCAGTGTCAGCCAATTGGGCAGAGAATTAAAAAAAAATGGTGAGACTCGTTCTTGAGCAGATAATTCCCAGAGCGGGTTTCAACGTGGAAGGCGCTATCTTTTACAGATATGTCCAGCTGCTGGGGTATCGATAGTTCGACCACTCAAAGCCTGCCATAGTAGAGACAATTGAAAAATAGGGATATGTATGTAATGGGTTTGTCCTAATTCTTCTGGTAGTCCTTATCAATGTATGTACCTATATGTGAATACAGGACTAAGTCCGGGGTTTTTTGATAGAATTTTAAAGTAAAACAGCAACAGAATTCGTTTGTGGTCGTAATATTTTCGATAAGTTCATCACGGGCTCGACTTTTGGATGATTTCGCGAATAATCACTATTCGTAGCGTCGGTACTTTTGATTCCCTAGTAAACTCGATAGTTTTGGACAAAATGCTGTTTGACCAATTTTCGACAAATTACAGACTATTTAATCTCTTTCGAAACATTCCTGCCCTCAATTGGATAGCATTATACTCCTGCAAATATTACCCCATCGAGGCCATTCGACGCCGGCCGTCACGTATATACATTTTCTTCTCACAATCGAAAATTATCTAAATCACGTCTCATTGAGTTCAGTTGCCTCTCGTTCTCAATTTAATGTCTGCTGCACTCGATTCTGCAGAATCCGCAGCGAGGTCAGCCCAAAAGAAGACCATCTTATCTTGGCAACACCGCGTGTCTTCTGCTATTTTGGAAACCCCTCCGCCACCACACTGCGACGAGGTCACCGAATTCTCTCGTGTCGGTGTACACCAGTTGGAGACCTCTGTCGCGCTGGGAAATAGATTAGAGTCCCAGACGAAAAAAATCACGAAAAACGAATGCAAATTGCAACATTTGCATACACAGACACAGACAGAGGCACGGAGGCAGATGTGCCCCCCTCGCGCCAGTCGCCAGGATGCAACCGCGGAGTGCAAGTTTTCTCTGGTCTCCTCCTTAGATGGCAATAATTTATTTCAATCACTTCCAGCCAGCAGCACAGCATCGTACCGTTAAAACACCTCATTCCTGTTGCTTTGGAGGATTTTGTGTGCGCGCGCGCAGACTGTAAGCCTCAAGCCAGGTTTTATATAGGAAATAGCCTAGCTTCAGAGTCCATATATAGTCTCCGACTGACAGATAGAAAAAAAATCTCACCTATCAGTTGGAGATACAAACGTTCAAAGCTATATTGACGATGGAGTATCTCTCGACGTCGTGGTCGTCGTCGTCGTCGTCGCCGTTGTCCCATTCGTGTCTGTTAATACCCTTCAAAGATACGCGAGAGATGCTTAGTGGAGAGTTGCGAGTTGGTGTTCATTTCTAAAATCTCCTATCATCCTTGCCATGATGTGGATGAGGAACTGTTATCTAACCCAAGTCAATTCGCGTGGTTACCCTTCTTCTTCCTCTGAACAGAGAATGGTTGCGTTTTTTGGCCATGGACGGTGATGGCCAGGGACGACCACGACCACGACAACGACGACATAGAATGCGCTTATAAGAACATGATCTCCTCATAGCCGCGCCGAAGGCTGTCGTCGTTCTCGTCGTTGTCGTTGTCGTCTGGTGTGCCAATGAAACAAGAGGATGTGTGGAGGACGTTCTTTGAAGACGACAACGTCGAAGATGTCGACGACATACACAAGACATGAAGTTCTGCTTCCCCTTTGCCTCCTGACGGATGGTGGAATTATTTGCTTTTTTTCTGCTGCTGCAACCGACGTCGTCTTCGTCGTCATCACCATCGTTACTTTGTGGCTTTTCTTTGGGTTTTTCTTCTTCTAACCACATGCCATGCTGTAGTCAGGTATTTTTAGCCAATTGATTGGCTCCGACGTAATCTCGACTTATCCCAATCCCGTGTTCCTCTCCCTCGAGATAATGACGCGACTCCACTCCGACAAGACCAAAAGATGCTCTGTGCCCTGATGGTGCTAAAATACGCTTCGGAGCGATGCTGTTTTGCCGTGTTTCTATGCGGAGCCTCTCTCACATCACCTCCTAGGCAGGCGAGATGCCGAAGGTAGTTGTCCCGAAAGCAGGCGACCGCCGCCGCACGATCCGCCGACAACTTTATGTGTTTCGAGCCTTTTTGTATCCATTTGCCTATGCTGCAATAAAACATTCCGGTTTTTTAGTAGGTTTCAAGTTCTCTGCAATTTTCTTCCCTTCTTTGGCGCAGAGGAAAACTGGAAAACCGGACGGAGAAAAACAAACAAATTTCTAACTTGGCTCGGTTGGTATTCACGACGACGACATGGCGACAGCGACACAATCGATAGACATTCCCTCGCTGTTCCTGGAGAGTGCGAGTAGACAAACCCTTCGTGCAATGACATTTTCTGTGTCCCGTGTCCCTTGTCGATGTGACTATAGCGTATAGCCTACGGGAGGTGCTGATAAGCTTACAACACACGGTTAAACGTGTGTATGGTGCGCTCAGAGCTCATACTTAATGGCTCAATGGCGCCAACAAGCATATCCTTCGTCGCTTCGAGCACTCTCTGTATAAATGGACTCTCTTCACCCCGGGTACTTAGGAATTTACGCAATTAGTTGCGCGCGCGCGCAACAAAAGGGAGGAACGATGGAAATAAAACAAAAAGAGAGAGAAAAAAAAAAAATTAAAATTCAATTAAAATTGACGAATGGTATGGTTGTCATTGAAATCGCAGATAGATACATAGATACTCGTATAAGATACGATGAGTGCGAGTACATAAAAGTAATTTAATATGGACGAACGTTTGACAGTGACCCATGCGTGTAAGTGACACTGCAAAAAAGAATTGAAAAAGATGATCAGTGGTTAAGATTGTGTGTTGGGCGCGATGGTGTCGTGCCTTGTTTTAAGTTTGAAGTACTGTCTTGTCTCGACGAAGAAAATTATCGACTTGAGGGTTAAGTGCTATTCATAGTCATATTCAGTTTGACTGGCGATTCGTTGTATGTGATGAGATGATGATGACATTTGGACAAAGTCGTCTTCTAAGTCGGTTGTTATCGGTGTCATTGTAGCGATATTTTGACTGGTAAGAAGGCTAAGAATCGAGGTTACGAAGTCGAAGTGTAGACAAAGGTAGATAATTGCGGGAATTTTCCCAGCTCCAGATTTTTTTTTATTTGTTTATAAGTTTGGTAATCTACACCTTTTGATGATCTGCAATAGAATTGTATATTTGGAAGCTGAAAGTATTTCCATGGTTAATCTTTTCGGCAAAGTCGTCGAAAAGTTTTACATATGACATGACAGCTGATGAACTATTGTGGTTATCAAGTTAAAGTGATTATTGTGCTTGTTACATTGTTACGAAAGAGGATACTTTTAATATTTTTCAATCCTCTTTGTGTAACTGTAAAAAAAATAAAACACAGTTTTGTATGCCTTGACATTATTCAGGAGCTTTAAAAACATGTTAGTGTGTTTGACTACTGTGCGAGGGATACCAGGTTCGATCCCCGGAAAAACCCAAATTACATCTTAAAGTTTTTTCTACTGCGCCACCTCTCGCGAACGTCTGACAAACATCCGAGAGTATGACTGTCATGAAAAAGCTTCTCAATTGAGCCGTTCGGACTCGGCATAAAATTGTAGGTCCCTTCCATTTCCATTCGTCCCAAAAATAGAAACTCACACAAAACGAATGGTTGCGAGAAGCTGGGCCTTGGGTGTCACCCGCCTGTTGCGCCACCTATTTATTTTTAAAACATCTTAAAAAACATCACGTTTGGCTAGTTGGTGCTTTATCGAGGGTGATGTGTCTACAAATCAAATTCAATGAAGTAAATGGCAAAACGTTGATTTTCGATTATCATGTATAAGATGTTTTAAGACGTATGTCAAGCACCTTCAACCGTCAGGGTTGATCAAGTTCGCCGGAACGCCGTGCTCCTACCGTATAAATCCTCTCCATCTTCAGGCAGTTCACGAAACTGCCTCTTGTATTTTATTTTGCTAGTTTTTCTTACCTCTATGGGTTATACAATATTTTATGGCCTTGACGGATTTATGTCATGTTTCCTGTATTGTAGATATATATTCAGCACTATCCTTCTTTTGGAACATATTGGATTCCAATTTTCTTCGCTTGTGACGATAATTTCCTGTGTGGCTTTGACTACCTCCATTTCTAGTATCCGTCTAGCTATCTGCTGCATTCAAAGAATGTGTATCTGAGTCAGCATATTAACAGCTCGTTATTTTTTCCATTTTCATTTTGTAAAGATAGTCATTGCAGTAACCGTATGTTCGGTGAAGAACTGAGTGAAATAAAAATTCATCCGTGATGTTTCGGATCAGTCTTCCTGCAGTCCTCTGGTTCCTGCTCCAGCGTTCAGGCCGGCGTTGTCTCCAAATTTCTTTAGCATGTTGCAGCCGTTTTCTTTTCAATAACATTTTTTCTCTCATATACGTAGGTATTTTCTAGTTTTCGCTGAATAATAGAAACAAGCTTGTTCTTCGAACGCTTACCGAAAAAATAATGTTTTCGGGAAAAAAGATAAATTAAACCCATACTAATAGTTTTGCTAAAATATAATGAAGAAATGTAGCACTAAAGTTTTGAATAAAAAAAGAAGAGAAATAGTGAATAAATTTCGATTCTGGTTTTCCTTAATTTTGGCCTGGAAAAAATAATAGAAACAAATTATTATTTTATTTTTTTCCCTGAGGAATTAATTTACAGAAAAGGTGTTTCATATCCTTTTAATACTTGGTCGTTGCGCCCTTATTTTAAATAACTGCTTCACATCTTCGTCCCTTGGAATGAACCAACTTGGCATAAGTTTCGGGAGTTATAGAGTGCCATGCATTTTGATTAATTGACCACAGTTCTTCCTTGTTTTTGGCTCTGCAACCGCCGATCCTGCGCTTAAGAACGCCCCATAGATGTTCTATCGGGTTAAGATCAGGAGATTGTGATGACCACTCCATAACATTGATTTTGTTCTCGCGAAACCATTATTTGGGCAACTTTGAGGAGTGCTTGGGGTCATTATCCTGCATTAACTCCCAATTAATAGGCATGTCCTCCTCAGCAAATGGCAGCATAACAGTGTTTAAGATTTCCACGTAATCTACAGTACCTACACATTTTATCCTTTACCATTAAAGCTGGACCAACCCCAGATGCTGAAAAGCACCCCTAAATCATTCAATTTCCTCCGCCATGTTTAAATGTCTTCTTTGTATATTTGGGATTGAATTCGGAATAATTTGGTCGTCTGACGTACATTTTCCCATCGGAATCAACCTAATTGGGCACGGTTTCATCCGACCATAAGACGTTATTTCAATTAGCACGGTGGAGGTGTTTGTTGGCGAAACTTAGTCTCTGTTTAATATTTTTGTTGGTCAAGTATGGAACTTTTCTGTTACTTCTCCCAGGAAGACCTACTTCCTTTAATCAACTTCTTATTGTACGACTTGTAACTGGTGCGTTTAACTCATTTTTTAGGTCTGTGGAAAAAAATGGCTTCTTGCATATAGTCGTATTAAAAGTTTGTCAAATCGTGGAGTCGTTTTTTTGTTTTCTGCCTCTGGTTTTTAATTTTGGACTTGAATGGATAGCTGTGAATACTTTTTAGGACTTTTTTAGAACACTTTATGACATTAGTTTCATTTATTCATTTTTTTTTGCCGTATTTTCTTAGTTTTTTTATCACCCCACGCTCAGAACTGGTGCAATGGACTTCAAGACCCACTTTAACAAAAATTTAATTTCACTGTTTTAAGATTTTCATCTAAAAAACACTAAATCACAGGATAAACTAAGTTACCACCATTTCAATTAAAATTAAACCGGGCTTTACTTAAAAACCACTGGCGCCGACTGTTTGTTTCTATTAGTTTTTTCAGGCAAAATAACATTTTTGCGCATACTTTTTACTGTTACTCGAAAACGAAAAGCTGATAAGAGCAAATTCCTGACAAAAAAAATTCTGACATTTTCGAAAGTTGACAAATATTTTAACCTCTCCATGAAAACACATCATGTACCTATGATGATCGAAACTGCAGATAATACAATTTCTGCAAAATTCTGGGAATTTTCCGTGCTAACTCTTTATTTAAATGTAGATGATCTTTTTCATTTCAATACCTACCACCAATAACTGGGTATAACTTCCCACATCGCAATGAATGCAACTGACTTTGCCCACCATCAATACCGTCTGAATTAATTTTCAACCGACAAAGCTATAGTCCGCGATTTCAAATTGATCTTGCAATCTCTTTTCTGAGTTTTTTTTTGTTTTTATTGAAAAAAACTTGTTGCAACACGAGTTCCTCAGATTAGATGTCACACCAGAAATAGAAATAATAAAGAAAAAAAAAACCCCTCCAATGGAATGCAGTAGCCTGCCTCTTGAGCTGCACTTCGCAGCCCCCACACACACCACCGCTCACTGTCTGGCGACTTGGAAAATTTTCATTCTAATCTTCACAGGGAGGCACATAACCGGGGGGAAAATTATGATTTTTCTACCATGTTTGTCCTGTCTCTTCGGACATGACACAACGATGCTATGCAACCTGCTGGCACTGATTATTCCTTATAATTCGCAGGCCTGAAGCTTCTAATGCGAAAAAAAAGAACGAACAAACGAGCTCACATGAAAATCCATACTGATTGAGTCTTCTTCTCGAGCACATGCACTGCGAAGCCTATAGTTCTTAGTGGTAGTGGTAGAGCATAGTTGTCTTACCAATCCCCGATATGGTCTGTTCAAGTCCATCATCATCATCTTAGTCGTCGAAGGCTACACAACTTCGACAAGATGATGATGACCATAGAATGGGGCCCGATGCTGATGATGGGATCACACGTCTATTTAGAAAAAAAGAAGAGAAAACTTGAACATTTCTCAAATAGCTGCGGTGGTTGTGACTACCGTCGTGGCCGCTTGAATGTGACCTTGTGATTCCTTTTGCTGCCGCCCAACTAACTCCCCAGTTGCACTGGTAATTATTGTGTTTTTCCTCTGGCCGAGTATGAGCAGGAGGACGGTTGCGCGCTATAAATTTGTCCATCAAATGTATTGGTATTGGTGGCACCCGCAGTAATGATGACCACGATAATGCGGAAGATTTTCTTCTGCTTGCGCGCGCACCAGCGCACATAATTCTCGTGTAAATCGGATTGCGCGAGTCGGACGGTTTTTTTTTTTCTGCTTCTTTCCCTTCGTCTGCTTCTTTCGATTTCTATCACAAATCGGATTACGGATTAGAAGACTCGCAATCGGATGTTTGGTATTTAATTACGCGAGATGTATTGAAATTAATTGCTATATATATGGATGCGTCAGGCTCAGACTTAGACTCGGAGCTCAGACTCGCGTACTAAGTACGCAAGAAGTCATCTTAAAAGGTCAACGCCAGAGGCTATTATATAATTTTAATTGAACGCAATGCTTCGGAAGTTGCCAGTCATTGTGCATTGAAAATGGGAACTTGAGAGTCGCTATAGGGCAATAAGCGCATTTTCGTCGAGGAGACGCATTGAATTGGTAATCTGCGGTATCGAATCTTCTTAGAGCGGCTTATTGACTAGGGTCAACTAAGATAGTTGATGCATGATGCAACGTTGATCAAAACTTTGATGTTTTTATAAATCGAACTTAATTATGATCGTTGGTGGTCTTATGCTGTAATGCGACTGTGTTTTTTTTAGCCATGTAACTGGAGACAGCTGGCTGAAGATCTGCGTGGCTGGAGACGTTTGTTGGTTGAGGTCCAGGTCCAATCCGCACTGGAGTGCCAAATTAAGTAAGTAAGATGACAGCACTGTTCCTCCTCGAACAGTACCTATAGCCTATTTCCTATTTGAATACAGTACAAGTAACGTTTGAACTTTAAGAAATTCGCATGCGTTTCCCAGTTGCAGAGCAGGCAATATTTTACAATTTTACAAGCTCTCCTGTGCACTTCCATTGTGAAAGTTTAAAATGGGACTACATAACAATGTGGACATTAGTAGCCTACGTATTGCGGATAGTAGGTAATGGTCAACTTACTTCCCCTAGACATCGTTAGCAAAGAAAACGCTAGAAACGTGGCAATCAGATTAAGGAAAGGGATGCACTGGAGTGGACAACCGACTGGACACGCCAGCATCCTTTTGCCCATTATTACCGATTACCTGCTTACGAAACTCAGCTTCGAAAAAGGGTTCACACATGAAATACCGGACAGGAACCAATGGGATTCACGAAATGTTCTCGAATCAATGTCAATATTCACAGACAGTTCCAAAACACTGGAGGGTGTTGCCGCCGGGGTCTTTTCAGAAGAACTAAATCTGGGCCTCTCCTTCTGTCTTCCGACAGACTGTAGTGTCTTCCAAGGTGAAGTCACAGCTATTCGTCAAGCTACAGCGTGGCTATCGATTAATTCGGTATGACAAAGGGATATCGCCAAATCCCTTAAATCCAGCGAAACAAGGTCTAAAGCGGTGGAAAATTGCCGCGTATTTCTTTATGAGATAGCTGGGCAGTACAACCTCACCCTCTGCTGGGTTCCTGGTCACTGACACCCCGGGGAACTGTGAAGCAGACGAACTAGCAAGGCTCGGCTCCTCTGGCGTGGATAGAATTAATCTGCACAGCACGCATACACCACTTTACGCTAAACAAATAATTCATGCGGATGCAGTAGTCAGAATTAGTGACAGATGGATCATGGATATACTGCTATAGGCTCGCCCGGCCAGCTTTGGATACAAAAAGATTCAAGGAGCTTCTGCGACTTAAAAGATCCAGTATGTATCTCGAAAGTCGTTTATGCCATCCCCGGGCATTGCATATTAGGCCGACACGCGGAAGTGCTTGGTCTGTCATACAATAAATGCAGAGATAAAGAGGAGGAAGAGTCTATCACTCACTTTCTTTGCAGTAGTTGTCCTGCCCTAGACAAGAAAGGCCTTACTTAAGGTGCTAGTACACGATATGTAGCACGCCTCATATATATGTGGCTCTGACGTCAACAGAGAGTGAACAAAGAGAGCTTGTACACGGCATGTACGCATTGGGACCATTCGCTGACGTCAAAATGACGTTAGTGCTACATATATGTGAGGCGTGCTACATATCGTAGACTAGCACCTTTAGAAAACAATTTTCTCAGTCATCTATAGGTAATACCAGCGCCGCTAATATTCTTAGCATTTTAAACGACAGTAAATGGCTTGCATGGGTAATCGCAGTTAAGGAAAGGAATCACTCCACAAACAAAATGGCGACAGAACCATCCGTATCCCGTCAGTAGGTACTCGTGCTAAGAAGAAAATCTATTCTCCCTTGCGCATCCAAATCAGAAGTTGGAGTTGTGATGTAAATCTGTACATTGCTCGCTTTTTTCGGGTTTGAAAACGTTCTGGCATAGTCTGGGACGGGTTTCTCGTTTTCATCTCAGTTTCTTTGCTCATATTAACATAATTTGTTTTTAATTTTCGTTTAGCAACCATTTCCGCTGAGAGGTGTTAGCACTCCCAATTTATTCGCGATTCTGTCCGCCAACCTCTCATTATCCGCATTAACCTGGCGTTTGTATACGTATAAACATGTAGGTACACCAGATTTTATCAAAATAATTGGCAACTTCTGTATATTAACCGAAGATCCAACAAATACACAGTAAGCTCCCTCCAATATGATTCACATACCCACTGCACTGCTCCCACAGATGACTGATGCTGATGCCGAAACTATAAAAGAAAAAAAACCTCCCATCCAAATAGTGTAAAGCAAAAAAAATGTAAACACAGGCCAGCCACACACACATGAGGTCAAATTCGTGTGAATGCCGTCATGTATCCCAATCCCAATCCCAATCCCAATCCCAACTAGCTACAGAGAGCTTGACACTTTGCCATTTGGCAATAAATCTGTTAGATACATTTGTAGGCGTCATGTGTCAAGAAATCGAATTTTCTCTTTGTTTGAACGGACCATACAATGTTGACGTGTTTACAACGCTTGTGACAGCATACACACGAAAAATAAAAAAAAATCAAATTCCGGTTGTAGGATTTGCATAAATCGAACTCACGAACGGGCAAAACTGTCAAAGTAGATTATACAACGAAATTTGATGAGGAAATGTGTCATTAAACTCGACAGTCAACGCAGTACGAAGGTCAGCAATCAATAGTTTCTACTTGCAGGCAATTTGTAGGTTAATGCAATTCGAAAGATATCCACTAAAGCCGCAAGCGAAGAGCGCCGCTTTCTTGTAAAAGAATCAATCTTGAGAATAAGACGAGATTATGCTATGCAACTCATACATCAATAGTAAGAGCAGCTGCCGTCTGTCCGCTTCGCACAGATTAAAATATTTATGAGGTGAAAGCCAGTCGCACAGCAGCCGCCGCATTTGAGCCTGTGTGGGGGTATATAATGCCCAAAACCAAAATTGCTCCAATCTAATCCTAGCGCAATGATTTATGAGTGCATCATGCTCTTGGCTCTTGGACTTGCTTGTCAAAAGAGCCGGGATTACTGTGATGACAGCGCATGGAGCAGACCTCAATGCATTCAATTGAAGCGAAAATGGTCAAAATAAATCAAAGTTTCACACATTCATGCGAACAGTGAGTCTGGAGTGTGACCTGCTAACCCAGCAGGAAAGCCGAGGAGTTTCTCACACACCGAGCGCGTCGAAGAACAAAAGCAAAGTTGTAAGACCTACACGGTGCGCGATTGTATTATGCATGTTAGTTTGAAGTTTGAACGCAAAGAACGACACCATTAGTCACTGGTGAGTTGTGAATTCATCTGCCACTCTGCGCCACCACATCTGCCGTGCATGGTGCATCTTATCCGCGAGGCCTTAGTTGGTCTTGTAATCGAATTTCCATAACATACAATTTTGAAGTTGGCTTACGGCTGACGATGAATTTCTTTATTCCGTTGAATTCCAGTGGCATATAAACGCATATTTTTAAAGGTATACATTTTTTTTTGTTTTCCTAATAATTACGGCGCAGATATATAGATGGCTTGCTTAAGATGTGATTTTCGTGTTTCATGCAAATTGACAAAGAGTGGGATGTCAGTCTCTATCCCGGCTGTGTGTGTGGAAAATACTAATTTGAATGCAATTTGAGTAGGATTGTGTGATTGCCACCGACTAGGCTTTGAATTGTGACTTCGCAGCTGAAATGAGCTACCTATTCAGCCACAGCCGTGTTATGAAACTATCGAAATCATATGCACGTTGGTATTGTCGTAACTTGGGAAAGACGTTGTTAGAACTTTGCAGGTAATTCTGACATAGTTTGCAATTTTATTTTTCGATTTGTTTATATAGATTCACATTTTGATGAAAATGTTCCCAAGAAGTAGGCGTGGCTATGAACGGAATAGCCTATAACCTCATCGGAGTCTTAAGAATCATTTCAAAAAAGTTTCATCAAAGTCTGTCCAGTAGTTTTCACGTTAACCGGTAACACAGATAAAACCGGTACAGCTTAAAACTATTCAACGAACTGTTGGATCCCTTAATAATTTTGGTATTTTTTTTTTGACTGGTTAAGAATTATTTCAGTAATGGCAAGTTAAAGGCTGTGAAGGCAAAAAAATAATCATTTGTCACAAACGCTTGGAAAAAGTAGGCGTGGCAATGAACGACGTAGCCTATAACCTCCTCGGAGTCTCAAAACAAAAAAAAAAATTCAAAGAAAGAGTCATCCAAATGTGTCCTGTAGTTTTATTGTCAACCGGCAACATACATAAAACCAGTTAACGTTTTTTTTACATGTATAGATTGTTGTAGAATTGGTAAAATTGTGTGTTAATTTGTCTAGTTTTTGTCAAAAACCACCTTAAGCGTGCCTGATTAAGATAGGTTACATTTGGGAAGACGTGCCACATAAGTAAACTTTTTTGGGCATTATTGTGTTCCCTCTAAGTTGTGTGTTCTTAGTTGTTGATGTTGCATTATCATAGCTCCATAGCTCCCAAAAAGGCTGCTTTCTAAAGTAATTGGCGCACATATTGTGTCTGTTTCGAAAGTCTAGGGTTAGGTCATTAAGAGTATAGATGGCAGATCCTGGAGAAAACCCAAGAAGTCCAAATCGATACTCATCACCTATTTATCGATTTTAAAGCCGCATATGACAGCATTTATAGAGACGAGCTATACAGAGGCATGTCTAGTTTTGGCATCCCTGCCAAACTTGTCAGATTGTGCAGAATGACGATGGAGAACGCTCGCTGCTCCGTAAAGTTCGGAAACAGTCTCACCGAGACCTTTGATGTTAAAAAAGGATTTAGACAAGGTGATGCGCTGTCATGTGACTTTTCAACATCATTCTTGAGAAAATTGTGCGAAACTCGCAAGCCAACACCAGGGGCACAATTTTCCAAAAGTCTGTGCAACTACTTGCATACGCTGACGACATCGACATCATTGGCAGAACACAGCGAGCTGTCACTGGTGCGTTTGCAAGTATCAGTACAGAGGCGGCAAAAATGGGTTTAGTGGTGAATGAGGGCAAAACAAAATATATGCTGTCAACTAGAAGGGACACACAACGTCGACGAATCGGACAGAACGTTACGATAGACAGCTATAACTTTGAGGTAGTTCGGGACTTTGTCTACCTCGGCTCCGCTATTAATTCTGAAAATGACATCACATCAGAAATCAAGCGAAGAATTGATTTCTGATGTGATGCCAACCGCTGTTGCTTTGGCCTAACAAGGCAATTGATTAGTAAGGCCTTTGTCGAGAAACACCAAGGAGACTCTATATAAGACCCTCATCATCCCAGTCCTGCTTTATGGCGCAGACTCATGGACGTTGTCAAAAGCGGATGAAGATCTCCTTGGGCGCTTCGAAGGCAAAATTCTACGAGTGATTTTCGGTCCCATTTACGTTGACGGGCTTTGGAGGAGGAGATTTAACAGCGAACTCTACGAGCTGTACAGCGACATCGACCTTGTCAGAAAAGTACGTATCAGTCGACTAAGATGGCTAGAACATGTAGAGCGAATGACCACCAACGCTCCGGGCCGAAGAGTCTTCGATTCCAACCCGGAGGGACAACGCACGCAGTAGAGGAAGACCTCGCCTTAGGTGGCGCGCACAAGTGGAAGGGGACCTCAACCAACTTGGAGTGCGCAACTGGAGGCAGTTAGCCAAAGATCGTGCTAACTGGAGAGGCGTGTTGGTTTAGGCCCAGGTCCACCCGGACTGTAGCGCCATCTAAGTAAGTAAGTAAGGCATAGATGGAGTTTTGGAAATCATTTTCTAAGATGACCTGCTTAAATTGATTGTCTAAGTTGCAATGACATAATTATGTGTACAATCAGATACATCAACATCTGGTTCCGGACAGCAAGACATGGGTTTGTTTTTTTAATGTATGTGATTTTAGTGTCGTTACTTAGTTATGGTTATCATATAAGTCGCTCATTATAATAGTGAATTATATCCATGTAATTGCATTCCGAAATAATAAACTTTTTGCAAAATGATCTATAGAAAAAAAACAAGAACCATTTACTTCAATCTAAGATTTTTTTATTGTTGGTAAAAAGTCAAAGATTATAACAATATTTACAGCTAAGAAAATGAAAGCAAAACTAACTAAATAAATTAAGTTAAAGACTTTCTTTTGGAGTTATTTCACTGTTATAGTAACATTTCGAACTTTAATCATACATGATTTCGTCATCAGATGAACGCTCATCAGCATTATGTGTGCTTGAACGAGTCGTTATGTCTACGGGAAGGCTTTTGTAGTACTGGTGATGAATTGGTGGAATGTATGGTAGAAGATCAACCATATCTCTCTTCTTTGCACCAGTTACAGGTCTCCTTGATGGGTACAGTGGGGCCTGTTGAATGTTGTTTAAGTTGGTAATTTGTCGTCCTTGCTTTTTTTTACTGAGATCAACTTCATAAAACGGTATGTCTGGGTTAAGTGTTTCTTTAAATTTAAACTGTAGTGGATGATCTTCTTCAAACCTCAGCCATCTTATATTAAGCCAACTAAAGTCATAACCGCATTTTGTCTTTTTTCTGTTTGTTATAGATGTTCCTAATGCAGCGGTGCTTAAAAATTCTGTATTTTTTATTTGAGTGATGTTAAAATGAGGTGTTTTACGTTTAGCTGTCCTTATGATGTCGATCCATTGCTCTGGGGTATAAATATGATCATGGCGACGACTGGCGTTCTCTATTATACCGAATTCTCCATCGTTCGGAAGATAGGAATGTCCTGATACCAAGAACTTATGGTCTATAGTCTTAATACAGTTATCAGGGTCTTGTACTAACCTTAAAAGTGAAAGTGTGGTTTTTATGTTTCTATTTTGCCCAGTGCAAGAATCCGAATACATAATAACATGTTTTTGTAACGTCGCATTAGTTTTTAAGTGTTTCAGAAGACAAAATGCAATATCTTGAGATCCTCTGCCACCTTCAACTTCATCCCAGACATTCATGTATCCAGTATTATTGTTGAAGCAATGTATTCCCAAGTTGTATAAATAAAGATTTCTTTTGTAGTATGCCACTGAGGTAGTTAATTTTGGAAAGGGTAAGGCTTTCTGCAGATCAAAAGTAAGTACATATGCTTCATTAATTTTTTTTGAATCATTTTGAAGGCTTTGTCTTGCTGATTCTGCTTTTCGCTGATGAAGTTCTCTTTGGGTTTTCAACTGATTCTTGATGTCTTCATTAATGGCTCCTTCTATTTTTAAACTCAAGTCATCACAAGTCTTGCAAGTGTCTTGTCGCGGTGTTTTAAAATGAAGATTAAACTTAGTGTTGAAAACTTTCATATAATATTTCAATTTTTTTGGTTCAGCCCTTTCATTTACACATTTGGCTTTATATAAACCATACATTTTAGTAATAGTGAGCCCAGGATTTAAATATTTTCTATTTGGATTGCTTTTTCGTGTGTAATGGCTTTGACAGGCAGGGAAACTTTGAATGTGGGCAACGATATCCGAATCATCCAACCGTCGCGAGCTAGTTGTGCCTCGCTTATCCCTAGATTGTGAAACGTCATCCTTAGAAAGGCATCGATATAATCTCCCATCGCTGACTTGAAATGTCTTCAGAAAATATTTCTTACATACTGCTTGTGTGTTGTTAGAAGACTTTAGGAAATACTTGAACGATACGCTTTTTCACGAACGTGACCGGTCTTTTGGTCGTTTTCTGTTGACTATTTTTTTTGCACTAGTGCATACATATAGCAATTCTGGGCATTGAAATCTTTTAGGTTCCAAAACGAATCAAATATTGCATGTCTTTCATTTTCTGTAAACAGCGTAATACATTTTTTTGTACATCCGAAATCAGAATTTTCGAAAACTTTCTTATCTATCCTTTTCCCATTTTTAGTCAAATATTCTCCTCCACTATTACGAAGAAACTTCCTTTTATTGAATGTCCAATTTTCTTTGTTAAGTGCCCTTTTTCTAAATTTAGATGGTCAAAGGTCAGGTTGAGGACTTGGCTCGTTATTAGATTCGTTTTTTTTGTTCATTTAGCTTGAATCTGTATCTGAAACAAGTACATACACACAAACTTAGACTATTCAATTTAATCCAGAATCAGACACTCGAAAAATATTTGGAAGAACAAAACGAAAATAACAAGCGAAAAGTTTTATCATTGGCCTGGCCGATGCCTTGATACCCTCCACTGCATACAAGTCATTCAAAATGTTTGCCATGTAAGTTAGTATGTACACAACACATGGGGTCTAATATTGGTTTTGTATGAAAGGTACTAGAACTACTCGGCCGACAGGTTGGTATTGAAGGGCCATCTTCAATCTGATCAGATTCAGATTCAGATTAATTATTACATATATATTTTATGGGGTCTCCGGTGACTTCTTCTTGGCGTTACAAAAAATGTAATCACAAACTGAATTTATAGCTTCCAGTGGAGGGTATAAACATTATATAACTTACCACATTCAGACGAATCGTCTTCTAATGTAGGCCGATACTCAGAACCGGAGGTACTTAAATCTTCTGATTCCATTAAAAATAATATTAGAAACACAAAACTTATGAATTTTATCACACTCACAACTCTATGCACTTTTCCGCATAAGCTAAGGCGGTCGAATTAAATTATAACCTCGTTGCTCGTTACTTCTTACACTGTTGCACGTATCGCCGTTAGAGGTTACCGCTACTTATCGTCATTTTTTGTTTTTTGTGTTTTGTTTTATTCTAATGTATTTGCCACTTATTTGTCACAATAAAAGTGAATCAACTCCGGATTTACTTCACTATTAAACTGACTTGTGACTTACTTCACTTTTATAATGAATAATTATGCATAAGTTCACTACAAAAAAGAAAAACGTTAACTATGCAAAATTATGCTCACATTTGGACTTGATTCAATATTTGATTGAAAGTTATTAGAGAAATGATTCTATGAAGCATAAAAAAGCAATATTTAAGAAATATGGAGTTGCACCACTATTATAATAAGCGACACATATGTCTTTTATTTTTCTTTTCTAGAACTTTTGATTGTCAAATCTCAATTTCAAATCATCTTCCGCACTTGTGGTCTAATCCCACACTTGCAAACGCCAATTTAAATGGTAAACAATTTTATTGATTTTTAATCCACTTACATTTTATTGGTAATGAACTTAAACCTCTGCCTGCAAATGCATAAATTAACACCCCTTTTTCTGTTGGCAAATAAATAAAACTATGAGAAACGTCACCTTCCAAATATAGATCGCAAATAGCGTAAGCAAATTCATGAAACTCAAAGTCGGTTCTATAAAAAAAAATAACTTCAAAAGAGATTGGTATCACTCTCTTGAGCTAGCATTAAATTTATGCGATTGAAAAATGATACCGATTCGATAAATTTGATTTGAAATGAATCCATAACTGCCAAGTTGCCGTATAGTATAGAAGAAAAAATAATATATCAATATGTGGGTTAAATTCAATCTAAATTTTTGGAAACGGCATGAGATAAAATATGGCCAATCTTAGTCTAATAGCCAATAGAATAGTATGAATTTCATCACCTCGGGGAATAAATTTGCATTCTTTGTTTGACTCTGAACAGAGTAGGTAATAATTTCCACAATGACAGTCGCGAATATTATAATAAAAGGTGAATGGCCTTTGGCCTCTATTTTGTAGCGTTATCTTTTAAAAAATTAATTTATCAAAATTAAATTCAACTACTTGAATCGAAACTAAAAATCAATACACCATTGAAGGGGGTGACTATAGGCCACAATAACTTGACCTAGGCGGGGTGCACTTAATTCTGGCGCCACATCAAGTACTTAATCCTATTCTCGATTCTGCTTGCCGTCTTAAAGCCTGTTTGCATAACTAGCCCACGTGTTTCTGTTGTCTATGTCTATGTCATGTGTGACAGTGATTTGTTGTCGTTTTATTCAATTGTGTGTCGAGCGTTGTACTAATTACGGATTTTTTTTCTTTTCTTTTCAGATACTTCCTCGCGTACTACTGACAAAGTCCATGGATACGTAACCTAACCTAATAATCACATTAGTCTACATTGTATAGGTAGTTTTGTGTTTCCCTATAATATTCGATCTGAAATCAATCAAAAGATAGAATGGTGCTAATTAGATCTCGATCAATATGTTAAAAAGTTCTTTTGGTGTTAAAATAGTTTCACATCGTGATTTCGTGGGTAGCTAGAGATATTCAATTTTTGCCATGATTATGAGAAAAAGTAATCATCATCAAGAAGATCATCATCAACATCATCAACAACAACAGCAACAACAAGAGCATCAGCAGAAGCAATATCAAGAGCAACATAAATCCACGCTCGTCATTATGTCAATGAAATCGCAAACGCAAAGTGTCAATTTGAAAAATAAGGAGAATTCAACTGCCATCATGAGGAAGCAGTTTACACCGATTTCAGACATAAGCAGTGGAAGCTTCAGTTCGGCTTCAGTAGCTGGTTCTATTCAGGTGAGTTCGGGAATTTAGTTTGCAGTCTCTTTCTGTGTATTGAAATTTTAATAGAGCGTCGAGGTTAATTGCATGATTTATTTGGTATAAGTTTTCTAACTGAACTTGTCCGAGTTGACGTGGTCTTTTCATCAAGAAGAAGAAAATATAAAAAGAATTAAAACGTTTTTAAAATGTTAGAAAATCTGTTATGCACTTCAATAATTTAGAGACAAAATTTTAACTACAATATTGGCAAAGTCTTATATAATAAATAGGAAGTACAGGGTTTTTCAATAAGAGCGCTACAAAAGTTTTTTAAAATGAAACAAAAATGGTTTTGGATATCAATAAAATTCGTTATTCCTGTGAAAGTACGTTCGATGCCATTATGTATGGAACTCGATTTCTTTTGCATGGCTACCACGGGCACGCTTGCAGAAGTCCAGACGCTGAACCCAATTTTCGTCGGTTTTCAAACATAAATCGGCCGATACTGCTGCAATTTCACGTTCGATATTCGTACGAAGTTCATCAATCGTCGCTGGCTTGTTGGCATAGATCATAGACTTGACGTAGTCCCACAGGAAATAGTCTAACGGCGTCAAATCGCACTACCGAGGCGGCCAAGCGACTGGACCATTTCGTGAGATAACACGTTCTCCAAACTTGGTTTCCAATAAATTGATTGTGACATTCGCTGTGTGGCTTGTGGCGCGCGCCGTCCTGTTGGAACCACATGTCCCCCAAGTCCATATCATCCAATTGGGGCCAAAAATATTCGATTATCATTGAACGGTAGTGATTCGCATTCACAGTAACGTGCCGGTCTTGATCATCACGAAAGAAGTACGGCCCAATGACGCCGCCGGCCCATAAACCACACCAAACCGTAATTTTTTCCGGGATGCAATGATGACTCATGGAGTACGTGTGGATTGCTGCCTGACCAATACCGCATATTTTGTTTATTGACGAAGCCATTCAGCCAGAAATGAGCCTCATCGCTGAAGACGATTTTTCGATGAAAATCCGAATCATTTTCAAGTTGTTGCTCAGCCCAATTCACGAACATACGACGCTTCTGGTGGTCAAGCGACTTCAGTTCTTGCGTCAATTTAATCTTGTAAGGATGTAGGCCAAGATCTTTTCGCAAAATTCGCCACAACGACGTCACAGAGATGCCCAACGCTTGAGAACGACGTGTGAGAGACACATTTGGGCTTTCTTCAACTGAAGCCTCAGCGGCAGCAATATTCTCAACACTACGGGCACTTCTTTGTCTCACTGGCACGGGAACATTTTGTACTGTGCCTGTGGATTCAAATTTTTCCACTAGACGCTCAATTGTTGATCTGCTAAGACGATTATGACGACCATAAATTGGACGTAGCGCTCTTAACGTTGAGGCCACTGAATCCGAATTTCGGTAGTAAATTTTAATAATTTCGACTCGTTGTTGGCTCGTATATCTTTCCATCATGAAATGGCAAACCTTAGTGAAGAGAAATGTCAAAAGAACGGCAAGAAATTCGGCGTCGTTTGCTGTCCCTGTCGCTCTACTTTTGTAGCGTCCCTGTTGAAAAACCCTTTAGAATAACAAGGGAAAACATTTGTGAAACTTCAAATCAATCGGTTGAGTAGTTTTGCAGTAGCAACTTTTGGGGTTTAACATTTTACAAGCTCTAAAAAGAATGTGGGTAGGGTATACTCAAAATAGTTGACAAAATCTCTCCAGTAGATGACTTTGGAATGCATCGCCCATGAAAAGGCACACATTTTGCGGCATACGACGTTTCAGATACTTTTCAACTGCAACAGCTTTCACAAAGAATTGGTCTTCGTCATACCTATTGTGAGATTTCTGCGTAGTGAGTTACACTTGCAAACCGCTGTTTCTTTGGCCTGACTAGTAAGGCCTTGCCAAGAATTACTAAGGAGACTCTATATAAAACCCTCATCATTCCAGTCCTACTCCATGGCGCAGAATCATGGACGTAAACAAAAGCGGATGAAGATCTTCTTGATAGTTCAGAACGCAAAATTCTTCGAGTGATTTTTGGTCCCGTTTGCGTTGAAGGGATTTGGAGGAGATTTAACAGCGAACATCGACCTGGTCAGAAAAGTACGTATGTATCACTCCACTAAGACGGCTAAGACATGTAGAGCGAATGGACACCAACGCTCCGGCCGAAGAGTCTTCGATTGCAACCCTGAGGCACAACGCAGTAGAGTTGAGCCCTCGTCTTAGGTGGCGCGCACAAGTGGAATGGGACCTCAACCAACTTGGAGTGCGCAACTGAAGGCGGTTAGTGTTTGTTGAGGCTCAGGTTCACCCCGGACTGTAGCGCCATCTAAGTAAATAAGTAAGTAAGTGTTCCTTATGTTTTCGGTTTTGTCTGATTTAGTGGTCCGCACTTTCAAAAATATCAACTGGGAGATTTTTTAAATGGTTTTTACGAAAGACTGACAAATTTTGTCGAAGCTATGCGGATTGATTAATCTATGAGAATCTTAAAGAAAAACAGAATAATTTGTTTCAATCCCAAATCTATAGATTAGGTAGGTATACAGAGAATTCGTTTCAAAACGTTACGCTTTTAGTGAGGCAATTTTTTTATTTGTTATCACTTAACCCGATGACGGTAAATTCACCCTTAGTGCAATCTGGGCGACCTCAAACAAATCGTTAAAATTTGAAATTCATCGGCTTAACAGATCCGTAAAATTTAGCTTCCTAGAATGTTACAATTTGTGTTTTTTGTTGCACGTAAAAATCGTAAATACTTAAAATTTCAAGTAATGCAACAATTTAAGAAGAACACATCATAAAGAACCGAATTGAAGAACGTATGTCATTATGGACGCCAGATAAAGAAGGTATAGTTTTTTAAAAAGTCACAAACACGATCCAAATCAATGGTCCTACCAAGAGTACGTTCTACCCTTGAATACTAAGTGGTGGCCATAAATTAAAGACCGCAAAACCTTAATTTTTTTACGGACTACATTTCTCGGGAATACAACCTTTTCTTTGGTCATTCTTCTTTTTGCTGTCGAAGATAAACTATACCTTTGGCAGATCCAGTGTGTGCCGAGAAAACCTACAACATAATTCGATGCAGATGATTCACCGGATGCGCGTTCGGCGAATTCTCAATGAAAAAGGATGAAGATCTCTAAAAATGTCTGCAAGTCCTGCAACTCTTCGCCAAACAAAAACCATGCTCCAAAAGAACAAACAATTTCAACCAAAAGTCTGATGTCATTCATCGGGACGGGTTAGCCAACCATCTCTGTTAACCGCACCCGCACCCGCACCGGACCATGTGATTTTTAAATTTCTGAATGGAATTTTAATTTAGTCTCCGTTTGTGTTGTTACCTTTTTTTTTTTGTTGACTTTTGCGGCATCTCTCCAAACGATACATAGAGCTATACCAAATCGAATTCAAAACATGCGTGCGTACCCAAAAGAATGGCGAAACACGAAAAACCGGTCGCTTTGATGCGAAATCTTGACTTGAAGTTCTTTTCACGGAAGGATTAGTCGAGTGGGAACGATATTATTTTTAATCGCACAACAATTAGATGAAATTTATATCAGGCTTTGAGTTCTTTATTTCCATGGCATCATCGCGGGACAAGTTCAAGGACACGTCGTAAATCTCAAATCCAGCTCGCATAAATCACTCGCGTACGAGATTAAAAGCGAAATGCTAATGAGTGCGAAAATGAAGAAAAATTCTTTACAGTATGCCATCGGAGAGTTGTTGGTATATTCGTACATAATTGGAAATCTTTTTGGATGATAATAATTAGCCGGAGGAAGCCGGTTTCTTGCGAAGCGAAGTTAACTTAACACTCATCTGGCTTGGAATTTTCACGCACGATTTGAAAATTTATTTCACAGTCGTTTATGATTAATTGACAGAAACGATTGTGTGTGACAGTTGTGCAGTGTTGTTTGTTAGTCGGTATACTGCGATAATATCTGCGGTTATGTAAGCTAATTCAGTCAAGCATGACGTGTTTTGTAAGTGGCCTGCGAGCAAATCGGCTTGGCGACTTTGTGGTTGCCAAATACACATATGGTTTGGTTAGTTTTATTAGATGCAATGGCAGACCACTCAGATGTGATAGGAATTCAGGTTGTATAGGTGAGAAGGTGTATTTATTTCTTTCAACATTGAATATTTGTAAAGTATCTCGTGATAAGCTTTCAAAAGCGAATGTGGTAGAAGAGCTAAAATAATGCACATTTTGATCGTCTTGCCGTAGGTTACACCTTTTAGTGATAACTTTGCATTTAACTTAGTCTAGCTGTCTTCATTTATACATAACATATATACAAAGAGGTATACGACGAAGAGCAGAGTCATCATTCGCTGCTGGGTAATTTAGGTATCATACGTTCATTGTATAGATACTTATTGATGTCCAAGTATTGTATACAAATAGGTTAAAAGAGTTTGATATCGATCGAATATTTCCATAAAAGGGGCTAGAGGACGACTTAAACCCCTTTTCAGGGGGTTCATTTTAAAAGTAGTTTTGAGTCAATCAAAGCTTTCTAAAACGCAACTATAGAGCTTGACGCTTGACAAATGTCCCTTTTCTATTTTCATAAAGTACCTATTCCTATTTATAAGGAGTATAGGTCTAATTAAAACTATCTATTTCACCATAGTGAGTGATGCCCATCCTTTTGTTTCAAAATTCACTCGCGGCACTTTATACGACACTAAAAATATTTAAGACTAAAATGTAGGAGTTAACAGGAGCTGAAAAGATCGATTATAGACGATGATATTTCATCAAATGCCTGCAGAAGTTCTATTATATTATTTTTTAGAAGCAAATTTCCTTAAATATTCATTCCACGAGATTTTTAGAAACGGTAAGTATGGATGTTGTCAAAACTAGACAATTGATCCATTTTCATTGCTGACTTTTTTTTACGTTGAAAGGTGAAAACTTTTTATACCAAAGGTCCTATGTCCAATGGCAGTGACAGTTTTTTACTGGCGAAAACCATCTCCAGCAGTAGGTATTGGGGCGATTGGGCATGGGAATTCGGAGCTAGAAAGAGACAGAAAATGTGCGAGAGAGATAGAGCGAAATGGATGGTGGTCAAACACATGCAGTCGTGTGTTTTTGGCAGAGGTTCTGGTCGTACTCAAACTACTTGAGATTTTTTTGTATACTTCTCCCGGGAAAGGCGAACCTATAACGCTTCATCAGCGCCCCGATCTGCTTGCAGATGTATGATAGTTCTGCACTTAAATTGCTGCAAATTGTAGTCTTCTGGAAATATATCCCCAGGAAGCGAGTTCCAAAGTTTGCTTGTTCTGTAACAGAAGGAGTTTTGGAAAATTGATTTTTGGGGCGCCCAAAAGTTGCATTTCGAGGGATAATGTCTTTCAGTTCCTCGGAACATCTACCATGGAAATACCTATAGTACAAGCAAAGGTCAGCGACATGTCTTCTGTGCACCAACGATTGTAACGGGTTTTTCAACAGGGACGCTACAAAAGTAGAGCGACAGGGACAGCAAACGACGCCGAATTTCTTGCCGTTCTTTTGACATTTCTCTTCAGAAAGGTTTGCCATTTCATGATGGAAAGATATACGAGCCAACAACGAGTCGAAATTATTAAAATTTACTATGGAAATTCGGAGTCAGTGGCCTCAACGTTAAGAGCGCTACGTCCAATTTATGGTCGTCATAATTGTCCTAGCAGATCAACAATTGAGCGTCTAGTGGAAAAATTTGAATCCACAGGCACAGTACAAAATGTTTCCGTGCCAGTGAGACAAAGAAGTGCCCGTAGTGTTGAGAATATTGCAGCCGCTGAGGCTTCAGTTGAAGAAAGCCCAAATGTGTCTCTCACACGTCGTTCTCAAGCGTTGGGCATCTCTGTGACGTCGTTGTGGCGAATTTTGCGAAAAGATCTTGGCCTACATCCTTACAAGATTAAATTGACGCAAGAACTGAAGCCGCTTGACCACCAGAAGCGTCGTATGTTCGTGAATTGGGCTGAGCAACAACTTGAAAATGATTCGGATTTTCATCGAAAAATCATCTTCAGCGATGAGGCTCATTTCTGGCTGAATGGCTTCGTCTTGTGAACGAACAAAACGCACCGGAATTTTCTTTTGTAAGTCCAAATAATCCCGTAATTGTTTAGCTCGTTTACGGACTCGTCGAATCGAGTGCAGTTTCGTCTCAAAACTTCCTTTACCATTGTTGTTCAGATTTTGTGGAAATATTAATGTGCATTAGCCTATCCCGATCATGCTGTTTGGGCTGCCAGTAACCACAAGTTGTGCCAGTAGGGAAAAGGTTTTCCAAAAATTTCTAATTGAATTTAAAAAAAAAGTTTCTCAATTAGTAGATAGTACTAACTGGGTAGATAATATATGTTGTAAGCTCTTCTATATTTTTCCACCTATTCTCAGCCCAGTTTGAGACACTTTCTATTCCAACAATTAACAAGTGCAATGCATGCAAATAAATTATCCAAAACCAAACAACTTAGTTCGTCGTTATGTTCCCCGAAAAAAAAAACCGAAATTCCATATAGGAAAACTGGCTGCCTCCCATTTGAAAACGACCTCCAATTAAGGTCTCCGGATAAAACGAAAAAAAAATCATAAGTAATGACCTTTCAAATCTGAAACTGCTTCTGCTCCACTTCAGACCGAAGATGCACACGATGATAAAGTTTTAGTACATACACTTGCACGAGAACCAGCAGCAACCGAAGCATATTACCATTCGGTTGAGAGACCTCGGAAAATTCCCCCTGTTTGCCTAACCACACAATCTTCAGCTGTCTCCCTCTTAACCATATTTGGTTTAAAGGTAAGCACCCAAGGCACTTGTTGATAAAAAAAAAACGAAATCAAAAACCACAAGTTGTGGCACGGGAAGACTATTTTCACTTTGCACAACAAATCACAGGAGAACAAGACAAGAACTCAAATTAAACCCAAGTTGCCCTTCACCGAGCCAAGCGAAGGTGTCCACGTATAAGAGTGTTCTGCATTTTTATGACTCATTCCCACTTACTTTATGCGGTTTTAATGGTATACACGATGTGGTGGTGTACCACTATCTTGTATCTAGTATCTTTTTCTGTCTCTGCCTTAGCCACGAATTCTTAGGCACACAAAGCTGGTGTTGTATAGAGTTGAAGTGCGTGGAATGGAATACAGTCAGAATCGGACCTGTTGTGCTCGTATCTACAACACTTTCCGAGGGTAGAATTATATTCGTGGCTTTCGTGTATATGAAACCGCGTGATATTTATCATCATTGTCTCTTGAGAGAATTACCTCACCTGCTGCGCCCTCATGAAACTGGATTTAACCCCGCACTGCAGTTGAGTTGTGTCAGTCTCAGTATTCCAGGGAATATCCGAAACCAAGGTGTTTCTCTCAGAATTTGGCAATTTACAATGGTTAAGCTCCGGTAAGGTCATGTCGGACATTCTGATGAATGAATGAAGGAAACAGCAAGTGTCATCAGCATTTAGTTACTTTGTCGGTATTTTTTTTTTTTTTTTTTTTGTCATCTTCTCTGTTTTCAGTTTTTGTTTCGTTTAATTGGATGGACGGTGGTATCATTGTAGCTGCTAAACTATGTGAAGCTCATAAGGTTTGACTGAAAAGTATTGTTTGTCGGACATTTTATGGGAGGGCGGGGTGACACCCTGCTTCTAAAAAATTGGTGACATGGAATTGTAAATGTGTAGCTACTTGTGTAATACCGCGAACGTGATTTTATTTCTCAGAGACGAAAAGTTTAAGCTTCTAATGAGGAAGTAGATATATTAAATCAAAGGTAATCTGAGCCGCATCTTGTTTTTAAAAATAGCTCAACAGCTGTTATCTGTTTGGGCGTGTTAAATCGTCAGTAAGTGCGTTTTTTTAACTGATAAGTGATAGCTGTTAAATCACGTAGTTTTTGGGTTTTGGAAATATTTTCGGTCTCACGAAATTGGTAACCAAATAGTGAGAGTGGACTTTGTCAAAAATTTCCAAGCGATTAAGGTTTCTAAACTTTTTGCCACACAGAGGAATACTTTAGTCTGTCGATGTCGTAGGATCATCGACAAATGGTGAAATTGGACAAATTCGTTGTTAAGTTGCACTTATGTCAGTTGATACTCAACGGCGCAAAAATAACCTTCCGATGTTTTTTGGCTGTAATTTAAAAAAAAAATGAAAAACTTTGATTCTTCTTGTGGATTATTTTTATTTGGTCTTTTAATTTTTTTTACATCAAGTCGAGAATATGATGTCATGTAAATGGCCGCCGCCACAGTTGATTGTCATTTGAGCCCTTTTTATGGCATTTTCCATCACTTTGGCCAAAACTTCCTGCGATAGGTCCTCACATTCTTGACGGATATTGTCTTTAAGAGCTGCAAGAGTCTGAGGCTTGTTGACATAAACCCGCGACTTCAAAAAGCCCCACAAAAAGAAGTCTGGAGCGGTCAAATCAGGCGATCTTGCTGGCCAGTGCAAATCGCCAAAACGGGAAATGAGGCGCCCGGGAAATGCGTCCTTCAGCATATGGGTTGTGGCACGTGCAGTGTGTGCCGAACCACATGTTTTCCAATCCCAATTCATCAAGTTGCGGCAAAAAGAACTCGTTGATCATTGCTCTGTAGCGCTCACCATTCACAGTAACCGTTTGGCCCGCGACGTCTTCATGTCCATGACATCTTCGGCTACAGCAGCAATATTCTCTGCAGAACGGCTACTCCGGGGTCTGCCACGCCTGGCAGCATCTCGTGTTGTGCCAGTCTCTTCGAGGCGAGCGGCTAAACATCGCAGTGTTTCACCAGTAGTCGTTGGACGGCTAGGAAATCTGCGACGAAATTCACGTTGTGCCAAAGTCACCGACCGATTATTGCTCAAATAAATAGTCACCAATATTCCGCGTTCTGGAGCAGTGTAGCGTAGCATTGTTTATTAACGTGTATTTCGCATGTGTTTACTACACAAATGTCAAAACAGAACTGACATTAGGGGCCAATCGCAAAATTTATAGCATTTTCTAATAGGAGGATTACTTTTGCGCCACCTTGTAGAAATCAACTAAATCTAAACTCACATTTGGCATAATTGACATATTTGCAACATCACAGACTTGTTAAGGGAGTCAATAGTTGCCCCATCATTTACAGTCCAGAATTGAAAGTCTTAGTACTACGTATGTGGGTTGCTACATACGGTGTACTAGCACCTTTACCTCTAAGACACTTTCTTTTTAGATTATTTCTCAACTATTTTCATGTGCAACATATTTCCATGACATTTCATAAGAACACCCCTGCAATCAAGATATGTGTCTCCCTAGAGAAGATCTAACAAAGCTCAGTAAAATTAATGGTTTCCCTGTCCCAAGAGCTTGCAGCTTAATTTCTTAAGTACACCTCGCCAAATGGCTGTACAAAGTGCACATTAACAAATTCGCTTCCATTAATTATGATGAAATTAAATGCACTCCTCCCCATGGTATAAGAAATTGAATCTTTTACTTCCACGTTAGACCGCGCGTCCATACATTATGTAATTAACAGGCGCACCAACTTCTGCTGCATCTTCGCATGTTTAGCTTCATTCTCTCTTGCTTTTGGCATAATTATTATCGCCTGTACTTCTAATTGCGGATGTTGCACTATCGTATCCCCCTTTTTGCTGTGCTGCCTCGAACTGAATTTTCTCATAGGACCGACAGAGAATGTACGGAATGTGCTCTGGTTAGCTTGTTGCTTCTCTTTGATTTAGATTCTTATCCGTGTATCCCAAGACCTCCAAAGATATATATACCTGCACCGGAAAATTTACGGCCAATGCCATGCTGGAGGTATTCTATTTCATTCGGTTTGATGCTGCCGATCGCCCGGGTGTTGCTGCTTAGATTTCCACCACGTTTTTGCTGCTCGAGCGAAAATTTCCTCAGAAATATGCAAAAAAAAAAAAAAAATGCATATACGACCATGGAATGCACTCACTCACATGGTATCGGTCAAATTGCTCGGCACTAGTTCAAAGGAACGGCAGCTCTCTAATGGAGTCCAAGTCCACCCCGGAAATTCTGTTGAAATCGTGGAAAGGTATTTCGCTGACAACTGCTAATTGTTTTGTGTTGCAGAACGGGAGCCAAAATGGCCAGTTCAATGGAAGAGTTCATGGGAACCACAAATGCCAAAGATTTTAGTTCGATTCGATATAGGAAACTTCCTTCAGGGCAACCTCTATAGCTCATGTCTAATCCTAGCTATTTGTGGTTAAATTATACCATAAATCAATCTTAAAGTGTGGATCGTATTTTCTTACAACCGCCGGATTTAACGTGTGCTGTAGGCATTATGTACAAGCGGCGCACTTACCTACCGCAATGTTTGCCTTCAAATGACTTTAAACCACAAATTCGTATTGGTAGTCAATTCGCTTAAGATCTAAATTTTATTGAAATGAGTCTCAATATCAGACGTGTCGTGTGTGTGGACGTGAAGTGAAACTGATTTGGCAATGAAAGTGCCTATCGGCTCTCAAAAAAAGCGGTGGAAAATCATTGATTGAATAGAATGTTCATATAAAGATTTTATGAGAGAATGTTTGGGGTGGGTTATGAGTTAGAAAGTGGTTTATTCGTAAATTTAAGTAAAAGGGTAAGTCTATAAATATACAACTTTCTTTGGCAAACGATACGTCGTTACATTGACGACCAAATGTGAGCTTAACGCTCTAAAGGCTATACAACAATTTCACAGATATACATAATTTACAAAGGACGTCAGGGATATGACAGATAATCCACCAACTTTCGAAACTGTTTCTCTGAACTGAAGGTATTTTGTATTTAATTTATTTATCACAAGTACAAGTGAGTTGGAAGCAGACCGAATTCTGAGCACTTCAGCCTAACAAAACAAGCCTAGAGTCTGACAGTTGTGAAATACTAATCTCTGCTCCCGAGGTCCCTACGTTATACCAATACCCTTTTCCAAAATCCCTTATTGGACGTAATCTCTCATATTTTTTCTTCTTCTCTTTTTCCAAAATCTCCCGGGACGAAATCTCCCATGCCAAAATCTGCCACAAGCAAACTTTGGATATACCCAACCTTGTACTTACTCCAAATCCTACAGTGGCCATAAGCTTGAAGGGGGGCAACTGGCCCCCATACGTATCTCACTTTTTAACACCAAATCTAAAAATGGGTGATTTAGTCTCTGTGGGGATTTTCTCGTAGGGTCCTTTGGAGTAAGGGATTTCGGAAAAGGGATTTTGGAAAAGGAGTTTTCATCACCAACCCTCTGCTCCCTTAGGAAATTAATTGAGAAGCTTTCTCAGGATAGTTATACTCTCGATAGTGATGTAGTGGAAAAGCATATGCACCACTTTCACTTAACTCGCTAGATCTGAACTTAAGGCTGTAGTTTTTTTGGGGTTTCAAGGAAATAACTAACAAAATTCAAAACATCTCAATACATTAAGAACGGAATTGTTATTCGGGAGTGAGTCTCTAATGAGCAGATACAATGTTAATGGAAATGTACCAAAAATAGCACACAGGCTTAAAGTAAAAAATGTGCACGACTGGGTCGCACGTAACTTTCTCGTTTATTGCGAATCTCGCAGAATCTCAGAGTCATTTCAGCAAATTGTACGTTTAAAATCATACGCACTCCAGATGTACTCAGATAACTGAGCACTTGTTATTTAACAACGTAATACATACTACATAAACATACGTATTAACTTCAACATTTACTTTTAAATTTCACCCCGAACTGACAATTGAATTTCGATAAATTTCAAATTATATTGCCACTGAAGTTTTGGGTTTTGCAAAAATATACCGTGTGTGAATAAAGATCTGTATTTGGGTAGTCATTTTTGAGAAATATTCATAAAACGGCAATATTCAAGTATTCTGAGAAAAACTAAGTACGTGATCATGGCTGAATTCCAAAACGCAGTACTTCTGTATTACTGCTTAATCAAGCGTTCCAAAACGCAAACAGGTTACTATGATGCAATGCATACTTTTCTAAAACGCATTGTGAACGCATCAAGTGCGCAAACAAAAGCAAACAGAGCATCATAAATTATTATGATGCAAATGACATTTAATTTTAAACCGCCAATTAAAATGGATTCATTGCTGGAGTCGTAGTAAAATAATATATTTTGTAATAATTTGCCAAATTTACTTTGATTTGTAGTAATAAAAAGTGGACGAATGAGTCCATTAAATTATTATTGGCGAGTACCCGAATTCAATTTGAGCCCGATTTTCGAAACAAAAGAAGGAAGAAAAAGGTGCTGGTGTGTGAGACATTTTATGATAGTTCGCATCAAAGTCGGTTCAATACGTCAAAAATTGCAAAGCAACAAATGCAAAGCAGCGCAAAAGCATTCATAACCTTGCATCAGAAAAGCAGTGTGCATTCACAATGCGCATTTTTTTGACGATTTGGAATTCAGCCCATGTTTAGAATGCTTATGTTGTTTTAAATATGTATTTTGATCAAAATCGTTAGAGCGGTTTTTTGTAAAACTATGCTGACAAATGTTACAATTTGGATTCGAAAAGCACTGTTATTAAACTGTTTAGCTGAAAACTGAGTACGACGTATTCTTCAGGATATAAACATTACCTAGCAGTTACATTTTTAACCAAATCGAAAATGGCGTTTTCGAGATATGTGTAGTTTTTAAAGTACCGTGTTTGTGGAAATCGAAGGACGCATTCATATTCATGTTTCAAAAAACACTCTTTTTCAGCTGTTTAGCTCAAAACTGAGCAAATGGTATTACAGAATAGTACCTTAAAATTAAGTTTTTTTTAAATCGTTTTTACCGTTTTCGAGAAAAAGCCAATTTTCAAAACTGCAGTTGCTGGACTTTTTAGCGAAAAACTGGGTATGCAGTCATGGTAAACATGCTTACATTAACTCAACTATCGATTTTGGCTCAAATCGTTAGAGCCGTTTTCGAAAATATCTAAATTTAGACATATTTCATAATATTTCGTAAAATTTTTATATGGAAGGTACCGCTAATATTAGAGCTAGCATAAAAAAAAAAACGGCCCTTGCGGGAAGCCCACAAACTCTAAATACGAAGTTCGAAGCAAATCCGTCCAAGCGTTTAGATTCGGGTGGGACCGACAGACATACGGACGGACAGAATTGCGAGACCCACTTTTTTGAGTTCCCCTATCATCGTAATATCAGAATTGATCAAAATCTCGAGTTCGAAATTTTGTACGAAAACAATATCTTTCTCTTACTACGTTATACGAGAAAGTTAAAAAGACCTCAATTCGAGACGTTGTTAATGCCAACATGCGTTCGATTTGCAGCGAGAAATTCTAAATGTAAAAATTAAAATTATAGACGATTTGCGACGTTTTAAAAAAAAAATAATGACCAAAATCAACTAGCTTTGCCGATCGCTGAAAACTGTCCCACCAGTCGTTTTGTAGTCACTTGTGTATTCTTATATGAGGAAAGAGTAATTTAAGAAGTGAGTGCTATACCGAAAGGGACTGACTGTAAGGCGGCCTGTTTTCCGAATCTCACAGAACTCAGAATACACAAAACAAGAATCAAAATCGAAAACCTCTTTTCCAAAGAACAATACAATCGTAGTACCCGCACTGACAACCGCGAACGTAAACGATCACTATCTTTCAGTCAAAATTGTTGACACACAAGCCTTTTAGTGACTGCGGTAATGTCAATAATGCCCCCATCATGACAAACATCAATTTCGTGATCATGTTCAGTCAAATATATCAATTTAATGATTGTTATCTTTTGAGATGTTCCCCTAAGGATACCGCGTCCCTCCTATTGTTTGTTCACTCATTATGGGGAACACACAAAGTTTACGGAATACACAACCAACAAGGGTCATGGGATTGTATTGTTTGTCCCGTGACCTTTTTTTTTTTTACTAAATAAAGAGAGTGCATCTGAATCCATTGGACATAAATGTTACCATGAGTAAGTTATGTGTCAAAAACAAGTAACCCAAGAGCGCCGACAACGACGACGACGACGCACGGTGTCATATTTTTGGATTTGTTTTTGTTTGGCTCACATAATTCAGTGGAAATGAGCTCATAAGGGTCCAAGTTTAGGTCAATTTTGACCACACGCAGTCGGAATAGATATAACGCAAGCGGGTTGGTCGTGAAGACTTTGGTAAGGTAATAGGGACCAAATTGAATAATTAATTGCCGTTGAGTATGTCTAGAGATTGGTTAGATGGAATGCGGGTGCATAGTAGGTCTTGTAATTTTTTACGGGTAACAAGAGAAGCCTTGATGGTGAAAACTAACATCCACCATTCTAAGAGCTATGACCCGACCAGTCCCCACATCCATCATGGGCTATATGGAGGTGATTAAAACTCCTCATCTCCCTGGTTTTGCAACATTTTAAATTGAAGAGTCAAATATGAAGTATCTATAGATTTTTTTATTTTTTTTTTAAATATGTACTTCTAACGGGAAAGGCAAACCTATAACGCTTCAACAGCGCCCCGAGATGCTTGCAGATATATGTTAGTTCTGGACTTAAATTGCTGCAAATTATAGTCTTCTGGAAAAATATCCCCAAGAAGCGGGTTCCAAAGTTTGCTTGTCCTGTAACAAAAGGAGGTTTGGAAATTTGATGTCCTCGCGGTTGTCAAATGTACTCACTGTGTGGTGATGATCATTAGCTGCCTATTTTGTGGGGCGCTCAAAAGTTGCATTTCGAGTTGCAAGTAACCGTGACTCACCTCACTGAAAGACATCAACCTACCGACAGTTCTCACTTGTTACATAACTTTACGCCGTTAGCTGTCACATACTTACGTCTTATGCGCCAAATTTGTTGTACGTTTCTAATGAGCTGATCCGAATCCATGCAGCTATGCTATCTCATTAGCCAAATGCCAAGAGACCAGACTTCAACTAAAAATTGCATTTCCATTTTTTAATAATCTTACGCAGCTTCATCGTTGGTGGTCACTCCCATATTGGCGCCATACAAGTTCTGGGATATCTCTAATCACCTCCCGGACAGCGCGTTAAACATTTGATTTTATTATTATTATGATTATATTGCAAGTGCACCCAAGAATGCAATAAACTGCTCTAAACAATTATCTGCGTGCTGCAACTGTGTATAAGAAAGGCAAACAAAATGTCAGCTCGGAATGAAATGCAAATTCCGTTCCGATGAACTTATCACACGTAAACATCATCACATCATCGAGCCGTCGTCATCTGGACACCACATGTGTCGGGTGTTGTTGGCCGATCTTGACTCGAGAATTGGCAGAGAAGTTTGTTTATAGCCAGATGGCTTGACTTAGTCAAAGATATCACTTGTTCTGCGCACAATTACGAGTGTAATCTGTCGGAGGAGGAGAATGACAATGTATCTGGCCGTGCAACGGCCAGCTGCAGTTATTTTTAGAAATATGATCTGACACAAGCGAAGCAACGAACACCACCAAACCCAAATGCCGCGGCATGGCAAATTGGTTTAGTGCTGTCGGTAGGTAGGTATCTCGAATGCGGAATCCGATATATGTACACGATCAAATCTGCGTATATTCTATAATATGCATTCACGATGTCAATCAATAGCATTTATAATGCGCGAGCGCGCCAAGGCCTCAAGCGCGCAGGCGCACCGATACAGAATGCTTGTGGTATCTCTTACTTTTCGATGGCCTGTCAAGTGGGTAATAGGCTCACGCGCGCGCGCACGGCTACAAGAGGCTCTATCTAGGCCCCAGCAAATAACTGGTGCGGATAAATGTTCTTTTTCCAGATGATTAAATGCGCACAGCAATATAATACCAACCGACTACGGACGGTTCTGGTTTAACCTGATTCCGATATTCGTTGCGACTTAATAAACTGTCACTTTGTGTCAGCGTTCAGCCATACCATACACAAACTCAGGAGTTTGGCCAATTGAAGCTGCCCAAAGGGCCCAAGCTATACGCTTCGAATGAGTAACTCATTCTGGCACGAATAACAGAACAGAACGAAATTCAGCTCTTTCGCTATGCTATCAATCTCGGGAGGGAACAATAAAACAAAATAGTCAAGAGAATTATAATCGCATAAATTTAAATTAGACAACGAAAGGCATTTATCTGCATAACCGGTGTTAGTATGGAGGGGAATTTGTCGCCGCAAGCCGATGTATATGTTGTCAAATGATGCTTAATTAATTTTTGTATTTTTACAGAGAAATTTAAATTTGAAAACAGAATTCTGGTCCATTATACGCTGCGGCGAAGAATATAATTTTATTTGTTTCATCGGTTCATTAACCCATTTGGAGAGAAGCTGATGCGATGATCTTGCTGATTATATACATATACAAATTTGAATTCGAATCGAGTTCGAGTATGGAATGGAATATAACTGAATTTTGGATGATAAATTGAGTGGAACGCCCGAATGCCGCATTTAATATGGATGCCGATGATGGTCGGCATTAATCTAGAATTTTAAATTTTTTTTTCTTTGATCAATTAGCATTCGAATTGAACGGGAATTATGAGTTATTATGAGTTATTGAATTTGAGGATTTAGCTTTTGAAAAGGGTTTTTTTTTCAAAAGCTCCGTCACTTTATATTTGGTGACAAAGGGCTTCATTTGAATTCTGTCGGGCTAGGTCACGATCTGATAACAATAGATTATAGAGACACAAGAAGTATGTTCAAAGTTTAAATGATAAATGGTGGACATAAGTTGTTTTCATCTATACGAATACTTACCTACTGTAAGTTTAGAAGAACATTTTATTTAAAAAGGTGTAAAGCTGTTCCAAAGAATTCTCTTTTTGTCAGGAAAAACTAGGACTAACCCTGGATTCAAATTATGTAAGAAATACATACATAACTTCCTACTACTATTTAAAAGGCTACAGACTAATTTATATAAAAAAAAACGGTAGGCCATACGGCTGTTGCGGTAGCTGACCTATACGAATAGATGGATATATTTTTTGTTTCAGAATTCCATAATGTTCATCCACACGTACGTATACTGCACTCGAAAATGATATATATATTAGCCCAGATATACGGATTTTGAATCAAATCGGGTCAGCTATTTAGGCTGTAGACGATCAGAGTTTGCATAGCTACTTTTAAAGCTTTTGCATTAACGTGAAGCCCAATTTGATTGAAGTACATATAAAAGTATTTTTTTAAAGTTTTGAGATCGATCTTCATAAAATCATACTCGCCCTTTAGGACCGAGTACAGGAGACAGTGAAATCCAATGCTCGAAAAAAAGTGGGATCAGTGGTTAGTGTGCTGGACTACTATTCGAGGGGCACATGTTCGATCCCCGGCCAAACCACAAATTGTATTTTAAGGTTTTTTTTTTCACAGCGCCACCTTAGCCGTACGGACTCGAGGGGTTCTGCCACACGGCTTGCTTTCACATCCAACAGATGGCGCTGTGTTGTAAAAAAAAGCCTGTAATACATAAAAACACGCGCATATTTGAATACAATGTTGTGTACAAATTTCTAGTCGATAACCGACAACTTTTCGAGATTTGTGAGCACAAACATATTAGGCAGGCTGATTTTTTATGTTACATATGTATATAGAAGATGTCTTCCCAATTGCAGTGAGTCATCCTCAAATGAATTTTTCGGTCGAAGGACTGTTCTTCTGTATTGAAATATCGAGATCCAATGTGTTGCGTCTATTGAAAAGGTCCATTCAGAAAAAAAAAACATTGTTATCCGAAGAATTTTTAGTTCTTGTAAAATTGTGAGTGGAAAAGTGTTGGCTCAAAAAAAAGTTCTTCCATCAACAACTCATTATTGATTATTTAAGAATCAAATTATTAGTTTAAAAATAAAATTCTTGTAAAATCAATTTTAAAATTCTTAAACAATTTCAAAAACGAAAAATTATCAGCCCAACAAGAAAATTGTTCTGTTAAGTATTTCTGTAGACAAAATATCATTTGAAAAATCAAATCTTTGACTCAACAATTCGTTCTTCAGTTAACAATTATTATCAAGAATAAAAGAACTTGAATTAACAATGAAAAATGTTAAATATTTGTATGATAATCTGATTTCAAGAACTACATATTTGGCACTACAACTAGTTATTGACACAACAATTTTATCTTAAATTCATACAAAAAATAACTGTAAATCGTTCCCTTAGTACAAAAAGCAATGCAAATCAGCATTGTCTTATGAATTGCGATCGCGTTAAGAACATTTTTATTAAAAAGTGCAAAAAAGTGAATTTAAAACGAAAGAGTCGGAAATTTAAAAATATTAAAGTTTTTTTTTGGATTTGGAAAATAATCGTTTTTTGATATAAAAAAAAATTAAGTTGCTTTTATATAAAAAGTGTTATTAATTTTTTAAACATGTGTAAAAACTGTCACTTTAATCAGCTCTGAAGAAGTTGTTCGGTTTTAGTTATTTTTTTGTAAAAAAATATAAATGTATAAGAATTGCTTATGCAAAAAATAAATGTTTGGTTATATTACCTACTTAATTTTGAGCGTTTCTTTTTTATTCTTCGTTGCTCTTAAATATGTATTTCAAATATTTGTGTGAAGTGTGAGAAGTTTTTCAATTATCTACCCAAACAAAGGAATGTTTTCAATGAAAGTTTAAATTTAGGTATTGAAAGGTTGGTTCTAAGTGAAAAGACGTTTTGACATATATCTGACAATTTAAATATTTGACCAATTTTGTTCATATATTTTGTTGTCAATTTGTTCTTGTGTCAACAATATATTTTTAAAAACCAAACATTTATTGTTGTTGTACCAAGAATTTCTCTCTTAAAATTTTAAATATTTTCGTATTTGGCCACACGATTTAAATTGTTGAGCTTTTTTAACAACTCGTTCTTCAGACAACAGTTTACATTCTTAAAATGTTGACATTTTTATCTTTAAGTCAAGAATAAAAGTTGTTGCATCAGGACTTACACTTTCATTCTTAAATTAAGAATTTTAAGTTCTTGGGTTTTAACCAACGAAAATTGTTGGGCCAAAGTATAAAATTCTTGATATTAAAATTTTTTTTTTTGAGTGTCTGATCATCTGTGTTACTACGATACGATTGTTCATCTCAAGCACAGAGTCAATTTCTCGACCTTATAGATCTATTATTTTCCGAGAGAACACAGAGTCATTTGAGTGATAAAAACTTATCGAATCCCAATCCTAGTTTGGATTAATCCGCGTGACCTTTTCTGGGAAAACGAGTCTCCACATACTCCTATGAGTCACCTAACTACTCAATACGAGTACACGAAGTAGACAGGTCGTTTATTTCCGAAGCTTGTGTCGAAACTAAAAACTAAAAAAATTTTAAATTTAAATTTAAATCTTAAACAATGTGCCGAAATTGGTACACTAATGTAGTTATGCCCTTAAGCAATGATACCTTGTTTGTTAAAGCTATTTAAGGAACCGTTTCAATATTATTCTTAAAAATACTTTCCGACCATCATATTTTTATTTAAAACCAATACTCCAACTTTTTACCCCCCGGGATTAGCTGATGGCAAGATTACACTTCAGACGTTTCAAATTTATTTCTACCACCATTCCAGCCGCACATAGTGAACATTCTCTTGGCCCACCACTGTTCGAATGCGCACATAGCCATAGCCTTTAGATACCAATCTAAAACACTATCCGAAAATGATTCTTCCTATTGCCATACCATTATTTATCCATTTGCCATGCAATGACACTTTATCTATAAGCATCCACCACAATAACCGGATTGACCTTCGCTTCAGATGGTATCTGAGAAAATTTCTCTTTTTTTTTTCCAGCCTCCACCTACAGGTCAAGTGCTAGAGTAATACTCTTGACACATTTTTTGTTTCCTCCAGCCGAGCTTATGGAGGTACAAATTCAAATTTTTCCAATAAAAGAATTGATAACGAAATTCTTCTAACCAGTTCCCGAATTAAGAACATTTGCCCTAAGAAGAACCACAAAAGGCAACAATATAAACGCCAACAAAACGGACAAAATTTAGGTCAAATAGAGAAATCCACTTAAAGCTCGTCCAGATTCTTCCACGCATCAAATGTTTAGGGTACTCTTACTTTTATTTTCGGGAAGAGTGAAAATCTTAAAACAACATACCTAACGTACCCTTAATTTGTCTCTTAGCCGGTTGGAGTTTAGCTTTCATTCCAAGCCAAATTTTGGGTCAGTTAGATCCAGTTATCTCAGCTTCTGGATAAATGTGTAGGCTCTGTGCAATTAATGACAGTAATTTATTTTCTTGTTCCAGAACCTAAAGAGAAGGTCAAAAAGTAAACACGGCACACCGAGCCATTAGACAGCATCAAAGATGGCTCTCGAGATGTGGGCTTAAATAATAATCATTAATGGAAGTGATTTCTGGGAAGTTATTCATTTTTTTTTGTTGTAAGTTCCTGGTTTAAGCGAGTTCGCTAAATGTGTCAGTTTGTGATAGAAAACCTTTGAAGCTGTTTATTACCCAAGGATGTACAATATGCAGAGGGAAAAGCAAAAACCGTCATTTAATCGCCCCGGCAGGATGTTGAAATTCTTTAGCGCAATTAAGCTTGATTATATGTTCAAAGAAATTCGAGACGGCTTTGCACGGTTATAGATCTTTTTTGTGTCCTTTGGCGTAGGGCTTGTATATATGGCCAGGAGTATGCAGAGTTTGCACCTGTCGGTATATGGCGACCGATTTAGTTTCAATGCAGCTGGCTGAAATTTGTGTCCAAAGCGATTTTTAATTGCAAGGCTATGGAAGGGCAAATCCATTGAATTGGCGACGGTGACAGTGTTTTATGTTGTTCAAGGTGCGAAGTGGTTTGTAGTAGGTAATTAATCTGTAATGGGTCTAGCTTCAGCGAACGGATGAGTTTTGTTTATGGAATTGAATGAACTCGAATTCTTAGAATATCATTTGGGGATGTGGTCCTGGTCATGTTGTCATAATTTTCATTTTGTTAATTAGTTCGTTGATCAATTATAGCACGCTCAAGTGAAGGTAGGCTATTGCTCGATGTGGCCGAGCCAATGTGGAATAGTCGAAGTGGTTTGGTTTTTTTTTTTGACAACTTCCACATTTTTTTGTACAGTAGTGGCGGTTGTTGTTCATTGACGAGCCCCCACTATACTATCAGCTCTTTTACAACACTCGTTGCCATAAAGTAGAACTAGTAGAATAAGATTCTGTTAGAGCACATTTTGTCCTTTCAGTCAGGAGTTTTGAACTCAACTGTATGGCCAAACAGAAGTAGATTAGATGTATTCTTCGGGGGATCTCCACATAGGTGACATTTTCGGAGTTGACCTTTAGTCCGAAATATGTAGATGAAATATTTACTTCAAAGTTGCTGCTATAAATATTGACAATTTGACAGACATTGTATTTATATGCAACGTTAAGCAGGGATAAGCCTTGATAGTTCTTGTACCTTAAAGGATAGTCTTTTTTCAGAAATGGAACACAGGTAAGGGGCTGATAGTGCTCCATGCGTCCTACCGAAACTCCATATTTAAAGTCCTCTACTGGTAAAAACCATCGGAGACTTTGATCTCAATAATCTTGAGCTTTTTTTTTTTTTGTTAAGCTATGTCAACCGTTTCTATACTGAGAGGTGGAACTTTTCATTGACTGAAGCAGCTGTTGAAAACCATATAGGTACTATTCCCTGCATTTCGGTGGTAATGTGTTATTTTGAAGAGCCTGCGTCTCGGTTTTTAAGTCAACAGCCTGTTGGTAGATTTTTTTCTCCCTTTTTCTATCTCTTTTTTGGGCCTTTTTCAGCGTAAACACATTTTTCATCATACCACTGGCTCTTTTGTCTGTACTGACTGGTTGCCTGATCGATAATGGTTTTGTAAATTTTAAATTTCCTCAACCTTTTGCCAAGAAAATTGCTCAAAAATGCCTTTATTAGGTTTGAAGTCTTTCAGCCAGATACGGACAAAGTCAAAAAATGTCATTTATCTGTTCATATATTGATGGTCACTACTAAGTGATAGGTCTCAGGTTAAACCCCCGGAAAAACTTCAAATTACGTCCAAGAATATAACCACCTGGAGGAAGCTTCTTAATTCTGTCGGTCTTACAATTTTTGGGTTCCTTGAAAACAAAAACGTAGTCCACAGAACCTCTATCTGTATAGTATCTGTCGTTCTCTTAATTTACATTTAAGCTAACCATAGACAGCCTTTATAAGGCTATTTAAAGCCTGCAAACATTCTCAGTTTTATCCATACTCAAGCTTTGTTTAAAACAAAGCAGTGGTAACTTGATTTCAAGCTTAATCAGGTAAGTTGTTATAGACTGCCAACACAATCCATTGCGATGTTCTGTGATGTCAAACGATTTTATCGGCCTTAAATTACGCACGGGCACGATCCAGTCGTGAACAATTTTTTTTTATAGATGTCAGTTTTCGTGTACTCCTGCTTTCGTATCATGCAATCCCTTCTTGTTGTAGATTTCAAAACATTTGCCAATTCATATTTTAATTTGTTCACGCTTTTCTTTTTTTTTTCGTTTCAGGTAAGACTATGTTCCGAGACGACTTTAAGATTATATGGCAGTGTTATCTAGATGGCGCCGTACTTTTTCACTAGACTGATTCACTTCTGAAGATATCCACATCTCAATTTGTATCCCATTGTGGTAAATATATTTCGCCTATTTACATCCGTAGAAAAGACTTCTTAAAATGTTAGTCGTGAGACTGTTTCCGTTTCCATATCGCTGAGACTATTCACGATTGCGATAAATATCACCCGTCAAAAAACCAACTGATGTCTGCAGTCAGTAGTCACAATGAGCGCAGCACACCCGTTTAAACTTCAAATAAAGCCATTAATAGTCAGCGGCAACCCTCCTTAAAATGAATAAACAGCAAATCCAAAAACGAAAAAAAAAAATGTCAAACCGTCATCTACCACTCAAATTGTTACCAAATTGCACCATCTTCCTATTGATGCGCTCAAGCGTTTCCTTCTTAATCACAACCTACTACACCGACTGACTGTGTATACAGTGTCGGCGGCTGTCAATCGCTGCTGCCTGTCAACTGTAATTTCTGACAAAATGACACTAACATCATCCATGACCCAAAAGCAACCGATTCCCATGAACCTTTTGTTTGCTGCTGGCTCAATCACAAGAAGCCGAAGCCTATTACGCGGTGTCATTTGTGTACTTAGGTAGATTGCATTGCACCCCCACACTCCCACTCCCACTCCATCTAGTGGGCTGCTCTCCGTCCGACTAACTGCAATCCAAATAAATTGGATCCAATGCTCTTCTTCAATTTGACGTAATGCGGCACCTCTTCCGCTTTGCGAGCACCAGTATGATGGACGTCGATGGACAGTGATTTCCTGCCAATCGACTTAATTATGTCATAAGCCAAGACATCCGATGAGGAGACGCTTTGGTGAATGCGATTCAATGTCATGCTGTGTCTGTTTCCTGAAACAGACCAAACGATTATATTTTTCTGTTCCAGCAATTATTGGCAAAAACAACTCGTGATTTGGGCTAAGAGGGCGAAGTTCCTGTTTCATGTCGAAAATTCGATCGCAAACCAGTTGCCACAAATATACAATCGGACCAACGAAAAGTCAAACAGGATTGAAATGGTTTTTGTGTGTCGACAGAGTGTTCCCGATGATTAATCAAATTCACAGTGGTTTCTGGTTACACACATGAGTGCAACCTAAAATTCCAGTTCGATGTCAGCAGCGGCGACACCGCACACCGTACACCGCGCACACAGTGGAACGATTTAATTCGGTAATTTAATCGGTAAATAAATGCATTTTACCTGTTTACAGCAAATGTGTCGATCGGTGGAAAATAATTTCAAAACTCTGCGTGGAAGGAATGTGAACGTGGGGACAAATTTCGTTGCTCGCACACCAAGCGAAATGGGAATGTGGATAGGGATTAGATATGCTCGTTTGTCACGTCAGTTGTGGGACTCTGTGCTCTGTGGGTATATATACGGAAGGAGAGTAATGCGAACTCATTCAGGAATTTTGTTGGAGCTCCTAAGTACCTTAGGTCTAACTTGCTGACACTGAGTGGTTTTCGTAATAATTGCACGTTTTAGGAATTTGGGATATGGGGTGAAAAAAAAACGGAAGCTTTGCAATAGTTTCGGTCAGAGGGAGTTGTACAAATTGCAATAGTTACACAGGACCTCCATTAGCATAATAGGTACGGTACCCACATGAAGATTTCAAGTGGTGCCTAAAATCAATAGGAATTTAGGTAATTTTTGTACAACCGTCAAGTTTTTCAAAAAATTTAATCGATTTTCTATAAAAAAAATTAGTTAAACGTTTACAAGTTACTCCAACAAAATGTCAATAAATGCCTTAAATGTTCTCAATCTTGCAGGGGCAACAATCTGCAAGCATGTATGTCAAGTCAGTCATAGTTGTGGACTTTATTTCTTTAACCACAAGTGTGTCTATGCCTAATCACCGTGCACATATAAAATTAGGCATTCGTTTCGGTCATAAAACGTTCAGCTATATAATTTGTTCGCGCACCAATAACTGAAATGCGCAACAGTAGGGCTAAGTGAGACTCGTTTAAGAAACTATTATTATTATCGACAGACAATGGCAAATTTTGTTTTTAACAAGAAAAGCAATAATTCTCATGTCACAGTTCAACTTTCACTTTCATTTTAAATTTTTTTCTTAATTTTCCAATTTAGACCATGAATGAGTGTCGAAAGGCTAATTAAGATTCAAAATGAATAACACTTTGAAACATTTATTTAATTGCTGTCTGTGTTTTTGAAAATTGCAGAATGCTGTGGTGGTCTGTGTAATTATTAGTGGACCATTTGATGGACCCTGTCACAATTTGCAGACATGTTCGTTTTTATTTTCGCTCTATTTATTAGGTTATGTGATCGCTGGTAAAGTGTTTAGTTTTTTTTTTAATATGAGTCGAGATATTAAGTAATTCTAATGGAAAATGTATGTATCCAACCTATTAGATCGATTTGATAGGTATTGTTTTTGTTCCAAATTTTAAACTCAAATTATTAAGTATTTCGGATATTTTTTTACCTATGCTGTGTACTTTGACAGGTGTTACGTATTTAGTAGGACAGTTCCGCATTTGAACTCTGTCTCGCCGATTATCCATTTTATGGCGAAGTTCCGACATTGTTTCGACTTTCCCGCAATTTCATTTTGCAATTTGTTGCGTTCAATTAGTTTTCAATTAGGTATGTAGTTCCTTTAACAACGCAAAAAATTGCAGATATACATAGGTATACCTATTTATCCTATTTACATTTTCATTTGAAGTCGATTCTTATGAAATAAAAAGGCTCCGCAAAATAAGGCCCCAGGAAATAAGACCCCAAAAGTAAAAATGAAATAAAGCCCCAAAATTAGGGTACATTTTCATAATACAATTGTGCCCCATTTCTAAAATGGCCCCAATGAAATGAAACAAGGCCCCAAAATTGGGGTATCTAAATTTTAATGAAATGAAACTCCAACATTTTTTTTTTTTTTTGATTTATTCTATATTTTCAAAAATGATAATGCCACCGAAAAATGTGTCTACGATAAGGACACCTATAGTTTTTGTGTCCTTCAGCAATCTGCTCAGTTTTTAAAATAATTTTTATTTTTAACTTTAGAAAAGTTAAAGCCAGCTTAAAGCCAGCTCTTACTTGCTTACTTACTTAGATGGCTCTACAGTTCGGGGTGGACCTGGGCCTCAACCAACACGCTCTCTAGTTAACCCGATCTTCAGCTCTTCTGTTATTCGCTGATGGTTTTCAACGCGAGGCTTATATCTTTTGTGTTTTGATTGTTTTGTGTGATGAAAGCAAATACATAATACGAAAATTAGCATTCTTCCACGATGTGTAAAATGGCATAGGATTTTGCTCGTCCTACGATATTCCGCTATTAGTCCAAACTCACTCCAATTGGTGTTGATTTATAATGCTCAAGCATTTTTAAGTAAATTTAGAAAAATTAAAAAAAAAAGTAATTGTTTAGCTAAATAAAAATGAAATTAGGATCAAAAATAATGTTGGGTTATTATTTCATTTCGGCTTTATTTCATTATGAAATTAAACCCCAATTAAAAAAATTAAATAAAGCCCCAAAAAGTGAAATTACACCCCAAATTTTAACAATTTCTGTTGTTGTTGTATTGTTTGCACATTATTGGGGCCTTATTTCATTTTTACTTTTGGGGCCTTATTCCTCGGAGCCAATAAAAAGCGTGCATACTAAACGTTCTTTACACTCTCCTTAAAACGTGACCGCATTTCCTTGAGAAATGATTTTGAAATCGGACCTGCATCCATTAAGAACTCTATTCGTTCGTTGTTTTAAATTTGGAAACACAGATAAACGATTGAATTTGCAGCTCTCCTAAAATTTGTCTGTCACTGATCATTTGTCTTACCAGCTTTTTATGTGTTCAAGTCCTGCAACAATTGTTACAGACAGCTGTGCAAAACTGGCAAGAACAAAAAGTGCGCTGGTGTTATCTTCCGCAGCTCAAGCACGCACCTGAACGAAAACCAGAAGCAATGAAATCATTTTTTGAAGATTTCACAGTTCTTGGGTTTTCTCTTGCTGAATCCGCATTTAATTTAATAATTTATAAACTGAAGATAGCTGCTTCAGTTGCCGCTGTTTTCTCCTGATCGTCTTGAAATGAAAGTGTTCGCGTTGCAATAAGCTCCTTCTGCAACCGGATTTGACGAAGTCCACAAAGGAATCGGTCCTGTAAAAAACGGTCTAATTAATTGCCAAAGTTGCAGTGACTTAACATTTTTTGAAGATCTCCAACGTATTCTGTACGTGATTCCATTTACTTCCAGAAATATGTCCAAATGCATGTTGTAGGATTGCCAAATGTCTTGCCTTTAATGTATATTTAATGTATATCCCATCGAAATGGAGACTTCCAATTCGAAAATAACGTATTTTCTTTCTTATGCTACGTTTCCACCGGAGATTAACTCCGAGATTAGGATTAATTTTCGTTAACCTCGTATAAATCTCGAGATTTATCATACAAAAATTAATCTCATAAAAAGGAGATTAAAAATTAATCTCCTAAACTGACTAGGTTTACATGTAGAGCGTGGTCTCTGAACACACTCTCCACAGGTCGAAATGTCTAAAATTTAAAACAAACAGAGCTACATTTGACATTTATGTCATAGGTGAGCAAAAGAAAAAAATAGTTTTTTTTTTGTACCCCCAATAGCGACTTCTTGCCAATGCAACCGTTAAAACGTTCATACATATTAGTTTTGAGGACAAAATGATGCGGTAACAATATTTTTAGGTTACTGCCACTCATTTTTTGTTTTTACTTTTAATTTCTAAAGTAGGAATTGTTTAATTTTTTATCATTTGTTGCACTTCGATTGGACAGCTTATGCCAACATCTGGTGAAATGTCAAATTAATCTCTTCTTTTTTGGTGGAAACACTTCAAGATTAATTTTAATCCTCTTGCACTTAATCTCGGTATTAGCGTTCGGTGGAAACATAGCATAACTCGGAGATTAGGATTAATTTCCGCTTACCTTGTATAAATGTCTAGATTTATCACACAAAAATTAATATTATAAATACAAGATTAAAAATATTTTTTTGAAAACGAACCAAATTTTCTTGTACACGCGGGCTTGTGAACACACTCTCCACATGATGTTCAAAATTTAAAACAAACAGAGCTGCATTTGACATTTATGTCGTTGTCATTTTTCAAACTTTTCTGGGGAGAGTTCCACTTCCAAGTTGTCCTCGTTTTTAGTTAAATGAACAAACATGTTTAGGATTTGTCGGATAAAGAGGGAAAGAGACTTTTAAAAAACACGCTAGTGTAGTATCTGCACTGTGCGATGCCAACACTTGTCTATATAAAATGTAAAACAATGAAAATAAAGTCGCACTATAATATGAAAATACGGAAAATAAAAGTCAATTGATAGAAAACTATAGAGCGATCGGCTTGGGTCTCTACAGCTAGTACATGCGTTTTTGGCAGAAACCGGATATTTTCTGTTAAGTAAGTGCAACTTGTGTGGATAATTTTCACAAAACTCAAATCTCAATTCTCTGCCTATTCCCAAATTTGCGCTCAATTAATTCTTATTTTAAGATAGTGTCACTTCGAAAACGTAAGCTGCAATTACAAAAGATCTCTACAACTACCTCGATCCATAAAATCGATCAGATCACCAGATAATCGAAAGAAAGTTGAACCCCATTCATGTTGACTGTCAAAAATGGACAAATTACTCTTCCTTTTGATTTTCAGCCAGCCAAGAAAAAAAAGGAAACTTATGTCATCCGACAAGTGACAGAAAACCAATTTCGCTCAAAATCATGGCACAAATTATCCCAATAAAAGCCTCAAGTAATGTGTAAAAATAAATTCATCCCAACCCACACGCAAAATGGCAACAAAAATCGTTTAGGCCCAAATTTCCCTTTCACTTTAAAATGTACGTTCGACATTAATTACTTTCTCAGGTCCAGTACGCTCGAAAAAATAAAAATAAAAACACTGACCCAGTGCCTGGCTGACATGGACACCCAAAAACTCAAACACTGCACAGCCAATATGTCTGATGTCTCCTTTTCGTGTCAAAGCGGCCCAATAAACTTTGATTCTTTATCGCGTACCAAAGAATTTCCGTGGGCCGGGGAGACGACGACGGCATATATAAGCCACAAAACTCCTTCGAAATAGGGTGTGGTCAAGCTGCATGTGTACGAATGCAATTCTATCTGCAAGAGGAAAGACTTTATACAGCGAACAAAAAAGTGCTTGTATATCCAATCCACACGCATTCGTATCTAGAGATCCTTGCGCGGAGAAGCAAAAAGTGGTCAGATGACTTCTGGTCTTACCCTCACCTAATGCTCAATACATCTGTCTAAATTCAGTCCGCCTGAGGGAGTCCAAGGAATGTGCACAATAAATTGCCTCCTCTTCGTAACTAGACAGAATGGTAGTCACAGCCAGACAATGGAATGTCTCCTGCATCTTCTGCGGCTGCTGTTGCATAGAGCACCAGCACATAAACCTTGTTGGCCTTTTGAACCTGCAGCTTGTTGCACCGTGTGTTGACGAAACGTGTTACGAGTTTCACACTTTTACATCGTGCTTTTGATTTGGTTTCGTTTGCTGTTTCTTTGTTGTGCCCATATGCCCATCCGCCACCATGTGGGCTGAGGGGCAAAACCTGTAAGTGCGCTCTGCAAGAACACTCGCCTGCCTGCAGACATCTTAGATTCTTTCGCTGTAGCCATACAAATTCCATTGCTCGCCTCTTCCGCCGCCCTTAGCCGGGATGTGGGCATGGCGATATTTTATTACCAGAGCGGATGGATTAGCAATGACCTTCAGCGCGAGCGAGCACAAGAAACCACCGATAACTACTTCTGCTCCTCTGGCTCTTCTTATTTACTTTGGACTCTTATCTTGTGTACATACAGACAACATCCGATCAAAGTGCAACATACTATACACACATTCTGATTGTGGTGGCAGGCGGCAAGGAGCCGAAGAACAGGCTCCAGATCTCCGGTGTGCGGGAAGGACGTCTTGTGGTTTTATTGAGGAATTTTCGCTCTTCTTGAAGTGGGCACTTTATCGCAAGTCATAAATCGTGTTTGCAGACGTACGAGTATTCCTTGTTTCCCTGCACCTAGAGATAGAGATACCACATGGCGACTCCTTGGCACGATCCTATTTTAATTAATTTTTTCTTGCATTTTTTTTTGTTTGCTAAAAAAAAAAACTTGGCATGTGCTCATTTTCGGACTCGGACGATAATTAAGAATTCCTACGAGTATCTGTCAGAGAGTCCGCTCACGGAATGTCAAATTGGCTAACGATGCTTATCATAGAAATGACAGTTCACCTTCGAGTGTCAAATCTTAAGCTGAACTGTCATGGTAAATGTTATATTTTTGCTACAGATACATTGTAGGTTGACATTCCGACAAGACCATGAAAATGCTTAATCCGTTCGTCTAGACAGGTTTTTCCTGTGTCATAAAACATTATTTGTCGTTAAATAAAATTTAAGGGGGATCTTATGTAGCACATTAAATCAACTTATGCAACAACTATAACATGAGTAGGCATATCTATATCTGATGGCGGTTTGTGCTTGCAACTATGTATGAAATGGAAGAAGATACTTGTTCTTATTAATAATTTTTCGGATAACATAATATAGTTTGGATCTTTGAAAATTCGCTGAAAGACTATAAATCATGAGTAAGAGTGAGCCGTGGTTCGTCTGTATACATCAGGCATTAAGATCAAAAGATCAGCATTGGAGAGTACTTTGAAAAGCCTATTAGTACGGATATTAGCGGCACTTAATAGTATTGCTTAATGTGAAGTTCTACCCACGCTAAGTGGGTTTTTTAGTTTTGTTAGATGTAAACAGAGATATACTTAAAAGGAGTTGGACTTTGACTGACTGCGAATTTCAACTTAATGTTCTCATAAATTGATGTCAAACTTTGTGGAGCCAACAATGGAAGGCGCAGTCATACACACGATTTCATGGTCACTGCTGTGAGTCTACTTCTCTAGTCAATATATTAGACAAGCCAAATGAATTTCAGAGCAGATCTGAGGTCATAAATTATAAAATACCTATTATGCCTCATTAACATGCTGACAAATAAATAAAGTATCTCTGTGAAATTTCTTTGATTGAGTCAAATACAAATGGCATTCGTTTAAAACGAGAAAATCATCTTACACACTTGAAGCGGACGCTTCTTCCAGGCACTCAATCCCAAAGGGGCACTAAGGGTGAATGACAGATCCCCCGTTTTCTGCATAGTTCCACTGTAAATTGTTACATTAGGCATGTTTTTTTAAAATCTCGCCAGCCAGCCGATCATTTGGACAGTTGCAAGATCCAGCCAGCAAGATGAAGCCGGCCGAATGAATTTAGGCAATAAGCCTAAAAGCATACCAGCATTTCGTATAAAATTATGCATTTGGTAGAAATATTTGATAAATTCTGACATTTTTCTCTGGAATGTTGTGTGCATAAGATAAGAACGCCATTATGATTTAAGCAAATTGTACGGAAATTCTAAGCCACTTGTTGCTTTCAGCGCCACCTGTTTGTTCATTATGAATTAAATTTAGCCAGGTGCCAGCCAGCAGCTCTCCGACTGGGGAGAAAATCTAGAGTTGTTGCCAGCAGTTGCCAGCAGGTTGTTGCTTTAATTAGCATGTGAAATGTGCCTCAACTGGCAACTACTGATGGCAACCACTGGCTGGCTAGGTTTCATAAAAACACAGCTATTGACGATCAAATAGCTAAAATATCGACAAATCTCTTCGACTTTTAACAACTTCTAACAAGGATTGGATGTAACAGTAGATCAGTGGCAAAAAACATTTTAAATTGGGAGACCTGAGGCTGATCGTACCTGAATTTTTGCGCGCACTCGATAGGTTGTGTACAGTGTACAGCCATCTGTATTAAAGCTGTGATGAAGGTGAAAGTGAACAAGTCTGAAGTCTTCAGCTATTCGATGCACAATGTACGTCAGGCGAACCTTAATGTAACAAGTAAAAATTTGTAACTATCTCAGTTTCTTACACGGCGAATTTTCAATAAGGATTGCTCAGGCTGGGTTAGTTCTAAGACATCTATAGGGTAATCTGTTAACAGAAGTAATAGATTTTTAACTTGGTGTTTGCTCCAACTCTTTCCTATATGGTTATGAGTTTTAGGTACTAATACCTAAATGGCATTCCTTATTGCTTGGGTTAATCTCGCAGGGATCGATACCAGAATATCTATATAAGTATAATTCGGTACTTAATCTCGAGCAGCTATTTTCCGATGTCCCCCCCTGCCCAATACGTTTTCCAAGACCGACTATGTAATCCGTGTTATCAAGTAGGAGTCCTCTAGGTCCAAATCAAATCCAACATCTCCTTCCCTTATCGGTATCAAGCTTCAGGGCCTAGGCGCTGATATGGTACCCGCTGAACAACCTACCTCCAGATGACTTATACCCCTGCGGGTTATCCTAAAAAGTCAGTAAGATTACTAACGACCAAGAATTGATCATATACAGGCAAGAACGTCTTACTAGAAAACTCTTCTCATACGACAGCCGTTTATAGATACAAACACAACATAGGTCGGCGCGCGACGACACGAGTTTCTGCTACCGCACTGGAGCCACTCGTATAGGCGGAGGTTATGCATCTCCCGCAAGATCCAAAAGTAGACGTAGGTCTCTGCTCAGGAATAAATCTTGCGTAGACACAGGTCACACGTTGACAACTTTGACTACATCACAACATCGCGTGTTGAAGATACAAATGATCGGAAATATTTCAGTTGCAGTCACATCTTTCTACTAAGATAGACGGGCCTAATCAAATCACCACTGCTAGTATATGTACCACAATTATGATTGATGACAATCCCGAGTTTCAACTCCAGTACTTGGCCTCTTAATTGAAAAAAATAAACCACCACAATGGACCACATCGGAACCACCACCGCCGCCGCCCGCTGATGTGCCCGCACAACATGACCAGACCAATTGTACATTTATCTTGTTTTGGGTTGGGGGAAACAATTTTTCAAGTAAATTTTCATTAAATTTGAGTTGTTTTGACGCAAGGCGCGAGGCGGACAAAATTGCACAAGACACGTTCAGTGTAATGAATGAATATTTGAGTTCATTTGGCATAATGGCTGAGAAGTTAATTTTAAGGTGTTGCCTTTGAGTGCAATGAATTTTGCTTTGTGGTAAAAATTGGTCAATAAATATATATGCAGTCATTAATCTTTTAATCATACTTGCTTAAATGAAGGACATATGGATTGTGGGTTAGGAATTAAGGAGTGTGATTGCGGGGATGGGTTATGTTACAGAAATATACTACGCAGTATACATATGATACCATTTGAATTTAAAAAGACATTCGTCTGATTTCAAACATGAAATTGGCTCAAGTTTATTAAAAACTTGACTTTTACCAATTACTATATTGATTAAGCGCAGTTTGGTATCCATTAAAGCCTATTCAGACTCCCTGGGCGCAGTAGCGCAGTTGTTAGCGTGCTGGACTACTGTGCGAGAGATCCCAGGTTCGATCCCCGGAAAAACACAAATTACATCTTAAGGTTTTTTTCACTGCGCCACCTCTCGCAAACGTCTGACAAACATCCGAGAGTATGACTGTCCTGGAAAAGCTTCTCAATTCAGCCTTTCGGACTCGGCATAAAATTGTAGGTCCCTTCCCTTCGACCCAAAAATAGAAACTCACACAAACGAATGGTTGCGAAACCTAGGCTAGGGTGGTGTTCTCCGCCTGTTGCGCCGTATATTTTCAAACTTTCACAAAATGTCTTCAAGCGTTACACGTGGCAATAAAATACCCGCATTCGTGTTTATTTTTCCATAAACACCCACCTCTGTTGCATTTCAAAAGTAAATGGTTAAACCCAAGTGCCAACTTATGACCACTCATATCAATCATAAAATACCTTCATTCCAATGACCCCCAGGCTATTGCAAGGCAGAAGCTGCAATGGACATTCCTTATCCATTACCACTGGTTTTAATTACCCTCTGTTCAGGCTTAAAGTGAACGAGTGCCGCTACTGTAGTTGCCGAGATGGAAAAGTCAATACGCGTACCTTACAGCGGTAACAAGCGATAATAGTTGCACAAGAGTGCACAGTGTACTACATGTTGGCTTGTTAATATTGCCTTCTTCCCCACATCACTGGACATGGACTCTCTAACTCTATATGTGCGGCTTTTCTTTTGTGTTACCCTTCCGCTGCCTTCATCCAGCTATTGAATTATAGTACAGAACATTTCAACAATGGACAAGAATATCACGCGAAACTTTGGCCACATTGTGTCCCGTGTCTGTGCTGCCCGTGCCCGTGCCCCCGTCCGTCGCCCCTGTGACTGAACAATCGACCGACCAAAGGCCTGTTAACCTGCTTTCGTTTAATTATTTTGTTGCTTGCAGATGATTAGACGAGATAAAAGACATACACACCATAGAGAGCGCACCGAGAGCTTGAATGACATGCTTGAGATAGATCTCGCGCTTGCACGCATCCAAATGGATCGAGATGAAGTGAATATGGTTCTACGATTTTCAAGTACGCACTCCAGCCATCATTCTCGATAATTTGGCAGAATGAGGTTTTATTTTGTTTTGCCTCTAGCTTGGCTGTGTCTGTGTGTCTGTCTATCTATCAATCGAAGATACTTTCCTGAGTGTTGTTGTTTGTCGATTAAGCGTGTTGAATTGATTTGGAGTGATTAATGGATTTTTATTTTTGATTCTATAAAGTCCGCGACGGATAGATACATAGATACATATCCAAAGAGCGCAATTATGTTTTGAAAAATTAACACACCTATTCATGGGTGGTTATGATGGACGAGATACACGTCATATCGATGTAGATATTACTTGTTATTTTTGTTGACGAAGATTGGCAGATGAGAGTTTGAAATCGCAAATGGCTAAGTGAAGCCCTCGGCCTGACTTTGAGAGGAGGATTTAAAAGGCCTCTGGGGAGCTCTGATAGAATAGGCTTTGGTCTAACAATTCAGATGATTAGAATGTAATTTATTAGTCAGCTAAAGCCAACTCTGATGTCTAATGAATTAATGCGGTTAATCCATCCTATGTTTCGTGATTAATTACTGAGTAAGAATGATTTACATTACCTAATAGTTTATGCAATCGTTCTGGGAATTGATTAGCCAAACAGTTGAACCTGTGACCCTATACCTATGTAAGCCCCTAAAATAGAAGTCCAACAAACATTGTAATTGTAATACGCATGTTGAAATCTATCCTACCACAAGGTTAGCTCGTGGCCATCACTTAAAAACAGATTTACCTAAGCCCACACATAGTCTGTTACATCATATGAAAAATTATGACCTGTTCAATGGCCTTAAGACAAATTTCTACTAAGTTGTGAAAACTCAAAGAATCAGCCCACAACACGTCACAATTTATATTTGAATAATGTGCTGAAGACTTATGTATAGATATTTTGACATAACGCAGTGAATTGTGCAACTTAAAATAGTTAGTCATTTTTGAAGTTTGGAATGCTCCTAAACTAGTCAAAGGTGTTGGCTAATGCACTCGGTTAAGCCTCTATGAAAAATGCGATGTCGGTTAAGAAATCAGCGAAATTCGGAGCCAAATCCTTTGACCAACATGTTTTTAAAACGCTTTACTTACCTGTAAACGCGGCGGATCTATTTTCTGGTTAAGGAACTGAGCTCGAATTTTGGTAATAAATTCTAAACGATTGGAAAGCGTCAAAGGATGAAACTGCAAGTATATCTACGGAATATGTTGACATCTGAAAAACAAAACAAAATAGGTCAATTGAAAAAATGATCTTCCCTAAGACCCGTTTGATCTTTACTAGCGATACGCCACACTGTATTAACGCTTTTGCGCATGCGCAGTTTAAATACCACAACTAGACATGACTGTCGATCAATGCTTACGATTGTGTAACAATCTAACCTGTTGAGTTGAGGACTTTATTTTCTTTCTGAATTTTATATCAGACATTTCAAAGAGGTCAAGGAAGTCTGGGCTGTTTACAAGCTCTAGTTTTGGTCTTGGTTCCATGTTCCATATCTCCTTCGAGCTCAGAAACGATCTTTGCATTTAGAAGGCAGTAGGACATTTACACAGTATCTGTTTTGAGTTCTATATTTGTCAGAAATCACCGTCGGGTATAGCTAGTCCCATTTTCTTCAGATAGTATTAGTTAGAAAATCAGTTAATATCTTCAGGTCTTCCTTACTTCAAATTAATGCTCAGGCCCAGGGAATCTTCAACTGTACACTCAGAGGGACAACGCGGTATAGGGCGACTTTACCTTAGATGGCGCACCCCAGTTGAGAGGGGCCACATAGCTATTGATAGAGCAGGGTGGAGACAAATGTGGATTGAGACCCAAGCCCATCCCTGGACTGTAGCGTCATCAAAATAAAGACTTTACTTGTCTACTAACTAAGCAGATACACAAACCATTCTAGCAGGCTAAAACTAAACGCAACTGTACGGATCATAAATCATTCGAGTTTAGATGTGTGAGTTGCTGTTCAGACTTGAGTTCCTAATGCATAATGGTTGCACTTCCTTAAGACTAAAGAGAATTTCAAGTTAACACTGCCATCTGTTGGCGGTACTTTTACTCCAAAATTACCCATTTCCTCAACTAATTGTGACAAAGTAAGCTCATAACTGTTCACACTTTTGCTTTACTTATGTATGACAATTGACCATGTGTGGTATGTATTTATATAACCTTAAAACAATCTTATGAGTTTTCTTCTTACTGGCTTCATACAATCATACATCATCATTATAAGCCTCTCAATCAATAAATCATCGGAAAAATTCCTATCCCCTATTAGACATTCTTTTTATAGCGTTGAAGGTTCTTTGACTCCATTGTAGGCACACTCCTATAATGTTTTCTTAGCCAAACCCTTGGACCAGCCACAAAGCGCACACTTTCAATTGTTCTCCGTTGTGTTCCCTTTGTAAAGCATAATAGTTTCAGAGATCACTTTAATGGGCCAAGAGTTATTCGAATGATCTGTATGAAAACAAAAAAAATAAAAATAAAAATAAAAGAAATCGCTTACTATTGCGAAATGACTGCTTCGGGCCAAGTTCCGCCGAAAATACTCCAAACCCAAACGGATTTCGGAGTATTTCTCATTTGGACCACCACCATCGCAACCAAAAAAAAAAAGGCGAAGACATTTAGCCCTCAGGCGATCTGATTACATTTGTGTTCGCAAGTCAGCACCAAGCTCAGACCAAAATTATAGGTGGGTTACTATACTACTGCAGCCAGTTTATTTTTTGTTTGTCCCCCAAATTAGCGGAACAAAAATACTTTCGCTTCTATATGATCTATCTGTGTCTAGCTAATTTCATCTTAATGACTTCTGTCAGAGCCAACTATATAGGTCGGCCAGGCCAGTGATTCGGATTCGAACTTTGAGTGCAGATCGACCATGTGAAACTGTCATTTGACTTTAGTAGTGGATGGAGGAGGATATTAATACGCCAACGACCCCATGTACAATTATCCAGCATACCGATTGAATGAAAACAATAATTAAACCATTGAGACGGAAAGTACATATATTTTAAAAATTTGCATTCGGATCGGACTTACATGCATGCGCCGCCGTGAGTCGATGAAGTCAATGGTGATTAGATCTGGCGAGCAACAATTTGTGCGGTTTTTTTTTTATTAACGATGAGTTAGTTGGTAGTGGGTATCGCAAAGATATTAAATTGGGATAATTTGTAGCGAGAGAGTTGGGCATCTGTCTACACAGCTTTCACTACTTGAATTTTATTTTTTACGAATTGTTATTGTTTCTATTGTTTAGTGGTATTTTATGGTCGTTAGGACTTCATTATGTCTTCGCTGGATTGTTTAAATTGGTCATATTTTTTGGCATTTTGCGTAAAATTACAAAGGCAGGTTGGTCGAGGGGCAGATATTTTCTGCAAAAACAATGCAGGAAGATGGGACATCTTCAGATGAAGACTTGGGGCATAGTTAGATAATTGTTTCCGTATAGGGTAAGTATTTGGATAAGGAAATTCGTTGGAAGCGGAATTTATTTTACGTAACCCAAGGTTAACTTGATGGCTTTATCTGTGGCGCAATCTATCAAACTTTCTTATTATACTTGGTATGTATGGTGTGGTCGGTAGAAACGCATATTGGTGTGCGTATATTGCCAAAGAAAATTGGAAAGATACAATAAGGGATGCAAAAGCAGTCTCTTATAAGAGATACACTATATAAACAGAAGCATTTTTGGTTATTCAGTCCGATAATATATTTGACTCTACACCTACTTACACCTTTGGCTAACCTATACGTTTTTGGAAATTTCTCAATATGTGTAGGAGCCTTTTATTTGATTAAAAAGAACAACGATTTGAGGTAAACTTTATCCTTTGCAAAGTATAAACTTAGTTGATCATCGCAAAGAAGACTCGACGACTCAATTTGTATTCAACCATCACACTTCCAAGCTGTCTCATTTCATCTCACCAGCCATCGGCGCATTTCGTCCCTGTTGATTTTTTTTTTTTCCTGTTTGGTTTTTCAGCTATTTTTCTATATGGAATATGGATAGACTTAAGACGCTAGTATGTACGTACATGTAGCAAGCCACATACGTATGTAGCACAGACGTCAATTTTACGTCAGCAAATGGTCAATCTCTCTTTGTGCTAGTACACATACATACTCTGTTGACGTCAGAGTATGTATGTGTACTAGCCATGTACTAGTATGTGGCTTGCTACATGCCGTGTACACTTTGCGCCCGAAAAACTTTTGCAAATTATCGAATTTTATTACCAAAAATCGTGCTTAGTAAAAAATGTGTTTAGAACACTTCGTCCATTTTATAATCGTATTACTGAGGAGGCTATTCACGCCATTGTGACCAAATTTCGCAATACATAATAAATTTCACTTTATTGGACATTAAACCACCGACTCATTTGCGTAGAGTAAAAATTTACCGTTTGGTGTGGCTTGTATGCCAGTGGCATCATTGGGCCATATACCTTCGAAGATGATGATGGCAACAACGTTATGGTCAATGGTGATCTGATCACTATCTTTCGATGATTTCTGAACTTTTTTTTTCACAAAATGGAAAAACTGGGTTGGGTCAACATGCCACACATCATGCGAATCCATTGATATATTGCTAGGCGAATTTGGTGAGCAATTCATCTCACTTTTCGGACCTGTGGAGTGGCCGCCCAGATCGTGCAATTTGACGCCGCTGGACTATTTTGTCTGGGCATATGTGAAGTCTCTCGTCTATACGGATAAGCCAGCAACTATTGCCGCCTTGAAAGACAATATAACTCGTGTTATTGGTGCCAAAATTAGACATTCCGGAGGGACCACTTGAGGCGTAGTCGCGGTCAACATTTACACGAAATACAGGGTTTTTCAATAAGAGCGCTACAAAAGTTTTTTTTAAATAAAACAAAAACTGTTTTGGATATCAATGAAATTCTTTATTCCTGGGAAAGTACGTTCGATGCCATTATGTATGGAACTCGATTTCTTTTGCATGGCCACCACGGGCACGCTTGCAGAAGTCCAGACGCTGAACCCAATTTTCGACGGTTTTCAAGCATAAATCGACCGATACTGCTGCAATTTCACGTTCGATATTCGTACGGAGTTCATAAATCGTCGCTGGCTTGTTGGCATAGACCCGAGTTTCCCAAAGTGTGCTCCGCGGAGCACTTGGTGCTCCGCCATAAAAATTCAAGTGCTCCGCGAAAAGATGAGCGCAAAATATGAAAATTCCATCAGACTAGCTAATTTTGTGCTTCTGTTTCTGTAACTTTGTCATTTTGTTCGCAACAATGTAATTTGTGTATTGATTACACAGTACAAAAATGGGTAAAAATAAATCGTGTACTCCAGAACTTCCTAACTATACTAGGTACTCCAAGGAAAGATTTGCCGGACAAGTAGAGCCAATCCATTTTTAATAGCCATTAAAATTAAGGAGATTGTTGCACCTAAACTCCATCAAGAACTCAGGGCGCTGGTTCGTAGAACAAAATCTTGGTGGATGCAACTCCACAAAAAAAAAAACACATTATGTCAACAAAAATCTAAGCAAGAGTAGGAATTTCGGAAGACTCCACTTAAGAAAGACATTTGCAATTTTGGAAAAAAGTACTTTTAGGGGCCAAATCCAAGTTTAATTTATTTGTATCCGACTACTGTGCGAGAGGTTACAGGTTCAATCCCCGGAAAACACAAATTACGTCTTAAGGTTTTTTCCACTGCGGCAACTACCGCGAAAGTTCGACAAACATCCGAGACTCTATGTCCTGAAACTGTCCTGAAAAGCTTTTTAAATCATCCATTCGGACTCGGCCTAAAAATTGAAAGTCCCCTGTATTCGTCGCTAAAAAAAAACTTAAAAAAATTGTGAGAAGCTTGGCCTAGGGTGCCTATATAACCTGTTGCGCCAAATATGTCGGATTTTAGTGGAATACCTTCAGAAAAGATTTACTGCCCTTTAAAAAAAAATAAAGGCTATTCCAGTAAATATTGGTAATTACTAATTAGTATTATTATTTTTTTTTTTTGGAAACTGGAATTTTTAAGACTTTGTTTTTCTGTGGCCAACTCAAAAATGAGTTAAAAATGTTTCTTAATTTATTATACCCTCCACAGGAAGGTATATTCACTTTGCCATTACGTTTGTAACGCCAAGAAGGATTCACCGGAGACCCTATAAAGTATATATATTCTGAATCAGGATCACATTCTGAATCGATTTAGCCATGTCCGTCTGTCTGTCTGTCTGTCTGTCTGTCTGTCTGTCTGTCTGTCTGTCTGTCCGTCTGTCTGTCTGTCTGTCTGTTGAAAGCACGATAGCGTCCAAATGAATTGAGCTAGGCGAATGAAATTTTGTGAGACGACTTCTTTTTACCGTCGCCAGGTTGGTATTGAAAATGGGCTATGTCGGTCAAGTAGTTCTGGTACCTCCCAAACAAAACCACTATTAGACCCACGTCTCTCTCTGTCTGTTGAAAGCACGATAGCGTCCAAACGAATCGACTTAGGTGAATGAAATTTTGTGAGAGGACTTTTTTTAACCGTCGTCAGGTTGGTATTGAAAATTGTCTATGTCGGTAATGTAGTTCTGCTACCTACCATACAAAACTAATATTAGACACATACTAACTCGCATGGCAAACATTTTGCATGACTTTTATGCAGTGGAGGGTATCAGAGCATCGGCCAGGCCGATGATAACACTTTTACTTGTTTTTTTTTTTTTGTTTTTAAATATCTACTAACTACTAGTTTAAATATTTTATAAAATGCTAAAAGTCACAACACGTTACTTATTTCATCAACTTAATAAAATTAATAAGAAAACGACTAAAAATAGTTATGGTGTTTTCTATAATTACCAAAATTGGTATACTGACAGCGAAGTGCTCCGCGAGCAATTTCTCTCCGGAAAAGTGCTCCGCGACCAAAAAAGATTGGGAACCGCTGGCATAGACCATAGACTTGACGTAGTCCCACAGGAAATAGTCTAACAGCGTCAAATCGCACGACCGAGGCGGCCAAGCGACTGGACCATTTCGTGAGATAACACGTTCTCCAATAAATTGATTGTGACATTCGCTGTGTGGCTTGTGGCGCCGTCCTGTTGGAACCACATGTCCTCCAAGTCCATATCATCCTATTGGGGCCAAAAATATTCAGTTATCATTGAACGGTAGCAATTCCCATTCACAGTAACGTGCCGGTCTTGATCATCACGGAAGAAGTACGGCCCAATGACGCCGCCGGCCCATAAACCACACCAAACCGTAATTTTTTCGGGATGCAATGATGACTCATGGAGTGCGTGTGGATTGCTTCCTGACCAATACCGCATATTTTGTTTTTTGGCGAAGCCATTCAGCCAGAAATGAGCCTCATCGCTGAAGATGATTTTTCGATGAAAATCCGAATCATTTTCAAGTTGTTGCTCAGCCCAATTCACCAACATACGACGCTTCTGGTGGTCAAGCGGCTTCAGTTCTTGCGTCAATTTAATCTTGTATAAGGATGTAGGCCAAGATCTTTTCGCAAAATTCGCCACAACGACGTCACAGAGATGCCCAACGCTTGAGAACGACGTGTGAGAGACACATTTGGGCTTTCTTCAACTGAAGCCTCAGCGGCAGCAATATTCTCGACACTACGGGCACTTCTTTGTCTCACTGGCACGGAAACATTTTGTACTGTGCCTGTGGATTCAAATCTTTCCACTAGACGCTCAATTGTTGATCTGCTAGGACGATTATGACGACCATAAATTGGACGTAGCGCTCTTAACGTTGAGGCCACTGACTCCGAATTTCAGTAGTAAATTTTAATAATTTCGACTCGTTGTTGGCTCGTATATCTTTCCATCATGAAATGGCAAACCTTACTGAAGAGAAATGTCAAAAGAACGGCAAGAAATTCGGCGTCGTTTGCTGTCCCTGTCGCTCTACTTTTGTAGCGTCCCTGTTGAAAAACCCGTTATTATTCAAAAAGTAAATTGATTCATCGACCCTAATAAAAATTTTACTCAATTTTGCAAATTTTCGTTGTTTTTTATTCAAATTTAAAAACCAAACGCTTAAAAAATCACCCTTTATTACATGCACAACGCAAGCTTCCATGTGCGTTGTGCATCCACCACCACAAAGCAGAACCACGATCAAGAACAACCCATAAGTATTTTGTTTTTTGTATTGAATAGGAAATCAGGAAAAAAAATACAAAATACGCCTCCCGCTTACTCACTGATGCAGAACTCTTTTTAGGGTTATCTTTGAGTCACATATGCCTACATACTTAAAAATTCGGAAATGGAAAGGTGACAAACTTGCTGATCGCTAAACGCTTGATAAACCCAGCTTGTACTTGTAGCAAGGCCATAACATATACAATATACATGTCACTTAATATTTTATCCCAGCTATCTTAGCCTATTAATTCGAGTCTTCTAGACCTTTCAAACCTCTGCAATAAAATCTGGAACACTCAGAAAAAAAAATTTTAATATCAAGAATTTTATACTTTGGCCCAAAAATGTTCGTTGGTTAAAATGAACCCAAGAACTTAGAATTCTTAATTTAAGAATGAAAGTGTAAGTCATGATGCAAGAACTTTTATTCTTGACTTAAAGATAAAAATGTCAAAATTTTAAAAATATAAACTGTTGTCTAAAGAACGAGTTGTTCAAAAAGCTCAACAATTTAAATCGTGTGGCCAAATACGAAAATATTTAAAATTTTAAGAAAGGAATTCTTGTACAACAACAATAAATGTTTGACTTTTAAAATTATAAATTGTTGACACAAGAACAAATTGACAACAAAAAATATGAACAAAATTGTTCAAATATTTAAATTGTCAAATATATTTATGTCAAAACATCTTTTCACTTAGAACCAACCTTTTAATACCTAAATTTAAACTTTCCTTGAAAACCTTCCTTTGTTTGGGTAGATAATTAAAAAACTGGGTATTCCTTCTCAGACTTCACACAAATATTTGAAATACATATTTAAGAGCAACGAAGACTAAAAAAGAAACGCTCAAAATTAAGTAGGTAATATAACCAAACATTTTTTTTTTCATAAGCAATACATATATTTTTTTACTAAAAAATAACTAAAACCGAACAACTTCTTCAGAGCTGATTAAAGTGACACTTTTTACACATGTTGAGAAATTAATAACATTTTTTATATAAAAGCAACTTAATTTTTTTTATATCAAAAAACGATTATTTTCCGGATCCAAAAAAAACTTTAATATTTTCAAATTTCCGACTCCTCCGTTTTAAATTCACTTTTTTGTACTTTTTAATATAAAATGTTCTTAACGCGATCGCAATTCATAAGACAATGCTGATTTGCATATTGCTTTTTGTACTAAGGGTACGGTTTACAGTTACTTTTTGTATGAATTTAAGATAATTGTTGTGTCAATAACTAGTTGTAGTGCCAAATATGTAGTTCTTGAAATCAGATTATCATACAAATAGTTAACATTTTTCATTATTAATGCAAGTTCTTTTATTCTTGATAATAATTGCTAACTGAAGAACGAATTGTTGAGTCAAAAATTTGATTTTTGAAAGAATATTTTGTCTACAGAAATACTTAACACAACAATTTTCTTGTTGGGCTGATCATTTTTCGTTTTTGAAATTGTTTAAGAATTTTGAAATTGATTTTACAAGAATTTTATATTTAAACTAATAATTTCATTCTTAAAAAATCAATAATGAGTTGTTGATGGAAGAACTTTTTTTTGAGCCAACACTTTTCCACTCACAATTTTACAAGAATTAAAAATTCTTCGGAAAACAATGTTTTTTTTTCTGAGTGAACGTATAGAAAAGCAACAGGACGAGGGTATCATGTGATGACTAGAGAATGATGAATGAAATGAATTTATACAATTTATTCAGTGGGTTAATTATGTAGCTGTGTGCCTACATACTCCGCCTTTTTCTGACAACTTTTTAAAGGCCTAAGTTTGCAACAAATAAAAACCAGACTGAATCTCATAGGCGTTTCGAGTGTGAGCTGCTTCTAGTTGCTGTTACTAACTCCAACCAAGTTATGGTTGAGATAGTACCATTTCTTAGGCAGATCCCCAAACTATTTATGTTTTTAAAGATAGTTTGAAAAATCTCTCATACACTCATTCACTCCTATTACACTCTCCGGATTGTCAGCAACTATGTTCAGATGGCGGTAAAGTCAGCTCTTTTCTGTTACACACAAAATTGGTTAAAATTCTGACGAAATATATTTTTCTTTTCAGTCCACATTGACTCCTAAAATGTGTTCCATTAACACTACTCCCAGTATCCGTGTCAACATTTTCGTCTTAACCATAAACAGAGATGTTTACTGGCACTAATCCTCAAAAGGCTTACCTCGAATTGAGCAAACGCCCTGAGTTTCCTTGAAAAAGGGCTTTCAACCGTATATCAATAACTTTTTAATAGTTTTTTTTGGTAATTTTTACGACACTTTTGTATGTCTGACATAATTATCCCGATACGAAAATGCTTACAAGTTCGACGACCATCATCAGAACCTTAAACTTTCTCGTTTCGCGATTTTTATTATTCTTGCACTCATTGAACCGAATTCTGGTGAGCATAAAACAAAAACGAAAAATAAACTTTATTACCAACACTCCAGTGACCCAAAAAAAAAATGAACTCCATCCAGTGAGTGCATTGATTGTGTGTGCTGCTCTGCCTTGGCAGTCTAGATAATTCTCCACACGTCCGTTTGTAACCGACAAAACTTTGACTTTTTTAATCGAACCACCTCGAGAGATCATAGCCCGACTTAGAGGTACAGTCTTTTGTTTGGAGATCAATTCTGAACGAGAGGATAAACAATAAAGAGGGAATAAGGAGAACAAAATGGGGGGAAAAAAATATGCCATTCCAATTGACCTAGTGGCCACTTGGCCGGGCTCTGGAGGAGAAACAAAACAAATGGGGTTGACACGATACGGAGAGGCTTCGCCGCAGCATGAACACGTCTCACAGTGTGACTGGAGTGACCACCATCGGGAGAATTGAAATTGTGACTGGGACCGGCTATCCGCCGGCAGTGGACTAGATCAATTGACAGCAATTATCATTGTGTGCTAGTTACGTTGCGCAAGCGCAGCGAAAGACCCAGAACACACAGCAATGCTGCAGTATCGCATCTGTCGCTGGATGCAGCTCGGCTGGAATAATCTTGAATAATGTGTCTCTAGCTGGGGGTAACCTTTAGCTGGTAGGCATAGGCACGTTTCCGCATGCAGTTTGTCTGCCTGAAATTGGACATCAGGGAGAGACAGTACAATGGAAAGAGGAGAATCGTGTGCAAGGATTTGCTTCTTTTTTTTTTTTTTTCGTATTAGATGTGGTGTTGCAGTGAGTGGCAGAGGTTGGACGTAGAGGTGTCGTGTAGCTAAGTAGAAGATGTCAGATCTGGGCAACTTAAGGCTATCGCTGAGATAATGGTGCACTCATGAGTAAATCAAATTAAAGTAGTCTCGTTTGAAAGTGGTCGACCCTATCTGCTATTAGAAGACTCCATCTGGCTTTGAATATTGTTGGGGGTATTTTATGCATTTATCTCGTAAATATGTGGAGCATTTTTTCGCACGAAAGAGTCGTTGTCATCGTCGCTGTGTGCCGCTCACATTTGAAAGTATTTAGATTGTTAAATTTGAGGAATTGCCACTCCAAAGGCTGTGAATTGTGTATATATGCGGATCAATGAATTCCATAAGCCTTTCTAAAATTCGTCCACTTTTCGGACATGCAACGTATTTTGGATATGGGTTAGTCGGGATTTATTATAGCAGTAGCTCAGAGTGGCAGTGCCGTTATTATCTACATTTACTATATAGGCAGTCACTTGAAAAGGCAAGCGGGGTAGTTTGTGGTCTTTAGTAACGTAAGCATCTATGAAGAGGTATAGAAATTTACTTCTGAAAAATGTTGTAACGGTTAAATTAGCTGAAGACATATCATAACATATCTGGCGAGGGAAAGATTCTAGTTTGCGAGAGGGTAACCCTTTAATCAGAGGTCTTGAAAGACCAAGACAAATCATTCTCACCCAATACCATGGTGTCCTTTTTGTTCCTAGGTTGCATTAAATTTTATTTACTGATGCATTCAGAAAATAAGCAATAAGGCACCGCACTGGTGCTATCCTAAAGCCGGTATTGCAAATCAGACCTTTTAATAGACCTAAGTAAGAAAAACAAGGATTGTGCTTTGTATGTAGTACAATAAACCTGGACTTAAATCCCGAGCTTAAACCTGAGATTTTAAATTACCCTTTTCGTACAAACATAGAGCAAAGTTGATGGGCTAAAGCAAGCCTGGCTTGTATACTAGCAATTGTAGCAATTTTAATATGAAGCTCCTTAGCCACTCCCTACCTAATGGTTAATGACACACTCTGAGAGTTAACCTAAAAATTCAATGATGCTCTTAACAAATATTATTCAAGTCAACTTCACTTTTTGAGACACTTCGCAACATTTTTCTCCCTACACTACCCCTTTACGGCCCCATAGTGGATTTCAATAGAAATTACGCGATGTATTTATTTTATTTTACCAAGAACCACAACTTCATTGCACGGCCACTTGGAACTGTGTTGCATTTATAAAAGAAACAAAAACACTCCTCCGAATGCAGGGTGTTGCTGCGCATTGTGCATACAAAAAACAAACAAAGCCGTCCACTGAACACGTGTCAGGCCTTGCTCAAGCAGTCTACTTAAGCTCAATTGATTTGAATTTAAACAAACGTGCCGCCACGGCCGACCGTGCCATTCTTGTCTTGGATTGCACCGATTTTGTGTTTCTCCTGGCGGGCATTATTGCCCCTCGATGACTGTTCAGAGATCACTCTCTCACTCTCATTGATTCTTGGAATTTGGTTAAAAGGTCATTAGGAATTAATTCGAAGAGAAGAGAACAAAAAACAAAAAATAAATCAAACTCAACGTCCCGTTACATTTTTCAATCAGAATCGTGTTGAAATGATGAACTTCTTAGGTTTCACACATTTTCTTGTGAGATTTTCTGACCCCCTGTGGTCAAAATGAGGCTAAAACCTCATCTTTGCAGCTGCTACACTCAAAAAGAAAAAAAACAAATCCAAACCAAAAAGAATTCCGAATGAAACAGTTGAAATGATTTAATGCCCAATCGTCGAATCATTAGATACAATGCCAAGTTGGATCTTGTGTGTGCGTATAAGTGTGCATGCATTTTTATTAACCTCAACCCTATACTCTCAAGTGCGCGGACACGGTGAAGGTATTATATTATATCGAAACCACATTACATCATCGAGTGCCCAAAAAATTAAAAACTCCACCATCAGTGAGCAAGAACTTGTTATGCGAATAATGTTCGCATGGTCACATCAGGCAAGTTTGCCGTTGTATCTACAACCGCGCCGCCGCCACGATGTAGATGGTAAGGTAGCTGAGCTGAATGGCTAATTCAGAATTTTTTCGAAGAATTTTTACAATGAGGCGGAACGATGTGTGGTGTAAGCTTATGCGTATAAACTGGGCCAACATCCTGCGGGCAGATTAAATATATTTCGTATCGCGTTGCGATATCACATGAATGGATGGTTGGTTGTCGTTTGGTCAATAACGATCATGTTGACAGTAAGTGGGACATGAGTTACTTTGTGTGTTTCTTAATTTAATTAAAAAAAATTGAGACTGGGTCAGATATGCTTCCGCAGTCAGCTAAATTCTGGCTGCACACAGGTGTCAATAATTTTTTCTTAGTTTTGTATCGGTATGTTAGGATCTACAGGTTATATGGTCCTTTTGAGTGCTAAAGACGGTACTGTAAACCGATTTGATGGTGCAGTACTTTAGACGCGGCTTTTACCACAGAGAGACGTTTTGGTTTCGTATCTTCATCACGGATTTCTCATGCATATACTTGCCCATCTCACTGATAAACGTCTTCTAAATTTATGGCCCCACCAAAAATTACACAATTTTTAAAAGCTCATCAAATCAACAGTTAACATGAATTCAAAATGCATTTCACCTGACAATCTTATTTATAGCACCAATTTTCCTCACTAAAATAGCATTGCCCTATAAAAATGAACAGTCCCACTATAACGCTGACTTGCAATCAATTAAAATTCAAAACTCAACTGTCAAATTGTAATTTACAACACACAACCCGCAACGTAACATAAATCTTCATAACAGAAAAAGCAGATATATATATACAAATTAGAACAAAATTTAGTCGTATTGAAGGTAAATTGGTCAACAAAACTGTCCCTGTCGCAGGGTGATACCATGTAAGACGCACACAAGCCAAATTATAAATTCAACCGATGTCTGGTGTCTGTTTTTGTAAAATAATTTGATGACTTTTAACCAAAATTGGGAATCGAAATTAGCATTTTAAACGCACTGGGTGGAGATCGCATTACTGGAAATTTACTGCATTCTGATAACAATGTGACTTTGTCAACAAATTTTCTTATGGTTAGGGCTGACCGGTGCACATTTTTATTTTCGAACTTGGAATGTATTTTCAATGAATGTGCGGATAGCGGATATAGCTTTCTATTTTAAATAAGATCGAATGAATTTTTGGAAAGTCAATAGCATTGGGCGGTATATATTCTGTGCCTTGGATGGAGAAGTAATGGCTGATGGGAGGTACACATGACATGGTACCTAGAGCCATGACCGCGAAAATATGTCACCACTGGAGTTTTTTTTGTTATGACAGTCGGTTTTTATCGGTTTCTAAGCTAATATGTCTCAGAATACGGAATACTTTAGAACAGGTAGACTAACGTTCCACCGAATTTTATTCGACTGGCAAGGAAATAAAAATGGTGGTGGGCTCAAAAAGTCTCCATCTCTTCTCTATGTAGATAAAACAAAGTGGAAAAAACTGTTTCCCTCTGTCGCCCGTAATTTTCAACCAATTTTGTTGATTTTTTAAATATCGGTAATTACGGTGATTAGTGGATAGGCTAAACAATTTCAAAATAGGACAAAGGGGCGTGGCACCGCCCATACAAAAAAACAAAAACATTCAAAATCGTATATCTCGAAAACCACATAATCGATTAAGCTCAAACTTACAGATAATCTTAGGTATTGGCCGCAGAGTGCTCCTGTTAAGATAGGTCAAAATCGAACAAAGGGGCGTGGCACCGCTCATAAAAAACATTCAAAATCGTATATTTCGAAATCCACTTTCAACAAGAATTGGGAAACTTTTTTTAGATATTTTTTACTGTATAATTGATGAGTTTGAATGACTACTTTGCCAATACTCTCTATATTGTGTTCAAGATTTCGACATTGTTTAAATGATTGGTGACTAACAGCTTGACAGATGTTTTCCATGAGGACTGCCAGAGTTTTTGGTTTGTTCACATAAACGCGTGACTTTACAAAAAAAAACGTTTCAGTGTAGTCTAGTGAGGTAAAATCTTGTGGGTAATGACTTTAAGTGAATGTTATCCATCTTCGTGTAGGGATTAGAGTCCAGAATCGCAGATTTTGTTTATTCACGTATATTCGCATATGTGGACAGTGGATATTCTATGCCAAACAAGAGTTATGACGCCTTCCAGGGTTTCCTCGATCCCGTGTTGTTCTAGTTTCTCCGAGTCGTTCGGCTTAACGCTGCATTGAACGGTAAAAAAATACACGTTGTGCAAAAAAAAAAACTGACGAATTATTAATCAAAAATATCGTGATGATTATTCCGCATTCTTCAGAAGTCCTTGTGGACCTTGGCCTTAACCATAACCAACAAGCGTGCGTCTCCAGCAGACGGGACCCAAAATTACCCGAAGAATTTTACTTTCGAAACAACCAAGAAGGGTAACTTCATCCGCTTCTAGAAGGAACACATTGGGACGATTAGAGTCTTATAAAGATTGGCAAGAGCTATTGTTCGTTTAATCTCAGCGCTACTGTCATTGCCTGATTTCATAGCAAAGCCTAGGTAGACAAAGTTTGTATAACTATCTCAAAGTTATATCTCTCTATAGTGGCATTCTGTTCGGACGTCTGTCGGCGTTAGGTATATTTTCTTGTTTTTCAGCATATACCTTGTATTGAACTCATTGACGACCAAAACCATCTCCGCCGTCTCTGTCTCAATACTCACTCATTGACGCCACGCTGCGTTCTGCCGATAAGCTAAATCGTTTTCAAACTCAATATACAGCTAGGTTCCAGAAATCGAGTGAATTTGTTTTCAGTGTTCTGCATTTCGAGCGATTCGGAAACTCCGACATTTTTTCGAAATCACAATTTCACTTTGTTTCCGAAAACTTTGAAATTGAAATCGAATACAGTGAAATGTAGAACTCAAAAATTCATTTCGAGTGAACGTGAAATGTGGAACCTCGCAGATAATCTTCTTCGAATTCGAAAATGTCCCATAAACGCTAAACGTCACTCTTTTATTTACCTAGTCAATATAGTGGCCGTATTCCACTGACCGCTAGATGTCGATTACATTGAAGGAATGCGCTGACAGAACTTTGACAGTGGAACCAGAATACATTGCACATTCACAGATGTAATAATTGTATTTCACTTCATTTCGAATTTTATAGTAATTTGCTTATTTTCTAAAAAATTGACGATGAGTGGAACTCGGAAATTATTATCTACTAATTTCATTCGAACTTCATGAAGTATCTTCGAAAATCGTTTTAAAACTCACAATATGGCAGAGCACTGCACTGACTATCAAAATTCTTCTAGTTCGACTTTTCAAACTTACCCCCAGTTACCTTTAGTTTTAAATGATAGATATATTTATTTCGTTAATAAAGTACAGTTTGCTATCGCACAATTTACATTATTCGCACAGAGATATGATTTACAAATGTATATCTTTCTACTGAAAAATTATTTATATATTATGAAGTGATGCTATAAGTTTACAAAATAGAACCTGAGGAAACAACGAAAGAAAAAACCTCAATTTGAAAGAACAAAAAGAAAAAAGCCACTATAGATATGACTAGAGTAATAAAATAAAATAAATAAAATAAAATGACTAGGTAAATTTAAAAAAAAAAAATTAATAAATAAATAAGTAAGTAAATAAATAAATAAATAATTAAATAAATAAATAAATAATTAAATAAATAAATAAATAAATAAATAAATAAATAAACAAATAAATAAATAAATAAATACATAAATAAATAAATATATATATATATAAATAAATAAATAAATAAATAAATAAATAAATAAATAAATAAATAAATAAATAAATAAATAAATAAATAACGAGTAATTATAACACTGTAAATAAATTAATAAACAAATAGATTAACAGATATATTTATAATTTAACAATAATAGTTCAACAAGCAGATAGATAAATTAACAGAAAAAACAAACAACAAACAACAATTAAAGATAATTAAATTCATCGTAAATGGGTTTGACATTGCCATGTTTAACTATTCCATATTTAATTGGTTAATAAGAGGATTATTAGGGATGTCGCATCTGATCCTAAAGGAGTCATTGAGCCTTCCTATTCTATTGAAGATCAACTCAACATTTGTTCTAATATGCAGATCTGAAGTAGAATGATGCCAGGGCAGATTAAGCATCATTTTCAGTATTTTGTTTTGAGATATTTGTAATTTTTTTATATGGCATTCAGCACACTTACCCCACACCTGGCAACCATACAAGAGAATTGATTGAAATATGGTTTTGTAAATAACAATCTTATTTTCGTTTGAAAGTAGCGAATTTCTATTTATAAATGGATATAACATTTTGATAGCAATATTCGTTTTTTTAAGTGTCCTCATATTATGTTCTTTAAAAGTCAGTTTTGTGTCAAGATGTATTCCGAGATATTTAACAGAAGGCTCCCATCTAATAGGGTGTCCGTTAATAATCAGCTGGTTAGCCGGAATGAAGCAAGGTTTTCTTTTTCGTGTAAAAAAGATTGCTTGGATCTTTTCGGCATTAAGCTTTATTCTCCACTTTGTGTAGTATTCTTGCAATATTTCAGTCGCATTTTTTAAATTCGTCTCAATATTGAGACCGAATTCATGCGATGAAAGTATTGCAGTGTCATCAGCATATATGGCTGCTTCGCATTCTGGGAGAGTCGGAAAATCGGACGTATATAAGTTATATAAAACAGGTCCAAGAACCGAGCCTTGGGGTACGCCAGCATGAAAATGTACGATGTCGGACACACTACTATTAACATGAACTTTAAAAGAACGATTCGAAACAAAACTTTGGACAATTTTACAAAGAAATGGAGGAAAGTTTAGATTTATCATTTTGTACGTAAGCCCATTATGCCACACAGAATCAAATGCTTTTTCGATGTCGAGTAGAATCATGCCTGTTGATCTACCTATTGCACGGTTAGATTTTATGATATTACATATCCTAAGAACTTGATGTGATGTCCCGTGATTTCGCCTAAATCCGAATTGTTCGTTTGGATAGATTTGGTTTTCTTCAATGATTTGAACAATTTTTTCTTTTACGACTTTTTCGTAGATTTTGCTTAAAGCACTTAGTAAACTTATTGGTCTGTAGCTTTCGGTTTTATCGGGAGGCTTCCCTGCTTTTGGAATGGGAATAACCTTTGCTACTTTCCATTTATCAGGAAAATATTGCATTTTTAAGCATGCATTGATGATAAAGGTAAGGAAAGCTATCCCTTCTTTAGGCAACTTTTTAAGATAAATATTTTTGATGTTATCGATTCCGCCTGTTTTTTTAATAAGCAAATTGTTTACGAAATATTCTATGTCTGATTCCGTTATGAATTCATTTGGTGGAGTTTCGGAAATAGCTAAATTAAAGGCATGAAGAGCGTGTTCAACGAGGATGTTTGTACTTGAATCTCCTAAATTTTGAGCGGCAACGTGATTTTGCGCGAAGTTTAGAGCTAACCCCTTCGCCTTTTCCGTATCAGTAAAGAAGGTTTCTGTACCACTTCTAATGCAAGGTAATTCCTTGGATTTATTTTTAACAATTTTCACTATATTCCAGAAGGGCTTGGTAGCTTTATCAAGTGTGCTAAGCTTTTTATTCCATTCCTTATTTCTATTATCTTGAATTTGTTTATTTATTATTTTATTTAATTGAGCTACTTGAATGCGAGAAGCAGGTTGGCGAAATCTTTGCCAGTTTCTTCTATGCATATTCCTAATTCTAATTAGTTCCAAAGTTTGAGCTGGAATTTTAACGCAATAGATTTTTTTTGCAACTTTTGGAATACTATTATTAGCCGAACTAAGGACGTGCTCTGTAAATTGTTGAACAATGGAGTCAACGTCTTGTTTGTTTGTAATTGTTTCAAGGGCCGTAGGAATGGTTCGAAGCTGTCTTCTTACCTCCATACGAAAACGAGCCCAGTTTGCGTTTTTTAGATCATAAAAATATTGCACTTTTTCCAAACCTGACCAACGAATTTGAGAAATAACAGGATTATGGTCAGAACTTAGCTCGTTTAATGAAATTGGTTGAGACATTAGACCAGGAACATTTGTAATAAATAGATCTAACACGGACGGATTTCCACGGGAACTAGCTGGAACATAAGTAGGACTAGGAGGGAACAAGATGGACATAGGCAACATAACAGATAGATCGGACAAAATATTTCCCCATGAGTTTGCTCTAATGCAACCCCAGTCTCGGTGTCTACAATTTAGATCACCCCCCATTAAAAATGCACCATTTATACTAAACAGTTTTCGCAAGTCACTTTTCAGTGCGAAACGTTTTTCATCAGGTGTTAAGCCTCCTGTAATTTTGCCGGGAAAATATACACAATATATCTTGATTTTTCTTTGGTTATGTAAAGTTACTTCAATTCCTATATTTTCTACATATCGAGTTTGCACGCAAGACAAAAGCTCATGCTGCATTGATCTCCTAATCAGAATTGCAACACCCCCACCTCTTCTGTCTTTTCTATCTACCCGATAACATTTATATTCCGTCGTTGAGATTCGAATTTTAGATTTTAACCATGTTTCAGTGACCATTGCAATGTCAATTTTCTTATTCTGTAAAAAATGTATGAATTCTACATGTTTGTTACGAATACCTCTGGCATTCCATGTTATAATATTAATATTACTACCATTTAGATTACTTAACATTATTATACAAAAACTTAGTCGCTAATTGTGCGATAGCATTAAATTGATCTAGTTTGGATTTACAAGTACTTAGCTTGGTAATCATCTCCATTACGAGTACATTTAATTCTTCCATTGAGAACAACTCTCCACTAGTGCTGGTGCATCCCGTGGAAGCATTGTTGTTGTCTATTATAGGTGGTATTGCAGCTGATACTGAAGTGGTGTACTCCCATGCTTTTGGGCGAGGGGTGTTGCTATAATTTATTACATGCTTCGTAGCGGTGCGTGTTGGCAGAGATGGAAAATCGTTCATTGATTGCAATGGGATATTGATGCTGCGGCTATTGTTGTTGTTATGGCGTGGTACAGGTACAGGGCGATGAGCTTTGGCTGCCGTTTTTTGTCTCATTTCCATGTACGTACATCTGCTAGCGCATGCGCTGTCGGTTGATTTGTGATTACCATGGCAGTTCGCGCATTTGACATTGTTGGAACTGGTGCAGTCGGCAGTTTTGTGATGACCAGCGCAGATTGAACAATATGTCCTTATATGACAATTTTTCTCGCCATGACCAAACATTTGGCAGTTCCGGCATTGTGTTACTCTATTCTTTTGGTGACGATGAAAATTCCACTTGATTTGAGTGTGAAATATAGACCGAACATTTTTTTTTAAGTCAATGAGTTTTATTGTGCCACTTTCTAGAGAAACTATATAAAAAGTGTCAGTATATTTTTCGTACTTCTTAGTAACCATTTTAATTTCTTTACACTTAAGACCGAGTCTCAGAAGTTCATTTTTTAATTTGGTTGTGTCGTATGCACCTAATCCAAACAAAACGACTTTAAAAGCTTTTTCGCTTCTCAAATCATGAGTGAAGTATTGTAAATTTTCACCTTTTAGTTTGTCCAGAACACATTTATAGGAATCCATACTTTCGCACATAATTTTTATGCCAATGGATATTCTTTTTATGGAGTAATCGGCGACACTTAGAGATTTCATTAGGTCATGCACATATTCACTTGGTTTTTGTAGAAGTTTTATAGGGGGAACAACTACTTTCGTGGATTTATTTGGCAACACATGGTCGTCCATTTTTTCACAATCACTGTCATTGTCACTATCCGGCAAGCATTGTAAAGGGCTCCAATAATTGGAGTTGGAATCTTTTTTACTTTTAGACATTTTGGGAAGTGACTTTAGTTTTTTATCCGAGGACAATAGATTGTCCTCGGTATTTGGCGATCTCGCGCGTTTATAAATTTTGGAAACACACGAAAGAGGCAGGCGGTTAAGAAATTCGCTATATTCGATGCGTGTAGCATTAAAGCTCAGACCGAACTGAGTTTTAAATGGATTTTTTGTGATTTTTTGTGATTTTTTTTTCGCCTACTTGTCAGAGTAGGTACTTTATAATTATGACTTCTATTTTTATACCCTCCACAGGAAGGTATATTCACTTTGCCATTACGTTTGTAACGCCAAGAAGGATTCACCGAAGACCCTATAAAGTATATATATTCTGAATCAGGATCACATTCTGAATCGATTTAGCCATGTCCGTCTGTCTGTCTGTCTGTCTGTCTGTCTGTCTGTCTGTCTGTCTGTCTGTCCGTCTGTCTGTCTGTCTGTTGAAAGCACGATAGCGTCCAAAGGAATTGACCTAGCCGAATGAAATTTTGTGAGACGACTTCTTTTTACCGTCGCCAGGTTGGTATTGAAAATGGGCTATGTCGGTCAAGTAGTTCTGGTACCTCCCATACAAAATCACTATTAGACCCACGTCTCTCTCTGTCTGTCTGTTGAAAGCACGATAGCGTCCAAAGGAATTGACCTAGCCGAATGAAATTTTGTGAGACGACTTCTTTTTACCGTCGCCAGGTTGGTATTGAAAATGGGCTATGTCGGTCAAGTAGTTCTGGTACCTCCCATACAAAATCACTATTAGACCCACGTCTCTCTCTGTCTGTTGAAATCACGATAGCGTCCGAACGAATCGACTTAGGCAACTGAAATTTTAAGAGAGGTCTTATATTTATGGCCCTCAAGTTTGTATTAAAAATGGTCCATGTCGGTCAAGTAGTTCTGTTACCTCCCATACAAAGCCAATATTTGACCCATATATCTCTGTCTGTTGAAAGCACGATAGCGTCCAAACGAATCGACTTAGGTGAATGAAATTTTGTGGGAGAACTTTTTTTAACCGTCGTCAGGTTGGTATTGAAAATTTGCTATGTCGGTCAAGTAGTTCTGCTACCTACCATACAAAACTAATATTAGACACATACTTACTCGCATGGCAAACATTTTGCATGACTTTTATGCAGTGGAGGGTATCAAAGCATCGGCCAGGCCGATGATAACACTTTTACTTGTTCGAGTTCGAATTTTCGAAAATACTCATATTGATCTTCAGTCAATTGAATTTCCAGTCTCATTAACATAAGACTACCACTGATAGCCGCCACAGTTTATTTTTATGCTTGAAATGTCTGCATTCCGTCTAAGCTGACGCATTCATTCAGTGAATCAAGCCATGACCATTCCATTGCAGCTGCATTAGATGAAATCATCACAATTATCGCTTGATGATGATGGCTATATGTTGCGCTGTGATGGACACATGTGGCAAGCACAACATTTACACTGCACAAAGCCGGCGAATGTTGGTAAGTGAATGCAATTAACTTCTCTATCTCTGATATAAGTACACCATATTTGCATTCTATACGCTGAGCCTATACACTCGTATCTACTATCATTGATGATGTGCAAGTTAGTCAGGTTATGCAGTTGTTGTTGCTGTCATTCCAATGAGCACCGTTGCGTGTGAACCTGTGCAACTTGTTTCTATAAACGGATCACTTTGGTATTTTAAACTGACGAGTATCGAACGGTGATGGTAAATATGCTTAAGTGGAATATTTAGACAACGTTTACTCTCTTTAAACTGCCGACATCCAACTGCGAGATGTAATTGGCAATCTCCAAAAATTAACCACCCACTGAATCGGATGAGGTTAACGAACAGCCAACCAATCAAGCAGGCTAACATCTGTTTTTGCTCAGCGATCAAAGAAAATATATGTGAAATTGCAATCATTCATCATGGAATGATTTTTCTTCGATTAAAGTCACCTCTCCCCCACACGAATCACCATACGATGACGACGAACGGTTGGGATCCGTTTTGTTTACGATCAATCAGCCGGTGTTTTCTCCTCTTCATCATCATCACCTTTTTGGGGGATTTCACTGCGCGAATACGAGTATGATATCTCTTGGCAGGCCTGAGATATTTTACCCGAATTAACATAATTTTGGCATTAACCAGGCATTAGCCGCTGCCGTTAATTTGGATATGAGACGGTAATATTCGGCGGAGAGTTTTTTTTTTCATAAATTTGTTTAAATTTAGTGCGCGATCGTAGAGAGTGTACCTCACGAAATGTGGTACGAGTTCATTGCGTGAGAATGATGTGGTGATTAATTGATTTTTGATTGAGTTGCTTCCAAAATATTGCATAGAAAAGTACATTTGGTGTCGATTTGAATATGGATGGGGGAGATTTTTAAAAGTAGGTAATTTTGGCATGTGTGTGAATAAAATTGATTTGTAAAGATGCGATGTACTAAATTTCTTTACTAAATCATTTCAAGAGATACTTTTGCGAGGGGAATTGTGTTTACATAACGCATTACGAACCTGCAGATATGTGATCACTTTTAGGACAGTACATCGCAGGGTATCTATTGAGATTGGAGAGATTCTCTGACAGGCGTTTTATATATCTATACTTTTTCTATAAGTACCTAGCGACCTGTCATACTTACAAAGGAAGAAGAATACGATTTACTATGGACTCAACTTAATTGTTGTTTTTTTTAAGTCGCTACAATTCGAGATGAACTGGATCTCAAGCAACTTGAGAAGCCGCAAGCTTCCAATAGCCTCCCGAATTTATCTACATACACATGCGGAAATAACATGCTGCACTAAGCACGATTGGTCACACCCTAAGCAACACTTTCCCCCCTGGGTAAAGTTCAACCAACCAACGACCTTGTTTGCTGCATTCCACTGCTCACACCATTGCCTTCTCTACATCATTCATTATTATATCCAGCGTCGACTTGACCAAACAGCATTTCTTACTCTTAGACACATGTATCCATTCGAAACCAGGAACATACAATCTAAAACTGAGAACAACGTCTCTTAGCTGCCAACTCTCGAACATATAAAACTTCTTAAGTTGGTTAGTCAAACAACAATACAATTGCACTCCAATACCAATCGTGGTCTGCGTCTACGCCTCTCTTTCTCTAGCGAAGAACCATATATTCTGCCAACTGCCACTGTTTAGCATGATTATGCGGAATTTCAAATCAGTTTTCTATTCTACAGCTCATTACCCTTGGAGAATCATCATCATCCTCGTCATCATCATACGACTGTGTGCGCCCAACGATCATGCTGACCAGCTCATCTGTCTCAAAATCCAGAAGAAGAGGAATGTTTCCCGTTTTATGGAAACAGAAAAAAAAATAAAACCCATCATTGAGCCAAAGAAGAAGAGTATGTAGCTGTAGCACATCACGAGGAAATAATAGAAGGAAACAATAAAAATTCAAAATGCCTAGTTCACGACTGCACGAAGAGAAAGTGCCATACACTAGTGTATGGTACATAGACACCAATCTTGGTTATTACGCTGAAGAAGAGGTTCTTTGTTGCGAGGACATATTTTTATATAAATATGATTTTTAACCAAATCACGGATGGGAGCTCTATGCAGTATCTTATACTCATTTTTTTTTTTGCGAAACTAAGTCAGAAACATTTCAAATATGAAGGTACCTAATGAAAAAGACTCTCTCCTTAGCCACAGAACTGTGCGAAAAATAAACGTCAATATAGGCCAACTATAAACTAGTTTATTGAGCCGATAGTAGCAACTTTTGGGTTATCAATGCACAACTTACCTTATGTTTAATGGCACAACGGTCCGGGCGCAATTATTCCAATATTCCCAGATTTTGGAAACGCCATCGAATTTGGAAATCAATACCTACAAGGTTACCACCTATTCATTGATTTTAAAGTACACCTTTGATGGCGTATGTATAGCTGCGGCTCGAACTGTAAAATTCATTAGGGGTGGGCCTATCCCTCAATCTACACACCCCTCAAACCCACGATTGCCTCTGATCTGCTCCTTAATGAATGACCTTTTTTTGTTAGTGCTCTTCCCCTTAAGAATTTAGTGCCCATCGTGGTCAGTATTTTAACATGCGCCTTAAGGTAGACTACATTTTTTATTTCTACTAGGATATCTTCAATGGGTATTGATATTTATGCCTCAGTGATGTCTCTTTTGCACATCAACCTCACGAACTTGAGTGCTGATAGCTCAAGATTGTTGGATTGAGTGTAGAGTCTAAACACAACTATGTCTTAATCACTGCTGGCAGGCTTAGATTTTCCTTCTACAGATCTCCTTTTTGAATCTATATATTTGGTATTCGTACTAGTTACCTGAACGTGATTAGTTTCGAATCGGAGATCGTTCATGGGATCACCCGACCAGGAGAGGTATGAAATAAAAATTTAAGGCTTTTCGGTCGATAAAGAACTAGTAACTTCTTTCATGGCGCTAAAGACGATGAAATCGATTCTTTCATTAGGTTAGGTTGAATAGGTTATGAGTTCATCACACCATGGCCCATCGTCATCCCTGGGGGTTAACGGTCAAACACCTAAAGCAATTCGCCCAAGCAATTAATTTCTCTACAAAACCTAAAAATTGTTTCAATTTTGTTAGTGAGACCAACCTCCTCCAAAATGTCGAAGAAGTAGCTTCCAAGGTCTTTCGGCCCTACGAACTAAGTCCCAACTGGAACTAACTCCCACTAGCCAAAACGAACTAAGTCCCAGAAAATTTGGGACTTAGTTCATATGAACTAACTCCCACGATTTTTAGGAACTAAGACCCAACTAAGAATGAACAAAGTCCCAATATGAGAATGAAGTAAAGCCCAATAGTGGGACTTAGTTCATGTTCTTTATGAACTAAGTCCCAAATGAACTTACTCCCAAATTATTTAAAATAAAACGAAAATTCACGATTTGAAATGAACTAAGTCCCAAAAATGTTTAATCCAGCATAGGTAGGTATATACTTTTGTTACAAGATACAAAATAAGGGTAAATTAAATATATATGTATAATACAATATTATTATTGTAAGTAAACGTGAATTATATCAATGATCTTTGTGCGGCACAAAGGACATGTATATCCATCGTTCGAACCTTTGGCGATGCTGTCTGCTTGCATGGAAGAAGGACTATGTTTGGCTTCATATCAATGCAAACAATGCACAAAGAGTTGTCGCTATTCATACGGTGAACCTCTAGTAGGTACAGTTTCAACTTCATCTTTATCTTGATTATCATCCGTAAACTCTTCAAAAATATCCTCGTCTGGCTCTCGTAACAAATCTCATCATATCATTCGCAAAAAATTGTCAGCCGTGATCCTGCCGTTAACATTAAAGCCAGCTCAATTTTTGAAACAACTTTTATTTTCTCAAATTTTCTAAGGCTACAAATTAAAGTTTTTTCAAAAACTGAGCTGGCAAGCTTTAGAAAATTTGAGAAAATAAAAGTTAAAAATTCGCGCGAATTTTGAACTTTTATTTTCTCAAATTTTCTAAAGATAAAAATAAAAGTTGTTTCCAAAATTGAGCTGGCTTTGAGCCAGCCGATCAGCCCGACAATTACAACGCAACTACTCATTAATAACTGCTGGTACATAATGCAAACCTATGTATGTACTGTACAAACTCTACAAACCGTATTTGTATGTCTGATTTACATTTGAACCCGTTACCATTCCTAATTTGTTCAGAACATTTTTTTTCACAAAATGAACTAACTCCCACTTTCAACAGAACTATTTTTACTCGAAACAAGTTAAATGAACTAACTCCCACTTTCTCATTGGGACTTAATTCATTGGGAATTTGTTCATAATGAACTACGAACTATCCCCCAAACATATGAACTAAATCCCACTGAATATTTGGTGGGACTTAGTTCATTTGACTAGTGGGAGTTAGTTCCTGTTGGGACTTAGTTCGTAGGGCCGGTCCTTCCTCCTGTACCGAGCAATGGCTTGACATTCACAGAGGAGATGAGTAAAATCCTCTGCGACATGGAAGTCTTCGCAATACCTGCATGTGTCCGTTTCTGTTAAACCTAGTCTCATGGCGTGCTTCCTTAGAAGACAGTGCCCGCAGAGAATCCCTATTGCCGTTCATAGCTTAGATCAGCTGAGCTTTAATAAATATACAGATTTTTTCCGATCTCCTACATTCGTATTGACTAATATGTACAAAAATTAATGGCTAGTGCGTCAATATGTGGGAGGAATGATGGTTTTTTTTTTGTAAACCCCATTGATAGTCAGCAAGAATGTTTATTTCATGTGAAAGACCGCACAATTCAACATTCTTCTTCAACAAGTTCGTTCATATATTTCATTAAGTTCAGTATCAGTGGGCGCAGTAGCGCAGTGGTTAGTGTGCTGGACTACTGTGCGAGGGATCCCAGGTTCGATCCCCGGAAAAACACAAATTATATCTTAAAAGTTTTTTCTACTGCGCCACCTCTCGCGAACGTCTGACAAACATCCGAGAGTATGACTGTCCTGAAAAAGCTTCTCAATTCAGCCGTTCGGACTCGGCATAAAATTGTAGGTCCCTTCCATTCGTCCCAAAAATAGAAACTCGCACAAAACAAATGGTTGCGAGAAACTAGGCCTTGGGTGTAACCCGCCTGTTGCGCCACCTATTTATTTATTTATTTATTTATTTGTAAGTTCAGTATTCAATTCACGCCTCTGTAAGTCATATATTCCCGAAGACTATGCAACTTACAACAATTTAAGTGCAGAGCTAACATTTATCTGCAAGTATCTTCGGGTGCAGTTGAAGCGTTATAAGATCTCCTTTTTCAAGAAAAGTATTTACAGCATAGTATAGGTATATAGCGCTTCTTTGCGATACGAGTCTTGAGCTGGTACGTACTCATTTTCGAATCTCGACCAATTTGCTATTACCACACTCGAACACGTCTTCCAGGCGATTTCGCAATGGCGCTAAAATATCCCGAAGCTCCATTAAACTAAACGAACTACATTAGTTCGGTCACTCGTCAGAGCACACGAACTACCTCATTTGTAAACTACATTAGATTCGTTTGTATAAATTTTGCAATTTCAAATTTAGTTCAATTAAAAAAAAAAACTACGAGCCCTACCTTTCAACCATGTGGTATTCCATCGAAACCCATTCTCTTTTGAAAATCAAGTCCCAGACAATATCCTCAATTAACAGCTTCAAATTGTGTTAATCCCCAACCTAAGACCTTCTGATTCTTCTCGCAATCAAACAATGCCACTCACAGTGACATGCCTAATAAAAGCTCATCAAACTCAACTGGTTACCAAATCCGATACGATCGGGAACAAATAGTTTACGTAATACTCGTGTGCTAATTTCTGGACTCATGTAACACCGCCACCCCATTCCATTGGCCGACAAATCCAACACCAATCAACATCAATTAAATGTGCTCTTAATTATTATCCATTATTACCAAGCTGCTGTTGCGCGGCATCGCACATCTTCGCCAAGAGATGAGGCGGCGGCGCACAATCATCTTCCCATAACCTTGATGTAATGAAGAGTAATTGTACTAGGTACTTCTACACATCCAACACAAAATCCCTTCGATCGTTGTCCGACCGATTACAAAATCCACAAAATTCAGATGGAGATCTCAGTGGTGAGCGGAGATTTCCCGGTACAGTGACAAAGCTTAAAATGTTTACACTCTCTCTGACATCCTACGGATGATTGTGGTGATGATGATTGTTCCCACGACAACGATGTAAGCCGCGCACGCGTATTTTTTACGCTGGATCAGCATTCACGCTGAGAGCGATAAAATCAGCGGGAAAAACTCAAGAAAAACAATAAATTTGATTAATACGACGCTCGGTGTACAGAGACTGTGAGTGCGTGCGTTATGACGACCACGACAATCATAATAATGATGATGAGACGATCATAAAGCTCGAGATGAAAACCAACAACAAGCGAGCAGCTGTTATGAAAAATCTGGCAGCCCACAGAGCCAATCGTCGGAATTGCAGTAAGTGTTAATCTGGTGCCAGGCGGCGTCGTCGGTGTTAACAAAAAAGAAATGTATGCGGCGACAAATGGCGGGATTGTGTGCAGCATGCAATCCTGACCTGACCCACCGCAATCAGTGGAAAATAAAATAAATGGTCCTGCCCAGTATCCAGTATCCGTGGTCAACCTTGAGCTGCTCTGTCGGTTTTCGCTTTCGTTCTCCATAATGAGAAAGATTACAGCGACAATTTGTGATGTCCAAATGTGGCGATGAATTTTTCGGCGAGTAAATCAAAGTTTTGACATAAATTTTGTAATGAATGTTTGATGTATTGAATTGAGTTTTTTTTTCTTGATGTCACAGGGTCGGGCTATTTGAAGACCGCATTCCATTTTAAGGCCGGTTTGGCTGATGCTTAACCTAATAATAGCGATAGATTTGTGGCAATGCAAAGGGAATAGGTATTGACTAGAAGTTGTTAAAAAAGCTAACCGATTTAGTGTGGTTACATGTGGGGCACTGACCCACAGGAGGATCAAACATCTGGGCAAGTACCAGATAACAGATAAGGATATACAAACCATGGACCCACTACTCATCCTCAGATTCATAAAAGAAACTGGACTGGATGAAGTGCTCTAAAGTTGATATTCTTGCCAAGTCTAGAGACAGAGCAAAAACCCTCAAACCCCCTAATGCGATGGGGTTCTGGAAAAGGGCATGAACCTTTCCAAGGTATAAGCAGGGGGCACAATAGACCACAAGGTCGCAGTGCACTAAACCCTCTTCATTATTATTAGTGTGGTTACATCGAAGTCCGAAATAGAATAGGCTACAATTTTTTCGTTTACAAATAAATAGTATTTGTCAGAAAAAAAACTTGAAACGTCGGCAAAAATCGAAAAAAAACGTCTGAAATTTAATAGAAATCATCAGAAAATCAGACATTGGAATTGGAAACGACTGAAACAATTTTTAAAACGTCTGAAAACAAATAGTAAACGTCTGAAAAAGGGGTTTTCCTTCTATACCAACAGGAGTAGAAGGAAAGAATAAGTCCATAAAAAACAACATAGATGAATTTTGAGAATCGGCGTTGCGGTCTTTAATACTTTAAAATAAATGTTTTCAGACAATTTTTATATTTTTTCAGACGATTACTATTTGTTTTCAGACGAAAATGTTTTAACCTAATAGAATATAAGCGATAGACACGATCAACAAGTTTGGCAAAGAATGTTCCAAGTAAGTATGTAATTCTGGAATCACTTAATTTGTTGTGACAGATTGACTAGGGGTCTAAAATTGAGTCAACTGAGTGGCAGAGGTTGGCGTGAAATCCAAGAACTTATTTAAAACGTTCAACAAAGATCACTGATCGACACAACCGATTTAAGCAGAGCTTAGTTGCTCTGATTGGGGAAAATGTTGACGTAACAGAAGCAGATTCGTTTCGTGTCAGTAAAAGCGAGTATTTACTAAATAAATCCAATGATTAGATTTGCTTGGAATAATACCCGAGAGAGATGTAGCTTAAAAGCGTCTTGGAAGATCAGCGATCGACAGGGTCCACTCTAGCAAATATGTACTAAATCGTATACGAACGTGTTTATTGCGGTGATACAATGTCCTAGATCAGTGACTACCGATTGACATAAATCGTGAGATCTTTTTTAATAATGTTTAATATTAGTCGTATTCAAAAACGTGTTAAAAGTTACTGAATTCTGCCAGTTTTTAAGCTGGAAACTGAATCCTAATGAATAATCAACGATGAATTTAGCCGATCACAGTTAAAAAAAAAATAAGTGGATACATCTTCAATCACATTATCCGAAGGCTTGATAGCTGAAGTCAAATATTTAAGCTATACAAAAAAATGCCTATAATGTCTACTGAAATACATTCCAGAAAGATCTGTTTTCCATAAAATTCTCAGCAGATATCGATTGGTCTATATCTACATACGTCGATCGGTCATATACACTGTTTTCCGAATATCGTCCAAGAGACACCACCTGATTAGTGACTAGTGAAAAAACAAAAATGTTGACAAAGATCAGTGATCTACACAGTGGTTTCCTCATAAAATCAAGACAGTATATAAAGACTAAAAGAACACATCCGAAGCATGCTTTTTACATTCTAGACAACCATTTGTGGTTGTCAAAACATAAACTGCATTGAATTCGTCCATCGTTGGGTGATCTGCACCATGATGCCACACTGAGATGCGAAACCTTTATAAGTGACACTCAATGCTTGCTCATTTCGAAGCAGGCATTGAAGAACGATCATTGATCTTCATTTTCATCGATCAATAAAATTAAAAAATAAATTTCTTCACTTTTAACGCTTTGTACCTAACATTCTGTGTTCATGATCATGATCAACTAAATGTGACTAAATGTCTTCGAGAAGATACCATCTTAAATGTTGTATGGCACATAATCGCTGTCACGCTCAACGCCTCTATCTGTATGCGATGCAAGAATCGGAATCATGTGTTCTGCAGACTTCCTCCAGAAAACAATTATAATAATCTCCAGGAAATTGCCTGATCACCACTAATCGTGTCTCACGTTCTCACCTCGCTTGGCTAACATTATTAGTCGCGCACTTATGTCCTCAACTAAGCCGCTCATACGCATGCAACAATTTCCTGTTCTTTCATCTCTTAATTACCACGATGCCACTCTCTTTCTTATCGAAATCTATATATACGTAAACCTAAGCCGCGCAAACTCATGACACGGACTTAAACAATTTTACACGTAATCTTAGCCTGTCACAACTCCTGCACATTTTTGCAGACTAAGTACCAACTCATGCGCTGCAAAAATAAATCAAATTACCCCAAGTTGACTGCACACATGTCTCCACGAAGTGCAAAAGCCCAAAATAAATCATGCAAACGCGTGATCCTACGATCCGTATCACAAGCGTTATGACGCCACAGGGCGTAGGGTCAACACTCCTCCAAGAGACATGCACACTATCCAGCAGTAATGGCATGCAAATGTATAATCCTAGACAATGCGCGCTGGTACTGGACTCGACTGCATGGCGGCGCTACGTGAGAGTGTGATTAGAAAATTAAGCCGAGACCGAGACGCGGAAGTTTTTTTGCGCTCATGATCTAGAGCATACGTTTTTAAGGAAAAAAACAAAAAAAAAAACTCATTAAACAGCTAAGACCATGACCCATAATTCTAAAGTCAGCTAAAGATTTAATAACCCTCCTATCGGTAGTGGAAAATCGATTCGCTTCTTTTCAATCAGCCACCTAATTGGAGTGAAGTTTGTTTTTCTTATGACCATCCGCAGCGATCTCTGCTGTTTTTTATTTTTTTATTTATATCCCCAGCAGGGTAATAAATCACAGTTGGAGGGGAGCAGCTGTAGACTTGTCTTCAGGTGTATATCGAATATCAAATTCCCATGAATCTGATCAGTCCGCCGATCATCATCGATCACCGAAACGATCGTTTGTCTTGTATCCAGCGAAGATCCAATGTGGTGACCTTTTACATGAAAGAACCCCACGCCTTATATGGCTAGATCACCGATCGCGATAAGCTTTTTCCAAGCCAAACTCGATTCGAGATCATATTGAGATGTTACAACATACGCGAGATCGCAATTAGCTGCGATGCAGTTGCGCAGATGATTTCTTCATTCTCTGTCGTTTTGATTGGCCTTTCTCTAGCTTAACGCATTTCATATTTATTCAATGGTTTCCATCTGTTTCTCTCGTTTTAGGACGACAACATGAGTGATCAGTGCAGTTTGACTCAAGCTGGCTTAGAAGAGTACAACAGCCGATCGTACTACGATCAAGCGGTCTTCCATCATCAGAAGCAATCATCGTATGCCCAATCGGAAGGCTATCACAGTTATGTGTCCAGTTCGGATTCAAGTTCAGCAACGCCATTCCTGGATAGGTGAGTTTACAAATATGTCATTCGGTTACACCGCTAGTTCGTCGTATGTAAGATCGATCGTACAAGTGCATGTGTGCGCCTGTATTTTTTTTTGCCGATCGCTCTTTGGCTAAGACGGAAATGAAATCAATTAACAAGGCAACAAGTTGTCGGCTGGCCGGCAATGTGTCGAGTCCCAATTTGGACATGATCAGGATCAAGGTGTGATCGTGCTGATCGTGAATTTATGAGAGGGGCTTGGTGTTGCGATGTAAATTTTCGCCACCGGCCTCTCCAAGATCATTTCAATCATAACTGATGAGCGATCGACAAGATAGGTACTCGCGATCGTTAAGCCTATATAACCTTCGATTGTGAACTCTCAATAGTTCATTAGTCACTTGAGCGGTGTGAATAAATTACACTCAAGACTGTCTTCTCTTTCTTTTTATTTATTTATTTTTTTTTTTGTGTAGATTGCGTCAGGAGAGTGAATTGTTATCCCGTCAATCACATCACTGGTCACAGAATGACCTTTCAACAGCAACATCTACACAATCGCCCGTAACAACGAATGGCAATTCGAATGCCGGAACTGTTGTTGGTGGTGAACAGCCGAATAACCATCATCTCCTTCGTCACCACCACCACCACCATCATCATCATCAGCATCACAATTCGGCTAACAGTGCGATCAATGGCAATAGCAACAACAATAGTTCGGAGAGTCACTCGTCTACGGAAACGCTCAAGTGGTTGGGTTCGATGAGCGACGTTTCGGAGGCAAGTCATGCAACTGGCTATTCAGCGATCTCGGGATCAGGTAAGTTCAATGCATTGAGAGTTGGTACCAAATGGTGAAGTTAAAGATACAACCCCCGAAAAATTAGTCGAAAAAAATAACTAAATGTGGATCTTGTGGTGCGCTGGAGAGCAAAACTGCTCTGTCGTGTTCCCATTTGAATTTTATTATTCAATTGTTTCGTAGCACGATTTGAAAATTTTGTACCTAGGTACCATTACAATGGGAAGCGAACATATGCTGTGCATTTAGATATAGACCTATTCCTTTGAAGCTTTTGGTCAAAATGTTGCAAGACTCGAGATTTATGTGTTAATTGTATCGCAAAATTGTTTTTGTTTGTATATCTTATTGTATTTGGCGAATGGTTTGTGGTCTAGAATCTCTTATCAGCGCTTGTCGATCGAATTGCATTGAAGGGCTGGAGCAACATGTTTGGCAATAGTTGAAATAAATTTGTTGAAGTTTTTTTTTTGTAGGTAAACCAAAGACGAGCTGGCGATTGTGTTGAAAGTTATTTTATACGTTCGAGTAGAATTATTGTCCTTCTCAATGCTTTACGCCATAGACCCGTAAATTGGGTTTCCATACTCAGAAGAGGAAGTTGTACCTATGATGGCTCTATAGTTGGCGCAGTTTAAATTTCTTGTAATTCGTCCAAACGATGCTGAAGTTCCATTCATCAGGAATACTTTCTTCCGTTTAAATCTTGGAGATGAGTTGGTGTATGCTCTCTACAAGGTGTTCGCCCTTGACACGTTCTTTTAACCTTTTGGTAAAGCCACGGAACATTGTTCCTTGAATAAAAAACAAAAATAAATAGGTGGCGCAACAGGCGGGTGACACCCAAGGCCTAGCTTCTCGCAACCATTCGTTTTGTGTGAGTTTCTGTTTTTGGGACGAATGGAAGGGACCTACAATTTTATGCCGAGTCCGAACGGCTGAATTGAGAAGCTTTTTCAGGACAGTCATACTCTCGGATGTTTGTCAGACGTTCGCGAGAGGTGGCGCAGTAGAAAAAAAACTTTTAAGATGTAATTTGTGTTTTTCCGGGGATCGAACCTGGGAACCCTCGCACAGTAGTCCAGCACACTAACCACTGCGCTACTGCGCCCACTTTGTTTCTTTAATAGCGGCTCCATATTTCCTCGATCAAGCGCTTTTCGAGGCTTGTAGGCCTTAAATTGACTTGACTCTGGCTGCATAAGACTTCTCGATAGTCTGAGCGATACGCGATCGACGAAAGTTCTGGCGATTCTAGCCGTTAAACGTTGAGTCACCGCATAGTTTTTCTCTGTTGTTGTGTCTAAGATACCCCCCTTTACTTACTAATTCGAATGCTGGTCCTAACCTACCACATACTTTCCGAAACAAGCATACGAGTACCAAACTGACTTTCACATACATACTTGGAGCTCCTTAAACTATAGCAGCTGTAGCACGGAACTCACTTTGCGCCAGAGTCTTAAAATTGTTGACTTTTGAAATGTGACAGATTTCATTCTCGGTTGCATACCATTGAAATTTCTTTGAATTCGTGCCAAAAATCTTTACAGAACTCTACCCAGTCACGATGCTGCATTTTATAACAGCACTTACCCCCCATTTCTACACCGCACCACAACTTATACTCTAGATTGCATCATCAGATACTGTAAACATCAATGCGCCAATCATTCGTACTGCAATTACCCCCCCGACTGACGAAAAACTAACAAAAAGTCAGCAGCGATATAGTGTGCCAAAGTATAGCAGAAAATAAAGACACTTCCCTTCTCCGAAGCGAAACAATTCCATCACTTTAAAGAATTCCACGATCATATAACCAACCAACTTACCTACTCCACTCTTTGGCAACTCTAACCCCATTTAAACTTCCAGCATCAAATGCGCCTTCTTGATCACTGGATCGGAAAATTAAATGCGGCGGTGGCGGCAGAGCAGTTATACGATCGACTGCGAGATGTGAAAGAAGCCGCCCCAAGCCAATTGGCAGCCTTCCGTAAAGATTTCAATGACTATATGCTCCTGCGACGAAGCGACGGCACAAAATGCCAAGCAGCCAACCAACCGACCGATTTCTAATCAAGTAACTTGTCTCTCTAATTAAATTCGGATCCATCAGATTAATCTCTATCTGAAGTGCTAATAGAGAAGAATGTTAATTAAATGATACACTCGGAGGCAGTTGTTTTTTTTAGCTGTCTCTCTCCGATCGAATAAGGGCACACCAATTGGAATTGCAGTCGGGTAGATACTTTTACTTCCCAAGGTCCTTTGAGACTCGCACCATAACCTACGGGCAGAAACAAATTTTCCAAATTGTTCTGTGTCCGATTTTTGCAAACAATGAATTCTTGTGTGGCAACTCATGCATGAAACTCAAGGGCCGGCAAGTATAGGTATGGATATGCTAGCCCGATGGCTAATTTAGAATGCCATGAATACTGAGAGTGCTAACAAGATCAATCGCATCGATCACGCACACATTCGAGTTAATGTCGATCGGTCCATTTTAGAGCTCAGCTTCGAGCAGTGTCGAAGAGACCGGAGTCCGGAGTGCTCAATCGATTTCGTCAACCTTCAAATTGTCGTTTAATTTACGGACAGAACTCGATAAGCGTAAATTATTGGCTTGATTCAGGGGAACGACAATTGCACACGGTGGCCTGCAAGATTGCAAGATTGCAAGATTGAAAGTGACTCTAAGACAACAGGGTGTGTGCCTGTGATCGGAGTTAAAATTTGCGATGCCAGTTGGTGGTCAGTGTAGCGTGCAGCATTTTGGCAGGGTGGACATGTTAACATGAGATTTAGTTTCCAATTAACTGTTAAATATATGAATTGAACGATTAACGTGGCGTGTTTCAAAGCCGTGGGTTGAGATTGAGAACGGATTAGGATTTGAGGCAATTTTGTTCAGTTGATTGAGGACATTTGAGGAAGTTTGCCGGTGTGAAATGAGACATTAAATTGGATTGCTTTTTGTGAGTTGATCTTAGAGATACAGCAGTTTTGGAACATATTCCAAGTTATATCCTTATCCCTAATAAGCCAAATTGTTGTGTTTGTCTAGAAATACAAACACAACAATTTGGGAGATTATAGTCGAGTAACAATTTCAATGAATGATTGATGACAGAACAACAACAACTCTTATTGCAAACAAACACTTTGGTTGTAATTATAGCCATTTTGAAGTACATTTGGAGTACGTTCGGCCTGATTGTGCGACAACTTTCGTTAGATTCTCGTCACTCCCAATTCTATCTGCACATACCTATGTTGACAGACGTAGACAAGATTCCTATCGCAAACTAACATCTACTTGAATACCGCACATGAAGGCTTGCCATCTAAATGTGTCATTCCACCTACCTACGTCCAATGTTCCAACGACATTACCAACAGCCAGCCATGTGTGAGCTGCCCTAGTTTAATCCACATCTGTAAACCCACTATACAGTCTCTAAGTGCTTTGTAGCGTCAACCTTGAGACATGTCAACCCAAAAACCATTTGACACCTCATACCAAACGACAGCCCAATTAAATTAATTTATCGTTTATATCTCTCCCTCTATCTCTCTCTATTTGCAGTCTCGTCGTCACAACTTATAGTGCACAGTTCGCGTGTACTCACCCCAAAGCGACACCACAGTGAAAGTGTCCTCTACATGAACGATGATCAGCAGCTGAGTCCAACGCTCTCCGCCAGTAATTCGCCCACAAACATGCCGCCCGTTCGCACAAGCCCCTGTGGAAGTGGTGGCAGTTCCTCTAGCGGTGGTGCAATATATATGTCACACCATCCGCCACACTACATTCCTCAATTGTCGCCGGCTAGTTCTTTGACAAAAGGTGCAGTGGCAGTTTCCTCCTCATCCCCGACGCTTCTCTTTCCCAGTAGCGGCAGTCACACAGATCAACTAAATAAATCAACTCTATCGGTGACAATATCGGGCGCTCCATCGCCGAATGGCAGTGCGCATGGAATTGGAGCGGCAACTGTCAACGATACACAAACGTTACATCAGTCGTTGCTGTCAATTGCTCCATCATCGCCATCGCTATCATCATCTTCGCCGCTGCTGCAGAAATCCGCATCAGCGTCGCCGACCTTATCTATGACATCTCTGTCGGTGGTCGTCACATCTTCGAACAGTCTCGCCGCGTCCTCCTCGCCCTCGTCCAGCTCAAGTTCGTTCTCCTCTAATACATCTGCCATGACGACCACATCCAGTTCATCATATCGCAACAATCACAGGCTCTTTCCTGTTAGCACATACACTGAACCAATTAACAACACCAGTGGAGCGCCGTCGAGTGTGCATCATCACCATGGCCATCAGCAAGCTGGGCCACAGACTCAGCCCGCTGCTACTCACCCGCAGCAGCAACAGCACTATCAACCGGCAAAGTAAGTAGCACCACTGTTGTCATTTTGCAATTTCACACTCTATGTGTCCCGTTGTCCTTTGCTTTCAGGTTACACTCGCCGCAGCCTACTAGCTGGCAATCGGTGGCCGATCGCATCAATGACTTTGAGCGGCAACAACAGCATTTACATCATCACCACCATCACCAGGCGAATGCGATGCAGAAGTACACGTACATTGACCCCAGCAAGACGCATCGTGTCTCGAATCCCGCCCTGAAGGCCTTCCAAAAGAACGCCGTCCAGTCGTACTTCGAGCGCCAACAGCAGCAATCCAAAGAACACCTCAAGCACAGTGCCAGTGGCAACAACCTACTGCGGCCGCATTCCTTTCAGCCAACCGGATCCGCCAAGGAGGTGCCTAGTGCGGCTCTAATCAGGAATTCGCTGCCAAATAACTATGGACCGCTGCCGGTGAGGAATTCCAACCACCACCAGCTGTCAGCTCAAATCAGCAATGAAGCGATGGGCTTGACGTCGTTTCCTGATTGTGGTAGTTCTCCACCACCACCGCCGCCACCTAGATCGCGCAGTCTGATGCCAGTACGACGATCGTCATCTGCCTCGGAATATGCAGAGTTCCGCGATCAGTATCACCGTGCGGCAACCCAGGAGAAGCTGCAGTCGCAATCGATTAAAAATGTCACACAGCCGGAAAAGATGTCCTTCAACGACTGTGGTATGCCGCCACCACCTCCGCCGCCCAGAAGTAGAGCATCACTCCCAGTGCGACGTACGTCGTCTGCCTCAGAGTATGCGGCAATGCGTGAGAAGGCGTTGCTTCAAGTGGCCACCACTCAACAGCAACACCAACACCAACAACTTCAACGACAAAATCCGCCCTCCATGGGCATGGGGCCCATAATCAACGTCGATGACTGGGTGCCCGAGAGGCCTCCGAAAAATCCGAATTTACGCATCCCCAGCCCAGATTTACCACCGCCACCGGCTTTGGTGACAGTTGATATCGATGCGAATCTAATAAACCAAGATGAACCTTTGCCACCGCCACCACCCGAGATTTTACGACAACCACCGTCCCATATGTTGGAGTCGCAGAAACCACCCTCGCCCAACCGACGGAATAGCTTCGCTGGGTCACCCTCCCGAAAAGCATTTTTCAACGCCTTACCACCACCGCCGTCGATACCGAAAAAGCCAACTAATATGGATCTGCTGCACTCGCGACCCGCATCAAGTATGGCTCAGCAATCAAACAAGGCTCACAAGATCACACTCAACGAGAAGTTGTCCGCCCCCATGGCTGGTGATCATAAATCTGTGATGGTGGCCAGAAAACGTCCTCACAACCCGGCTGTGATTCCTCCGATTCTTGAAAATACAGGAACGATTTACAACAACAGTGGCAGCGTTAGCCACAGCAAGTCGCCCATTAGGAGTGATGGCTTGAAGTCATCTCCGCCACCACCACTGAAGCCGAGAATGCCGATCAACAGTCCAGGCCAGCCTATCGCTATCAGCAGTAAAATAAGGTGAGTTGGGGTATTCTTTTGTTTTCTTTTGCAAAAATAAACACGGAATTGGTCTTAAGAAATCACTTTAAAACAAGAATAGTAATTTGCCCGCGTTTCATTGACTGCTAGATGGCTAGCGGCATGCCAAACTCCATAGTTTAGTCATTTAGCGGTCAATGGAACGCGGCCATTGACAATGTCCTTAAGGTGGATCCAACAGAGGCAAATACTTCAGGCCTTCATGCGGCTTAAAATAAACTCTTTTAAAAAGCTAAGAGCGCCCGACGTTTTCTATATTCACTTATGATCTACGATATGTGACTTTAGTCTGGGAGAACGTCATTTTTGATTCATACCAATTTACAAAACGTTAATAGTGGTCAATGTGTTATACGTTTCGAATGTCTGAGAAAAAAAAGAGGTCCGAAAAGCTGTCAAGATTCGAGGTTAAAAACGGATTCAAAACATGGCTATCTCCAGTGGCATATAGGTATTGACAGAATCTATTGTTTCTGTTTAAGAATGACGTGATGGGAATATTGTGGGATTTTTAACAAATTGTCAGTATGTATATGTTAATGAGACGCGTTGTTACTCCCCGCTTTCGCACAGTCTTACCCTTGGGCCCACTGCTCACCGAGTTAGTTTTATAATTCAATCGGAGTATCCACCTGCAAGCTATGCACATATTTCTGCATTGGCATTGGTGATTCGTAAAATTTTAGAGTGCGGCGAACATTTTCTCTGTGACCTGCGAAATTACCAAAAAGTACGGGAACTCATAAATGTCAGCTAATTTATTTTATTTGACAGATACAGAAATTTCTTGGACGAAAATGTTAACCCTTTCGTTTGGGGTACATTTCATTAAATTTCGCATACGGAAACAGGATTTGGCAAAATGGGTACAGGCCAAATTACTGTACTCCCACCTCAAATAAATATGGCTTCCATTGCATTTGAGTGTATGGATATGTTTAGTAGCAAACTGCTGGTATGTTTCCGACACTGGCATGAAACGTAAATCTGTAAGATATGTAGCTTTGGTTCAAATATGTATCCAAAATTTAAATAAGATGTTATAATTTCAGTTTGTATATGGAACGTATTACAAAAACGTTTATTTTGTAAGGAAGATGAGTAAAATCGTCTGAGCTGTGGTTCAGTAAACGTCTCCGCACATGCAAATGTTTATATCCGTCGAACTTTTTCTTTTAATTGTTACATTCATTCATTCATTCATTTTCAATGGTCCGCTTGTCCATTAAGTGGGTCGCGGGTGTAGGTTGCTCAAGTGGACCCTCCATAGCTCTCGATCCTCCGCCATCGACTCTAAATCATCAAGGGCAATCCCCATACGGGTAGAGGAGAGATTATGAATTTGATCTAACCATCTCATCCTGGGTCTACCTAGGGGACGCCTGCCCGATGGTACGGATTCCATAGCACGTCGTGGAATCCTGGTCGGGGACATGCGTTTAACATGACCAAACCACCGAAGCATGGATCGCTCCGTCCGGAGAAGTAGCTGCTCGACATTGAGTTCCTCACGTATTCTGGTATTTCTGATGCGATCTCTACGGGTCACACCAGCAATACTACGGAGAAATCTCATTTCGGCAGCTTGTATTCGCGATCTTATTCTTTCGGTCATTACCCAAACCTCATGACCATAGGTAAGAGTTGGAACAAACACCGAATTAAAGACTGACAACTTAGCTTTGACACCAAGTTCAGTCCTCCTGATAACAGAATGACCAAGCTGTCTCAAAATCGATCCAGCCTGACCAATCCTACAGGAAAACTCGGCATTGCTCCTTCCATCACTCGTGAATAAGACCCCGAGATACTTTAACTTTTCCACCTGTTTCAATGGGACTCCACTAACATGCAGAGTGCATTGAACAGGCGTTCTGGAGACGACCATCACTTCAGATTTGTTCACATTTACCCTCATCTCAGCTTCAACACAAACGGCTACAAACCGATCGAGTGCGCGCTGAAGTTCAGTCTGAGAGGACCCAAGGATGACCAAGTCATCAGCGAAGAGCAAATGACTTATCCTCAGATCTCCCAATTCGAAACGTTCTTCGCCAAGACTGCGCTGTAACATCCAGTCCATATAAGTAATGAAAAGGAGAGGCGACAAGACGCACCCCTGGCGAAGTCCAACGCCCACGGTGAAAGGTATTGATTTAACGCCGTTTACCCGAACACAGCTTTTACAGTTTGTGTAAAGAGATTGAATGGCTCTCAAGAGAGAACCATCAATTCCATACTGCTGTAATACACTCCAGAGTTTCCCTCGAGGGACTCGGTCATATGCTTTCTCCAAATCTACGAAGCAAGCGTAAACAGGTGTAGCATACTCCCAAGCCTTCTCAAGTACCATTCTGAGAGTGAATAACTGTTCGGTTGTGCTTCTGCCGGGACGAAAGCCGCACTGCTCATCTCCTAATCGTGCCTCGACCACAGCTCTGCAACGCGTATCCAGCACCTTGGCAATTATGTAATTGTTACATAATTTCCTATTAAGTAAGCCCAGTCTTTGCTTTTTAAACGTTTGCATTGGTTAAAGAAAATCCTAGACCACAACTTTTAGCATTATAATTTGAAAAGAAAGGTGTATACACTTGCACTATAACCTAAAATCCATTTTGACACTTGGCGACAATTCCACCCAAAAATCCAAATCACGATCCAACGAAAGAACACACCTTCGATTTACAAAATCACCTTCAACTCGCCATGTACACACTGAATAATCCCACAACAAGTCTTCGCCTTAATTAGGGGTCCAAAGTGTCTCTGGTGCTACCAAAAGTTCACTCGCAGTCCTGCCCAGTTCCCAAATCCACTTTACCGATAAATTTCAAATTTCATGCGACAATTAGATGGCGGCTGCAATGCGAATGGTGTGCGCTGTTTCTCTTTGACCTGGCACGAGTACACGCCTTTTTTATTCGCTTCGAATTTAGTGGAACGAAAAATGGAAAACGCTCTCCACTTGCATAATATTTGGTCCACAGTGACAACAGTATAGAAAAACAACGTCCACCAGCTAAAAGCTAGTAGGGGTAGGAGCTATCATTGGCTTCAGATCTATTGAACTATGATTTCTTTGCCACACGTCTGGCATGCTGCTACAGTGATAGTTAGGGCGCGCGCGACACTATTTTTTGTTTGGCTGGGGAATGCCAGGTTGATTTGTTCAAGAATCAAGGTATAAATGTATCGCATAGATTGCTACATATGCCTGTAAGCGAGGCTTACGAGAGGTACAACAAGACAACAACAAAAAAAATCGAAATTCAAATATATTAGCTACAAGAGTTTTATTTTTTTTTTTTAACTAAATGATCAATTCATGGCACAGAAGGATTGGACAGCAGGAAAAAATATGTGCAGCAGCAAATAGGGGGAAGGAAAAGGCGAGTGCGCGGATAAAAGGCTTCAACAAAGTTGTGCAATAAATCGTGCACCAGAGGTCTCACAACAGTGTCACATTACTTTGTATACATTTTTTTTTTTGTTTTTTAACTTTTTTGTTCGTAGTCTTGGCGGATGTTGAGGTGGATGCAAAATGCTGCATTTAAAGGTAGGTTGCCGGACGTCAATCAAATGAGGAGCTTTAATGTCGATCAACTCTTAAGGCCGTACGTGCGCAGAGAAATAACTTGTGAATTCATCTCGCAATTTTTCGTCAAGTCAGGTAAATAGGGGGAAAATAAAATAAAAAATGTTCACACTTGCTGATTGATATACGCAATTTAGACGTAGGCATAGATGGAACACATAACTTTTTCAATAAACAAAGCTATCTTTGCTTTTGTTTCTACGTCGTTTTATAGATCAATCCACGTCGGTGTAAAGCAAACTTCAAGGACTTTGCCTGTTCACCGAAAAAACACACAAAAATGTCCCGGCTACTTCAAAGTAGTAACGCACATTCATATGCGCACACGGCATAATGCAAAGGTGATATCCATGGTTGCAGGTGGCAATTATAGACAGAAATCCATCATGTGGAGTGAAAATATTTCCAAGCGCACATCTTATGTGCGCTATAAACAAATTTTCGATTTGCATGTGCGCATTATGAATTTTTATTTCCTCATTGTTTATGACACACAATATGCCAAGTAATGTGTCGCTTCTGGGGCACCGAAAATGCACAAGAAGCCATTACACCCGCTCAAAGTTACTGCGTGGTGGCGCTGTTCACGCTGACGAGGAGTCATCGGGCCATTTTTTTTCGAGAACGCCGCTGGTCAAACGACAACAGAGGACGGTGCGCGCTATAGGGCCGTTCCGACGATTTGCACTGGCCCGCAAGATCGACCGATTTAACCGTTCCAGACTTTTTTGTGGGGTTTTTTTGAAGTCCCGTGTTTATGTGAACAAGCCAGAGACCCTAGAAGCCCTCAAGGACAACATTCGATACGAGTGCGAGAATCTGTCGCCCGAAGTTCTCGCCGAACTGATGAAAAATGTCATAAAACGAGCCCGTATGGCAATCAATTGTGAAGGCTCCCATTCGGCCGATATCATCTTCTCGACTTGACAAATAAAATTCTAAAGGTTCAAATAAACATAATCAAAAAACAGAATCGAAGTTCTTCATTTAGAAAAAAAATGAGAGCCAAACAACATCGGATGACTTCTTTTGGCCCACCTTGTAAATGGCAGCAATTTTCTCGGGTGTACGCACTGTTTTTGGCTTTTCACGCTTTGGTTTATCGATGAGGATGCCAGTTTCTTTCACTTTTTTCACAAGATAACGAACATACGGAGCTGACGGTGCTTCTCTTCTTCCAAAATCCGTACGCAATTTTCGCACACATTACCATGATTTCAGAATCGCGGACGGTTCTGGACGGTTCTGGACGACCAACCGAAATCGACATTAGTGTGTTGGCTTCGGCTTCATGACTATATAAGACACGATTAAGAAACATAAAAGTCACTAAAAAGTTTTATTTGATGTGTTGTTGTGTTGTGAGTGACAGCTATCCCTATTGAGACTCAATTGCTGATGGAAAAATCATGGCTTTTGAGGAGATCATCAATTAATATCGTAGCATAAGACATTTCATATTTTAGCCTGATATTCTTCGGCTAAGAAGTAAGTTTAAGGGCCAGTTTCAAACGTTACGGATAAAGTTTCGGATAGTTAGCCGACACATAACGCTTTCCACCAGATAAAAGTAGCTGATATTTTTTTTCTGTTTCATCGTCGAAGTCTCTGATAAACTATCCGGTAGAAAAATTTATCAGGCACTAATTGTTTGACAGGAATGGAAATGATGTTTTTTATCGTTTATCACATTTTTAAGTGAATTGTGTTGTTCTAGTTTTTTAATTTAGCATGGATAAATTCATTCATTCACTCATTTTCGATACCCCGCTTATCCCTTAAGTGGGTCGCGGGTGTAGGTTGCGCAAGTCCAAGTGCACCGTCCATAGTCTCGATTCTACGCCATCGACTGTAAATCATAAAGGGCAATCCCCATACGGGTAGGGGAGATATTATGGACTTGATCTAACCATCTCATCCTGGGTCTACCTAGAGGACGCCTGCCCGATTGTACGGATTCCATAGCACGTCGTAAGATCAGGGTTGGGGACATGCGTTTTTAAATGACTAATCCACCGCTGCGTCCGGCAGCTTGTATCCGGGATCTTATTCTTTCGGTCATTACCCAAATAGGTAAGAGTTGGAACAAACTCCGAATTAACGACTGACAACTTGACAATTTAGCTTTGACACCAAGTGCACCGTCCATAGTCTCGATTCTACGCCATCGACTGTAAATCATAAAGGGCAATCCCCATACGGGTAGGGGAGATATTATGGACTTGATCTAACCATCTCATCCTGGGTCTACCTAGAGGACGCCTGCCCGATTGTACGGATTCCATAGCACGTCGTAAGATCAGGGTTGGGGACATGCGTTTTTAAATGACTAATCCACCGCTGCGTCCGGCAGCTTGTATCCGGGATCTTATTCTTTCGGTCATTACCCAAATAGGTAAGAGTTGGAACAAACTCCGAATTAACGACTGACAACTTGACAATTTAGCTTTGACACCAAGTTCAGTCCTCTTATAATAACAGAATAACCGGCTGACCAACCTGACCAATCCTACAGATAAACTTAGCATTGCGTTGGTCCTTCCATCACTCGTGAGTATACTTTAAACAGGCGCTCTGTAGACGACCATCACTTGAGATTTTTTTACGTTTACTTTCATCTCAGCTTCCACATAAGCGACTACAAACGGATGGAGTGCGCATTGAAGTTCCGTCTAAGAGGACCAAAGGATGACCAAGTCATCAGCGAAGAGCAAACGACTTATCCTCGGATGTTCCAATTCGAAACGTTCTTCGCCAAGACTGCGCTGTAACATTAAGTCCATATAAGTAATGAAAAGGATAGGAGACAAAATGCACCCCTGGCAAAGTTAAACAAAATAGTGAAAATTCAGAAATCTTCATCGTCGAGGGTTTCTAAAAATAATTTGAAATACTCTGTTCCTACGGGGCCCTTTAATATGGTTGTAATATTCATCTAATTCGACATTTAAGAATTCAAATAAATGCATGATATAACACTTCTGACTGCTGTCTACACCCGTCAACGAAAGAATGCTCTGAAACTATATTTTTTCCAGCCACATCAAATAAATATTTTGTTTAAATCTTCCGGATAGAGGCTTTAACAGCCGGTTGAACTGGCTGATAGACTATCCGAGACTTTATCTGTCAGCTATTACTATCCGAAACCTTTGAAACCGAAATATTACGTTTATCTGACATATAAATTCCGGATAGGCTATCCGAGACTTTATCAGCTAGTCTTGAAACTGGCCCTAAATATTATATTCTACTATTTATCACCCGCCCTTTGTGTGTCCGAATGGGACCGCTTACCCTCGAACAACAACAAACTCATCCACAACTGAGTATCGATTGCGATAACAGTCACCAACAGTGACAGTTGTTAAGTATTGACTAAATGGTAAAAGACTATGAATAGTTAGAGTAAGTTAGAAATTTCGTTTAGAAGTCTCGTTCGTACTCCATTTTATTACTCAAAGGTGAGTGGATGACTATACCACTCGCACTAACCGAACTTTCACAATCCCACTGGAGATCATCAGATATCGCTTCAGCGGTGACTTATTTCAGAAGCCATCATTACCCTTGCGAGCATATCGTACTTGTTCGATCTTTTTTTACAGTCATGTTCATAAAATGTGACCAAAAATCCAAAAGTACAAACTACAGAGTAGTTTTGGTTCCCATGAAGATTTTCCGTCCCGCTAATTCTTACCTCTGCCTATACTCTTAACCTGCAGTTAACAATCGGTAACTGTCCATATTACATGTCAATCGATCACAACAAACAAACCAACTGCGTTGCCTTCACCACCCACGGCATAACTGCTCCCATTTTCGCCAAAACCAAATCGCCGGCTAATTCATCTGGAAAAATTAGCCTCTCAACTAATCTATCCATCAATCAGACCGAATATGTATTCCAGGCATGACATGACCCAATAACTCACAACAATCTACCAGCGTTCCACCTTCTCGTCCACCTCCTGCTGTTGAATGATTGTCAGCCTACCGAACTTAATGGTGTACAACCGCCCATTTATTATGCTCTCCCATAATGTGTGTCGTTTGAGATTTTTTGACATTTTTATTTTGTCGGCCGAAACTGACATTTTTGCATAGCCCACGACATAATAGTGCGCGTCCGCCGAAAACAGGTAACCCAGCGTGACACCACTTGCGGTTGTGACTATGGCCCATAGACATACATAGGTACCTAAAACCTAACCAATAACAATTATTGTAGATTTATGGCCAACAACCTCTTGGTCTGGAAGTTTTATTCTGAGTATGATTCAACAGGAATCTGAATAAATTTGACAGCTAACTTAACGAAGGTGCACTTTTGACATAAAGAGACCTCAGATTCGGAACACACTCTGATGTAACGTGCGGTTCTGAGAACTTTTCCATCGATCAATGTCGCCCATAAAAGTGCACTTCATTCAATGGACTTACCAACAAAAGCCTTTGTTCCTCAGAAGTATCTTTAAGTTGCTTCATAATCCAATTAAGAAAGAAAAAAAAAACAACAACTACTTGGCTTTGTTTTCGTTCAGTTGCAAAGTGTACCAAAATGAAACCGAAATTGAAAACAAATAGAAGAAAAAAAAAAACAACTCCATCTTCATGGTCAGTGTCAGAGTGAGTGTAGGCAGGCTTTAAATGGAACTTAAGAGGCCCTGTTAAGGAGAGTATTCCATCATAGCTTGTCGCTCGCTACTCATTGACATTTAATCGAATCAAATGGCATAGTTAACAACAACAAAACCAGATCACAAATCTTTGAGATAATTGATCTAAGACCAGGTTAATTGATTTGTTAGCTGGAATTTCCTTCAATTATTATAAAGGCGGTGTGCGCGAGAGGAGACCGAAAGTGTCTGAAGTTTGGTGTAAGATTGTTGGCCTTTTGGGAGGAGGTTAGCTTTGAAAGGTTTTTTTTTTCTTCTGCGAGCGATTGGAATTTTAGCCGCGAAAAGAGTACACGCATCGGTACCGAAGTACAATTAAGGTATTCAGCCTTGAAGGCCGCAGCTAAGAGGTAATAGTTTCGTTGTTACCTGAAGATGTGTGTAATTATTGGGAGTGATGATGATGAATGCCGCGCACGCGCAGAAGCTCACATAATTAATGGCGCAGTTTAGATGCGGTGATTTTGCGTGAATTCTTTGAGGTAATTGTGCGTTTTGCCACTGTTTTGAATTGGTTTTGGGTTTTTTGGCGGTTTCCGTGTTGCGCCAGTTCTGAGAGACAGATAAGAGGTTTCTTTTCGGTGGATTGGGAGAATTTAGTGCAAGTCATATAGTTCGAATATAGTTGCCTGAGCACGAAGATAATTGATTTTGACCGCAGAGTCGTGACAGTCACGGAAGAGTTAATTTGAACTGATTTAGTTAGAGCGGTTTCCGCATAAATAGTAGGTATATAATTAGAACTTATCTTGAGAAAATGTGAAGGGTTACTTAGAGGTGGCTTGAAGTGTGTGTGGCCTGAAATAGTATCGAGCAAGTTTTTTTTTATGGTAATGGTTGTCGGGAACTCTATTGGCATATCTTTTGTTTCGGTAGTTCTAAACCAGTAACAGCCATTGTCCGCTATTCTGACCCAGAGGTGTAGGTAGGCTAAATATCAGTTTTTTTTTCTTTCTTTCTTTTCTTATCGCTTCTTCGGTTTGCCTATATGAGATTTTGTTAAATTTGCCAGCAGGCTCTCCGTGTGCACCTCTCTAGTTTCCGAGTTTTGTCACAAGCCTGACTCATCTTAATGCTGGTAATGGTTCGCCTATTTTCAAGTTCATATAAAAGTTGTATAAGCCTAATAGAGGTCTAATATAGATAGATACAGCCTAAGCGTTGGGCGTACATTTCTTAGAAGCTCTTTTTGATTGAGTTAACGAGTCTTCACGGAAAACTACTGACAGCCAAAGACCGTAGTAACCCCAGTTAATAAATACTTGAGCTCCGAGACAATATATAGACTCAACATGATAACAACAAAGTTTGGATTGCGCATTATATAAAGGGTGGTTAAGTTTTAAGGGCCACCCATGGTTAGTCTGAAATTGAGAAATATCAAATGAAATGCAGAAAAAAACTTGACGTTTAAGTGTGGTTCACATTCAACATCGGCCCTTAATATTTAACCACCCTTTATGAGGTATCCTAGGACTAGTCTGGTCAAAATGTAGTACCCGTCAGCTTTAACCGTCAAATTCATCTTTGAGACAGAAACCGTACCTGCGAATCTTTATGCTTGACGAAACATCTGACTGATTCCGATTGAGAGGGTAAACAAAAATACACAGTTGTAATGCCAAAATCTAAATCCTCTTCGTCACCATCAGCTTCTACAATATGATAGGTCTCTTCTAGAGATGTGCCTCTACAAATTCACCACCCGCTTGCCACTCGAAAATTAAATTTGATCGTCTGACTTCTCAGCACATTGTTGAGCCCCAACTTCAAAATCGATTTGCTAGCCTTTTTAACCTGTCTACTGCTCTTTGGGTTCCATTTGTCACTCTAAGTGAAGCTTTCCAGTATCATCCGTCACCTTTAACACCGGCCAATATTACTTCAGCTTGCCTTTGATATTGATTCCTAATTGGTAACATTTATCAGTCCCCTCTAAAAGGTACACAGACTCAACAACCTTGGAGAGCCCAAATCACCGCGTATATATTATAGATTGACATGATTTAGAACTGCAGACGCCACCATTGATTCCGCATTCACAATTCGTCTCTTCTATGCAAAGTTCCTTAGCGAGAACACACTGGTCCACCATTACGCTAATCTTATGTAGGTTAGGTATACATAAAACTACCGTCACACTTATGGAGGTCATCGCTTTAAATCTCCTATACCATAATGCCCTTCGACTTTGACGAAGTTTTTCCACCCAAATATAGACTGCCAATCAATCTCAAATACCTCTCGAAACCTACCTAAATACACATTTAACAACATAATCATCGCAATTAACTGATTTATCTTGACGTGTTTTTTTATTTTTTTTGTTCAGGTACGTACCTACATATTTACGAGCACAATAACTCCAATGGTAAGCAAGATTAACTATCCCACAAGTCATAGTCAATTTCAGTGGGGCGCATTTTCTCTCCCAAATTCAAACGGTTTTCCAGATTTTCCACAATTAATGTCTAAACAAATTACCCAACGCCACTTGAACCCCCAGAGCTCGCCTTGACTTGAGATTGACACCCACTGTCGTAACAAATTACCAATTTAAGCGCAGTGGTACCCATACCAACTGCAATTACAAAAACGAATTGCACTCGAAAACCGCCCGCATTTGGTAATTATCACAGTACCGCTGCAGCTAACAATGCACAATCGAGACCCGCTTATCTGAAGGAAACCGATTTTGTGCACAAATCAAAGGTCACACACACACACATAGTCTAAGGCTTAATCGGCTTAGCTTTAGCCTCTCTTAAATGGTAATGCTAATCACAAATTAAGAGCTTCACCATCTCTGACCAGTGTTGGTTGTTGCCTTGTTGGTCCTCTGCCATTGCTCCCGCTCTGCAATTGCAATCACACGACTCAGCGGTTGGTTGATGGCTTTAACGAATTTATTGATTCGCTGCAGCAGCAGTAGGCACAATCGAACTTCAAATCCCTCCGGTCGGCGGCCGGCGGCTTAATGGCGCTAATTCCTTTTGTCAGTAGCTGGTCACAGTCATACAGTAGTTAGGACTTTTTTGGAGGTGAAACAATGCCGCCATAAAAAGCAGGCCGCGAGAATATTCCTTTTCGTGGGATCCGATCGCGGGAACGGCGGCGCTCGCCGCCTTTTAAGGACGCGCATAATGGTTATTAGGCTCGAGTGTAAATTATGGCTGCACCGCGGAGGATTAGCGCAACTTTCCCCCTGGTTTCGCCAAGTCTGGTTTATTAGCGCTGCGGCCAGTTGGGGTCGACTGCAGTTACACGATAATTAAAACGTCAAGTGCAGCAACGTGCCATCGAGCTCTCCGCGGGCAGACATCATCATAAAGCCCAAAAGTATGCTACAGTTGAATGGAATTTATTGTCAATTAATTGGTATCAGTTCGCCGCAATCAGAAATCGTAAATTCATCAGAGATGCAGATTGCGCACATTGGCAAAAGTGGTCTGGCTCTCTGGTCGGGGAAACAATTTAATTTGGCCAGTTGTTGTTATATGTATATAGTAATCCGGTGGCGGCCAACATTGCCCATGAGATACTTGCTCAATAATCATGGCGAATGGATTTATGCCGCTTTGGGGGAGAGGTTGATTAGTTATTGTTATTGCTAGACCCAGTGCCAGTATGCTGTGGATGTACATATGTATGTTCAATGGATTTGTATAGTTTGTTCATGGTCTCGTCGGAACACATTTTTTATGATTCTATCGCGGGCAGAGCGAAAGTCAAGCGTTTTTATCTTAATTAAATGAATCTTGGCTAAAGCGTGATTTCATAGTTCCCTCTTGCAAGACGCACAGCACAGAAGGCGATTTTCTACATGAAATGAAATTGTTTCTCAAAGGAGAACATTTTTAATGGTGGTGTGGTGGTCACATAAAAAGGAAGTCGAAACAATCGTAAAAATGTTCTGATTGTTGCTGAATTTGAAGTGAAATCGACGCGAGTATCTTTTAATTCACCAGAAAATTGAAAGGCAAACAACGAAGTTCAAATAGACAAGTGATTGCAATTTCAAGGGTGTGACCAAGTAGTTTGAAGAATTTTTAGGGAAAGTCCCGTAGACCATTGACGGATAGGGACTGACTGCAGTTAAGCAATAATTAACTCAATTTTACTGAAAGAAGAAGAACCACTTTTGCAATCAATTTATCAGCTCTTGGTAAAGTACCTACTCTGATCCTAGATAAATACGAAATTTGAAATAAGCCAAAAGATATCTTGAAAAAGTTCGTTGAGTTTAAGTCCGAACTCTGACAACTTCCCTTTATGGGTTATTTTAGAGTGGCATAAAACAACGTCTTTCGACTGCACAACTCTTCTGAAAAATCTTCTCAATTCAGACTTTCTGATACCTTAAAATTCTATGTTCGTTTTATTCGAATTTCGAAGATAAATCAAAATATTTCCGTGACGCATTCCCCGCTCACGTATGGAATGATTCGATCCATGAATTCGTCTTCATTCCACTCTTAAGCGGTAGAAGAGTTCAAAGCGTCTTGTTGAAACTTTAACAGAGTATGCGGTTTTTTTCGTGCCAAGCTTTTCCCTGACCATGGTGAAAAGTATAGGACTGAGAATGTCAACTTGAGGTACGCCAACATCAATTGAAAACTCTCTTGTTATTTCTACCATGCAGCTCAATAGTTTCTGCAGCTACAGTACTGGCGGACATAGTCCTCAATCAACATATGTCTCTTCAGCCAGCGCGGTCTATAACTGGCTTCCGAAGCCGGAGTTTCTTCCGAACTGTGATCGAAGGCACATTGAATAATTGGGCTCTGGCATTTGCCTTGTTTTCGTCTTTACAGAGGTTCAATGTCCTTGTTTAAATCTTGTAGATCTTTAGGCCTTAAATGTTCACTACATAGATATAGGTTATATTGGCTCAAGGTAGAGTTCACTAACCTGCTGCTGCAGCGATATATCCTTCGAAACATACAGTTGTCAATCTAGTTGCTGGGTAGATGTCAAGTAAAATGAATTGAGTGAAAAAAAAGTAAAATCTACTAAAAACTTAAGCGTATCCTGTATGGGTAACGAACAGCTTTTCCCGCTGCAGGATGTTAAACCTATTTTCCTCGGTAGGCAGATCAAAAAAATACCTACAAAGGTTAGGGAAGGCGTAGTCTCCGACAACACTAGAAGCCATGGTTCAAATCGGTGTCTGCAAGGTTTAGATCTGTTTTGATGAGTTTCCGGTGAATTCACATCTCTTTGCCATTTGCTTATTTTCTTTAAAGCAACCTTCATATAAGAAGGCCATTACTCCCAAGCTAAATTTTGACTAAAACTTCAAGATATCCATTCCCCCCATTTCATTCTGCCGGAGAGAGGTTTTTTTTGAAGACCAGCTGATATTTATATACCTACGCGACGGATCAGTAACAGAACAGGCGAAAGGGCTTTCTCTGATAGACTTAATCTGAGACCCTCCTTCCGAGAGCAGCCCAATAATATGCACTACCTACAGATCCAGATGTTTAATGCCCTGTTCAATGTTAACACGCTTTGATGAGAGCATACAAAATATTTTTCGGTTTGCAATATTAATAGATAAAATTCTATTACTCCTAATTTAATGTTGCCGTCAGTATTTCTGTTGCAACAAAGAAAAACCGCTAAAGTCGATTTTGATAATTTTTCAGGAAAGCACTTTTAAGATTCGACGAAAAATTTAAAATTACAAATGGCTCTGGTTAATCTGCAGAAAGTCTGATTATCCTGAAAGTTATATATATCTTAAAATCCATACATATAATAAAACTGTAGGAATTTTCGTTGTCAGTTAAAAACTCAAAAACTACTAGAAAGATTTCGATGAAACTTTTTTAAAATGTTCCTTAAGACTGTGAGACTGGTATAGGCTATGTCGTTTATAGCCACGTCCTTTGGGGTTGGGGTATATTAATAATCTTAGACCAAGAGCCCGCTGCAAATTTTGGGTGTAAATGATAACCAAAAGAGATGAGTACCCCTAAAAAGTTTGAAAATTTCTTATATCAAAAATGAAAGTCTTGCAGCCGGTACTGGCGACTAATGTGAGTAATACTATGTTGGGATAATTGGTATAACCACTTGAAACTAATCCCCATATAAAGGAAAATACTCCCTAAATACTAATCCGTGGGTGCAAGACGTTTTGCAGGCGGCAAACCGCTTGCCAGTACGACAAGTAACCCGTTTTTGTGCTTGATATAGCCAATTATGTTTCGCACTAAAATTTAGAGCTTGACCCCGCAAACAGAAATATATGGCTGCAGGACGTCTTAGGCGCGACCAACCCCCAGACGCGCTTAAAGTACGGAAAAAATCCATTTTGAATTTTTGGTATAACCACAAAAAAAATACCAAAACATTCAAAAAAACTGATTTTTCCGTACTTTAAGCGAGTCTGGGGGTTGGCCACTTGCGACTTATGTGGGCGCAGTTGCGCAGTGGTTAGTGTGCTGGACTACTGTGCGAGGGATCCCAGGTTCGTTCCCCGGAAAAACACAAAATTACATCTTAAGGTTTTTTCTACTGCGCCACCTCTCGCGAACGTCTGACAAACATTCGAGAGTATGACTGTCCTGAAAAAGCTTCTCTATTTAGCCGTTCGAACTCGACATAAAATTGTAGGTCCCTTCCATTCGTCCAAAAATTGAAACTCACACAAACGAATGGTTGCGAGAAGCTAGGCCTATGGTGTCTTCCGCCTGTTGCGCCATCTATTTATTTATTTTTTCACTTGCGACTTTTGGCATCCAAAATAAAGAGTTTGATAATATCTTAAATGCGAATATCTGGGTGCAAGACGTCTGAGACGCGGCCAACCCCTTGCCAGTTTCATATTTCCCGCTTTAGCCCATCAAAGTAAGTGACCTCTTATTTGGAGGTGTTACCACTTGAAACGCTATAACTTCTAAACTATTATAGGTACAAAAATGGTTTTGTACACTTTAGTAGCGCATACAAGTCTGGGTATATCTGTGCAGCTACAAACAAGTTATGGCTTCTTAAACTCAAGATTATGGAAATTTGTTGTTTATTTTTTTTGCTTTAAATGTTTTTTTTTTATCTCAAAATTTGTCTTTTAACTTTTTTTATGAAGTTTGTATCCTTGAAAAATTTCCTAAAAATGTTATGGTACAGTCAAAAATTTCACTTTATTTTTTTGCCCTCACTGATCGTGTTTTCATCGCCGCCAAAGAGTATGCAATAAATTATGTTCAACAACATCTATTGCTGATCATCGTCTACTCAGTGCACCATACTTTCAGGCAAACACCTTTGTAGGATGTAAAATTACCTCACAATCTTTTTTTCTCAAATTTTTGTATAAAATCAAATAATAAAAGATAATAAAATAATAATAGTTGCTATTAATATAATGGAAAAAATTATTTATACTATTAATTTAAAAAATCGTATGATTGCAAACTTACAGCAATGAATTAAAAATTGTCCATTCACGTGTCGAAATGTCACCGAGATCATCTCACGGTCTCACTCACATTAGCTCACATATTTAATCCAGAATAATTGCCTGTCACATGCGATAGCTTCGCATCACCCACAAATACAAAAAGCGCGCACGAACTCCACCATCGTCAAGTAATATTTCAAAGGGAATCTGGAAAAGGACCGACACGGTGACCACTTGGTCAGCTCATAATTGCCTCAACACAGTACCGCAGTGTAATAAAACTGCCAATTGCGACAATGCCCGAGTATCAATCAAAGGCTGACCGACCCGAAGACTTATAGGCAGTTGTTGGTTGGTGGCTTTTGTTACACATATACCTCAGGGACACATTCGAGATTTATTTTTGTGCTCACAATGAATTGGTTAATTTATCGGATACATTCAATGGATATGGTTATCCAATTCCAAAAATTGGTAATTCACATGGAGATTGCATAAGTACGCGACCATATGGCTAGATGGAGTCCAAGCTACATACTTGAGTTTCCCATATAATCAAAACAAAGTCGTATTCCAATGGCATATGGTAATAACCACAAATCATAACAAAAGGAATCGAAAATCATGCCGCTCAAGTGGCACTCAACTCAGTTCTATATACCTACCTTCTCGATCCACTTTTCGACTTCTTGAGGAAGAATCTACTCGTGGAATCTAGAGTGTGAACCACCACCCAGTTTCGGTCGAATTTCCTGGTCTGTCTAACGGTCTAATTGTGGGCGCATAACATTTGAACACAAAGGAGCTCGTTCGAGGTCCCCTCGGGCGGGTTCCATCATTACGCTGAGATACATCTTGACTACGGTAGCGCACGATGAGGCGTCGAACAGTCCATATGTCTCTCGGTGAGTATTTCCGTTGCTTCCGCAATTGAATTTGTTATTTCTGGCACACGATTTCCGATTAGGAGTCCAACTCCTTGAGATACACTTTCTAAATCAATTGTGAGTGTTGGCACTTTGATTTCACACGCGCTATTATAATGGTCGCTCGTAAGTTGCTCCGCTGAGCACAGAAACCGCAGAATTCCATTGCGAATCGATCGAGAAGAAGATCGTGACTTTTGGCCCTGCTGTCTGACGTTTTTTTTTTTTTCTGTGTTACTACCGCAGGAACATGATTTTGATTAATACTGCGTAGTAGCAGTGGAACTACTATACTGTACGACCGGCGAAAATGTCAAATTTTTCACGATTTTCACGCCGCGCCGGTCGTTGCGCTTGTTTGCTGTATGTATCTATGCATGCAGCAGCACGGATCCGTTCCGAAATCGGTATCAATTGTTGTTCCATGGAATATGCAAATAATAATAAAATGATTGCTGTTTATGATTTTTGTGGGGTTTTCGTGTTGCGCACCGATTTGAGATACTTTCGGCGGTGATCTAGTCATTGATATTGTTTTGGCGATCGTGTTTGCTGCAAGAAAGTTGCACGCTACATGTAAGAGGATGCGGAGATTTTTCCAACAGGAAGTGCTTTAGAATGTTAACAAATGGTCGCTATTGGATTTGGTTATGGAGTATTGTTTGGCGCGTCGAATTGCAACGATCTTGCCGATTGTAACGTTTGGCGGAACTTTCTCTATAGATATTGGCTGAAGTAGATACTTGTTAGTTAGGTTCAAAACGATATGAAAAGGTGAAGTTATAACAATAATAGGTTGCCGTTGCCCGTAAGTCAGACATGAAATTTTAATAAAAAATTTCACTGATCCAAAGAACGTATGCCGTGTGATGGAAATTTCGTGCAAAAGTTGCAGTTGACATAAAAACAAAAATATAAATTAAATTTAAGGAAAGATTAAGGCCGGTGATTCTTGTAGTGGCGTTTTAATATGCCTTCCGTTCAGATTGTGCTCAGTTCAGCAACGCGCGTCTATACTTTTGTGTATGAATTCATGGTCAAAAGTATGTCCAATTTTATTCGTCTCTATAGTCTTATTTGGATGCAGTAGCGCAGTGGTTAGTGTGCTGGGTCCTATCCCCGGAAAAACACAAATTACATCTTAAAGTTTTTTCTACTGCGCCACCTCCCGCGAACGTCTGACAAACATCCGAGAGTATGACTGTCATGCAAAAAGCTTCTCAATTCAGCCGTTCCGACTCGGCATAAAATTGTAGCTCCCTTCCATTCGTCCCAAAAATAGAAACTCCACACAAAACCAATGGTTGCGAGAAGCTAGGCCTAGGGTGTCCTACCCGCCTGTTGCGCCACCTATTTATTTATTTATTTTTCTATACCTAGTCTTATTTATACGGACATGGCCTAAACCTTTTTTTGATTATCTAGGGTATAAATTTAAGTACTTTAATTGTCACGAAGATAATGTCATAACTATTAAATTATTGTCTGTCAATGTTACAAAGCTCCGATAAGTGTCGAGGAATATCAGGAATTTTTCGTTTTGACTTTATTGACAAACACTTTTCTCCACTCCCTTTCCTCGTAAATATTTCCTATAAGAAGTCGCCTATGTCCTTTAGGTCCCAGATTTAGAAATGTAATTGTGAAAAGGTAACAAACATACAGACAGAGTTACTTTTGCATTTAACGACTCTAGCTAGAGTCGAATAAGAAGGGTAACTAACTTTTCAATAATTTAGCAAGCCGGCTAGCGTGTTCACATGTTCCAAGATCAACCCCCAGAGCTCTGACTCGCCTTTTGCAAACTTCTAACAATCATCAAATATTATAAGTGTTTGTCCTAAGAAGGCTTCTCAATTTTTCGACATATATTTGTGGTCTCCTTGCATTCGTCCGAAAAATAAGACTCACAGAAAATTACAGAGAAACTATGTCTTGTACTGACAGATGGGCCCGTCCTCTTAAAACCATCATGTCTATGAAATTATCAAAATATGTATTCCAAAAAGTTTTTTACCGCCTGCTTACTCCTTGGACCTATTTGCGCGAAAGGGTTACTTTGTAATTTTCGAAATATTACCCCTAGAGCCCAAAAAAAAAACATCGAATTTTGCTTGCAGCATTTATAACGACCTCACTGGTATCACATAGAATTCTCATTACCTTGAGACCGGCCCAATAAGGGGCTCCTCCTTAATAATACCCTTTTTTTTCTTAAAATATTACCTTCTGTTAGTTGCCTGCTCTTACAAGACTTTAAACGGCGAATATGTAGGTAAATGGGCCTGTGGTTCTGGTTTATAATCTATAAAGTTTAAATCTTGCTTGGCCTGAACCTAATTGGCAAAGGTCAATGTTTTTATGCAAAACTCGGCGCATTAAGCCGTATGAGTGGCCAAGAGTTTGCGATATTTTTGGAATTGCCAGCAAAAACGCAAACATGGGTATCAGGCGGTACTAGATGTTCCTTTTTTTATAAATCGCTTATTCATGCTTTCTCTGGAGAAAGATTTCTACTCACTGAATTCTTACCTCGCAGTAGCACCATCAGAATGCAGTTTAAACGTATATATTTGATTGACAATATTATATATGTATGTAGATATATAATAGACAATATGTCAATAAAATGTACACTTCACTGGAAAAGCCTAAAATGAATAAATCGGCAACACTTTGTCAAAACAACCAAACAGCCAAAAATTCGAAAGACATCAAAATCTAAATCAAACCCAAATCCACTCCAAATCCAGCCTCAAACAAGTGAACAACCACTCACTTTCGCTCTCGATGGATGATGATTTCATCGTACCTGTTTCCAGCGATGCCAGATTACAAGATATATCTTTTTTTCAAGATTTTTAAGCTTCAAAACATGTGCAAGACTTTTTACCTTAAATTCATCAAATTTCAAGATTTTTTATATTCAACTATAATTTCTATGTCTAACAATTTAAAATAGCATTTTCTATGAAAGAAAGTGGTTTTCTATTCCTTATTATTGTCAGTGAAAAAAAAAACTTATGCACGACTTCTGTTATGCACTGGAAACTATTTATGGCATATGATAAATTGGCTCAAGGAAGTTACGAATAAGAATGATCCTAAATAGCTATGTGGCTTATTGTATCATCTAATTGTAGACTTAAAGTTAAAGGTATACACAAAAATTGTGGAAAAATTCACTTGTATAGCAGGACCAAGGCAATTGAGATTGTTAAAAATATGCACCATGTGCACCTCCGTTGGGAAAAATACCTAAGTGCACAAATATTGATACCTTAGCCGGCTCTCATACTGGGGCAATAATCAAGCAAAATATATATTCTTTCATAGTAGCATTATTTGTCATTAGTGACACGTCCCTAGACATTTAGTACTACGTTATATTAATTATTGAAAAATATGTATATGGGAGTGGGAGGTACCAAAACTACTCCACCGACATGGTCCATTTTCAATACCAACGACACGACGACGCACGGTAAAAAAAGTCATCTCACAAAATTTCTTGCTTTGACTATTTTTAAGGATATTTGATGTTTCCTATTATGTATTTGGAAAACTGCCATAACAAAGTCTTATGTCAAGGGAAAATTTAATAAAATTAAATAAAACGTTAAAAACTTAACATGTAAACAGTTCTTCCGAAACTTGTAAACGGAGTGCCTTTTGACACTTGTACTTACCTAAACAATTTTTTTTCCATTTTGTTGTTAGTTTTTTCTATATTTTGGAAAAATCTTGAAAAAAAGATATTTTATTTTGGAAAACAAGATTTTTAACATTTTCATCTGGGAACACTGCCTGTTTCCATTTAATCCACCTTTTTCAATTCGCCGCAATTTAACTCACCTGACCACAATCTCAACAAAAGGGTTCATCGCAATCACAAATTGTTCACCTTTGTTCACTTACCACTTTTCTAAATACACACCATTCGCAGTCCACCGCATCGAATAAGAAATAACCACTCCGCGTTTCTACTTTGTTGTTCTTCTTATCATCGCCTTTGTTTTGAACCCACAATTTCTATTCACCCGGCGCGGTGAATTTAACGAATGTACCCATCAAAAGCAACACGCGATTTCGCTGTCTTCTGCGGTTCATTTTCCACCAAGCAAAAGCGAATGAATCCAATTTCAAAGTTATAACATTAAACGAGTAGCAACTGTTCGCGTGTCAGCACACGGCCACGGCATCCCGTGTATTTTTCGTTCTTACGGCGAATGTATCGCGAAGATACACACACTCTCCATCTCCATATTATAATTTTAACGCATTTCTCGCGATTGTTCTTTTCAAAAACTGCACATAAATTGAGATTTAATGAACAGCACTAATTGCAACGTATTGGCAAATTTGTTTTTGAATTTCTCTTCAGATATTTTCGCCGCATTTTTGTGTATTTTTTTGTCTCTGTGTGTTTGCCTGTGTTTTCATCGGTTTTGTGATTTAAATTATGCACCTTGCTGTTGGGATTTGAAGAAACTTTCCCTGGCTTCACAGGTTAATGTGTCGTATGGTTTCTGGTGTATTAAACAAAAAATAAAAATAAATTCTGTTTACAATAAGAAATTAAAAAAATTGAATTAGTGAAATCTACATTAAAAAAAAAAAAAAATCTCCTTCGACATGAAGTGAGAATTGATAGTTCACATCTGTGGCTCTGTGTATTTTTATATGAAAAAGTGCGAAAATAAAGAATTATTCTTACAACTTCACATCTTTTACCGCTCTCTGCTGGTAGTAGGTAATCATTTTCGGATTAAACGGATCCAATCGATCTGTCATCGGTGTGCTGAATAATATCAACAACAACAACGCCATACATTCGGATTCAAGATGGTCTTCGGCGGAAAGTTTCGCATTAGAAGGTTTGTATAGATCGATTTTATGTTTATGTCAGTCTCTATCACGATCGTATAGGCCTAATTGTCAGGTTTGACTCTCGGAAATTTATAGCCCCAGTCCAAATTAGGAGCTCGATCTTAACCATAACTGTCCCGCCATTACTTGTAATGCTCCATTGTGTGCGTCGTCGTCGTTGTCGTCGATCGTTGAACACAATCGATCGTAAAAAATCAATTTGCGTGCAATTATCACTAATCACCGCTACACATTCTTCAATCTTTTGCCCTTTTTTGGGGGAGCACCAGTCCAGCTCCAGAGTTGGCTACTGTATCCTCTTAAGCTCGATTTGTTGTTGGTGTTTGCCGCTTGTCATCACTTCTTCTTGTATAGAGTTGGTATCGGTAAGCCTGGCTTACTTGAGTAGATCGGTTACTGTTTTGCTGCGTTGTTTGTGGAACGCTGCCGTGACCCGTAGTGAGAGAGATTTGTAATTTATTACTTTGTAACAAATTGAAGCATGAATTGGTGGTGGTCATGTGTATACATAGTTATAGCTGTTGTCAGCTATTATACTTACAGTTAAAAGTTGAATTAATTAGTTTAATGGAATGGATATTCGATGTCGAAGGCTAACAAGGTTTTGCAACATGCAACGTTCACTGATCAGTGATCACCATCAATCAGCGGTCAAGTGATTTGCCATGCAAAAAAAAAGGTAGAGTTAATACTGAGAGGTGAGAAAGAGATTTTTAGGAAACGGGGGCTGTCTGAAACTATAGCGGCACGCTTTGATGTGAACCTTTTACGGAACACGTCCTTACTTGGGTTGCAAAATTGTGATTAGCTGTTGTAATCAACACTGCCTTCTGACTATTGAATAGGCTACTCGCAGATCCGCATTACTCAGTTCTCCCGGCTCGTCGAAAAGTGACTTCCCACAGTTATCCAAAAGGGCGGGTGACTTGGTGTATACGATATTCTACCGCAGTATCTTTGAATAGGTATACCGAAGTATTTTTCCTGACCCTTGCGCTCGACAAAGTTGCTTCATCCTCAGTGTTATCTTTTTTTTTTAAATATCTACGACTACATATCTCCGGAAAACTCAAATTTAGGGCAACACTTGGCGCAATATTGACGTCAGCATGTCAAAAATTGACACTATTTTTGACATGTGTAATAGTAGCTTCACTGTCGTCTGTTTGGCTGATTGTATTTCCTCTGACTTTGTTTCTATAGTGAATTGGTTCGTAAATATAAATTAAAGTTACGGTTACAATGCCAAAAAAGCGCTGTGGAATACTTAGCCTTTTCGAAGAATATCATGTCTGAAACGGGGTAAGGTGAACTGTTTACGGAATTAAATTAAATAAAAAGTTCGGTGGTCCTATTTAGATCTTAATTGCGAAACTTGTACGTTCTCTTTGCTCATTTTGAGAGGACCAAATATTTTTATGTCAAAAGTTACAGTCTGATCCATAAAGAAAAAATACGGTGTGAAAAAAAACGTTCATATACATTACTTCTTGTATCAATTGCTTCCAGCATTCACAAGCTTTTGGATACCGTATAAATAAATTAGATGCCACCCGCTAATTCATTTGGCCGTCTATCTTAGCAAATTTTAACTAAAGTATGTCAATCGAAAATCGTGTTCGATCGGCCTACCTAATAGATTATCACTTCTAATAGGAAATTTTTACTATTTTTAAACAAAAGACTGACGTATACCCACTAAAGGTTAAATGATAACACATTAGCGTTTGCAAATAGTAGAGTTGTAAATCTATCTAAATCTAAATCTATTCTAAGTCACATGACATAGGCGCAGGCACGGTTTGTGCGGTTATAAAAATGATTCCTAACCTAGGTACCTACCTGTGTTTATGATTGATTTTGTTGATGTAGTTTTTCAATTCAAGTAGATAAATGTAAATTAATCTGCGGTTTGACAAATGTAGTTTAATTAACCTGCTGATAATAATATGCTAAACATTACTGTTGACTCACAAGTTGTTAATTTATTTTTAATCGTCGTTGATTATTATGTTTAGATTTTTATACACATTTCAAACAAACTGAGTAAAATTTGTCACAAATTTTCAATCGAAAAGACAACGATTGAAAAATCTAAAATTTGTTATGCTCAAAATTATAAACGATATTTCACTGAAATGTTGTAAGTAAAAATGCGAAATAAGCACATTTTTTTTTTTTTTTTATAAACATTCTGACTCGCCAAGGGCGATATAGAGGGAGCACTTCGACCTGTAAGGTCTTTTGTGCTAGAAGCGTCAGAAATTGGTTAGGAGAGTAGCGTTTCTACTTTCTTAATGTAGCTGATAATACATTCAGCAGAGGTTGTCCTTAGTACGTTGGTACTTATAATTTCCTTGAGAAATGACTTCCTTCTGATACCACAGAGGGCCGGGCATTCACACATGATATGCTCACCTGTTTCGTCTTCCTCAAGAAAAAGTCGGCACTCCGGTGAGGCGACTACTTGCATATTTTTTAGGTAATATCGTAAACCATGGTGGCCTGTAAGGTAGCCTATTAAATTTTTGATATCATGCCTGCGTAGATTTAGGATCTTTTTGACATCCTTTTTGAAAGGTTCTATCGCTTTTTTAGCTTGTCTAAGTCCAGGGATGTTCTCCCAATGTGAAATGCAGTTATTGCGTTCCCAGCTTTTTATGGCCGCGTTTATAGCTGATTTAGCGATTGAACAAAACGGTTCTGATCCTATAAAAGGGGATACCGAGCCCTTTCTGGCTAGTTCATCAGCATTTTCATTTCCTACAATACCCTCATGGCCAGGAACCCAACATAACCTGATTTTGTTTCTGGTACTGAGTGTCTGGAGGTTGTTGAAGCAATGAAGCACTGATATAGAGTCAATAATATATGAGCTAAGGAAATAATTACATAGTGGTGCGCTTTGAAAAGAATTATTGCTTATAAAAAAAACTCAATGATTGATTTAAAAAAAACATAGATTTTGTATCTTTCCAAAATGAGTTAAAAAACAACAAATCCCTCGATCTAATAGCACTAAAATCGACAAACATTAACGAAAATAAAATACAATACAGATGCTTTATGTAACGTTCCATCATCAAGATTTCGCTATTATTGTGATACGGAAACGGGAACAACATATTTAGGATGTATCTACAATTGATTTTTCAAGGAAAATATCTCATTCAATCCAGTGTAGAGTAGATAGCATATAATAAAAGGCCTCTCCTTCGATCCCTTATTTTTGATCAATTACATAAAGTAAAAGTGTAACAAGTGTAACGCTTCGTTACACTAGGGTCTTCCGTGCAGATCTCACAGTAAGTCATGGCCAATAAATTTGGTTTTATGTTGCACATCTGCATTCACGTAATAACGTGCAAAAGTCGTGTCTAAAATATATTAACCTAGTGTGCAGTGCAGTGAATATATCCACTTAATTTGACAGGAAATGTGTCAAAAATATGACACTAGAATAACTACTAAACTGCTTTCGCAAATAGCCCAGATTAGCCTAATCTATATTTGATTTATGACCGGACACATAAGTCGTATCTACTCAAAAGTCAATACTATTTGCGGCTTGCGGATGCAGACTACAATTTCTTATCTTCTTGTTTTGTTGTTGGCTAAAACTTGGCCTATTCGGTGTTGGCTGTAATAAAAACTTTATTGCTAATAATAAGTAAAAAGTGACGCAATGATATCTTAAATAAGTACCTGCGGACTTACTACAGTTCAGGGGCGAATATGGGCGTCAAAGTATTTGCCAAGGAATACTGTCTGAAAGACAATGAGAGACAGAGAGAGAGAAAAAAAAGAGCTGCCAATGTCAAAATAAATATGATTTAAAAAGAAGCTTTCATTTAAACCGTCGCGTCGGCCCAGCTGCTCTCAACCATTTGATTGCTAAGTTTTTTATTTATTTTATGAATAGAACCGTTCCTTTACGTTCTAGTCAATCGCCAGAAAAAAAGTTTGCCTCATTTTAAAATTTTATTTTCTACGAATTTTACTCGAAAAAGTCCAAAAGTTCGTAGATAAGATGTCTTGTAGACGAGTTGTCTCGTTGACTAGATTCTTTGAAGGTTTAAAATAAAAATATCGATCAATTTGCATAATTATTGTCACTTTTTCGATGAACAAAAATATTGTGTCATTCATAATTTCAAAACACGACCTCTAACAGTGGACTTCAAATAAGATATCTGGGGCCTGTACCACGAAACAACAAGTATTGTGGAATGGGAGCATTTTAACATATTGCTCCGATAAATTGCTACTGTTTAAAAATACTTGTTGTTCGTGGTACTGGCTCCTGGTTTAGTATGTTGCCTGTAAAACCAAGTCGCATCTCTTTATTTGAACCAACTAGGTATGACATTTATGCCAATTTTGACACCATGATTAACTTGTTAAAGATTAAAAATTTTCTATTTATAAAAACAACACTTAAAGAACCAAATTGACACGTCAAATTCTGACACAACCCACACTCTCATCAAATAAACAATCAACAAGACGAAACAGGAAAAAAAAGAGCAATTTCACAACAAGTCGCAACAGTGCATTGAACCTCTACGAACGAACCCGCATTTTGTTTGTGATTCACATCATAAATAAAAATTTTCATTGTCGGGTTATGCAAGACTTCCAACATTATTTTGATTGTCATTTGACGTGTCCATCTCAAAGTTCTTCCGCACTTTAGTCAAAAGTCGACACTCCTTTTAGCCAAAAGAATTAACGACTCAATTGCACAGGCGGCTTGCAGTTCTCTGAATAAAAACCACTTTGTCACTTTTCGTTATGATTGTCCTCTCGAACTGTCAAATCAGCACAAAAACAAGAAAATCTCTCAACAACGCTACTGACATTCGTTGTAAGTTGTCAGTCGTTCCTGTTATGTTATTAATTGGCCCAAAATGTCACGACAACGACAATGGAATGGTGCATACTTTAAAATTTGTTGTTTGTGCAAATTTAAATGTTCACATTTAGCCGATATCACAATCAGTGTACATGGTCTGCTTTGTTAACAGTCGTGTTGCCAATTTTTATGCACAAAAATGGTTTATTCACTCGGTGGTTACATTATGAACTGGGTAAGCACGTCCAATCAGTTTTTACTTTTTGTATCTATCTAGCTTTGCCTTTTTTATATTAACCCAATTCAGTTGGCTGTTGTTTTGTTTTAAGTGCAAAAATGTCATTGAATGATATTTTTTTTTGTTTTTATTCGCAGTATTACCTTCGCGTTTTGATAACGAATTTAGAGCGACAAACAATGAGACAGGGGGAATGGGAGGGGGTTGGTTTTCAACTCACAATTTATTATTTATTTTTGCACACTGAATTTGCAATAACTGAGTGGTAAGTGTAACGATCCCCGCCAATAACATCCGTCATCAATTAGCGTGATTATCGGTGCTTCATATACGAGCACTTAAGGGAGGAATTAAACCATAAAAATGTTTTAAAAAAATGAGAAACAGGTAACAGTGACACAGTCGATGGTCAACAAAACAAAAAAACTAACTGAAAGAGAAAAGGTGTGAGTTGTTCTGTATCCTTGACATATTTTCTTTTTTCACGATTGCGAAACCTGTATCGTTTCGTTTTTAGTTGCGAATTTGTTTCTTGTAATGAAATCCGAGCTAATGGCTTGTTAACACGCTAGCCCCACCCTCGTAAGTGGTTGAATCTGAGTACACCCAGCTCGCAGGCACGCAATATTTCCGGTGTAAAAATCGATTGAAAAATCAATTAAGTAGGAACGACAGGGAATTACCTGCAACTAGGTACAACGTGCATTGGCAATTCCATTCGCTGTAGATGTGGTTCCATTGTTCAGAGAGATTGCCATCTTGGATGGAATGCTAAGAGCTGTTATTATCTGCTGGTATTACCTACACCTACACCTAGTCATCCGAGGGTTTTCCAAATTACAATATTTTCGTGCTTAGAATTAATCAAGATTGTTTTGGGTTGTGCATTAATTGAAGAATTCCTAACAAGTTATTATGCCTCGATTTCACATGCAATGTGAAGGTTTAGTTGTACGAAATTTTATATTTCGTTCATTAGTATGTCCTCTTTTATTAAATTTTTAAAGCCGTGTTGACAGGATTTTAAGCACACTTAACTAAAAACGTCGGTATGATGAAATCTATCATACTACAATTGTCACTTAAATGGCTCAAATATATACTCAGAAAAATGTATAGAGCTACGATAGTCCTAGCAAATGCGCCAGCTCTTTTATATGCGCGTATATTATAGGCTAGACAGCTGTGAGCTATAAGATCTGCAGTACCCATACACAGAGCTGTCAGCCCACATCGAAAGCTGTTATAATCTCCCTAAAGATTTGCAGTACCCAGTACCCATATACAAAGCTGCACCTCATAAGAAAAATTGTAGTCCGTATACAGAGCTATAGAACCTCTTCAAAGATCTGATGAGATCACATCGGAAGCTGTCATAGCCTCTCACAAAGTCTGTACTGCCCGTACACAGAGCTGTTAGAAGAACCTCTTTAAAGATGTAATGAAGCGAAATGGGAAGCTCTCAAAGCCTATCTATTAAAATTGTTGTAATATCAATAGGGCCGAACCTGAAGGAGCAAAATGTGCATAAATCTGTTCTACTTTTAAATCTTTATTTAATTTCGGGGCTTGTGGTGGACATTTTATTGATCTTCTCACGGATTACACCTTGCATCTAACCGATTTTCTCCGAAAATACATTTTTCTATTTGTGAATGCATATTAGAAATGGCCGTGTATTTTTAACAAACCATCAAAGTACTACGTAGGTGCAAATTTATGTGTCCCCATTTAACCTTTTAGCTCAAACGTAATGCCAAACAACTCTGCGGACATGCTGTAGGCAGGGCTTTCATTTTTGTCTTCACCTGCAGGTTTATTTAATAATGCACAGTGTGTGGCCAAGATAGACTATTGGAGAAATAGAGCTCTAAACAATTGAAAATGTGCCTTAAAATTTTATTGACTGGATGGGCTACTGCCAAGCAATTTGGATGAATTTGAATTCCATAACTTAGCGAAAGATCTACTCTTTTTATTAAAGCAACAATCTTTAAAAAATATTGAACGGTGTTTGTTTTGCGTAGCAATTTCAAAAAGAATCCATACCAAATGGCCTACCGTCAGAATTCGAAATCCGTCCCTATCCGACTTAAGTTTTTCAAAACATGCCAAATGCTCGCTTCTGTAACAGAACTTTATGTTCTTATGTTCACGATATCAAGATCGGCAAGATCGGCTTCCGCTAAGTTGAGCCAGCTATTTAGAGCAAAGACGAACTTTAGCCCCAAGCAATTTCTTCTTCTACAAAGCACAGGTTAGACCAGGCCTGGAATATTATTCCTGGAACTCGGCCCAAAACATTCACTTGACAGCATATAGAGACGAGCAGTTCGACTTATTGGAGACCCTACACTCACATCGAATCTACAACCGTTCATGCACAGAAGACAAGTCGCTGACCTTTGCCTGTTCTATACGTACTTCCATGGTAGATGTTCCGAGGAACTCAAAGACATTATCCCTCGAAATGCAACTTTTGGGCGCCCTACAAGACAGGCAGCTAATTCTCATGACCATACGGCTCATTTGACAACCGCGAGAACATCAATTTCCCAAAACTCCTTCTGTTACAGGACAAGCAAACTTTGGAACTCGCTTCCTGGGGATGTATTTCCAGAAGACTAAAATTTGCAGAAATTTAAGTGCAGCACTAACATACATCTGCAAGCATCTCGGGGCGCTTATGTAGCGTTATAGGATCGCCTTTCCCGGGAGAAGTAGCGTTATAGGATCGCCTTTCCCGGGAGAAGTATTTAAAAAAAAAATGTTTGTGGCTGGATAATTTTGTGCATACAACTTATCCGTAGGCGTTTACTATAGCCTAAGTTCATATACGAAAATTTCGATATTTCTGATTCCGATTCGAATTTCCAATTCCAATTGCCGCCGCCATAAGGTTTACCACGTCTTGTATTGAAAGCAAGGTCATGCCACTTACATCTAGCGTCTGCCCACATTCGAATTCAATAGAATTCACTCGCCAGGGCCAATCCTATATCATTCAAAATTCTAAACAAAAGAATATAGAACCTCATTTAAGCCCACTGAATTTTTAAATCAAAATGTTGCCCTCCTCAACGATGTATAAATCACTTCAACATAACCATACACAAATAAAAGAATCACCTTCACTTCTAATAAAAACATTTTCTTAGAAGAAAAAAAAACACACACACATATTTCCCAATCACACACAGCTCATTCAACCTTCGATCGCACTTTACTGAACTAAAACAATCACAGCCACGGAATAGCTTCAAGCCAAATACCATTACCATCATCATTAACACCCCAAACAAAATATTTTGTTTACCAAAGTCGGAAACACCAACAAAAATCCCGGAATACCGAAACAATTATTTCGAACAATTAATGTCAAAACGATCTATTAACACTCCAATCTGGCAGAAGTCGAGTAGGTACATCTCATTTGGCCCTTTTAATTTGTCGAGTGGCGCATACATTACGTTGTTGAGTAGTTCTGAGACAAATTGTAATAACGACAACCGACAACTTTCCTAGATCGGTCTCTCTTTCATCCAATTATTCAGCTACCATAACAATACAATTGATGCCGCGCACTGTGTCTAGCCGTAATTCTAGTCCAAGGTCTGTGGCTGAACTCGTATTTCTTTCGTTTAATTGATTTGTGCCTCAAATTTGTGTTGTTTAATTACCCCGATTGGGGAAGTTGGATTCAAAAGATATATGCGAGCACATCAAACGCATACGTTGAGAGGAAAAGAGTATCTTTTCATGTCAATAAGATCTGTCACGGCAATCAGTATAATAGGGAATAGATGGGTTTGTAATTTTAATTAAGACTGGAGCCAAAATTCTTTGCAATCAATTGAACAGATAATTGCTAAATTGTTTCAAGTCAAGGTTGTCGATTTGTATGGAGGAACTTTTGAAGTGGAGTTGCATTATTTTTTATCTCAAGTATCTGAGATAGCAATCGTTTTCATTTTAATCTAGATCTTGTTAATTTTTTTATCGAATCTCAGAGTTTGTCTAAAAATTTTAAGAAATTTATTTTTTATGTTTTGCCATGGCAGACGATTATAACTGAACTTCTGTAATTTTAATTGCGAAAGGAACCAAAATTATTGTCAATCAATTGAGCAGATAATTGCTAACTACTGTCCGAAGATTGTTATTGTTAAGTCAAGGTTAAGCGTGGAAGAGCTTTTAATTCAACGTTTTGCTATTCGTAATAATGTTTTGCGATTTGCTAATCTCTAAGGTAAAGAAAATAATCATAACTTGTAATTAATTTAAATGGAGATGTTCGATCACTGATCGTCTGATAGACTGTCATTAGGTTCACTATTCTGACCTATAGTACTTTATATATGCGTGTTAACTTAGTTGGTGCTCGAAACTTGCAGTTGCAGCTTTACCTACTTTAGAACTAGTTTTCGCGAAACTTAACAGATCTAATGGATGTTAAAGAGACGCTGCCAAGTTTTACGAAGAATACGTTGACAAAATGGTAAATTTCATTTGGTCCGAGTATTCAAAACTTTCCAGTATTAAAACAGGTATATCGTAGATTTTTTTAGTTTATGATTCATTGCATTTAAAATGCGAAGAATGAGTCCCCGGAAACCCCATAAAGTATACAGGATCAGGGTCAGACTCTGAATTGATTTAGTCATTTCTGTCTGTTAAAAACACCGAAGCGGGTCTGAATTGTTCCGGCATTCCGGCATTGTTGCTGAAAACCCTCGACTTAAGGTATCCCCATTAAAAATGGCGCATTGTCTGAGGTGCCGAGATTGTGTCACCGTACTTACTTAATTTTTTGTTTTTTACATACTTCTGCAGGGAAAGGCAAACACCTAAACGCTTTATCAGCGCCCCGAGATGCTTGCAGATGTATGTCAGTTCTGCACTTAAATTGCTGCAAATTGAAGTCTTTTGGAAATACATCCTCAGGAAGCGAGTTCCAAAGTTTGCTTCTCCTGTAACAGAAGGAGTTTTGGAAAATTTATGTCCTCGCGGTTGTCAAGTGTACTGTATGGTCATGAGCTTTAGCAGCCTGTCTTTCTAGGGATAATGTCTTTGAGTTCATCGGAACATCTACCATGGAAGTACCTATAGAACAAGCAAAGGTCAGTGACTTGTCTTCTGTGAATCAACGGTTGTAGATTCAATGTGAGTATAGCGTCTCCAATAAGTCGAACTGCTCGTCTCCGTATGCTGTCAAGTAGGTTAAAGGAATATTTTGGGGCCGAAATTCTTGTATGGGAACAATATTCCAAGCCTGGTCCAACCTATGCTTTGTAGAGAAGGAGAAGTTGCTTGGGGCTAAAGTATACCCCTTTGCTCTAAATAGTTAGCTCAACTTAGCGGACGCTGATCTTGCGATATAGGATATGTTGTCCTGCCATGTGATTCCTGAATTGACTGTGACTCTTAGAAGTGCATTGACTCCTTGGGATGTATTGGATGGTCATCCATTTGAATCTGAGGAACTGTGGATCCATTTTTCCTAGAAAATGTTGTGTGTTTGTTCTGAGGGCCAACAACCCTTGTCGGGACTTCTTTGTTTTGTTTATTAACATAGCCATCAATATAAAAATGTGCTTCGTGCTTTAACCTTCACCTTAAATATTTCGTAGGTCACAATATATATTTTTGAATGAAAAGGTTTCAGAATATAATATTTATTCTGTTCAGCTTAAAAAAGCTTTACCGTCTTTGATGCAGTAGTGGACTTTCTCCAGTCCAATGTGTTTGGCTGGATTATCCAAAATGTCCACGGCTTTGTATAGCTCGTCAGTATGAATGATGGCGAGGATCGATTTGAACTTGTTGGCTTTTTACCCGGTCTTTATATAAGTGTGACAATTTTTGGTGAACTTGCATTTCCTAAAATCGCACCGATAGGGTACAATCAGGTAACACCTTGTGTACACGATGTTAAGGAGGCCATTTCGTCTGTGGAGAGTTAAATCGGTCTCCTTTCTTGTGGATCGTGCAAACATTCATCTCTTCACAATATGTTACCATCCGAAAGCAATAGAGCTGTGTCCCATTGACCTATTTGAAAAGACATTTTTATTAGTCTTATTTTCTACTTGCTCCCATTTCGAAACGATTCCCTGTTCCCAAAAAGAATTAACCTTATCTGGTAACCCAAATAGTCATTACAAAATACACACAAAGAACCACTACTCGAGGCAAGCACATTGCCCAGAAGATAAATGGCCCTTTCATCTATCGGGCAACCTAATTGAACATCTCACCAAAATCCAATTCAAATTATAGACACTTTCATGCTTTACTAATTATAATGCGCCCGACCGACATGATTAATACTATGCATCGGAATCCATTTTCTGATTGATCAAGGGAACATAATTCTATTCCACTTGTGGTGCTCTGGCTGATCCTAACCAATTCCATGCACAGTGGCAACTTAATTGGACCAACCCCCCGACCATTCCTAATTATATTCCTCACACGTGCAATCGCACCACTTGGTGGTGTTGTTCTTCCAGCAAAACCTGTTGCGCACATTAGAATCGACGCATCTAGCGTGCCATGCCATCCAAAGGCACTTCATACGAGAACCAACAGAACACGATGCAGCAAGATAATTCTCTGCTGGATTTTGTCCACAGGCTATTACCAGATAGGAGTAGGTAACTCCGTTTAACCGACCCCTATCTGCGGCGACTAAATATAGAAGCAATTAACTCTCGCCTTACGAATACAATGGAAGCCGCCACTGGCTATGGTACTATGGATGGAACCTATATCTTCGAAGATAACTCGAACGTTTCAAGTGGTGATTGGTAAGTCTTGCCGCGGAAAATGCCGCTGCGCGCCGACGACGTTGACGAGTACATTAACCTGTCAGCCATAGTGTGTGTATCCATCAGAGCGTGTCGCGGCGCGGTCCAAATGGGAGGCACTTGTGCGTCGATATATACAGGTATCCCTCTTCGCATGTGTCATGCCGAGTTACAGTTCTCGTTGCATATTTTACTCGACTCACTGGCTGATACGAGTCGGGTACGCGTATTCGTATAAATTCGTATCTTTTAGCAATTTTATGCTTAGTGCCGCCGTCAACGCTGTTGACAGTCTCTAGGACTAGGAGAGTTCACTGGCTGCGTTGCGGTGTTTCGCACAGCCTATCCGAGTGACTACTGTTAGATGGTAACATAATGTACACATGGTGAAGGTTTGAGGTTTGTCAATTTTGACAGTTACCTGTCTGAAAACAATTGCGGTGACATCATGCGGATGCATAGTGACTTCCCACGTAATGACCCATTTAACCCTTTTCTTTGTTATCATGCAGCCGCATGACATCCGGAAGACAATGAAGTTTTTTCTCCCAAAATTACCGCTACATTCTTTGTAGACTATCAACCGAAATTCTAGGGCGCTGCAGTAGCGCGCCACGTAATTTGACATAATTGCATCATTACGTTGGACAATTACTCGCTATAGCGGTGTGCAGTGCCCCATTATCCCGCACTCGAAGAAAGAAATTCGTTTGTTTTTTTTTTTTTACCCCGAGAAAGGTTTGTAAACATTCCGAGCTGATAAAATCAAAACTTTGCCTCGTGACAAGACTGTTTCGATTCACTGACCTAACAAAGCCGAATAATTGCGTCAAAATACGTAAGCCGTGCCACGCGACAGAGACGAACTTGGTGTTGGTTGGACGTTGCCTCGATTGCAGTTTCCTGATACAGTTTTCGTGTTGTTGCGCTCTCCTTTTCGGGTTTCATTTATTATTCTGTGTTTAATGTTTATATGCATAACTTAAGGTAATTAAATTTAATTTAGCGAATGAAAAGGAAAACACCAATTTCAGGTTTGTGGGTCAAGTCAAAGCAAATGGTTTCGTTCGTTTGTGAACTTTTTACCTTTTTAACTGACAGTGACAGATAGAGGGAGAGGGAGAAGCTGCATGACACAGCGGTTCTGGCGTTGTCCAATTTAGGAAACTTGACCTGCGAAAAAAAGTGAGAATGATATAACTTCGATTTGGGATGTAGGCGGTGGAGATGTCTGACAACCAGCAGCTCTGGTTGAAAGAAGTACATCTTTTAATGGGTCGTAAAAGTGTTGTCTTGTTCGACAAAGACTTATTAGTTATACAGGTTGAGAAACATTTTGAGTATTTGACATCGAATTCGAAGGACAACTTACACTTTGTCGCATCATAGACGAAAATTTTTAATTTAATACAGCCGAAAAGCGATGATTAAGGTTTTGTATAATATCTTTTTGGAGAAGGCTTTGCTTTTAGATACCTTCTCAGCCCGAAGAAAGACCAATTGGCAAGAGTGATTCTTCGCTTGTTCTCTGCTCCGATGTCATTTTGCAAGGTAACTGCAGAGCGTAGGTGATCTTTAACTATATTTGAAAGTTATATCTGTCAATTGTGACCTTTTCCATTTAATGGTCATTTCTCGTGGGCTCGTTAACAGCCAGACAAATTTTCGCCGCATCCGTTTTAATACTTATGCACATGCACACACGACACTGACAGCTTCCTACGCTCTTCCGATAATGACAATATCATCAGCACATGCAAGTAGTTGCAGAGTCTTTTGAAAAATGTTGCTTCTGATGTTAACTTGACTTCGATAAGAAAATGTTCGGTTGTTTTCTTTCCGACTTTGACGAGCAGCGAGATTTCTCCATCGCCAACCTGCACAGATGAACGCGTTTGGTAGGGCAGTATAATTCGTCAGTACATACGCTATCGTGTAAAGGGTTTTCCAATAAGAGGTATTATTTTGGTATTCAAAGAAAAATGCCATTTTTTGAGATAAATGATCGGATGTTTATTTCATAATAAAGAGGAAGGTATGCCGTTAATAATGAAAAACAACATCAGCCAAATGGCCACCACGAGCACGCTTACAGGACCATATCCTTTTCATGAAATTGTCCATAACCAAATCGCAAAGTGGCTGCCATATTTCCTCGATAGCCTCACGAATTTTATCTTTGAGGTCTTGAATCGACACGACGTTGTTGATGATCGGCCGGCTTGAGCTCTTGGTTTAACTGAACTTTATAAGCCTTAAGACCCAAGTCTTTATGCAAAATACGTTGTAATGACGTTTGTGGAATGCCCAATTCCAAAGAACGACGAGAAATGGACAAACCTGGTTTTTCTTCAACGCTTTGGGCTACAGCAGCAATATTCTCAGTTGTTTTTGAGCGACGTGCACGGGTTTTATTCTCCACATCACTAAGTTGCCCCAACAGCTCGAATTTTTCCACCAATTTCTGTATTGCGGTCCGACAAGGTGCTTCACGACGACCAAAAAATGCTTTAGTTTTGCGAACTGTGACTGCAAGATTTTCACTATTTTTGTAGTGAATTTTAATAATTTCAATGCGTTGTTGAAGCGTGTATCGTTCCATTTTAAGTAATGGCGTAGTTTCTACTTGTCAAATGTCAAAGAATAAAACTTCAAAAGTGACAGCTACCGAAATAGCGGGCCATTCACAATAACACCTCTCATTGGAAACCCCTTTATATCGATCTAGAATTTCTGTTTTTTTTTTTTGTAAGATCCCCCGCTGTGTGAAGGTCGATGGTTGATTTGTTGGCCTAAAACCGAACTGATAAGGGCCTATCAGTATAGGCGACAGGATTCTATACGTTATTTCTCTGTATAGTTGCCGTAGCTCGGAGCTTCCTTGTGGGTAGGGTGCAATAAGATGCTGAGGTTCCATTCATCGGGCCGGCAATCTAAAATGTCCAGATAAGTCGGGACATGCTTGGAGATCCACTGCTTTGAAAAGCTTGACTGGAAGGCTATCTGCATCGGAATGCTTTATTGGCCATATGCTTAGATATATCGCTATCCACGTACTTCGTTATGGTTGGGTGGACGGAAACTCCGACTATCCTCAGAACGGACTGTGAATTTACCCACCCATACTGCCGGCTTTTATTCGTGCCTTATATCCTTATGAAGATATTTTTAACCTCTGTTAGAACTTCCTGACATTGTCTCAACAATTAAAAATATCCGTCAATAGATTTGATCGTGCGCTTGTCGTGCTCTTTTTTTTCCTTCTGAGAAATCGATGTTTCTTCCTTCCGTACAGCTCGCGGGCAGCTCTCGTAGCAGCTATGGTTTTGGTTTGCGGCATTGATTGATAGGTTCCATATATGCCAGCGGGCGCTCTACTTCCAATCAGAGTTTTCATTGATTCGCCAATAGTTAAACCCAGACATTCCTTACTTACTTACTTACTTAGATGGCGCTACAGTCCGGGGTGGACCTGGGCCCCAACCAACACGCCTCTCCAGTTAGCACGATCTTTGGCTAACTGCCTTCAGTTGCGCACTCCAAGTTGGTTGAGGTCCCCTTCCACTTGTGCGCGCCACCTAAGGCGAGGTCTTCCTCTACTGCGTTGTCCCTCCGGGTTGGAATCGAAGACTCTTCGGGCAGGAGCTACATGTCCTAGCCATCTTAGTCGACTGATACGTACTCAGACCTTTCTACTAAATAAAAATCTCTAAATTTAAAAAATCACTTAATCCTGCTATGTATTTGCTGAGATGTCAAGACCAAGAGTTGGCAAAAGTTCTGGCGGATGTGGATTGTGACGTATCGTCCCGCAGCAAAGTCGATTAGCCAGAGTCCGTTTTCAGATGAGTGCTATGCTCTCTGACTGTAGAGTGTCCTCTCAGAAATACATATATATTTTGCTGAATGTCCATGGAGAAAACCCAAGTTTCAGCCAAAAGCCCCCAAGTGATCTGGATCTTACAAATTTTATTGTCTAACATTAACCAAACCAACTTATGTGTTTAAGTAAATTGTTTAAGTTTAACCAAATCATGCAAGCTTAAAAAAAATCTTCTCAAGGAAGTTGCAAAACTTTAAATTATCGCCTCTTAAGTGGATGAAATAATTATTATTATTAATAATTATATTATATCAATTATTACAAATCTCATAACCCAGTTCCACCCCTACAAAATGAAAATAAGTTATCGGAAATATCTAAATAGTAACCTGAAAACTGTCACGATCAGTACATTAGTCATAAATCCACATGTTCATGGTTCCTACATCTCCGATCACACCCACTAAATTATTCATAAAACAAAATATTTCGAGTAAAAGTGTAACTTTTTTTTTTTTTCAAAATCACCTTCTACATTCGCTATTTTGCTATTCAAAGTCGTAAAGTGTTATGTATCTCAAGCAATAAAAATAGATAAAAGCTAATTTATTTATTTTCACCTATTTCCTTTTTCTTTTGCATAAAACGTTTATGTTGTTTGCGAATTTTAATTTTATTTTCTTTCTCCTTTCAGGTAAGAACCAAACTTCAATACACGTTAGTAGTTCGTTGACAAGAGTGTAGACGTATATACATTTTGTCAAGTCAAACAAAATCGGAAAGGTTAAGTATCGCGCTCAATGTTGCCAGATTTTTTTTTCAAAAAACTGTGAATTCCCAAAGAAAAAACTGTATTTCCAAGCAAAAAACTGTAACCTACGAAAACGAAAAATTTTTTTTTAAAATACGGTTTTTTTTTTTAATTTTATTAAACATAAATGACAAGTAAATTGCCGTATCGAAGCAGCAACTGCAATGTAATTACAGGGATACCGTGAGATTTTTTTAAAGCTGGAAAAAATTAAACTTTTATTGTAATGAAAAAAAAAACCGAAAACATTTTAATTTATTCTTTCAAATCTGAAATTTAAAAAAAACTGTAATTTGAACTATGAGGTAATTTTAAAAACTGTAAGCTTGTCTAAAAAACTGTAATTTACAGTTAAAACTGTGAATATGGCAACATTGATCGCGCTTCGAAATTAATGCACATTGCCAAAACCGATTCATGTCAAGTAAGACCTTATTTGGCCAAAACGAAGGTGTGGAGCAGAAGTTTTTTTAGCGCTGGTGACTGACTAAATTACAATGAATCACTTTTGTTTTGAGTCTGACTAGACTTTGAAGTTTAAAGAATATTTTATATCTTTTTTTTTTTCATCAATCTTTTTGATGAGCAATTAGAAATATTAAATTAAAATTATATAGATATGTCTATTGTTGAATTCAGCTGTTAGGTAATAATGAAGTGGAATCATCAAGTTGATAGCTAGTGGCGAAAATAGAAAACAAATGACATAGGAATGGAGATGTTACCTCGAAGCATCTCTAGACTTAGATCATCGTGAATGCCGGCGGAGTATGTGCATGACGAATATTGTTGGTTGCAGTTACGGACAAATGTAGCTTCTGCTTTTTTTGTTCCATCGACAAAGTTTCACCGTATTTTCGCTTGGGGCATATTATGACGATCGTAATTCAAGTAGCCATAGCATTAGCATTTCAGGGTTTCACAAATGCCCTGCGTGCTGGTGTAAAACAGCAGTCGCTTGCATTGACTCGTGACTTTGAATGGGCGGCTTAGATGAAGGCTTTCTTTTTTGAATCGTGACGCCAATTGGGTTACCTCATGGGCAATGCATTCATAATTTAGATTTGTTGGTGTTTAGATACATTGGTTTCTTTTTGAGTGTCATCGAGATTTATGACCGCAAAGTGCGGTCATACACATGTTTTAGGAAGAAATTGTTGGGTCAAGACGCATTTGAACTCAGCTCAAATGTGTTCTCAAATTCACTTGGATATGAAGGTACATATTTAGAGGCGCTGACGGCTGTTATTTTGCCGATATCTTTTCACGTTTTGCTTAGAAGATGGGTGTTTTTTTCTGTAGTTCTTTTTGGATATGACAAAGTTCGTCCGCCACCTCAATTTGAGATTGGCCTTAAATAGAAATTCTGAGCGAAATGTCTACTGATTCCGGAAGTGAACAGTTACAATAGAGAGCTGAGCCTTGCTTGGCCAATTCGTCGACACATAGGTACGTTTTTAGAGAGTTTGCCTTGGAATGCAATGAAGGTAATTTTGAGCTGATCAAGCTAGGCAAACTGACATCCTTTTCCATATTGTCATTAATTATATAGGGAATCTTTCCAAATAACAGTATAATTAGCCTATATCCGATCACATAAATTATTTCTCTCAATCTACAGTAGAGGAGAAAAAACAAAGTTTTGGGGCGTACTGCTGCTCACAATTGCTTCAGTGCGTATGTTTTCAGCCCCCTTCTATATCTAAAAAGGTGGCTAAGGTGTATTCTTTGTAGGAAAACAAAGTTTTGGGGTGTACTGCTGCTCAAAAATGCTTCAGTGCGTATGTTTTGAGGCCCCTTCTAGGTGCCAAAGGAGTATTCTTTGTAGGATATTGTGTGTTCTTCGTTCGCTTCTCTTTGTGCAAAGAGCTGTGTATACGTGCTGTGACTTGGAGAGAAGTGTCACTTCTATCATATTACGCAGATGATTTTCTATCTACATATAATCTTGTATAATCATCAGGATAATCAGAATATCATCGAGATAGTCCAGCTAAACCTACAAAATGTTAAAGACCAGCTCGAGAGTCTTCAGTACAAAGGATGTCATGCTGAATGGCCTCAATTCGTTCGCATTTTCATCACCGCCTGTGATTGCCTCCGGAAGACCAACTTTTATTCGCCAACGTACCTCTCGCAGTAGCGCAGTGGTTAGTGTGCTGGACTACTGGGCGAGGGATCCCAGGTTCGATCCCCGGAAAAGCAAAAAATTACATCTTAAGGTTTTTTCTACTGCGCCACCTCTCGCGAACGTCTGACAAACATCCGAGAATATAACTGCCATGAAAAAGCTTCTTAATTTAGCCTAACTCACGCAAACGAATGTTTGCGAGAAGCTAGGCCTAGGGTGTCTACCCGCCTGTTGCCCCACCTATTTATTTATTTTTTTTTTTTACGGCTCGCATATACCAACGGTTATGATTACATTAAAAGGACGCTTAATGTTTTCTTAACATACCTACCTACCTTCACTCCACAGTATCTATTGGTGTTCAGCAATAATTTCCATAGCTTATCCTTTCTTTATCCACTTGGAAATAAATGTCTCTTCATATGTAGGTACATTACATACCTATCTACATCTATAAAAAAAATTGTATACACAAATTTGTATTGCATAAACAAGTACAGAATAATAATCGTAAATTATCCTTATTACAATTGGTTAGCATCTCCGTTATCAATTGTGAATCATCTTTAGGACCTGAAAAATAATTCTCAGAAACAAACATTTTTGTCCATACAAATAACCGATTCGTATTCTCATCACATCGTTCGAGGTGAATATTTCGAGCAAAACACAAAAACAAAAGCTGCTCACTCCCATATATAGCATTCCTCGAATTGGTCAAGAAGGATTGGCAATATATTTTTTTTAAAGTTAACTCTCACGCATAAACAGATATACTACGCAACAACCACATACCGTTAGACCAGGCTTATAATAAAAATGTCCATATATATCGTGGCTCTAATTTAATGTGACACTGTTTACATGTCGAAAAAGAATCGTGAGCGTTCAATTTGTTCTTTGCTTTTGGCCAACAACCTCTGATGTCTGCATTTTGGGTGCTTATATGTTCTTAAATTTGCCACCGATACGTGCACAAAATGCAGAACGTTTTCCCCAAAAAAAACAAACGCCACTGAATTTTGAATTACATTACCATTTACCGTAGTAATCACGGGCAATTATGTTTCAGTATTACGCGCGATACGATCAGTAATCAACTTGTGGTGCAACAAGTTTGAACACAACCATTATGAAACTCAAAATGGGAGTTGTTTTTGAAATTCACCAGCCAGAGGGAGAGGGGTGTCAAATATCATAAAAACATTGCAAATAATTAGCATATCAATATGAAAAATAAAAGCAAGAACCAAAAGCACAAGCGTTTTGGCATTCTGAGAAGACCTCCATTGCCCAGAACCAATTGAGGACACACGTTATGAATACGAAATTAGGTTCGATAAACTTGCGATTTAAATATCACGATCCCGATGATGATGTTGATGAGAGATCCCTTTGAAGTGTATCTGTGCGATTAGGTGCAGACTGTTAAATGGGTGTTCTTTGTTGGCGCTATGACGAAATGAAGGAGATCCGACTGCGGACACAAAGAAACCTCTTTAAATTGCTGCGGTATTGTAAATTTATCTATACCCGCACTGACAGTTGTGTGCTGATTTTAAACTGTTCATATGAAAAGGTTACCTACCGTCGCTAAATTCTCATGGCCAACTGTCGAGAGACACATAAACATTTAGATGGGGAGTAGGTAATAAAGTTGTCAAGTAGTTTCTAATTTCTAACTTTGGTAAAGAAAATGTTAATTTTTAGAAAAATTAACATAGTAAGTATCGGGTTTTAAGCTGAGAATTGGATCGCATGGTTCAATGCACGTTTAAACGGTGCTAGCTATATATCTTAGGTAGCGAAATAGAATTCCTAAATTGGACTACAAGAGCGATTCTATAAAGCTGTATTTGAATAATCATTTCATCAGAGACAACAGTCTATATCGAGTTAGTGAGTACCTACAACTCACCTGTATCGAGTAATTATTTCTCAGTTTTTCAATATTGACATCTTAAGAAATGAGAACAATCCCCGACTTTTTCTGGTGTTGAATTCTGTTCGAACTTACACTGGAACTTGCAGCTTCGTAAGTGCCCTAAAGTTTGCTAAATTCGAAGTTCACTTCTGATTGGACTCACCACTGACGTTGTGACTTTTTTTTTATTCAAAAGGGGGTCTCAAATCTTGTAGAACTCAGACCAATTGCGGTCTATCGTATAAGCATAAAATCCTTTTTTCACGTGGTTCAAGTGTTGTAGTTTTTTTTTTTTCAAGCAAGCTCTCTTTTGGGCTGTTTCTTCCTGTCTATGCCTTTGGTATATGTATTCTTATTTAGGATTCGAAGCGAAGCCTTTTAGAAATTGGACAACGTAAACTAGGTAAAAGACTCATGGCTCTCTAAAAACGATACATGCTGACATTTTGTTTTTTTTTTTAATTCGGCTTAAAAGCTACAGGAGTTTTTAAGGCGGGTGGAAGAGTAAATTTGTCACGAGTATTGAATTTCATTAGGGAATTTCATCATGTCCTGTCGACTTATTTACCGACAACTGGTCTAAGTGTTCTATAAAAATGTTGGGAGTACCTTCATTCAAACTGATGTCAATGGGAAAAAAATGTCCACCAAAGCATCGCATCGCATGGTCTCCAATAGTTTCTTAGATCATTTTTGACATTGCATTTATGTGAATATTTTAATCCACGAATTACAAAGCTATGACACAGTTTTCATCACGTACTCGCCTTTTTCATCTGCAAATTTACGCCGTCGAATGCCGATGCCAAGACGTCAGATTTAAAATGCGTTTCACTTGCATTGAATATCAAACTCTTCCCACGCTACCTACCCGTATCAATAAATCTGTTTAAAGCCAACAACAATACAAAAAGACTATAACTACTCGCACTGCCTCTCGGATTGAGTTCAAGGTGACGATCTGGTGCGCAATAAAAAGAGAAAGCTATGTCAACTATCCCAGCCAACTTGTTCACTCTAACTATGCGCAGCAATCCATCTACATATGCCAAAAAATTCCCATGAAATATTTAGATATTCAATGCAGTACGACATTGAATTTTACGAATCGCAAATTCTAGACCAAATTATCATAACAATAAAACCAACACGGCTGATGCCTGAGTGCCGGTCCCAATGCGTTCGTTAGTCTGAAAATACATCCAAGAGATGGAGATCCCTTCGCTTGAAGTTTCAGACGCGCGTAAACACCTGCAGCAGCAGCCAATTTCAGGGCATCCGCTCCCTGGCTTGATTCTATTTTGAATTGCTGCCACTGCTGCTGGCTGCGGATGCCCTTTTGCTATAGCTTCTGGGAAAAACCAAAGCATCTGCGCGCCTTCGTATAGCTCCTCTTGGCGCATGCATTGCAATGCTTTGGTATGGCATGCGTTTGCATTCAATCACAATGGAATCAATTTAATGCCAAATGCCATTTCTGTTGCCTATAAATTCCGATGCGTCGTCATGAACGCCAGCTCTGCGATCGAAATGTTGTAATGTGAGTCGGCTCTGGTACCCAATACCCATATGCGCATAGTTCCGTCAGTGGCGGCGTTATCTGGAGGAGTACCTACCATATAATGGCGGCATGAATGCGTTTGGATGTACTTATATGGTTCTGCGGGATTTGATTACTTGGTAGGTCGTATATAGCCTGCAGGCGCGCTGCTGGAAAGCTATATAGATAAACAAAAGCGTTGCTCACTCGCACTTGCAATTGATTGGCGGATGTTTGATCACTTCTGTGGAATTGATTTCGTATTCTATGGTTCCATTGGCACTCGGGAGCAATTAGGACGAAGAATTTTTACGTTCAATCAATTAGTGTGACGCGCGAAGGAGTTGTGTCTTTGTTCATAGAAGAGAAATAGGAATATCCATGGTTGGGTGGAATTTTTATGCTCGATGGTCAATTTCCATCAATTCATGGAAATTTTGCTTTGTCGAGGAATTTTGAATAAGGAATGTGGAATTTTTAAATTTGCGTTTGGCTTTTATTTCTGTCTTTACGGCGTAGTAGAATGGCAATCCCAAACGTTATTTCAATGAAATTAGGCTTTGGCAAAGCCTGTGGATAGCCTTAGCTGAAAATTGTATAAATCGGATGAACTCCATATGAGATATGGATGTTATGATGTCCTCACCTAAATGAAGGTTAACTAAAGAACCACTTAATTTATTTTGATGAAATTTTTTTTGAGTTTATCAAGTGTATGGAAAACTTTAGCTGAAAATTGTACAAATCAAAAAAATGAAATGCCAGCGGTTGCATTTCGAAAATTTCCGAAAATTTCTTTTGAAAACCCATATTTTCAAGAATAATCCATTGCCTTCCACCCGAAAATAAACAGTACTTTATGTATGGATATAACATTCTTGTGGAACAGGGCTCTATTCATTGGTAAACTCAAAAACCATCTGATAGTGTTTGGTAAAATTCGGTTTTTTAGTTGCGACCGAGGTGTAGAAAGCTTTAGCTGAATGTTATATTAAAAGGTAAACTATAACTGTTACATTTCGCAAAATTGAGTATTTAAAAATGTTTTCTTTCGTTTTAAGTAGCTGTTTCTAAGAGAATTCTAACTAATATTATAACAATGCATTTCCTAAGTAAAGGGAAGCATATCTATGAAATCATACCGCCTTAATCCTCGGCTAACTCTGGAAAGGATTGATAGATTTTGTTGTTATTTTATTTCTGGGTTGGTACTATCTTTTAAATAGTTTAAGCTGAATATTATCAAAATCACAAGGGTACTTATATAATAAAGGTTAGGCAACCAAATACCCAGTTACTTACTTATGTGGACCTCCAGCCCGTGGTGTACCTGGCCCTCAACCAATACGATTCTACAAGTTGGTTAAAGTCTCCTTTCAGCTGTACGTGCCACCTAAAGCTCTTCTCCTGCATTTCCCTCTGGGTTGGTCTATAGGGCTATATTTTGTATGTTCCCCATACAAACTGAATCTCCCTTTTCTTGTCGCTAGTAACTCAAGTTTAACTTCCAAAATCAGAGTAGAGTAAGCACATAAACCGAGTTTCAAGTCGATCGGATGAAAATTAAAATCTTACCATACAAACTTTGACCCCTTTAACCCTTTTGGGAGTTTGAATTTCCACAAATCGCGTCTAAGTACTCATTTTGGCTATAAAAGGCAAAAAAAATCTGAATACTTACAACACATTTTCGCTCGGATCGGTTTACCCTTATTTCCGTTGTCCCGTAGATGAGTTGTATGCATCAAAGTTAGAGGCGAATGAATTATATTTAGGCAAATTGAATAGCATGCCGGCACCAATGTTTCTATACTTACATTCCTACAAGAACGACAACTGAAAGATCGAATATCTATCTATATGTATGCACCTGCCGTCATACCACAAAGTTTCCAAAGATTACCGCCTGATAAATCTTGTCACTGACCTCATAAAATAGAAGCATAATCTGTCTTCGCCGCTAGAACTGCACCATAAGGTGCACCATATAAACGCATCAATCAAACAATTCAACACAGAAACCAGAAGATACGAATTCTCGCTCATAAATTCACATATACATATCGTGCACACAAACAAATTACGCAACCTATTGAGCAATCAAACGCATTCGCGTGGACCTAACAAGTTCCACCGTGCACCCAAGACACAGGTCATATCTAATTCGGCAGCCGACCATCATTTCACACAAATATCCACTGGCGCCGTCAACATTTAAGTCTATAAACTCACTAATTCACATGTTGATCTAGATTCCTGCCATTCCCATGCGAGAACAAACGGATGGATATGCCTACGCGACGGGACCAAGTATTATTTTCAGAAGGCTAATAGGCTACAACGAGCGTTTTTGGCTGGTCGTACGAAAGCTTTTGTCACACACTGACGCATATCGCACACCTATACCTCAATTTGTTGGCAAAATTTCAAAAACATCAAACAAAGATGCATCTGTTTCTGAATACAGATTTTTTTTTCTCTGTTTCTGGTGAGTTTGTTAGGAGCGATGCAACGAAATGATTTATTACAACATCACCTCGGAGTAATAAATATTTAGTTTTCTGGAATTTGTTGGGAGGTTTTAGTTTTTTTTTTTTGAAGAGAAATGGGATTGAAGAATGAAAGGGACTGCTAGAAAGTGCTGACTAATTGATAATTTTGTATCCCACATTCAGATTTAATTTAGAAAGAAGAATTCCAAGTAGATAATGGAGTTTGAAAGTTAGAATAATAATGTCGGAAGTGCAATTAGTTATGGTTCATGGAGGATTTTGAGATTGGTATTCCATTAGAGAATAATTGGGTCAATAGGTGAAGCAGGTCGATGGCATGTGAAAAGGTTTACCTGGCCTATTTAATTTAGGCCTTAATGGAGACATGAACCTTCTTTTTGTACCTATTTGCAGCCTAGATTTTGATCAGATATGGATGAGGGAAACATAATAATGAATTTACACGCAGTAGATCGACATAAATTGTCAATTATGCGACTGTTCTTTAAAGCGCCAGGATCCGCTGTTTATGCCCAATGTCCATTGAAATGCTCTAGCTTTAAACTAACAGGGTCTATTTGAGTATAATATATACAAAACGTATGTCTTTTTGCAAAACATATCAATGATGCTAGTTTTGGCAAATGAACTGGAGCATCTTCCTGGCACGTGAGATTCACTGTCATAAATACGCACTTTAGAGCAGTTCTAACAGACTTTTGACTTGAAAATTCCCACACTAAGAGCAAGAATATTCCTTCATTCAACATATCACAAAAAATACTGCAATTTTTATCAACTACCATAGATACATCAATGGATTTCAGAACTTATACAAAGAACTAAAAGTGTTGAGTTTTATTTTCAAGTGCAAAAGATCTCTTTACTCATTCTGACCCAAAAGTCGTAAAAAGCATATTTCTGATATAAGGCTGCCAAAGATTCGATCCCTAATTTAAGCCAAAAAAAATTGTTTGCTGGTTGTACCAAACATGGGCATACATAATATTCTATCTATACAAACAAAAATGTGAATCTTCGTTTGTTTAAAATATTAAAAGGCTGAAAGTTATTCACCATACATTGCTTTAAAATGTTGACACAACATTGCATTCAAATACGCGTGTTTTTATATAGCACATGCCTTTAAAAAAAGCGCCATCTGTTGGACGTTAAAGCAATACACGCTATATCTAGTATTTTACTGCAGAGAGCGCAACAGCAGAAATGGTTTACGCTTCATTTTCTTAAATTTAAGACTTTGGAAACCACTTAAGATTTGCAAAGTTTTCAGCTCAACACCAACTGATAAATATTGTTTTCAGTCTTCTTGCTTGCAACCTCATTTTTGCACTGCAAAAAATGTTCGCCTTTTCTGCCTCGATCAATGGTTTGTCGCGACCCATTTGTTAATGGAGAGGACAACTGTGTGGTAGCTGTTGCACCAACAAGTTCTCTTATAAGATTTATAATGGCAAATTATAGCACAAGTCTTTGTCCTGTCGATAACACTGTACAGTGTACATTTAGCACAAAACGTCAAGTGGTTCTAACTTCATTTCGTACTTGCGCAAAACTCAATGAAACTTGTGAAAAAAATCGAAATACATAATTTACTAACGAATTTAATAAGAAATTAGTTATTTATAAAATTTATTTAAAAATATGCAACAATTCTTTACGAGTTTAAATGAAGTTTGAAAATGTTTTTGGTTCTAACCTATTTTCGTGTACACGTGAGAAATAAATAGTCTGACTTATCATAGGAGTGATAATGACGATTGCTACGGATGAATTTCCTACATATGCAACAGATCTACTACAATTTATTCAACATTTGCCATCTACTACGTAGAGATTGTTTTTATCACGTTATTTTTCAACTTTTAAACTATCCGTTTGTGATTCTAAAAATAGAAGATTCGCTTTGCTCAGTGCAACCATCGCGAAATCTACATAAAATCTACTACATACAATGTTGTGACAGTTCTCCATTAATTTTAAAAGTGCACCAATTTTTTTTTCGTTTCATTATGTCTGCTTGACACGTTTTTGTGAATCTACTTTTGTTGTCGGCAGCATTTGTGACGAAAATGATTTTCTTCCCATAGCAGTTTAATTTAAATTTACATAATTCTTCTTTCTCTCATTTTATATATTTCGCGAACTAAGATTCTTATTTAGTGAAGCCGCTGTGGGAAATAAAAAAAAAAAGTTCATATCATAAATATTGATGCAAGTAGGAATAGCGTGGGTTTTTCGTGGGAACTTTTTGTGCGACAAGGATAGCATGTGTCAAGATAAGGTCAGCATGATTTATGGGGGATGTTGTTAGAATTTTCTTATCAGCTTAATGGTCGCGTGTCGTTGTTGTCGAAGATGATTATTGTATATAAATAATTTTGGTTGAGGTTGCTTCGGAATGTGAAAAAAAAAGTCATATTCCCCCATACGGATTCGAACCCGAGAAACTGGAACCAGCAGCAGATAAGTCATCCACTAAGCCACCGCGAGTTAATGAAGATTGGTTTCTAATATGTGAATAAAACCGCATTCTGTATGATATTTAATAATTTTTTAGTATTTTCTTATCAGCTTAATGGTCGCGTGTCGTTGACGGCATGGAATCAGTTTTGTTGTTTTATGTCGCTGGCGTCGATGATGGCTATTGTATATAAATAATTTTGTAGGCATATGTAAACAGCTTGGTGTGACTATTGTCAATAAATAGAAGTTCAAGGTTTGTGGTTATGTAACTATTTTAATGTGAATAGTTTAGTCAGCGACATTTGCTCTTAAATAATAGGTGGATAATATGTATATATTAACGTACTCTGCAGGTTAATATTCATTTACATTAACGAATACGACTAGCAATGTTCTGGTGTGAAAGATTGAGAGAAGGAGAAACATTTTGTGTTTGTGAAGCCGGGTGGTTACAAATAAAATTTACAGATTTGATGTTTTACTCTGAATCTATGAAATTACTTGCGCAGCCAGAATATGGAGCAGAATGTACTATATTTCACATAAGGAATGGCGAGGCTATAACTCCTATTCTCAATTTTAAAATGCAGTTTCAATCTATGCAACATGTAAAATTTAAAATTTTAGGTGAGAGAACAAATTTAGTGATAAGGAATACAGATTTTTTTATTAAATATATCGTTATCCTAATAGGCGGCGAGCTAACTTTGACTGGGTTGATTCTCCCTCACTCGAATTATATAAAACGGAAAGAAAATGAATATCCATCACTTTGTCCATTTGGTGAAAGTGATTTACTTGGCAGTCCCCAGAAGATGAGAATTACGTGATAACGCACATTACTATCAATTAGCTTTTTTTTATATCAAACAAAAGAAAATAATATATAGAATATATAGAAATAAAAATGGTATAAATTTAGCATGCTAGGTGTTTTATTTATTAGTTCATATTTATCACTCGACCTATTAGTAGCTTCAGCTGTAGCAATTTTCTATTAAAATGTTTCTCTTAACATTTCTGTCTTTTCTTACAATCGCCCCATCTTTAATTTTTGGGGTACCTTTACCGATGGATATTAACTTACAACAACCGAACAGTACTAATAACCTCTCTTTTTCACTGAACTTACCCAACAATGATACAGTACAAATAGGTTTATCGTTTCGTTTGCTAACCTTTTCGGATGGTAACACTTTAATCAACACCACAAAGACGGATGCATCTGCATTTCAAAATGATGTCCACACACCACTCACAACAACAGAAAGAAGTTTGCAAAGGAAAATTGTAACTGTGGATGAAGCAATTGAGAATTTTAGGCAAGATTTAATAAAAAAAGAAGCTGAAATATCAGGGATTATTCAAAGCAAATATGTTTTTTATAGACATTTTAAACTAGAATTCGATGATGAACAATTCTTAACTATTCGCTGTTCATATGATAGCAATTATAATATGCGTACTCTAAGTATAAAATGTTTCGAATACCATGAATATGAAACAGAAAGAGTATTGAGTAACGGGGAAGTTGAACTCGTTATGAAAGAGGATCTTGATTACAAATCTGATGTAGAACTGCTGAATTTTAAAACGATGAAGCAAACATATAAAATGACTATTTCCTAAATAAAAAACTTGATGATATTTATATTATAATAAAAACGTTTATTTGTCAAATTACACTTGTTGTTTTAATTTGTTTATGATGAATTATTGATTGTGGAGAGAGATATCCACGAGTTGTGTTCTGGAGGAAAACCGAGCCATTTTACAAATACTTGATCTTTTTTTCTTTTGACTACTTTTTCAATAAGGTAAGTATCAGGAAACTTCGATTTCTGTAGTTCAAGCTCATAGAAGCCGCCTTTCACAGGCTGACCCTGATAATCTTCTAACAAATATGTAACAGGGTTCGTATGTTGAACTTTCGTTATTTTAAAAATTTCTGTTGTCCAATTCGGTGTATATCCTTTTTCAAATACATGTTTGTATTTACTTATTCTGACAAAATCTCCGACGTTAAATTTAGAAAGAATATGAAGTTTGATATTATTATATACTTTTGATAGCAATTGCTTTTCGTTTGCAGCATTGACTTCGGATGGCTTCATTTTAATTGTTCTATGTGTTGAATTATTGTACGTTTTAGTTAGTGGTGCTATCATATCAATCCACCGATACGAACCGTTAGCGCTGAATTCTTTCCACATAAATGTTTTCAAAGTGCGATTAAATCGTTCAACAATTGAAGCTTTGAGAGCACTAAATGTAGAGTAATGATTGATTTCATATTTTTTCGTAAGATTTAGAAATTGCGTATTGAAAAATTCTTTCCCATCATCTGTTTGTAAATTCTTTGGAATCCGACCTTCATTCAGAATTTTTTTCATAGCAATAGTAACCCCAATACCTGTTTTACTTTTAATAGGAATTGTCCAAGCAAACTTAGAAAATGTATCGATTACTGTAAGAAGATATCGGTAATTTTCATTCTCAGACGAATAAATACCCATTTCAACTAGATCAGCTTGCCATAAATCATCGAGACCCTTGATAACGACTCGTCTTCTTTTGAAATTTTTTCGAGCAGGCTTATGTATTTCATCCACAACGTTTCTTTTACTCATCTTTTCAAAGAATGATTAAAACGATACAGTATTTAACCTTTTTGTTAGTAAAAGGTAAAATATTTATTTTAATCTTTTGTATAACAACATCAACTTCTTAACTTTTAACATTCTAATATCAATCATGTAACATGGACAGGTATCTGGTCCAACCCTACATAAATCCGATGACCAAGGACAATTCACAAAATGACATCCAAATTTCGATGTAGTGGTGGATGCTGTTTTAAACGTCCTCAGAAAAGATATAAATCCTATTAGATACTCATGGTGTTCCTCCAGCAGGACATGCTGATATTCTTTCATGAAACCAACGATTTCATCGAAAATCAATGTAGTATTTATGCTGAACATTATTACCGACTCGCCACAACGACTTTCTATAGACACTGAATTGAAAGTAAAAATAAGTTAGCATTTAATTAAATGAGGAGTTCCTTTTTAGGGTCTGTGGATACATTTAAGTTTTGTTCGATTTTTTGTATTTCAAAATGTATGTATTGTCTAACTCGTTCTTCCGCTTTGTCAACATAACTTTTTGTAGCTGCATCTCCCTTTTCTTCTGGATCCCGAATATTTTGTAGTCGTTTCCAATTCAAATCATAATTTCCGTTTTTCATTTTAATAAACCCCTCACCGGGTGGCCCAGGCAATCCCTGTTCTCCCTGTAGACCATTCGGTCCTTGGTCTCCCTGCTCTCCTTGCTCTCCTCTTGGTCCTTGAATAACTCTGGTTCGCGTTCTATTCGAAAAACGTCCAAACTTATCAACACTCATTTTATATTAGTTTTATTGTATAATATTGGCTTCCTTTAGTTCTTCAATTATCGAAACAATCTCGTTCGAGTGATTATTGTGTCCTATTTGATGTGATGCAATTAGAAGTCGCAATCGATCTACGAGCTCATTGGGGTCGTCCCAGAAAATATAGTCTTTTTCTTTGTTTGATAATTGCATTAGTCCGCTTCCTGTAGACGGGGTGGAAATAGGAGTATCTTCTAATAGTTTGCTTATAATTTCTTTGTATTTATATCCTCTATGTCCAAGTACCTGTTTCCCAGAATCGTGATTACGTCTATAAGCATTGGTATCATACAATATGGCTTTGTACATATTTAAATCTTCATTATTGTAAAGGGTTTTACAGGGTTTTTTCTTAAATATTAGTTCGAATAAACCATTTGTTCCTTTATAGGCTTTATTATTGATGTCTATTATGTCTTTTCCGTGAATTTTGAATTCTTTATTACCCATCTGTAATTTACCGTTTTTCACATGTACTCCGTACACATCATCAATGGTGTTTGAATTATTTACATACAAATTTATATATTTCTGGGGGATTTCCCCAAATTTTTCAAAGTCTATTTGGCCCGCAAAGTCACGAACAAGGTTTCGTCGACGAAGCTTACGTTCACTTCGACCCCTTTTTTTAGTTTTAGGTGTTACTATGCTAGATTTCGGGGTACTGTCACTGATGGTTGAAGCGTTGCTCTCATTGGGAGTGATAAATTCATCATTATCATACTTTGTTTTCTTGAGTGGAGGCACAAAATCATTTTGCTGTTCCTTTATTGTATATATGTTATTTGATTTGTCGAGTAGTTCTTTAAGCGGCTTAGTAATTGGTTTGAAAGTTTCTTCTAATTGAAATTCGGTTACTTCCCTATCATTCCTTAGAGCTTTATATTTTTTTCGTAGAGCATCAGTAGTTTTAACGAGTTCTTTTGTTAGTTCTTCGTTTAAATGCATCATGATGCTAATTTATTGTTTTTTTTTTACAACAGTGAGTAAACGAGTTTCGTAGGCTTTGAAGCAGTCTTTCAAAAGATTTTAAACTGAATTTGATATTCGCTGTACGATTTTTAAATGATGAACAGCTAGTTTTGAACCGCGATGACCTGCTTTGCACTGTTACGGACTGAACGCTGTACACCTTTGAACTGCTCTGATAGAACATAACAGTAAGAATGCTTTGCACAGCTGAAGTGACAAGCTTTTTATAGTTTCAGGAAGCAGTCAAAACCCCTCCTATAGCGTCCTTTTCCAAAAGAGCTTTCCTTGTCAATAACCAAAAATCCGTGTTTAATATTCCAACATTCTATACATACCCTTTTAAATATTTGAAATGTCATATCAGAATTGACATGGTCGTTGTAAATGTGTTTTAAGTTCATATCATCCTGTTTGAAGACAATTAGAAAATTTGCATTATCTCGTATTAAATGTTTGGGGATTCTTGTATATGTCTGACACAAATAAAAGCTATCGATATGATGATGTCGCCCCATACTAAAATAATTTCGAATAGTGTCTTGCTTTTCACAGGCAATGTCATCAAAAATAAATACAGAATTTGGTTTGGCTTCTTCAGGGGGTATGACATCACAATTATTTGAAAATGTAAAGAAACCCATATGTTTGATAGGTTCCACGGCTAGTCGGAGAAACTCATACTTAGGTTGATGCAATGATTTTGAATAAATGTAAATATTTTCAAATTTTAATCCGTTTGGTTGCTGTATTAAGCTCATCATAACATTTGTTTTTCCGCAATTTGAGGGACCAGTAATTAGGCCCCTTATACTATTTGGTAATAGTTTACCATGTTTTTTCTGTTTTGCTTCAATATTTTTATCCAAGTCCATATTTTTAATTGGTAAAAGATGTTGTTGTTTAACGAAACGCATGACGATAAAAACTAAATAAATTCTTATAAATATGAAGGTTATATTTGAAAATGCCATAACGTTATTAATCGCTAAATGAGGTGGTGATCATATAAAATGATTGATTTTTCAAAAAACTCTAGCAGACTACAAGTTATCGTGAAGGGGAATGGTTTATTAAACTCTGTAATCAATAAACTACCTATTGAACTACATTTACCAGGATATCAATACTGTGGACCTGGCACGAAACTCCAGGAACGTTTAGCTAGAGGAGATCCAGGAATTAATTTACTTGATCAAGCGTGCAAGCAACACGATATATCTTATTCTAAATTTAAAAATACTTCTGAACGACATATAGCTGATAAGATTTTATCTGAAAAAGCCTGGCAACGGGTTGTATCAACGGATGCCGGTATAACTGAGCGAGCAAATGCTATATTGGTTACCAATCTTATGAAGGCTAAATTAAAATTAGGTATGGGGTCTTCAAAAAAAAAAAGCAATAAAAAAACCACGTCAAAAAACAGATCCTCTACTTTTAGCAGAACAATTAAAAATGTTGGAAAAATCCTTCAAATGAAAAAACCACATAACCTTGAAAAGGCTATAAATGTAGCTTTGTCATCTGCAAAGAAAGCTATCAAGAATAATAGCAGTAATATAAAGACACCCCGAGTTATTTCGGTATCGAAAATTGGTGGAGTAATCCCATTTCTTGTTCCTCTATTTGCTGGGCTTTCAGCTCTTGGAGCTTTATCTGGAGGAGCTGCGGGGATAGCAAAAGCTGTCAATGATATAAATATTGCTAAAAAAACGCTTGAGGAGAAAAAACGCCATAATCAAAAAATGGAGTCGATTCCTATAGGACATGGCTTACATCTAAGTCCGTATAGAAAAGGACTTGGATTATTTTTACATTCGCAGACAAAAAACTTTTAAGTTCGCTACCCGATCGTGCATTGAATGAACAGGATTTGAGAAATTTCGCAAAGGACTTAATTCCGCATTTTCGAGGAGTTTTTATGCGTGATAATTTACCAAAGGGTAAACCCTTAAGAAACGAGTGTGGGATAGTAAATCTAGATTCATCAACAGGCCCTGGAACACATTGGGTGGCGTATTATAAAAAACTCAGACACATTGAATATTTTGATAGCTTTGGAAATCTACAACCGCCAATTGAACTAATTAAATATTTAGGTAAACAAATTAAATATAATTATCTTAAGTATCAGGATTATGATTCAGTAAATTGTGGACATTTATGTTTAAGATTCTTATATGATTGTTATTTTGAATAAATAATAAAAGAAGAGCTTTTGTAAGAACGGTTTCATTATCTTTTTCGACGTCATGGCGTTGACACTTACATTAAGTGGAAATACTTCTCATCTAACAACAGACTATTTTCCACCTTTAAACCTGAATAAGGACTACGTTTGTGGATTGATTGATTTTCAAACATACAATTCTATACCCAATGTTGATGAACGAAACAATTTGTTTCATATAGGGGAACATGTAATTGAAATTCCAGTAGGATCATATGAAATCGATGACATTGCACTGAATATTTCCGAACAATTGTTAACGCTTAATTCCGCTACACTTGTAAGTATAGAAGCAAATAATAATACTCTGGAAAGCTGGGTGTCAGGCTCGGAAGAAATATATTTTAATAGGACCCGAACTGTTGGTAAATTACTAGGTTTTAGCAAGCGCATTTTAAAACCAGGTCAATTACACAGATCAGATTTACCTGTTGATATTAACAGTGTTAATGTAATTCGAGTTGAGTGTAATATTATTACAGGCTCGTATTTAAATAACACTCCTGTGCACACAATACACGAATTTTCGCCAGAAGCAGGACCTGGGTATAAAATCATAGAAGTTCCAAGAAATGTCATCTATTTACCGGTGAATGTCAAGCGAATAACTTCACTAACATTAAAGCTAGTAGACCAAGACGGAGACTTGATAAATTTTAGAGGAGAAACAATAACTATCCGACTGCATTTAGCTCCCATCTCCTGATAATGTTGATCTATAATAATAATAATATATACACCCCCAAAGGTGATCATTCTACTAGTTCTACTAGATCATCAAAGCTGTCGAGACCAAAACTCTCCTCTAAGAATACCGCCTATTTACTGTCTTTAGGGTTTACCTTAAATGTCATCTAAAATTATGAACGAAATGTTGAACATCACCGAAGGACCTAGCTATGATAATAGCATATCCAAATTTGAATATCACAGTTATTCACCATTTCTTCAGTCCTTCAATCCGAGTGATGAAATACGCATCCCAATACATCAACAGGACTTGCTCATTTTACCCAGCGAAAGTTTCATTTACATAGAAGGAGGTCTTACAAAATCAGATGATACCACATCTTCTACTGCAAAACTATGCAATAATGCTATGGCATTTCTTTTCGAGGAGATCCATTATGAACTTAACGGTGTGCAGATCGAGTATAATAAAAATGTAGGCATCACAACAGCGCTAAAAAATTATATATCTTTGAACGAGAATGAAAGTAAAAATTTGGAAAATGCATCATGGACTGGAAAAGGCAGTATAACACTTACATCGGGTACTTTCAACTTTTGTATTCCATTAAAAAATCTATTAGGATTTGCAGAAGATTATAAAAAGATAATTCCAAATGCACGGCACGAATTAATACTAATTCGAACAAGGTCAAATGAGAATGCATATTTTTCTACGGAAAATGAAGAATTAAAACTTTCAATTTTTAAACTGCAGTGGAGAGTTCCTCACATTACCTTGGCTGATTCAGATAAGCTAACATTACTAAAACAAATACAATCAAAGACAATTCAAATTCATTTTCGAAATTGGGAAATGTACGAATACCCCACACTACCGCTAGTCACTGATCATATATGGACAGTTAAAACTTCAACTCAGCTTGAAAAACCTAGGTATATTATTATCGCTTTACAAACCGATCGAAAAAATCAAAAAACTAAAGATGCTAGCAAATTCGACCATTGCGATTTAAGCAGTGTAAAGGTGCATTTGAATTCTGAGACATACCCCCGTGAAGATTTAAATCTCAAATTTAAGCACGATCGGTATGCAATTCTCTATGACATGTACAGTAAATTTCAAGACTCTTATTATAAGAAACAACCACAACCACTCTTATCTCGACAAGAATTTAAAGATATCGCTCCAATAGTAGTAATCGATTGTTCTCACCAAAACGAATCAATTAAAACTGGAACTGTTGATGTAAAAATTGAACTCAAAACAACAACCTCAGTCTTGCCTTCAACAACCGTGTACTGTTTAATTTTACATGATCGTATAATTGAATACAACCCAATAACAGGAGAAGTTCACAAACTTACTTAATGGTAATGCTTGTATATAAACTAAGCAGTTGCAAAGTTGGCTTAGTCATAAACACATCATCAAAAATGAATTATTATATAGTTGATTTTCAAGGCTTTAGAGGCTTGAACAAAGAGTTTATTTTAAAGGAAATAGCTGTACTTTGCGATGGACATCATCAGCATTTCATTCTTACACCACCCTTTGGTTCTAATCAGCTTCCATCTTCTCTTAGAAGACAGGCTCACTGGCTGTATCAAAATCATCATGGATTAACCTGGGATGGGGGATTCACGAATTTTACCCAAGTAAAGACACATCTTCGCGAAAAAATTCAAAATTCCGTTGTTTATGTGAAGGGCTCTGAAAAAACCCAATGGTTAAAAGAAATACTTAATAATGAAAACGTAGAAGTAATTAATATTGAAGATAATTACAGTTGCCCCAATTTAAAAGAACTAAAAAGAATTTGCCCCGGCGTAATAATAAAATGTATGTACCATGGAAAATGTTGTGCACTTCAAAATGTATATCTCATAAGCAAGTTCATAAGTGAAGCTAAACAATTGTAAATTTTTTTAAATAAAACAAAACATACTCGTATTTTATATTCTTTAAATGTTTTTCTGTTTTTTTTTTTTTTTTTTTTTTTTTTTTTTTTTTTTATTACATAAAATTGATTGAATTACAAAGGTTGTCTTTTAAATCCATACGGTAAGGAGCTATGATCATTGAGAAAACGACGTTTTTCTGCTTTGGGTTTGTAAGTTTTAACCTCTGCTACAGTAACTACTTGATGTTCTCGTGTTCGACGTATATTGTTAGATTCTATCAGTATGCTTTCATTGTCTGTAGACAAATTTAATACAGCTTTTTTAATAGAATCGAAATTAATTTTTTGAGATGTTTGGTGATTAAGAAAGATGCCCTTTACTTTGCACTCAATATGTTCAGTATTATCTTTTGTGCTATAGACTTTATAGGAATAGTTTTTAGGTCCACCACTAACAAATTCTGTTATATAACTTCCTTGACCATAGCTTTTCAGTTCGTCAGTCATATCACCGATAAACTCTCCGGTAGGCGGTTCAAATTCTCCTTTACGACTTATATAGATAACAGAATCCGTATCATAGTAGAGAACTCTTTCCTCTAGTTTTTCTAAGTAGCTGTACAGTTTAAGACGAGCGAAAGTTGTGGTATAGGCGGCAACACAAACGTTAACTGTAGATAGGGAGTCAGATGCTTCTTCTTTCATTTCAAAATTAACAACAATGTTTTCTTCACCAACTGCCAGAATATTCAACACTTCTATAGAAGGGTGTGTAAGCAGTTGAAACAAATCTGAAGGTTTATTCAAAATACAAGTTCGTTGCTGGTTTTCACGTTGTCCAAATTTTCCCCAAAACGAATTTAAAATTAACTTAGCTAATGATCTCTTTCCAGGATTGTTACAAATTTCTGAATATTCCAATTTTATATTTTCTCTATTAAGAAAATTCTCAATATACTTTTCTTTTTCTTCAGGGGTTGTACATGTACTAGGCCATCCTGATGCTTCTTGTTTTATCTTTAGAAACTTATTCATCATCGAGGTGAACAGCCCATCGGAATTTGTTTCTGGATTATATTGAACTACATCATATTCCCAAATTTCAAAAACGAAAATTAGTTTGTAACCTTTTTCGATTGCTTTTAGAACTTCATCAATTACCCATGTCCCGAGTAAGGCTCTTTCCTCGTCAGAATGATTGCACAATTGTTCTTGATTTTTTTCATCACTGCAACTTCTGCACAAAGAAAACATAAGCTTATTATTTTGTTTCATTGGCAGGACAGGGTGAAGTAGATGCTCTGGTGGTAAAATTGTACATTTGACTAGGCCATTTATACCTCCTAGTTTCATAGTAGGAGTGATGTGGACTTTTGGATGTCCAGTAGGAAATTTTCCGTTTTTACAAACCCAGGGATAAAGAGAACATACATCTATATAATGAATTTGTTCACCTTCTTTACATTTATAATAATTAAATGAATTTCCGGTTCGTCCGCCATAGAAGGCATCACGTGGATTCAATGGGGAATTTTGTATTAGTGGATGTGTGTTTAAAAAATTTAAATCATCCTTATTCATTGACTGTAACTGACTTTGAAATTGACAAAACCACATTTCAATGACTTCGTATTGGAATTTTCTTAATCGTTCAGTCTTAGCTTGTGTTCTCTCATATCTACGATTTAAGGTATCATCGGCGTCTTCGTATAGAGGCACATCACGTTTGTGTTTCAAACAGAGGGGATGACCATGATAGTAGCAGCCATGGAATTCAAAAATCTGTCTTTTTTCCTCGCAAAACCCGTCAACTTTTACTCCATTGACAACTGCTTCTCTTCCTTTAGATGCATGCTTTATATTAATTTTTCGTTTATTTTCTTCGAAAATCAACCACTTGATGGCTTCTGTTGATTGATTATCGACGCATCTGTAGCCTTTTTTAGGAATTAACCCAATAGTTTTTGGAAGAAGAAAGTTTCGTCTGAATACAAGATTACATGCTGACGCTATAGTTGTTGCTTCCAAAAACGGTTCAACATTACTTTGCTCGAGAAACAAGTTTCTAAATTTCAAACAAGTTTCAGTCAAAATGTTAACATCACTAATACAATATTCTACAAGTTCACGCTGTATGTTAAAATCATCACCTTGATGTTCCGCAAACCATTTCAAAAATACAGTGCGATCTTCATCTTTCATCGTATCTGGGCTGTAATACTCCACTGATGGTAGTTTTCCAATATATTTTTCATTTTCTCTAGTATTAAAGAAATGTGGGAAATAACCTTTTTTAAAAACGGAGGACAGTTGGAATGCTTTGGGAAGTTTTGACAGAGCCATAGGAAAGTAGTTCAAGGAGTCTATAAATTTGACATTACCTACTTGCATTAGTATTATTTTGGTACCGCGCATGATCAATTCCGGTGTCAGATTAGTTTTTTCCAATATGTAGCTCAAAATGAATTGATGATCGTATGCTTGTCCATTATGTGCTAGCACAATAACTTTTTTAAATTTTTGCCGAACATTCAATATGTACTCCAGAAATTTGCGTACTACATCTTTTTCTTCCTGAATGACATTCAACGATAGTTTACACTTTTGACAAAAATATAAATTTGGAAGATCTATACACTGATCGCATTTTTTTTTAAATACGCATAAATTCGGTTCATGTATTTTTATTGGTGAACTTGCTGTTTCATCATATTCACCATTCATCATTTTTTTTTTACCAATTACTTTCTCTTGTCGACTCTCCAAATCATAAAATATGTACAAAAAGTTTTTGCAATCAGGCGTTCTCTTATCAGGAAGAATGTAGCACAGATGATCTTTGTCAACATGATGACGACATTGTTTGCAAAAGTATTCATCACATACATGATTTCGTTTTCCTCCGTATGTTTTCAAGCATAAAAGACATCTGTTCATCATTTCGCAAATTGAATTTTTTCCTGACGATCCGCTCGCTTTGTGGTTGTCGAAACAGTGTTTTCCTCTAAAATTTCGATTACAATCAGCACACAAAATGTCTTTTGTTTTGCTACAGCTTGGCGTTTGTTGACACTGAGAGCAAGATCCTCCGCATTTATGTTGACTTTTCGTATCATATGGTACATGACAACTTTCGCAATAATAAATGCAACAAAATGCAGCTGTTAGTGAGGTTATCACAGCATAATGATTATTGCCGTAAAGCAAATTTATTTTTTTCTTTTCATCATCATTACATCCATCTAAAGCTGAAATTCCTTCAAAAACAACTTTTCGGCCTTTTGTTCCGTATTCATAGACTGTGACTTTATATCCTTGTAAATGATTTTGGAATGCTCTCAGCTCTGGAATTCCACAACCTGTAGCTGGTATATTTATTTGAGTATCATTGATAAGTTGCTTGGTTCTTTGGGTTTGAACCTGATCAGTGTCATTGATAACCCCTTTCATATTAGCATCCTTGTCAGCATATGATTTTGCTACAACCAAAGCACGGGGCAGACACAAATTATCCTTATTTTTAATGTGTATTATACCATTACGTCTTATGCATTCTTCATCAAAGGAATTAAACTTATTGCTACTTTTTCTTTTGTTTCCAGTCCCCGAAGGCAACTTAACAGATGTTATTGACATGCAAAAATGGTCTGTACTTATACCTTCTGAGTTGCTCTGGAAAATTTTAGTTATCATTTCCCACACATCACTAAACTTCAACTCTGAGCAATTTCGAAAGCTAATCCATCCATTTCCTCGTTCAGCAGTAAAACCCTTACCACAAAAAGTAATTCCTACTTTATCGGTGGGGTTAAGACCTGTTACAATATGTTTAAGCATACCATTTATAGCCATCTTGATCCATGAAGTTGGTTCTTCGTTATCGGGTATAGGTCTGATTTTAAAATCAATTTTACGACCTTTTAGAGCAAATCGGTTAACTCGCGTCTCCAAATCGTTCAAAACTTCAAATCGCTAAACATTTCAAAAGAGAAGAGAGAAAAGTGTTGTAGAACAGCATACAATTTCAGTGGGAAAAACAACCAATTTTGTATTAACAGCAAGTAGAATAGAGAGAATAAAAAGCATATTTTTTATATTATTAATTTATTTATTCCCATAAAATACATTCTTCTGCGATTGCAGAAATACATTCTTCTGCGATTGCAGGAAATCATATTCTTGTACCTCTTCATTATCATCTTCTTCATGGTCTTTATCATAAAAAGCAATAGCAAATGATGGCCCTAGCGGTTCCACCACCTCCATCGAGCAGTCGGTCATCTCAGCTAGTTCATCTTCAGTCAGCTTCTCCACAAACCGTTTTGGTAGATAAGTGATACAGTCCTCCAGTTCCACCATTATTTGTTCCCCAAACTGCGAGTCACATTTCGTCGCCTTAGCAATTTTATACTTCTGCTTAAGGTTCAGCAGTTTGAGACTTTTAATAGGCTTATTGTTTTGGTATTTTGTACCAATTGAATTCAACTTCCTCATAAACGACATTTTTTTTAATAATATGTATGTACTAAACTTTTCTACTTTCAAAGCAAAATTGTAAACTAATTTCATGTCTACTCAATAGCCTGCTTTTATACTCCTGAAACTGCCCCCACCCCCAATTCTACATTTTGCGACTGCTTATCACCTAAAATATTTAGAGGATATTTTTGCGAATTTTTTCAAAATTTCCTGAAATTAACTCGACTTCGGTCGGCCTTTTTGATCTTTCTTTCTTTCTAGCTTTCATACCAAAACATTTCTTCTCGTAATCACATAACAAAAATGACCCTTAATCTCAATCAAAATTATGCACATTGTACCATTTGCTATCAAGACATGTTTTGTATTTGGTTATCACTCATGATCCGAAAATTTCCTGAAATTAACTCGACTTCGGTCGGCCTTTTTGATCTTTCTTTCTTTCTAGCTTTCATACCAAAACATTTCTTCTCGTAATCACATAACAAAAATGACCCTTAATCTCAATCAAAATTATGCACATTTCACCTAAAATTAAAAACTATCAAACTGATAACTTCACAAACACAAAATATTTCTCTTTCTCTCTATCTTTCATATCAAGCCCCAAAAGAATGCGGTTTTATTCACACATTAGAAACCAATCTTCATTAACTCGCGGTGGCTTAGTGGATGACTTATCTGCTGCTGGTTCCAGATTCTCGGGTTCGAATCCGTATGGGGGAATATGACTTTTTTTTTCACATTCCGAAGCAACCTCAACCAAAATTATTTATATACAATAATCATCTTCGACAACAACGACAAGAATGCGGTTTTATTCACATATTAGAAACCAATCTTCATTAACTCGCGGTGGCTTAGTGGATGACTTATCTGCTGCTGGTTCCAGTTTCTCGGGTTCGAATCCGTATGGGGGAATATGACTTTTTTTTTCACATTCCGAAGCAACCTCAACCAAAATTATTTATATACAATAATCATCTTCGACAACAACGACACGCGACCATTAAGCTGATAAGAAAATTCTAACAACATCCCCCATAAATCATGCTGACCTTATCTTGACACATGCTATCCTTGTCGCACAAAAAGTTCCCACGAAAAACCCACGCTATTCCTACTGATGCATTCATGCTTTTGTAATAATTTTCGTCCACTTGGGCATAGGATTCAATAAATGCAAATATATCTGTCTTCACTCGCCTTCTATTTCATTTATCGTAGCTCGACTTGTATTCCATGACAATGCCACCAAACGCATCGAGGATCTACGAAGACGCACTCCTGCTCGCTCTATGAATAAAATAACTTTGATTCCTTAAGGTTTGTACACCGCGCTCGCATAAACAGAATCAAGCGGCGTGAACAATTCCAACGATTACCATATAAGTATAATAGAATGCATTCCCTGCGCTTATACGCTCCGCTCCGGCACTCATTGTTAACCCTATATTTGGATGGGCCGATGATAATAAAGATGCCTTTGCCAAGCTGAAACTATGATTTAGGCGCAATCGTCTCTATGTCGGCGCGCGCAAGATTCCATCGACTGCGTCGTTCGTTGTTGTGGTTGTTATAACCACACCTTGCACCAAGAACAATGCTAAGCCGGAGACCTTCTTTGTTTAGGCAAAGGAGGCGACCGACGACTCTAATCAAGGAAAATCAATTTATTTTCATCAAAGAGAATGAATTCTCCGCGAACTAAAAAAGCAGCTGCCTCTCCCAAACCCAATGCTTGGGTAAGCCTCACCCATATTAGGCCCCCCACATCCTGCTCGGCAATCATTGCACAAATTATTCGGCTTTGGTTATGTGAATTGTTCCACGTTTGCGTTTTGAGTGCGGTGGTTGAAAAGAAAACAAAACTGAAAAAGGGTATGCGGTCTTGAAAAATACATATAAAGCTCTCGTCCATTGATGGCGCGTCATTTTCCTTTATCCCGCGATCAATTCATCGGGAAATTAAGATAAATAGCAATAAATCTTGGGATTCCGTCGATTTATCAGCTGCAGTTATGGTGTGCAACACCACCTTTCCCCAATTCGACGTCTTCTTCGTCAACCGCCAACGATCGATATAAGCCAGCCGCAAGTCTGCGTGTGTGTTTGTATAAACCTCAGTCTGAACCCTGGTTCAGTGTGTTATATTTCATTGTAAATTGAAAACCGAACGACACTACAACGAGTACTTGACCCAAATCTCCCATTTAAGGAAATACACAACAATTTCAATTCCATGCAGGGTTTCTTTATCGTTTTTGTTGGGTATTTCGTTTCGATGTCATTGCATGGTTGAGTTTCTTTTGAAAGTTCTTGCACTTGAAGTGCTTCCCTTGAGTCCACTTAGACTTCTTTTGACGGAACAATATTAATTTTGAGTTGCTCCGAGGGACGCACTGTCATTATGCTGGTGGCCCTTGGTGATTTATTTTCCAATCACACTCTTGACGTCACCCTCGCTAAGCCGTCGCACGTTACACAACCCAATCAGTATATAAATATTAATATCACCTCTTAGAACCGATTATAATTATTACGTAAAAAAAAAAACTAACGACACAGTTCAATCAGTGAAAGTGAAAGTAGTATATATCAGAAATTAAGAGACAACCGCATCGGCCAAATTAAGTGTCAACATTTGATAGCAGTGTGGCGCTTTGTTCGATTTGAATTTCCTTTATGTAAATCAAACTGATTTGAGTTTGATGCCACCTCTTGGTTTGAAAAGTTAATTAGTTAATCGCTTGGACGCCACGCCACCGCCGCCGCCACATGATGTCATTCGAATTAAGTGGTCTAACTGTCAAATTTGACTGTGAATATTATTGCAGGTAAGTGGTTAGTTTGACAAATGGTTATTAATCGGAGTCGATTTTTCGTTTAATCGGCGAAACTTGATCCGATGAAGTAGGGTTATTTTGCTTCTAGCTAAATGCGATTGAAATTGGACACATTTACGACGATCGAGTGAGTTGTGGTTAAACAAAGATTGTGGTAAATACTTTCCCAGAGTGGTTTTTGTCGCTCGACAATCTGAACTAGGAATCATTTTATTTTCAAGATACACTTTCTCCTGCAGCAATAATCCGGGATGGACTTTGGCCTTAACCAGTACCTACACCCTTCCTGTTAGCTCGGTCTTTGTCCAAATACCACCAGTTGCGAAGTCCACGTTGGTTGAGGTCCCCTTTTACTTGTACGCGCTACCTCAATCGGCAGGATGTTCTTCTATATTGCGTTGTCCCTCTGGGTTGGAGTCGAAGACTCTACGGGGCAATAGAGTGGTAGTGTCAATTCGCTCTACATCTCCTTGCCATGTTAGACCTTTTTTTAATCTTATAGCTCGTCGTTGAATCTCCTCCTCCAAATCAAACGGGACTTAATATTGAACGAAGATTATTTATTTATTTTCTTTCTGATGGTTTTGCCCTCGTTTAACGCTTAAGCCCATTTTAGCCGCCTCTCCGTTTTTCTACCAGCAAAAACACGAGTAAAGTGACAGCTCCCTGTATTTTTGTAATTATGACAGTACCTATCATCGGCGTACTTGCAAGTAATTGAGCGGTGAAGAAGAAAAACCGTACCTTGGCCTGTAAAGAATGGCCGCGTTCCATTGACCGCTAGTCATCTAGCACATAATATCCCTGATGGAGGAACGCTGGCGCTAGAGATCTAGCGGCAGCGGCAAAGTGACATTAAAACCAATTCGAATTCGTATTATTTCATCTTCATAAGAGTCAAAAATGTATTTTGGGCCATCATGCCGCATATTTATTAATACACTATAATTTAAATAAACAAATACAATATATATTAATTACATAGAAGCTTCATTTCACATTTTACACCAAATTGGAAATATTTGACTTCTGCACTTTCACTTTTGTTTTGACAGTTCGTTATTTTTTTCAATCTAGCAGTTCATTTTGTGCTAGATTGACAAATTTCCCAGAAAAGGATATTTCACAAAATGTGCTAGAGCTCTAGCGCAAATTCTGAAATGTCAGTTTTTTTTATATGGAGTTTGGCGCTAGTCATCTAGCGGTCAATGGAACGCGGCCAATTACCGCGCATCAACTTGACATTCGGCACAACCTGACGATTTTGGCAGGGATGCCAAAACTAGACAAGACATGGCTTGATATAGCTGGTTCATTTAAATGACATTTTTGAACATTATAATTGTTATATTTCATCGTCATGTTGTCTTTCTCTTCTGAAAGTAGGCGATGGTTGTTTTGTTTTTCTACCTCATTCACTTTCAATGAGTAATGACAAGCGTTATCTTTCTCCTGCGTGTAAACAACGACGATGCAAATGACAGAAAGAATTAATGAATCACAGTGACAAATTGGTTCCCACACTCATTTCTCCACAGTGAAAAACAAATGATCATGCTCGAAGGACCAGTTTTTTGCCGCTGCGCAATTAAATTGATTACCTGTATTATATTTGCAAAAGATAAATTAATTTAAATTTCTTCCTCGTTTCGGTTACTTCTATAATTAGATACCATTAAAATTACATTACCAAAGGAAGTAATTTGTTGCATGCAAAAGTAATTACCAATTATCTACTGCTAAGCAACGAAAGTTGTAAACGCTTCACCCGCCAACAGATGGCGATCCAACTGTTCGTACAAAGACTAGATCAAAACTTCATCTCTAAACAAACGCTCAACCTTAAAATCGAAACAAGTTCAACGTACTAAAAACAAAATAAATCAAATCTAAACAACAATTAAATTTCGCCATAACACCTATGTTACATCAAAGTAAATTCGCAGAAAGCATCATACGCTCTTTTTTCGACCAAGATAAAGTCACGTCACCGCTCTAAAAGAAGATTCCTTCTGACACATCAATTTGGAGCAGCAAATTCGTATGCCAAATAAAAACTTTGCCAACTACCGCTGACTAATGCTCCCGAGACAACACTATCCCAACCCTCCTCATCTGTCCATCGTGTGTAAATTGATGGATATTTATGAATCTGATGATATAGCTAATATTTATTTTTAATCACCGAATACATACATTCACGTGCAAAAAAGATTTGCCGCTAGAAAATTATTTCACAAGCAAAAAAAAAAAAAACAAAGATAGTGCTCGTCCGACTGACTGGTTCTTTGTGTCAGTTTGGAAATGCGCGCCGCTCTCGCGCAAACTTTTCACAGCCCCAAGGAGGCTGGTTCGCGTGTGATTTCATCGTTTATATGGAATTGTTGGGGAAAAGTCTTATTAAATCGGCACGGTATACAGTGTGTAATAAAAATTCATCAATAATAGTATACGCTGTGTTCTCGTTTTCCTCGAGTGTGTCTGTCAGTAGTTACGATAATAAAACTGTTGTCTAACGCGGTAGACAACAGACAAGTGGTGTGCTGGTGGATCGAACGTGCGCGCAGATGTTAAACTGACGTGACTGACAGAAGCACCATCAGACGGAGTGTTCCAATCGTCGATTATGTCGAATTTCGATTTGTTTAATTGTTTCGACGAGCTGCGACGTGGTTTAAGGTATGTGACTTGAAGTGGACAGGGCACTATTGGGGGTTGTGATTTGTTGAGGGAAGTGAAAATTCCAAGGACACCATCTGATGTGCGTCAGATTCCAGATAAAGTGCGCAAAGTGCAGTTTCTCTTTGTCTTTGGGTGTGGCGGAGAAATTGTCTCTGTATATAGTCACTGGCCAGTTGATTAAGTTGATTTAATGGCCAATTCCGCAATTTGTTGTATAATTTATTTGGACTAGGTATACTTATAGTCATGAGGAGGATAAAAATAATTACTGCGTCGTTGGAGAAATGATTCAGACACATACGTTTGCACTTTGTTTGGATGTAAATGTCATTCTGTTGAAAACAATGGAACTAATTAATTGACTAAACGTTGTTGTTAATATTTGTTTAATTAGCTCCACCTCGTTGTCATACCAATTTGTATAATAGATCTTGATACTTGACACATGTGAGATGTGCAGATGTCATTTCCATATCTATTTGCAACTATTACTAGCTCTCGGAGAAGTCCACGTAACGTTACTGTGAAACAAAGGGACTAATGAATATTAATACAAAAATGTAAAAATGAATATTAACTCAATCGTTCTGACATTTCTATTGCGTGCCTGCCTCTTTGAAGATGCAATTGTTTGCCCTGACAACATAAATTATACATAGAAATAAATGTATGCGCGGCAAAGTCGCATACGGAGCTAATTACAGAATTTGTCTTCTCTACATCTATATGAGTACATTATTCAAATGCAAATGTACGCTTTTATTGCACATCCCTGTTGTAAGAGAAACTGTCAGAATCACATTAAATTCAATTGCGTACTCCTCACAGAAACAACTGTCAAAATGTGAAAATCAGGAAAGAAAAAACTGTACGCGATTGACAGCGGCAAGTAGGTATGGAGATGAAAGTTAATACGTGAATGCATTTTAAATAAACAAAAAGATGTCACTCAAGCAGATGTTGGTACAAAATAGTTTTGTATAGAATCAATTACTGAACTTTGACAAATTGTTTTCAATAGAACTTTCATATTTAGAGTCAATATTATTTTATGGACACCTTTCAAGTTGATGTTTAGTGAGAAATTTTTCTTATAAAAGAAATTGATAATGCCCAAAACAAATATGCAGAAATTCGTTAGCTCTTCATATTGTATCGTGTTAGATCAATGAATGGATAGGAAAGGAAACTGAGCTTAAAACTAAACCTGAATGAACATTAAGAAAGCCGCTACTGCACTTTACTCCTGCAAAAGGATCCTGGGCCTCAGATGGGGCACCAGCTTCAGCAGTAGTCAGACAGATACTCTTGTACGGAATCATCGTCTGGTGGCCAGCACTCGATAAAATAAGCTACCTCTCTCTTTTTAATAGAATCCGAAGAGTGAGTGTGTCTTTTGGACTAGTGCGTACAACTCCAACCGCAGCACTGTAAACCATGCTTCACATTCTGCCCTTCGATCTTTACGGTAAAGAGATGGCGGCAAAATCGGCATTGCGTCTGAGAGAATCATTGCAATGGAGGAGTAAGGACGCAGGGCTTACCAATATTCTTAAAACTAATAATGTTAAAACAGAAGTTACAGACTACGTAACCACGATCCTGATCTTCAATATTAAATACAAGACCAATATCCCCGACCGACAGCAATGGGAAGACGATACGGTTATAGACAAAAAAACGCTAGAAGTATACCCAAATGGGTCTAAGAAAAAGGACTAAGTAGGAGCCGGGATTTTCTCAGTCGGAACTCTTGTCGGAGTACTAACAGGCCACTGTGTACTAGGAAGACATGGCACAAGGCTTGGAGTTGCCGCTAATGACTTTTGTCGCAGTTGCATGGAGGAGGAGGAGGAGGAAACACCGTTCCACCTACTATGTAACTGACTGGCACTATCCTCAATTAGAAATCGAACTCTAGGAGAGTACTTCTTCGGGGAGCTTGCGAAACGGATATCAGCAAAATACGGAAATTTCTTCAAAATTCGAAATGGTTCCAAGAGTAGCGGAAATAACCGCCGACTCTGATTGTGGTATCACAATGGACCTTATCTGGTCTAAGTGAATTACTCCGTATATAATGGATAATTGCCACCTTATCTAACCTAACCTAACCTAACCTAGATCAATGAATACTTCTTTCGAAATTGCGATTCAGTATAACATATAACTGACATTGCAACTTTGTTCAGTCCTAAAATCAACTTAGTCCACTTGTTAAGCGATTGCATGTCGCAGTCGTTCAGTAATGGCTGGGAGTCTCGTTACCGCTTACTTGTTAAACCCGCCTTGGTCATTAGCGTCTGTTGATAACATTCGACAGTGGCAAAAGTGGGGCTTTTTGTTAAGATTTTCTTTTCTTTTTTTAATGTTTAGCACCATCGACCTGCTTTGTATCTCTTACTAAACAGCTGCTAAAGTCTGAATCTGTTGAGTGGGTCAATCACATGCAAAGCATTAACGCAGCACCTGGCCATTTGACCATCTGTATGCAACCAAGTTACTGGTGTTGAAACACAGCATCCTTTACTCGAGTAATTTATCAATCAAAGTCGTCACTTAACACCTTAAACACACTCCGCGGTACTAATAATCATTTTTAGTCTTAAGGCTAAGTTTTACGAAGTCACAATGGCGAAAATTTCCATATAAAATTATCCATTGTGACCGTCAAAATATTTAAGTTGAAGATTAAAAATGATTATTGGTAAGGCCCATATTGACACTATACGTATCAACTTATCTTCGTGAATGCAAAAGAAAAAAACCTCACTTGCGATGCGATTCCTCTAGCAACATTGTCTTCTACTTAAAATGTTGCAATTACCCCCAAAACCACTAAACTAGCTCCGCGCGCGCGCCGGCCGCATGCATACCCACACTTTAATTATACAAACGGTTGCTTCACAAACTCGTATTCAGCCCATTTCCAGCGATTATCCGTGCAGAATATTTTTGTTCGAAAAATACGTCTCACCTACTGCAAACCAGATTAGAAGAGCGCGAAAAAAAAACGTGCCAAATTGAAATGTACGTCTAAGTGACGACCGTTGCAACAAAGTTCCCCCGGTACCAATAGTTTAGAGTCAACCAGACCACCAGCCTAATGCAAACTAATTTCCCTGCCGTTTCAGATAGCTTTTTGTTTATTTTTTTTTTTTTTTTGGTAATTTATCGTGCACGACCTGCAAGCTAGTATTCGTTTTCGTATATGGCCATACTCGAGCAAGTGAATGGTTTAATGGTAAATGTTGAAAAGGCCGTGGCCGCGTTTCTAAGGAGTGGGACTAAATAAACTGCGCTCACACTAGAGTTAATTTTGCGGGCTGCTGCCGCCGCCACTTGGACACTTTTTTTTTTATTTGAATTAAATATAGATGGTCCAAGGTAGACACAATGCCCATTCAGTCTTTAAGTATCTCGAGATGCACAACAATGGAATAATTTCGCGGATAAATGGATCGAGGGATAACAATCCAACTTAAGCGGATAAAACTGCATCTCCTCAGCATAATCTGCACTCTCCCACACACAGAGTGCGCGGCAGGTAAACCTTGATCTGCCTGCCGTATTGTGTGGCGCACTAGTTGTTCGTAAATACTTATGTGAGGTGATAGTATCTAAAATGCGAACCACTCCCAAAAACGCGCTTGTAATTTATTCCTCTCCTCAACCTCACTTTAAACCGGCAAAAAAAAAAAAGAACTTATTGCTCTCGTGTGTAGTTACAAGTGCAAAGCTGTTTATTTTTTCAGGTGAAGTTCCACTCGGCTGCACTTGCAAATTCTACGCGATCTTGGCGAACAGATAAAAAAAGAATACAGTGCAAGAAAATGTGAGCAACAACAAAAACACAGGCCCCCCTCCCTTTGAGACATTTTTCACGCCCAATGGACCCAAAAATGAGGGAAGCGGAGGTGTAATGGAATTCCAGAGTCAATGAAAGAGGTACTACGCTCATAGATTTGCGGCTAGAACGCGAAACATGGTTTTTCGCATTTAACGCTTGACAATTATTGTCCCTCATTGTTTGGCTTGTCATTTGGCATTTGAGTGTTTCACCTGTCTGGCTGACAGTTGTGTGTGCAGCAATGTGCAACTCAAGCGAGAAGGGCATTATCCATGAACATGACAGTGTTGTCAATATCTGCTTGAAGTAGAAGTAGCAGTGCGTTGCGGACACGACAGGAAGGAAGGTCATTCCGCTGAAGTTCATCACAAGTGAGCTGCAGACAGCTTACGATGTGAGGTTGCCTTTGCTGAGAAACTTGATACATTATGATGTGCAATATGAAAGTCAAGTCAGGTTAGATATGGATGTACATGTAGTATGCAATGTCATCCAACTTTAACTTGTCATTTTATAATCGGTTGCACATATCATCGTATGTAAATGCAACGACGCGACTGTGGAACGTATATTGTATAGTATTGCCATTCGAATATTATATTACGAGTTATTATTATAACTTCCATCTTCCAACCTGTCAACAGTATATCGATCAACTTTTTTTCTATTTCTATTCCTTACCACTATTTTCACAGGGAAATAAAATCCCACGAAGTTGGTCATTAATTAATTGGCACTAAACCATGAGGCTGGCATATAGGTACTACCGCATTCCACATGCAACATAATCAGCCACCACAAGGCTTTAACTACCTAGCGCCATCATCACATTTCCGGTGCCATATTGAAATCCTTCCTTTAAAATGTTATTTATTCATGCACATGGGCACAGTTGATGCTTTGCCTCCTGGCCATGTGTGTTTTTCCAGTCGCCGGCCGTGCGTCGTCGGTGTGTTGTCCCCTGGGTGCGCACTGCGCATGCGCGCATCATGCGAATTTATGATGTGAACATGAAACTATTTCACCGTCCACACGGAATAAGCTACATACGATGCCATATACAACGAAATAATTTTATTAAAAACAATTATAATTCACAAATCACGTTAATGTGCATGTGCGCACATCGATTACAACTTATACCGGTTTTAATTGCAACGACAGAGGTGACGGCACTGACATGCTGCTGGTGCTCTGTTGCTGGTTGCAGATCTCCCCAAACATCGATTAATGATGGAATAAAAAAAAAAATATTCCATAGTCAGGTTTCCTCCTCCGACGACGATGAGGTGCAAACACTTTCCCCTTTCACATGGCATCACTGAAGTCGTCGTCATCATCGTAATATAGTGGCAACAACACCACACCAAGCCATTGGGGATTCCACAATCCATTGGCATGGAGTTACATTTAAATGGACGGGATGTCGTCGCGACGACATCTTGCAAACAAGAAGCTAACTCCGGAGGAGTTGCTATACTCTTGGTAGTAGCGGTTTGCGGACGGTGTATTAGTATAATTCATTCAACTTTTCTGCGAAAAACCAATTTTTCGGATTGTGTGTCCAGCATGCAAGCACTGTCTACCAACCAACAATACTGCCCTGCCAGCCAAGCCAGCAACAGGCCGACCAACAGAGAGAAATGAAAAATAAATTTAATTCGTAATTAGCGATGGGTGCAAGAAAATGAATTATTACGGAACGTGCGTATTTTTATTCAACAGTTTGTTGGATAGTTGGATACCTGATCTACTACAGTGTTTACGTGATGCAAGGTGGTTGTAACACTGTGGGGTCTGCTGGGACCTAACGTGCTAACAGAGCAAAATATAACACCTTCACCTCTATCTAGTTGATTGAATTAGTCTATATTCTATATTCTATATATATATATATATATATATTCTATATATAGTAGCTGAAGTCATCTTTAGTCTTTAGACTATATTTATTCTGAGTTCTGACACTTCAAATCGAAGCATTCCCGAATCAATAATTCTGAAATTGACAGTTTGTCTACAATTGACATTTTGGCGCCAAAGACGATAAACAAAAACTGACAAGTAACCACGAGCGTCGAACGTTACGTTACGAACGTTTATGTGGTGAGGTGAGGTGAGGTGGTTTAAGGTCTGAATTTCGATAATGCACTTTTGGTCAAAAATAAAATAAAGTCATAAAAGTGCCCAGTGACAATAAAAAATCTACCACCAGACATAGAATTATGCACAATTATGCATGTCTCTTTAAGGAAACCAAGAATAGATTTTAATCCTGTCACAAGAAGCTTGTCAAACGTATCAAAAGAAAACTTAACTCAAATACCTAACATCTTTGTAGTGAAGAGTGACATTCAATTGATAAATCCACGACAGTTGCTTACACTCTTCACAGCGTTTAATAAACTAGACCTTGACTAAAATTAGTGCAAAACGTGCTAAACGTGTTTAATTTGTAGGTACCTATGTTTAATACTTAAAAATTATATGTACTTTATCAACATCTGCAAAAAATAAACTTTGAATATGCCGGAACAGCAAATGACATTTAAAAAACACATAATATGCATACTAGTATAATTAAACAACTTAGTGTCACAAATGCTGACGATGACGTATAACTTAACTCAGACGTAGCTAATCGGATTGCCAATTTGTCATCATCGGTTATCAAAACAAATCAAAAACTAAGATGGAAGATGACTGTTGACATGTGACATTCTTTTAGCTTTTGTGTAGATTGACACATACAAATACCTATGATGGCTTTGATTGAAATTGCTTGAATGGGAAGAGCTGGCATTTTGTTTATTTGTACAAGGAGGAAAAAAAATCATATTAGAAAGGTGTTGCCAGCATTAAATTTTTAAGGTTCCATCCCCATATGGACAAAACGGAACTTTATTGTTTTCGCTACGATGTCTATTCGTCTGTTTGAACCCACTGAGCCGCCGCGCCGTGAACCAAAAGAGCTAGTGCTCATGTTTACTTCAACTTATTTCGTTTTCCATTGGTTTCAGTCGGGGATTCACTCATTCCGAAATCCAATGGAACAAGAAAACTGCTTCTGGGTGACTACACTCACGTATTGATGAAACATCAAAAATTTTCACTGTTTCAGAAGTGATTTTCTTGATTCCGGACGCTCCCGGACGCTCCCGGACGCTTCTTTTTGCCCAATGGAAAACGACATTAGTGTGCCATCAGTTATAGAACGTTCGAAATAATTTGAATAAGTCGTTATTTTGCGCAGTTGCAATGTTTCTACAATGGATGGCACTATGTTCTATGTAAAAAATAGCAATGGCGCGCAGAGGTTTCATACTTTCACCGCACAGAACCACAAGGGCTAGTGTTTATGTTTGCTTTATTTTTCCTCGCAGGTTTGTATAAAACTGTTATTTTTCACTAGCAGTCGATGTATAGTATGTCAATGAACCCCTAGTCGGCAAATACCAATGACAGCGATAAATTGACTCGTTTTGTAGTACGTACTTAGTAATTTGGTGAAAAAAAATAATTTCCTTCATAAAAAAATGGTTTAATTTTGTATCTAGGTCTATTATATCAAAGAACAACCTACTTTTCAAAACATCAACTCTGGCCAAGTATAGGTACGGAACCTTCGATGCGCGAGTGTACTCGCACTTGGGCGGTTTTTTTTTTCATATTATGTTCTCATGTACAATGTTCTTTGAGTCATTTTATTAAATGTACATACTTCCAAAATCCCTCGAACTTGTGAATTATAAACCAAATTCTATAATTGGTGAGGCAAATAAGAGGGTCAGGGGAAAAATGCATGTAAAAAAAGAGGTCAGAAGACATCGTATATGTTCTATCAACTTAGCTATCTAGCCTAGAGGGATAGCTGCCCCCGATTGAGGAGATGTCTACAATTTTTGTGATTTAGACTCACACCATACCATCTGGCTTCTATACTATAAAGATGCGTTTAAAGTAAATGATTTATAATGTCTGTTTGCACCGGAAAATGGTATAGGGACAGTCGTATATGAACTTCTAAAAATCTAGACTCCCTGGGGCTACATTCATTAGTGCAACACAGTCATTATTCATAATCTCCACACTATGCCTCTAGATATATTTTTAATTCAAATTCTTATCGATCATCGGATATTTCAACACTAAAGAACAGATGGCCCGAGTCTAAAAGTAAATTTCAAGCAACAACTGTCAAAGAGCCGCAAGTTAATCGTGCACAAATAACTCCAATTATGCTCATCACAAAGTGCCCCCACAGACGTCAAAACGGTAATAAACCCTCAGCAGGTGGTACCCACTGCAGCACAAAGAAACTGCTCATCCGGAAGCACACAAAACGCGGTTGGACCTACAAAAAAAAATACAGCGAACCAAATCAATAGATAAATACACTCTGGCATGACATTTGACTTAAATTACACGCCAAGACAAAGATAAACTACTTGAGGAAACCATCACCAGTACTAGACCATGCACATAGATACACATTTCCAAAGATCAACCACCAGCGCTGCTGCACACCGTATAGCCATGCTTAAATCGGCCTCCAGCCGGAACGAAACATTTTACGCAAATAAATCGCAATTAAACGAGATTCTCTGGCGTAATTTTATCGCTTCGGCCATTTTTCATAAACCAAACAAATTACACAAATAATCGACTATTGCGGTTGGGTATACATACTATCAGCGTGCTGCCTGCTGGTTGTACTATGGTGTGGGCCAGAGTGCATAATTTTCCATAAAAAAAAAAACGAATAGATAGCCTAAGGGCTATAACGATCCATTGCTGGACTTAATCTGTTCCTGCCGCTGCGGCTTGGCTAAGACGAACAATAATATAATTGTCGTGCTGCTCTTCGGATGCGATTTCGAAAGTCAATTGCAAGTTGCGCCATTTGCATAGTTTCAGCGAACTTGGAAGACTGACGTTTTCTTTTTGATTAACATTGAACAATGTTCATAATATACACACAGTTGGCGGTGCACTCGCTGCAAATCTGGGTTACGTAAGAGCTGGCGATCTATTTTTGGTTTTTTCCTTTAAACCAACATTACTAATTGATTACCTGATCGGTTGAATGAATTTTTATTTTAATTTCGTTGCTACGAAAAACTGGATAACCAACTGGCTAGTGAGCTGGTGGAAAACTGGCTTTTTGAGATCGGACACGGCCAGTGGGGTCGAAGTGATTAGCAAGGAACATGACAGTTGGGAAATGTAATTTCTCAGTTTTGCAATTTAGTGCAAAAGTAGAGCTTTGATTATTTCGATTTGACTCGAAGGTTGTAGTCGAGATTGTGATAGACTTTTTATAGAGCATCTGCATGAAGCGTGTGGAAGATGAGTTAGCAAAGCACGAATGATGGTCATTAGTCAGACCCAGACTCCAACACGCATTGCCTCTGGTCCCCTACATTTTTGTAAAAATCCGCCATTTTTTTTTTTTTGCTCTTAACATTTCCAATCCGTTTATGTCATTTGGAATTTGTGTGACGTAAAACAAAATCTACCATTTTGTTTTAAATGGCATTTTGTTTTAAATGGCAGAAATGGAAGAAAATTTTTGACGTTTCATGACGGTTTTCAATACTAGCTCACCTATAATAAATTTAAGATCGTATTTTACTACTGACAGGGAAAGAACTGTAAACCTTCTCGAAGTGTTGGGGGTCTCAAAGGGGCGCCATTAACGCACGCATACTTGAAAAATCCTGGTCGCATGGTATAGCATGGAAAATCATTGCCGCCATTAATTTTGACATTTACACGTATTCACAGACAGGGAAATTTTTTCCGGGGGGAATCGGGTAGGTGTACGGGAAGTCGGCGGTCTATTCTTAGTGGTTTGTGCTTTCGTCACTGGGCCAGACTTCAAAGTTTTGCATTTCATTACCTTTTTTCAGAAAATGCACCGAAAGAAAAACGTTGGTAAAATCAAGCATGAACCTTATTTGATTTTGCGTCAACCAATGGGCATTGTCATTTCAACAAATGCGACATTGTCAATTTTTTTTAAAAAAACATAACGGGTATTTTTGCATAAATCTATCACGCCATTGTCAATTTCGTGTTTAAATAACCACGCATAAGGCTATTCGTATTAAAGCAAGCACGGTAAGTGATTGATTAAGCACGATCATTGTTGATTAACAAATTCAAAATTGTACAATGGTCGTGTTTCTTTTAACACGTCCATGCTTACTTTATCACAGGGAAGCGATTGATCAAGCATGATCATTGTTAATCAACAACGAAAACATTGCACATGTACATTTTTCGTGATTCTTTTACAATGCTCATGCACTGGATAGTGTTTGATAATGCATAGCATGACCATTGTTCATAAGCAATGGAAACATTGTAATGTTTTTGTGCTTCTTTTAAAACGTCCATACTTACTTTACCATTTTATTTCTACTCGCACCCATCTGAAAATAATATTAAAAACTGAAAACTAATAGTAATCTACGCAAAATTACATTACATTTAGGTACATTAGTATTTATTAAACTTTCATATAACAGTTTGACTTAAGGCTAGTTAACAAAATGGTGATAAATAATTAATATTTTAATATGTTGGCTTAACAACAGGGGCTCAACAAAGTACAATTATTATTTTATAAATAATTATATTTACCTACATAAATTGTGAGTGTTGTCTCGTACCTTATGCACCGTTGGCTGTGTTGACTTCAGGGTATTGAAATCCGGGCGTCGAATCTAAGCAAAATTTCAAAATTATGAGTGGTAAAAGTTTACGAGAAAAGAACTTACTTTATATTGCGCTCACAATCCGGGGTAGACCACGGCCTCAACCAACAAGCGCACTAAAAAACAAAACAAAAAACGTCACTATACACTACAAAGAAAAATACACTGTTGACACTCGCTCGTAACGTAATGTACCTTACCTGGTACTTGCACTTCTGACTGAATACTGAAGATTTTTTCAAGAAAAAAGATGACCGACGCCAACGAGGCAAACTGACAAGACAAATTCCGTTAAGCATGTCGCGACTGCGATGTTTGTGGTTGGTTTAACAAGAAAACATGTAAATTAACGACATCCGTGATAGTTCTACAATGTTTGTGTTTCTTTAGCAATGTTTATGCTTGGCTGCATTATTATTTCAACATTTTCGTGATACGTTTAACTGAAGTGTGATACTTTAACAACGTTTCTGATTGTTACACGTGACCGCTTTACAACACGTCATGGCAAGAATGTAGGTTGTGATGATGAGAAATATTTTTATAAAAACATGTCCGTAGATACTTTTAACATGTTCATGATACTTTAATAATACTCAATGAAATTTTACCTTGAAAATGTTTGTGTTTAATTGTACTGTAATCGTTGTACTCCAACCACGAATGTGTTTAATTTATAAGAAATATGGTTGATTTTAAATTTATTGACCACGTTTGTGTTTAATCAAAAACACTTATGGTCAAATTAATTGTAAAGTCCCTAAGTTGTAATTTCATCCTGTTTATTGTTGTTTAACAATGAAATCAACAATTAAATTGTAGGCTAACAATGTTACCATTTTTGAAATAACTACAAAAATGTTCAAATTAAACATATCTGTGATACTTACGAGCATTTTAATCAACAACGCCAAAGTAGTTGTTTCAAACATGCAGCGTTGTTTGATTTAATCACATACGTATTTGATCTGACAATTTTAAGCTCATTGTTAGCTAACAACGAAACATTTTTGATTCAACCAATGTTTTTTCTTTCGGTGTGCTATTTCAAACTACATTCTCATTTCCCTGAAAGCATTGATCTCGATCAAGCTATGATCAAGATCGGTCTTCCGATCACGATCGGATATCCATACGTATAGACACATTCAATTCAAGCATTTTCGGATCGGCTTGTATCTTACATAAGGATCCGATTTTGATAGACGATCGTTTGGTAGATCACACGATCTTTAAATTGGCGTAAGTTATAGACTCTATGTAGAACTTAATTCAACTAAAACATGGAAAAGGTTTTCTATAAATTTGACTAAATATTGTAGTAATCGCTATATTTAGTCTTGATCTCATTCAATCAATCAGCAATGTATTGGAATTGTACAGTGCCGAATGATTCGAGAAATATTTTGGTTCAAGTCGCGCACAGCTACCGTCCAAATACACAACCGCCTGTTTCAAACCACAACGAATCCACTTAAATCTATTTCTCCTCGCCTTCATTAATCAAATAGCTTTGCAGCACTCGGAACCAACTTGTAACCTCTTTAAAGCCAATATACTTCCTCTGTCTGACATCATTCATCAAAAATTCAAATTCAAATATCATTTCGACGCCCACAGCAGCGCTCCCATTGTGTTTGAGTTCCTCCCAACGGATAGTATCCTATCTCACATAAATTTCCCATATAAACCACATCCCAAAGTGGAAGCCCAGAGATAGCCCAGCCCACGCGCTAAAAGTATAACCTCTGTACAGATACCGATAGAGTTTCTTTCCATTTGCGGAAAATCCAAAGTAAGGTGCTCCCTCGACGCCATTAGCCTCGGTTAAACTCCTTCTTTATCGTACCGATTTGATACATCCACTAAAAAGTCATTAAGACCGCCAAATCTACATAAAAATTTATTATAATCTAATGATTACTATTATTTGCCTTCGCTCATGGATGTGGATACTCCAGCGGCTCTGAGGCACCATTAAAGTTTAGAAGCCATCGCTACTCGGCTAAGCAAAAACTGTGCAACAATAAGCCAACCGTGGTATAGTGGCCATTATGCCACAACAGGTTGTGTACGGTTCACCCTCTGGTAGGAGTGAAATGTCACTTTGGCGAGCAATATTGTGCAACTAAGACCTGCAAGGCTTTAATTAGAGGGAGCAGCACACAGCTGAAAGAAGTATAGATAGTAATCGATCTTAAGATTGCAATGAGATAAGAATGTGGAACCGTGCAAGATCACCAACGCATCCGTGCAACCTGTTAACCAGATCATGCACTACAAAGAGGGGCTTGGTGTGCGGCCTGACAACAATAAATTCTCATATACCATGCTCGGCTGCGCACAACAATTCCAATGGCCATAGCATAAGCACTCTATTAATCTTTCGTGCAAAAGCCTGGCTTCAAATCGTGCGGTTGAGTGTGTGGTAATGGCTTTCAACAACGACCACCGAAGCGAAAGTGTGCTTTACAACAAGCTTGACTTATGCACTCGCGACTGCAAATGACGCAATTTTTGTGAGCAAAAACAAAAATAATTACATGCCGACCCGCATCAAACCACTGAATTTGGTTGCTTAATTTCTAATGAGGTAAAAGATCTGCATGCGCTGATAATTAATTAAGTCGCGAAAAAAAAGTTCATATCTTGACCGCACAGAGGCATCACCATGGGTTAGCCGATTGTCGCGGCAGCATCGGCGAGCTCAAAAGACTTTACTTTGCTAATAAATTGCAGATCGCTACCATCTACTGATCGTGTGATCTATTCGCTGAAGATCATTTCTAACTCCCCAGAGAGACAGGAGCAGCTCTGTACTGCAACAGCATCGAATTCTTTGCTAAATTATCATAATTATCTGGCGAGGTCTAATTTAAACGAGTTACTGCTAAGTGATCATGTCTGGTTTATGTTGTCGATCTTGCCAACAAACGATCGTGGTTCGTGAGAAGAATTTTACTGTACTCATTGTTCCGCCAAAGAGATCCATACTTGGCAGACAAATTCTGAACACGATCACTTCGTAACTACTTGTTCTTCATGGTTGGCAGCACTAGACACAGTTTAATTAGATTTATTGTACGATCGGACACTAGAATTAATTCGTTCATATATACGATTGCCCATTGTTTTCGTTTGGTTTTTGGGCCAAAACCACTCGCGATCGTGTGAGTAGATCATGTCCTTGAAGATAATTGCCAGTCATGACGGTATAATTTGTCGGACAGAAAGAGGCATATCAAGGTTCGAGAGAAAGTCTGTAATCAGACATGTCAACACCATATCCCAACTTATGACATTGATCGTCACGATCTGTTTGTCAAAAAACCCAACCAATTAGTCAATCAAAAGTCAGTTAGTTGGAAACGTAAAGCGATCTTCATCGTGCGAACTGTCAAATAATGAATTTTCCTCTTTCACTGACACGAACACGATCTTGGTATCCGTCGTAAAATATATATTCCCGGGTTAATTTTCTCTACGCCAATCATTAAATCAATCAATCAAAATTATTTTGCGCGCAATTTTTTTTCCAATTTCTGTTGCGCGTTAAATTACTTGTCAATTGCAAAGCATAACATAAAAATGATGCTAAAAGTTATGAAATCAATTATGTTGATGGGATGATATTTTTAGACATTCGTCAATTGGGCGCCCCAAAATTTTTCAGCTTTATTTAGCGATTGTTGTCATTGTTTTTATTTTTTAAAGAAATTGCGTGACAGCCTGCTTATTTGCGTGTCTTAATTGCCAGTTGAAATGTCATTGTCATTTTTGAAAAACTGCTTTTTATTAAAAAAAATCTTCTTAATAAGTTTAATTAATGGGTGTATCTAATATTTCTGTTTTGCATCACAACTATTATTATGAGAAACTAGAAATTTATTTATTTTTTTTTTATTTCTTCAAGGAAAAGATTTTTCGATAATTTATAAATGCAATAAATTTTAAATCTTTCAGTATTGTGTTATCTTATTTTCTGTGGGAAGGGGATTTTTGTTGTTTGTTGAATTTACTGCCAACATTGTTAATTGCTTCCATTTGGATACTTGACAACGTGAGATTGCAATTGCTTGCGATTATTTTATGAGTGTCGATAGCAGAGTGAACTTTCACAAATTATTGTACTCGAATGTGCATAAAACGAACACCTGAGAGGACTGACTTTATCGCAACTGATGGGTTCACCGGAAATGATGGTACTTCAAGCGGCTTTCATGTACGTGCGTCGTTAGATTGTTATCAAAGTTGATTTGAACTTTTGTAAATATTTTTATAAATTGATCTATATTGAGTGTTAATTAATATGTATGTACTACCGTTTAGGATTTTGTTGTAATGTCGTTCATTTGTCCTTGCGATTAGTGTTGCCATTTATTTTTCACTTGCGTGTAAATTGTCACTTGCATCAAGACTGAATGTTACATTATACCAAAGGCCCCTATTGTGAGTGTCGATAGTTAATCGTTGATCGACAACTGTCGATCGATCGAGAACTGTGATTGTCGATTGCGATCGATATTTGTCGATTTGACAGTCGCTTGTAGTCGATTACAAATGTCTGATCGATACTTTCTCTTGGAAGTGATCAAATTTTGTTCGTACGAATAGCTAAAATCAATCGACGCAATCGACAATTGTCGTGACGATCGCTGATCGACAATCACAATAAGGGCCCCAAAGACTTATTGGCAGGACATGGAAATAAGTACAAACCAAAGTTGAGTTTATTTATACGTGCTTATAAAAATAAATACGCATTTTAAATCAATTGACGCTGGCGTCCTCTTTGGGTTCCTTATAAAATTTGGTCTTGAAAGTGTTTTGAAACTTTCGAAAGGTCACGCTATAATATTGCAGTGACAATATCTCCAACTTTTTATAGGAAATGCATTCTTCTTGCATCCCAGCAAATTAGGCGATTCGCATTTCGTTCGTTTCATGTTCCCCGGAAGAGTTCCTTCGCCAATGAGTTCAGCTGAGAATCCAAGACGATACATGTATGGTGTACATTGATTGACGTCGGTCGTGGCGAATGTGCATGAAAGAATCGCTAGCGATTCGCCAAAATCTACGCGGATGAACAAAATGTGTGCATCCAGGAAGATTTTATGGGAAACGATATCAAAATGGTACGGGGTGGTTCTGGTAAGATGAATATACGTCGAAGGTTTTTGTTTTTTTGTAGAATTTGTTTTATTTATCTTATTATTTCAAGTAAAATTGGATTTGCATTTGTCGTAGTTCTTGGTGTCGCACATATCGCAAATATTTTTTTATGGACACATATTAAATAAAATGTAACAGCGTTTGCGATACATTACTTAGGAGAACGAATTCAGCCAGTAGTTTGCTGGGATCTAGCTAATATCTACTCTACGTATGCAAAGCAGTTGTAGGAAAAACTTATCCGCGCTCCTTTTCACGCATCCAGAGAGAGAGAGAGCTAGGCCTTGACAACCTTATTAAGTCAATCCTCATCAGTGTCGGTTGGTGTTTTGCTCAGCTCTGCTATGCTAGGTTAGGTTGTGTTGCAAGTTCATCACAGTGCCTAGTCCATATTGCTAAGATGCTAAAAAATTATCAGTGGGTCCTATATAGACTTATAAGGACATTTCTAACCCATTGTCAATTTTGATTAACATTTCATCGAAGCAGAAGCTAAGCAACACCCTCGCTGCCATGAACGAGGATAGACTTAATAACTTACCATGAGAGATCTGTAATGAAAACTGCTAACTAAAAGATGCCCAAAACTAAAACTAAAAATGTAAGACTAGAGATACTTTGTCGTATATCCTGGCTGAGTTCATTTAAAATAGCTATAGAACGATGAAACTGACATCAAATGCAAATAACTCTATACTATAGCTACGAGTATACAGATTTAATTAGTGGGATCAGTATTTATACATTTGCATACATTTGTATAGACGATTCCTTTAGCAGTTAATATTGCAGGTCGCTTCCTTTTCAAGAATCCGAACAGCATTATGTCCACCAAATCACTCATTCCTAACTTACAAAGCAAATCACGTTTTCTCACCCTAGCCCCACTTGCAGTTACTTTTATGACCATTGATCATGAATCAATATCAAATACCATTACCCGATGTATTTATTAACTTCGAATGCAACCTGCAGCACGTCCATTTTCAAACTGTTTTATTTATTCATTTAAGCTGGCATTGCGTTTTTATTTTCCACAGAAATAAAAATCCTTCTAATGAACTATTATTCTATTTTATTCAAATAGACTTGTCACTTCATTTTCCAATGCAATTAGAACAAATTTTTTTTTTGTCATTCATTCGCGTCTTTTCACACACTCTTGGTACTCTTTAGACGGCACTTTCAAACCTGAATTGCATTTTAATAACAAAATTTTCTAACGCTTTTTTGTATTTTTTTTTTCATTGCAGGTAAGATGTCCATTTGAAAAATGGTTCAACTATTTTAAAGTGGCATGATGAAGTTGACATTATATGGTATAAAGACTGAGGTATGAGGACTGCATTTGAAATCAGATAAATGCTAATTGGTGAGACGGTGACGACAAGTAAGCCAGCATTTATGACACCCTCTCAGGCGGAGAAAAGTAGTGTGAAAACTATCTACTCGTACAAATTGGTTCCCATAGTATAACTTTAAATTTACATTGATTTTATAGTGTTTATTTTAACTGTGGTTATTGATTGTGTGAGCTACCATTTAAGATTTATTGGTCGGCTTTGTGAGATTGAGAGCTCTAATAACCCTGAATGTTTTGGTTTTAAGAGGTCATTAGTCTGGCTATGGTAGGTATGGTGCTGATTCTATTTTGTGGGAAATTTACATTTTATAGTCACCTGTAACTGGTTATATACGTATTAATTGAATGGGAATTCTTTTTATGTGAATTTTGACGAGAGGAAACGTCATGGCGAGGCATTGACAGATTTTGGTTACAAATCGGAGACCGTGTTTAGTTCTCAGCCAAGGCAAATATTGGAAAACGGTTATTTATGCGTTAAGCTTTGCTGTGGTAGTATTAGGTGTAAGTCCCGGGCTCTATTTCTAGAATATATACATTTCAATGTGTGCCACACGACACTTGGCATAAAGCAATCGAAACGATTTCAAATTGAAAGTTATAGGGTGCCTAAACGATTTTTATTTTATCTTGACAAAACTAGTAAAAGAGATGAAATATGTATATCTGTCTAGTGCCTATGAAAATGATCAGTCTTTAGCGTTTTTGCTCATACTACTTCGACAAATAGCCCCACTAACAATTTGACTTCACTTCATATTGATCCTAATCAGTAGCATTTCTTAAAAACTCTTAATACACCTGCACGACCTGCCTCACAAATAATTCGGGTGTCAAACCAGATCCGATTGTGTAAAAAAGTCTTTATTTTTCTACCACCACAAGAAATCTTGTTAAAAAAAATACTGCTAAAAAAGAATGTCCTCTTTTTTTTTAAGATTTCGCCTTTTTTCAATTAAGCTTTGTATATCTTGACTATACATACTTTCTAGGATGGTTCTCTATTTTTTATTTTCATCGTCATCGATTCGTTCGTACTTGATAAAGATTATAATAACCTCCCCTTCGTCAAGTAGATTTTTTTCAAAGTAGATTGCTGGCAAGTTCCGAATTTTCGAAATCAGCATTCCTTGGTAAAAATTGTGAACTTTTTGCATATTAAAAGACTGCAAAAAATATTGGGTTCGCAACTCTGATTTTGAAATTTTTTGATCCAAATACCTGCTACGTTTATATGAAAAGAAAAATCTGTTGACATATTGAGACCGCGCGCCGCGCCATCTTGTTTTTACGCTACTTTTGACATGAATAAATAGTGAACCTTACATTACATTATTTAGCGCCTGGTGCTCGATTTCCATTATTTTTCGTAACTGTTAATCTGCGAATACACGACATGCAAAACCCGACATACACATGGCACACTAACGTCAGTTCGACATCAGCGTAGGGTACAGAACATCAAAATAAAAATTGCAACTAAATATTCTATCTGACAGCTCAAATTCGCAAATTTAGTTGTGGCAGGAAGTGCTGCCGTTCTAAAATTATAGAAAAACTAAATAATATGCTCTTTATAGTGCAAAGATAACAAGAGATTCCACATTCCACATTGAGTCTCTCACTCAGTCTCTCACATCCTGTCAGCAGTTTTGATGAGCTCGCTGAATGTTGCAAAAGGTGTGTCTGCTTCAACAACCCAACGATTGTAGCCGATGACGGAACGAAACATCTGTCAGTCCTACGAACTCGTAAAACTGTGCCCACAATTAAATCATGCAGCTGTTTGACGTAATTCCCATTTGAAAATGTTAAATTAATAGCCAGTCATATATTCGCCATATTCGCCTTGTATTATATTTAGCCAACAGTACTACTCAGTTTCAATAATAGTTGAAAGTGTAATCACATAGTCATAGTGTAAGTGTTGCCTTAAAGAGCTAACCTCTCAGTGACATCAAGTTCATCTCTTTGTCATAAAAGTTTGTTGCACTTAATAAATTGTCGTAGAGTATTTTGTGCTTTGCAAGGAGTATCTACTCATTAAGTTGGTTCTTGGGCATGGGTCAATCTTCGTCTCTTAACTCACATACCGCTATAATAATAAACATCAACCGCCGCCCGTACTGTTATTCAAGCTGTTTGAACATTAGCCAATACGACGTACGTATATGTAATTCCACCTTCAAGACAACAGCGTCAATCCGAATTCCAAGAATAACACATATGAGTATAGGTATAGAGAACCTTTTTCGAGACATGTTTACCCATTATCCAGCTAGGCAATTTAATCCAACACTCTTGGAACAACAGCAATAACAAGGAATAGTCGCAGCATCACCACCCTGACCATTATTATCTCAAGTTAATCCAAAAACAGCGTTAAGTTCAATTCCCAGTGCTACCAACACGTCTGGTAATGACTTAATTCGGTGTGCGATAATAATCAGTGGAACACTCCGCTACTCAGTTGAGGCAATATAGAATCAATCATCATGACATGTTGTTTTTGCGTCAGAAAGCGTATACCCATGCCGGCCGGTCGGGTCCGTAACGAACTACGCGATGATCGTGATGAAGATCATGATTCATGATCATGATCCGCAGCTCCGTCCGTGTGTAGGTGTGCCGTTACCAACGCTGATTGAAATAAATAGAATAGAATTAAAGCAACACAAATATGTACCTTGTTAGGGGCTTATGGATCTTATTAGATCTCATTAGACGATGGACACTTTCTATGTGACCTACTTGCCTGCATGCGGTGGAGTGGTGGTTGGCGTAGAGTCTGCCTAATTGGATAATTACTATAGGGAATCGAATTTTTGGAATTTTCTTACCAGATTTGTGGTTCTGGCCTACTTACATGTCACTTATACTTAGACTTGGGACTACAAGTGTCATTTAGCTAACAGAGAAGGTGCGCACTTAAGACTAGTTGAAGTTTCTCTTTTCTTCTGCTACCGTATTACCAAGGTACTCGTATGTATATGTATGAAAACCTCAAATTTAAATCGTTTTGTGACCGATGATGAGGGGCAATTAAACGCCCCCCCACAATCGGATGGCACACACCGGGCCAAGATTACACACTTGTGTGAGCTGCAGGCATCCTAAAAATGCATAATTACCACTGCTGATGGTTTTTAATGATTTATCGCGCCACGGCAATAGGATGCATCAAGAGATGCTGCTTCTGGCTATACTTTCAATTGCGCGCAATGGTTAGGTATACACCACGTGCTGGATAGATGGCTTAGCGATCCGTATTCCACTTGACCAGTCAGAGCATATAGTTTCGACGAGACATGCACGATGCCTCGAACGGCTTTTCGCTTCGTCAGCACACGAAAGCGCTTTTAAGTTGAGCGACACGCGGGTAATCATGGATGATAATTGCAGCAGTTTTTGGTGGTAGTTGGTGTTAATTGTGACCTCGGGAAAAAGAAAGAATTTCGTCTATAATTGGACTGGATTTGTGGAAGAATTCCATGCAAACCCGGCGGCAAATAGCGGTAATCCGGAGGGATAAGCCATTAAGTGGACGGATTTGCATTTGGTTAGGTTAATCGCTTTAAAGGTTATTGCACCTTCGATCCTAAATTGAGGTTATGGCAGTGAAATTGAATTAAAGGTAGGTATAGGTACATGACGGATGAATTTGGGTGCAATTGTATCGCATCGTTAAATGAAAAATCAGCATGCCCGCTGACAGTTTAATTATATAGATTTAAGTAGGCTGGTTCATGAGAATATTTTGTTATTTTGTTTTATTTATTTATAACGACCAACTGGAGAAAGGTCAATGTTTTAATGAGGTATTGAAGCCTAGGTTTATTTTGGATTTCTGTTAATTAATATCATCCTTCCCAAGACGTGTCGGTCGGTATGGTCTCGGCACAAATTTAACTTTTTCATTAGCAATTATGTATATTTGAGGCAAACACTAATGAGTTTAGAGACCCACGTTAAAGGTGGGTTACTTTAAAGCAAATGCATGGGAACAATCTGCGCTGTGTTTTGAGAAGTTCAAAAAGCAGGAAATTTTTTATATTACTCGTTTTTGAAATTTCTCTAAAGTACACCAAATTTCAATCCATGGAGTATTGACCAATTTTATAGAAGCTTTAATTTAAGTACAAATTATATAAACTATAGTCGCTTGTAAGTAGTTAACGTACCTCCGAAACACACATTTTTTAAGTTTCAAAATGAGATAAATTAGTCTTGTGGAACTTTTAATTTAATCTCTGATAGATATCACTGAGTAAATCTAGGTTTGTACGAGTCCACCAGCTGAAAGTAACTAGTTTGGCAGGACCTGGGACACTCTACCTCAAAAACCAAACACCTATTGATATGAGACTAGTATTATTTTGTATATCACTGATCGACTGTAATGTCGAGTAATGAAAGGAGTTGAATTTGATGTTGCCCTGATCTGTCAATGATCTACTCCTATGACACATTTGAGGCACCGAATGATCTTACTGATTTGAATGATTTGTCATTGATTTATAATGAAGATCTCCAGAGATCGCGATGGGCTCACTAATGTCCCTACTGTGACGGTTCTTCTCACAACCTAACACTAATATTAGCTCGATTGAAGTGGTTTAAATTTTGGTTCTAGAGCTTTTAAGACATTACATCTTCCATTGTTAGACTTAAGGTGGCAAATTTAAATACAAAATTTATTTGATCACAGTGATTCGAGCCCCGACCCGTCTATACCTAAAGTCATAATCAGAACTACCTTATCGACTCATCAGCAACACTTCAGATCGAAATAATTTATTGGTTTCTTTCTCCACTGAGGTGCAATAATCTTTAAATAGCACCGGTAAAAATCACCCTCTCTCTATGCCACATCAAAACGCAAATCATAATTGAATAAATGTCATCATGTTCGTGGTCACAATGTGCGTGTGTAGTATAGATCCATGTGCGATAAGATTTGGCTATCAAAACTGCAAACATGAGTCTTTATGCGAAAAACGAAAATAAAATAACAAAACGTACCTATGCCAACGTCTTTTTGATCTTGAAAATCGTAGAAAACAGCCGCAAAAAGATGGAAAGTTGTCATCTTCGAAATTGTGTTTGCATCGATGAACACGCGGCGGCCGGCGCGGCGTGTATGTTCCACACACCATACCACCCGCCACCAGATGATGCTGGCTGTCGGCAACTCTATTAGATGCGGCACATGTCTTCAAGCATCGAAAACAGGTAAACTTCTCATATATGCGCCCAATCGACAATCTCATCGACAACACTACAACGTGTAGACTCGTTGAGGACGGGTTGCAAAACTTCGTCTCTAAGAAGCATGTTATTTTTTTTTTTAGTTGATGTCTTTGGGACTTGTTTTGGGATGAGATTGGTGTCTTTGACCGGCTGATTCATATTTTCCACCTGATCGAGCACAACGCACCTCACGAACAACAATGTTTTTGATTCGCTAAACTTGGAGGTGTAATATTTTTATTTTTTGTTTCTTTTTAGCTGTAGGGTGACAGTAAAAGTTGACGTGTGCGTGGCGTGGTGGTGGCAACTGGCAGTTTCACTTGTTCATTTTTTCCATTCAATCATTCAATTACAGTTCTGTATTTGATCTGGTGACAGGGTACTATTAAAAATCTAATAAATTATTCTTGGTTAACTATGGTGTTTGACATTTGCAACACAGCGCACCGCATCGGTTAGACGGTGCGCCATGTGCTAAAAACTACACCCTACCTACACCCATATCCGTGGTGAATGCATTCATTTGCAATTTTAAAGATTTATTAACTATAAATCTAATTGAACAAACTATGGGAGACTTGGCAATGCAAACCAGATGGGATTGGATAGAATGGTGTAGAATAGAACGCGGTTATTCGACGGCAATAAATTATACAGTGGAAACAAGTGCAACGAGTTTATGTACTTTTAAAATTGCTGTGGCTGTGTAAACACATGCGGTTATGGATAGTGTTCAATGTCATAGGGTATTGAACATGAATACGACCTGGTAATATGTTAACATTTTTGTATTTTATTGGTGGAGTTTCAGAACATGTTCTAGAAACATGAGTTGGCCGTGTGCTACTAATGGAGAGTTTTGAATAAAATTTGATTGATCGTGTGCGTCCTACGTAATGACGTTTCATTTATAATTTGTGATATTTACAAGGCTAGCATAGGTTTTCAGTTGGTATATTTTCCAACTTTGTTCTAACACACACAGTAGTCAAGAGTGACCTGTTAGTACTCCGATGAGAGTACTGATATGTACTCTGCTGACATTTATCCGTGGCCATATCTGTTCTGCCTATTGTCAAGATCGCACGTCATCTTTCGTTAGCCTGTTGCGGCGCTAATGAGATTTTGTATTTTGCCGTTTCTTTGGCATATGGGGCTGACCTTTAGTAGTCGGGGCGAGAGTTCCACTTTAGTGCTAGATCGTCTGCTCTGCAATTGCCTGGTATGTCTCTCTGGCCAGGAGCCTAGCTAAGCGTTAACGTGTACCTATCCGAGATCTCGTTTAGAGTGAATGAATAAACCTTGTTTCACAACATTTAGTCGATCCAGTGACTCATCTTTTCGTCAATGTGCAGGTTCCCAAGGGCGTTAGTTTTAGCTCCGTCTCTATAATTGGCAAGGCTATATCATTGTGAATTCGTTGGCGTCTAGTGATCTTTTCGGAGCTGAGTGCAGAGCTGTCTCTACCGACCTGTCCTTGCAGTAGATATGATTTTTGAATAACTCGAAAGTTTTATTCAATAAAAATTTGGATATAAAAGAGAGCATTATTACAGAATACGTTTAGCGTTACTCAAAGACTTTTAAGACGTTCTCAATTAAACAAAATTTTAAACTGTCAATTTTTTGAATTTGACAGATTTTTAGTCCTCGAAAAAGAAGGTACGCTAAGTATTGGCCCTCACCCCTCTTTTGACATCTATTATTATATTAGATTCAATTCTATTATAAAAGTTCTGCAATATTTCTCCACTATAAATGTCATCATCATCAACATTACATTAACAAGGTCATCTGTGGTTTGAACTCTGTCTTCTTTCCCATATCGTATTTACATATAGTTTCTACACCTATGCACGTACCCATGAACTTATAATAATCATGAATGAATTTCCCCGCATTGTCACCGCATATAAAACGTATAAATGAGCACAATGAGGTGTCAAATTGCAAATAATACATTTTTTTCCAATTAGTGTAACAGTAGGTATAGAATTTCGGTGGAAAACAAAACGATTATTGACGCATTTCACTTCATTAATTTTCACTAATAATAATTTTCTAAATATCAAATGTCATTTTGACTTATTAATGAAAACATTGCGTACATATGAATGTTGAATAGGTATGTACGAGTATATGTTTCAACTTTCAAACTAGCGCATTCTTGTTCATTGACTCTGCGGCGTAAATTTAACCGCATAAACCACTGTACCCTTTACGATATTACAAGGAATTTGTGTCGCCAATAAGAAATTGGAGCTTCGAGCGATTTTTGATAAATTGTTACAAAGGTTGATACTATAATGATATACGTATTCCAGCTGGTTAGTTGACATGATTGATTTTTGTTTTGTTTTCGCGTTGTCAGAACAATATTGAAAGGGGTTAATAAGTTCGACTAGTAGGTACAATTTACAAAAGTTCTCCAAAAATGAGACAGATTAAATTAAAATTTTACAAAAATTAAAAATGTGTCATGTCTCATGTGTTGGCCTTTACATTCACACTGCCCTTCTGACAAGTCATTTAATTCCACTTTGAATGGAAACGCAATATTCGCGTGCTTACACGATCGAAAGAATTGCCGATCAATAACAATCATTTTTTGAGGTTGGTAAAATAATTTTATACTACATATTAAAAAAAAAATAGTGTAGAGTTTATTATTTTAAACAAAACTGGCTACCGATTTTACGAACAAACAAACCTTATCAATACGAAAAGCAAACCCCGTCATCCAACTTTGTTCTTTTTGTGCTACAAGTTAATTGGGCCTGTTATTTTGTAAATTAATAAATAATAACTGATGCCGACCTATAACATGTCAAAAAAAGAGCCTGTCATGAAAACATTTCCACCAACATGACATGTACTGTACGTAACGTACAATGTACATTACAATGATTCCAAACAAAAGTCTTGATGGATGCCCATGTGCACTAGCTCCAATTGTAGACATTGTCAAAAATGGTCAGCGGTCAGTGACAGAATATGTAACATTTCGTTTGAAGATTAAAATCAGTCGTGAATTGATTTTTTTTCCTCACTCTGTGAATCTTGATGTTAATTTATTTTGTTTACGATCAAACGCAAAACTATAGTAAGAGCACATTCCACTTTGCAAATTCCGATGCCTAGTGAATAGAAAAAAAATAACAGTTAACCACTTTGGGAACGCGAAGTATGGAAATTTACTACACTAAAAGGCACACTCACCCCTTACGTTTGAATAAATTACCCAAAATGGTTAGTTCGAGTAAAAAACCGAATAATAGCTTCCCAGGCCAATATAATGACTTCCTAACCGCATCTAAATGTTCAAACGGTGCGAATCCCACTAAATACCTCCAAAACGGATGACTGACATCCCATGTTATACCTTTTGTCTTAACCCAAACGAACAGAAAAATTTATATCTGTTAGCTGTTACTCTTGATTTCCGGCTAGATGTTACTCGCAATGACATTGGTCAAGCATGACAAGACAAGCCAGCCACAAAAGAAACAAAAGAGCTTGAGCATTTAAAAGTGAAACAATCGCCGTCGTCGTATGTACAACCGGATAGATACAGCAACGTAAACATAGATTACAACGACTAGATACGTATCCGCGAAAGTGGTGTACCTATCGTAGAGATTTTGATTTTTTTACACACTCTACTCGTTGAGAGTTTTGCGCGCAACAATCTCAGGGCACATTTGAGATGGAGTGTCTTGCATATCAAAGATATTCGCTGTTTGTGCGGGGGAATTAACGGTCTTACACGCTGACATATCAATTAGAAGAAGTGTGCACGCTGCACAGAGCGCACACAATTGAAGGGAAAACAGTTTCACGTGTGCGCGCATGTTTACATGTGGATACTCGGCGGCGCGTCTGCTGCAACGCACTGTCACGTTCACGCAAGACAATAATTTTCTCTCTACTAATGTTGAAAGTTTTCTATTTCTTTCTTTTTTTTTTATTTCTCGCGCAAATATTTAGATGACATTTAACAGCAATCCGCCTGAACGCACTTAATTGCTTAATCTCGCTGAACAGCTACTGGTATTGTGGGTCACGCTTAATAGGTTTCTAGGGGGCTTTCATTCATGTGAGATGTGAATTGATTTTGAGTAATAACAAAATGACAGACACAATCCGATAAATCCTTCAGCTATCCGTAAGCTGTTGTTGTTCGTTGTCAATGGACTGTGCTGCCAAATCAACAAACGTCACCAGTTTGACACATAAGGTCATCGAGAGCGAATTCGTTTTCGATTCTTTTTCTATGCACGGTAATATGTAGGTATACTGAAACGAATTCGGACCAGTGATTATAAATTATTGATCTTGCAGTTTGGCTGCAAATTGAGTTAATTCCACGTCAATTCAATTGATTGATGGAGGAGAAGAAAACCTGCTAACGATATGAGTTGCGCAACAGTTATAATTTTAAGTTTTGAGTAAAAATTTTGCACGCATTGATGTAGAGCGTATTTTATTCATTATTCATAGACTTTTACTTTTGCTGTATTAACATATAATGCTAAATTTAAAAAGAAATATCAATTTCTATGATATACGTAATCTGACAGACAAAAATTAAATGCCACTGAAGTTGCCGCTCTTTGAGCAAATGTTTTTAGGAAACTATCACTTATAGCGCGCGCGCCAGACAAAAGGTGTGCAAAAGAATATTAAAGCAAATTACAAAACATACAAATCACTAGCGCAAAATTCGTTTTTTATTTAAAGTACAATTTGCATATCAACAAATGTTCAACGCGCGATGAGCAGAATATAAATATACCTACCTACGAATCGCGTTCGAGACAAACTCTCTCTTTTCTCCGTTTGTTGTTATACATATCTTGTTGTTTTGCGTGGAATATCTTTTCGCAATCATAATAGTCATGTCATGATGACGGTACTTACCTGAGCTTCAGATTGAGTTAGGCACCCGCATTTGTTTGCTTGAAGCAAGGATCTAAGTGCGATATCGAGCGCCAAATGTCAACCGACAGTTGTCGGTGGAATGACGTCCGGTTGTCTAGTACTAGTCTTTATTTGGCTTGATAGTCAAATTAATCTGATGTCATATATGAGTACCGGGGAAATAATTGTACGACTAACCCGCAGCGGTGTAAGTGGTTTTCACCAATTTGCCATTGTTTAGCGTTTTATTACACAATTAGCATATACAAAAGGTCGATTAGATTAGACTGGTAATGGGGAACGACGGTTATTGGCCTGCTGTACCATCGCGGATAAGTCCAGCGGCGGGTTAGTGTCTTTTGCACAGCACTAGCACATTATTCAGCTGTAGTAAACGTTGTTATTTCTTTTTTGTGTTTTTGGTTTTTGGTGAGAAGTTTAAATGTCAATTGGAGAATTCAATTTCATCATTTAGTGGGGAATGCAACTTTCACAATTGTAGGTGGACTGGGATTAACAAACCTTACGAAGTTCATTAGATACCATAATGTCAACCGGCAACATTGATTTAAAAAGTAGAGTTAACATAATTGACGTTTCATGTATCGAATTTTTGAAACGGTTTTGACAGCTAACAATGTGAAGGTTTTTCACATTTTATTTCTGGTACCGTCACCTATTAGGCTTTCGTTGATGTCTTTCAGTTGAATTCCATGAATAAGTTGTAGAAGCTTACAAGTGCAGATTGATCATATAATAATCGTTTGTCAAGTCAAAGGTAGGTACACACATGACATATCAACTCCCAACTGTAGACTTTGTTTTCTGTTTCATTTTCGTTGAAAATCGCTATCGCTAGTTACATAGCTAAAAGTTTGTTTATATCATTATCAGTGCAGTCATTCGAGATATTGTATTACAAAAACTGACATTTTGAAACTCGTTGTCAAGGTGTGACACTGCATCTATCAAAAACAATAATCTTAAACGGCCAAACGACTTTTTGGATTAGCTATAGCTTTTGAAGAAACGGAAATAAAAGACTACTACGTTTTCTTCACATTAGTCCACATGTCAAAAATTTATCGAGCAAGCAGATGCATGGGTAAAAATTGCCACACACCCGGTAGAACTTCGCACTACTTGAGCTGATTATTAGGCTTAACTCTGAATTAATTGTCGTTTGAATTTCGACAAGTACTTCGAAAAGATTAATATATTTTACAAACCAGACTATCTTACTCTCTCTTCTAAATTGCTTCTTCATTTGTTGACATTTCTAAATAAACATATCTAACAGTTCCAATCTAACACTTCACTTCTATAGCATAATTTACTGCAACTTGATTAAAAAAAACGCTATCGCAGAACACTAACCCCATCATCATTATAACCATTGAGCAGGTGTTTTCCGAATTTATAAGCCAAACGCCGTCTGACACTCCAAGCCATGAGTTTCTCTTTTCTAAATCTCCAGCTGAAGCTCCCACTGTCACTTTCCATAGAGGCAACTATCAGTATAATATTCTCCATGCGACACCAGTGGCAAAGGTAATACACAAAACGGAAATGACACTCGCACCATCGGAAATCTGCATTCATGCGCTGTTGTCGTCGCCACGCTGCCATTTGTTGTTGTGCGACATGTCACTTTGTGAATTCATTTTAATGCCACACACACGCATAGCGACAAATATATTTCAAATTTGAACCGAAAAACAAGATGTTTTCTCCTTTTTGAGAAAGAAACAGAAAGTCAAGTTCAAAGAAACAAAAATAACAAGTGGTCGCGTTCAGGCGTGCTTAGCTCCCACAATGCATATGCATGCAGTACGCTTATTCTGTGCGTTTAGGGCGCGTCTTTTTCAATTTTGCATAAAAATAAAATCGAAAATCATGTTTTGGTATTCTCATCATGCCTACGAAAGTGAAGTTTGTTGCTTTTCTGATTCTGGAAACACGTTTCTTTTCCGAAGGGGAAAACGAGAGCAAATGCGATTCCTATCGTGCTGCCAAAACAAAATTTAAACAAACTTGTTTGGCTATTCTATGGCATTTCGAACTAGATGATGACTTCATTTTGATATCATTGACCTCCATTGCTTGTGGCTACCTGTCAATAATAAAGAAGTCATCTCAGTTCATTATGGAATGGAGTTTCACTGCAAAACAAACGCGGTAATGCGCGGCCTGTCCCACATCTCAAAGAATTGCCTCATATTAGGTATTTATCATTGCGAATTCTTTAACTTGGTTCTCACCCTATAGACTAAACATAAATCCGCACACCAACCATGATTGAGTTACAAAGTCTAAAAAACATAACTTAATTGGAGCCAAGAGAGCCATAATTAGCCTTGCAAAATGCTGCCAAAGCCATAAACAGTGCGGTTAGCATTTTATGCTACTTTTTTGTTTGACGTCTTTAATTTTTCCTTTTTTTGTTCTATTAATGTTTATTACTCATTTTTTATAGAAAATGAAAAAAAGTAGTCCCTCGACATGATCTCTCACATAATAGACACGATTTTTTTCAAATGAAAGCGAGACTTCATCATAACCCGTCGATCGTCGTCGTGGCTGTATGGAACGCCATCTCTTGGTCATGGAAACTGGGTGCAATTTAATTAGTTTAGTTATTTCTCCACAATTTAACTTTGATTTGATATAGAGAGAGAGATACTGGTTGAAGTAAGCCGGTTTTGCTAGTGCCCCCTAGCGCAGCTACTGTTCGTTCGTTTAAAGCTGCTGATTGGTTTGCAACTTTTTTTTTTCCAGTTATGCTTTGTTGCACTATTGACTGACATTTGGTTAATTGTTGGCTAAATAGTTTTTAAGTGCTCGTAAATTAAGTTAAGTATCAATATATGGATGCTAATGGCATATGACGTTTACTGTAGGATTTATCTTAGATAGAAAGTGTAGTAGGTAAGTGGTTTGACTATGAAGATGATGGGTTTGACAGTTGATGAGAAGCAACCTGTCAAAAATGTATTGCTTTAAACTACAAGCTGTATACAAGATCGTAATGACTTCCTTGTGGAAGTGACTTTTGTGTGCCATAGAAAGAAGGGTCAAGATTATTGCTACCCAGAATAGACGTCAGTTGGGACATTTAAACACTTCCAATTCACAAATGCGAGGAATAAATAGTGTTTACTGCTGACAGTTTTCCAAGGCGATTGCACCGAATATAAAAATATTCCTATCACAGAAGCGATAGATCTCCCCAACTATCTACTTACAAAACGAATAATTTGCAAACAAATTGATGACATTTTGACTGTCATAAAGCCGTATCTTAATCCTGTGACATATTGTAGGGAAACTTTTGACTTACAGTGTTCGCGGTTGTAAATTTTGCATAATGCCGATGGCCAATTACATCACAAGTGATCGTACAACAGTGATCATGCACTTATGTATAATCGACAACCTTTCGCGAAGATTTTAGACGTCCATTTCGTGCATGGGCTCCATGAGGACATCCTAACAAATTGCCAATCTAAATCAACATATTGCTCCGAAACATCCCACGCGACAGAAGAGACTGTCGATCGTCTGGTAAATATCCCCTCTTTGGGTTTCTTCTTCTACCACTTGCATTTAAATTTAGCGTGAAAATTGTATCGGAAATTGTGTTCCTTTGGCAGTGTGCCTACTTCCCGTGTAGGGTACACTGTGTAGTGCGATATTTTGGGCAACAGACCATTACAACCCATGGGGAATCGCGCTCGATCACCATGCTGGGATGGTGATGTAGTGATGTAGCGTGTAGTGAAGTCATCTTCTCTTCAGCATCTTCGTGGTCGTTGTTTTTTTTTTTGCAGCGTATTTGTTTTGATGTTGCTTTTAGTTTTAATGCCGGAGATATTCGACAGAGATTATGGTCACGTAATGTTGGATGCCGCTGCTGGCTGTGGTCTTCTTTTTTTTCTATCGAAGAAGATGTGTCGTCTGGGATGGGGGCTTCTTCTCGGTTTGCTATTTCGATTGGGAAAGTGTAATGTAGATGGATTCAGTGCCTCACATTTCTTTTAGTTTGTTTTTTAGGAATCCGTTCCTCGTAGTTGGTTATTTGTGCCGGTTTTTTTTTTAAGTTGATTACGAATATAAAACTGGTATGGGAACGGCCTTGATGATTGCCTTTCAATTGTTTCTACCTTCTTATTTTTTTAACTCGCTGTTATAGTATCTTTTGGTCTATTGAAACGGTCATTGACATGAAAAATGTGAAAGGCTCTCTTTGTGATACGCTTGTAAATAATGAAGACTCAGTAAGGAAACGCCAAATTGATCTTCAAGTGTGAAAGATACCTGATGTTGTGAAGACTTTCACCGATAGAAGAAGGGATTCGTCTTAGTCGATCATACATGTACTTTTATTACAAGGCATCTCACAATTCAGTTACCTACAAGTATAAATGTTTCAGTTCTATTGGGACAGAGAAAGTTCTTGCCAAAGTTCTTTAAACTACTATAAACTACCTACTATATTCGTTTTCATTGCAGTTAATGGCAACACTTTATAAGTACTAACGTGCCGATGAAAATATTTAATGTCAATTCTATTACCTATAGGTGTGCTATGGATCGGGCTTGACCTGTGCCAATACACCAATACGTAGCTCCAGTTAGCGCGGTATTTGGCTAATTGCCAAAGGTTGTCACCAGCAAAAAATGCATCATTATTTGAAGCTTTCAGATAGTCCCAAACGGTACCACCAATCATCAAGGACCAGACCCTTGCTTGACTATAGGACAACTACAAGTGCAGTAGCCCGTTCCTAATCCTGATAACCCTTTACTAACCTCAGCTTCGAATATGTCAGAGTGGCTCACAAATAGCTGTCATCTTGACTCTTTAATCATATTAGACTTTTGAGAATCATTGAACCAGCCAAATAAGTTAGACTGAAGTCATAGTTGTCTTCTTCATACAAGATGAGACATATGGGTATATGAAATGGCCATGGATGCATTGTATGTAGGTATTCTATTCCCCACCCAATTCTTTAAATCGAATGCTTTTACAAACTATCGCAGCCATTTCAGGACGCCATCTTTAACCAATCTAGGTTCGTGTCACAGACACCAATCATGTCAACTTGCAACCGTCAGCAATAACCAGGGTAAATATCATTACTATACCATTTCGTACAATCGTCTTGTAGCAGTAGTTTAAGAGAATGGCTAGACATAGTACAATCACTTACATTTTCTTGCCAATTTATAGGTCACCCACTTAAGTGATCCTCAATTGATCACTGTCCTACTGCTGCAATGCATATCTATCTCCCAAGTGAGAACCATAAAATCCGTCTCCTCCCAACTGACACTTTGCAAATCAAACGAAAAACCACTCCCGCCTACTAACAGATCAGTGGATCAGTACAAGCCAGCAAAAAAAAAACGTCATGTCTCGACTATCCCATGTTTGTCGCGCAGATCGGTATACAGCAAAACGTTGAAATGCCATATTATCGGGGCTTAGGTCACTAAAAAGTGAGGTTTTTCCTTATTTCCCTTAAGAATAATTGTCTTCGTTCAATAAAGTTGACACTCTTGACATCGCGCTTTTCCGTTCTCTTCATCGACGACTGCCCTTTAACTCTTCTATGCTCCTACCACTCACCCTCGCGTCACAAAAACGAGACCAAACAAATGATCTTGCGAAATCATAAACAAAGCAAAATAAATAAATGCCTTGCGCAAAGCTCTGCGACTGCGATCACGCTCGCGAAACACCCATTTTGCTGCGCGCTGCACGAAGAAACGCAGTCGCCCGATCTGTGGAATATATAAATGTTGCCTGCGATCGCTGATCATACTGCAGCTCCACTTTGAATTGGTGTTGCATAAAAAGGAGTTCGCTTTGTGTGATGACTTTTACTGCAATCGAAACAGTAGTAGACAGGCTTTTGGATTGGAAGATATGTTTTACACCTTTTTTCTGTCTGTCTGTCTGTTTGCGGACTGTAAAGCGATCGTTGAAAATATTGTTTACACTGTGGTTGGTTTTTTTGTGTCTTGTTTTGTTGTATATCTCTCGCTATCTTTCTCCTTTTTTTGCCACAGATACGAGTTCAAGTAGCCTTTGTCAACCATGTCCTCGCGGTGATTTTTGCAGATCAACTATTTATATAGTGAAACCATTCCATCTGCATGATCAGTGATCTCGCATATAGTTGACATACACTCCATAACCACACTCTAACCACAAAATGTGTTTATTTCTTGTGAGGTCTCTGACACTCAGCTATGCAAATTTCCATAAATGATACCAAGGCTTACGGGTATTAACCGCGGTGGTAACTAGAGGTAATCTTAGAAGTCAATTTTGCTGACCGCGATCAGTAGGTAGGTATACGTATACGAGATTCCAATTGCGTTCAACGGCGCGAAATTGATATTTAATTAAAAGGCCAACGGGAGAGGGGATGCTGAATAGAAAAACAGGCGGATGCAAAGCAGTTAGGGCGCTGCTTTTTATAGGTGAGGCCTAACGATCATGAAGCTGGCTAATGATCATGGATCATTTTGTGCACAAAGTATCTTAAGCTTATAATTAATTTTCTGCTTAATAGTCTCCGCGAACGTCTACCTTGGAAAAAGCATCCCGGCTTCGCTTCGGCTATACGACTTGACATTAGCTTTAACTTTTTGATTTAAGGTGTAAAGAATATTTTATGACTCGGTCGTGTGATGGAAATCTCTTCCTCATTGCAGGCGAGTTAATTGACACAAGAAATTCTAATTACATGCAAGAAGTATGCCTGTGTGTATCTGTATATGTAGACAAATTATACCGGTGCCCTTTTGATCTGTCAGCCTCTCTAAGGTGATAGCGATCTAATGTTTGCCTTGGTTAAGTTGTACTGAAGCTTGTGGCTTTTTTCGCCGCAACTCACTGTAATTTAGAACGGTCCAAAGAACACACATTATAATGTGTACGAGTAGTTCTTTTGCAGGCAAAAGATCAAGAGTTTAGGACTTGGAACTGTTTGAACAACTCAATTTGTAATGTGGCACTGATCTCGCGATATGGGTTTATTGCCCGATCCACATTAGTGGTGCGGTTGGGAAATACTGTTCCAGGCAATTTATATCGTCGGTCGTAGAGAGAACAGGAAATCCGTTCGTTCTGCGAATCTTTCTTTTATTTCAACATAGAAAATAAACGAATGCTGTAAATTCAAGTATTTATGCTGCTATATGGACTTAAATGACCTATAAGGGAATTCGATTTTCTTGTTAATTAAAATAGTCTAGCTTGATGGCTGTTTGCTTGAACATGGTGGTAAACAAATCATTAAATTTCTTTACTGGGTGTGAAATGAAATTTAGGAAAATGATGGGAACCACTGGAGATTTTGTTATTCCTGGTTAACATCCTGCCTGATGTAAGTTGGCCTTGGTTAGAGCGACGGCCGGTGATTTTTATATGAGGTTCACGGTCATCTGACAGTTGAGCAATAAAAGAGAATTTCCTTTCGCAATGCGCTGGCTAATGCTTATGATGTGTTACTAATGTTTTAACAGACAACAAACAATTGTAGTTAACTGGAATTTATGATGTTTAGACGTAATTTAACGGTAATTTTAACGTTTAAGACCAAGGAGCAATAGGTGCATTTATGATTGTGTGTATGTATTTGGCAGAATTTATGTTTGGCTGACAGTTTATCGAAACCTTTTTTATATCTAATGTTACGCCCATTGGCATATTAGATATATGGGCTGCTGGTGAAATGTTAGTTCATAAAAATTTCGTCTAGAAAATGACGCCAACATGATCGAAAAATAAGTGAAACAATATGACAACCATCTTGGATTTCTCCGTAGAATGCTTGACAGTTGAGACACCTATTGGGCGTAAGTGAATTTATCGTTGAAATTCAAATTCAGATTAGATACGCGAAATCGTACAAAATTGGCATAACATTGAAAACTGTTTAAGTTCTATTTGCATAATAGGTAAATATGAACATTTAAACGTTAAACCGATTTTTTTAGATCGGAAACTAAAAATCTATTCTACTAAAAATCCCCTCTCAAAAATCTCTATACAAAGACGAAACGAAATTCTATTGTATAACGTTTCCACAAAATTCAAGCTGCCGAATCATTGCACAAAACATTTGTTTTTAGCCTAATTCTGACAGATCAATAGAAACAGTGTTCATGTCACTGTGTTATTTTTTTTTATAGAAAACATTCAGTTTCAAAAAAACTCACGCCCTGAGTTCAGCTCAGTCCTTCACTTCGAATACAAATTTTCAGTGTCAGTGCGTGATTTCTGGTGCAATATCGAAAGCTTTAGGTTTAAGGAAAGGAATATGATTTTGCGACAATAACAGAAATGAAATAACAATACATGCCTCTTAAGGCACGTGGGACAAACAAGCATTTAGACATAGGACTTCCGGGCTTCCATTTAAAATACTTTTGTACTATTGTCTGCATGATTCTGATGATATCTTTTATTGTGCGTACTCTTTCCGTTTCCGTAAATGTACACAAGAAGCTAAACAGAGTCCGTTATCCTCAATTCTTTCATCTGCTGACTGTACCTACTTTTGCTGTAGTGAAAACTCATAAATCTGTCACGCAATTGCCCACTCATTCCTCTATTTAGATGGAACTCCTCTCGACTGCGACAGCCTTCACCACCTTCCTCAATCGAAACAAAAGCATTCATTATCCTGCCAACTCGTTCATATCTGCATGACTTGTCGTGTCGTAAGTAACCCCTTTATAGCCTTCAACAACCAGGATGCAATTACTCCTACCATTCACTATTGCATTTGTGACATTTTCTCTCCTCTGTGCCCAGACACTGTGGCTCCACCGATTTATATCTGCTAACTGGCACCTATTCACTTTCAACAACACGAAACCCTTTCGAATTAGTGAGCATTTTGCACGTGTGATTAATGCAGACTAATGCACACTCATTTGGTACTCGAATTTAGTGAGCCGTCTGTCTTTTCTCCTGCCTGTGTAAATATGCATTCGGCATTCCTCTCTGCTCTGTCACGACACGATTCTCCAAATAGAGACTCTCGCAATTCGCAATTCCGACGCAATGATTAATCACCCGCCGATCGGCACATTGTATGAGATTCTATTGCCATAGAATACTGATATAGATAGAAGTCAACCAAATATGTCCATGACAGGTTGTCGCACAATTCAACTTGCGTTTAGGGCTTCCGTGTTTTCCTTTTTCGGCTTTTCTCACAATTTATGACTGACATGCATTTTGTCTTCTATCTCGTTTCAGATGTAACTCAAAGGCATCGTACTTACCACGTCAGTCGTTGGAAAAACTGAACACAACGGATCCCGATCATGGCAGCTACAAGCTAACACTAACCTCGAACGAGGACTGTGTCATACACCATCACAATAACAACAACAACGCAAAATCGGACCTCATCAATGGTGGCAATAAATGCAACAACCTGCCAGACGTGTTGCCTGTCGGTGTAAAGTTGCAACCCTCTTCGCCGACGTCCGCAATCGGCACATCACCCCGATATGGATCGAATAACAACATCTCGCCGACAACTCCGATTACGCCAAACTATCCTCCGCCACCGTATCCGAATATGAAGATGTTCATATCGAAGCCACCACTATCCAGCAACAGTCGTCACTCATCGCCTGCGACATCGTACACGAACAACATCTCATCCAGCGGTGGCAGTGGTTTTAATCGATCTCAGTCCTATGATGCCACCACTCCCAAGTATATGTCACAATCAACCATCGATCTGAAGAAGACTCAAATCCTCGAATCACCGGAGGAGTTGCCAAGCTGCCACGTAGAGAAGATCTTGTCACCAGCACAGTCAGAGAGCAACATAAACTCGTACACACCTCGCAAAGAGTTCAAAGAGTTCCATCGGCCGGAAGTAGTGCGAAAACTTAGCCTTGAGGAACGCGATCCCGGTGAGGGACGGATTGTTCGAGCCGAATTGGTGAACGCAACCCTCTCATCATCAGAGCACAAGATCACCCGCAAGGACTCTCTGCGAGAGAACATAGAGAAAATCACGCAGCTGCAGTCAAAGTTGATGTCAGCTCATATGTCCGAGGCTGGAGAGAGAAATATTCTTGGTTATCCTACCGTTGGCAAGCCTGTGCAGAGTTCTTCGCCCAAAGTAGAGGTGGAAACACAGAAATCTGAGGAGACTGATTCACCATCGCCGTCACCTATACCGCCAGCGCTGCCCAGCTCTCCTCTGCCTAACGAACTTGAAGTCATCTCCCAAATGGAACCTGCCACTGATGGCCTGAAACTAATGCAACGAACTGAGATTATCCTCCGCGTTAACCCGGTTACCAATGAAGTTGGCTCACAAACCGATGAACTTCTGGAATCGGATGTGAACCGCCTTAAGCTCACCGATAGCCGAGAGGACGCCCTGCAACGTACGACCCTACAACCCCGCCAGAAACACCCCATCGAGGTGGACTGTGATAACATGCTGAAAGAGTTGGCCAGTCTTTTACCACAGAACGATAGACTCCTGGATATCCTTGTACCACAGAGCGCCAAAACTCCAACAGACTACGTGGGTAAACTCTACAATCCTGACGTGCCACTGCGACCGGCGAAGCGTGACGTCGGCACGTCTACTCCCAGTGAAGTGAACGGTGGACCAAGGTTCGAGCTGCAATTCGCGGAAATCGAGGTCTCGCTGACTAACGGTGCTAGTGAAGCAGGCTGTGATAATCTCATGAGGAAGAAGGTAAGATAGTGACTCCATCTAATTGCTTATTTTTGATAACTATTTTTTGCTTTTCTTGCAAGGAGGACCTCATCAAGTATCTCACACGAAAGCTAGGAATCCTTAACTCAGAACAAGCCACAATTGCCGAAGAGTCCGCGATCAATGATGAGCTTGGCAGCAGCTTGGCTGCTAAAGTCGCAGATAAAATGCGTCCCATTGACGCCACAAAGTTCCGAACCTACATCGATGATGTTGGTCATATTACCAGTTTGCTGCTTAGCCTCTCAGGACGTCTGGCCAAGGCTGAGAATTCCTTAACTGCCCTCACTGAACACAGCCCCGAGAGGGTAATTGTACCGCCTGGCCAAATTTCTAGCACGAGTATAACCCAATATTTTTATTATTCACAGAAAATCCTTGTCCTGAAACGTGATCGCCTTGCTGAGCAGCTAGAGGAAGCCAAACGCCTTAAGGAAGACATCGATCGTCGTGGGTCAAGTGTTGCCGCTGTTCTAGAGAAAAACCTAACCGCCGACGAATTCGCCGACTACGATTACTTCATCAACATGAAGGCAAAATTGATTGCTGACTCACGAGACATCGCGGATAAATTCAAATTTAGCGAGGAGCAGTTGAGTGCCTTAAATGATGCCCTCATCCAAAGTGACTGTTGAGCGGCTCAGAACAGACACTGTGTGTGCGTTTGTGTGTGCCATAGCAACACGCTGTTAGCTGGTTAGCCTAAGATGCGAATTTCCGAGCCCTCAACAGTGCAGGTTGAGGGTGACGCGAGACCCCAAAACCATCTCAAGCAATCCCAGGGCCTTATTTGTGTAAATATTTAGGAATCGTTTCATATGCAATGCATATCGTCACCTCCCTCTAACCCGTGATGGTGCTGTAAGGAAACACAGTGGTAGCCTTGTGTAACGACATTTTTTATATCGAAATTGTTACGTTCACGATGGAATTTGTTTGCAAAAGAACAACACAGTGTAATTTGTTTGTGTGTGATGATTGGCTACTTGATAATTTGATGCATATTATATACGAGATAAAACAAAGAATGTGTTGTTTTAACATGTACAGCTTAAATACTATATACGTCTATTAATAGGGAAAATACAAAATTTTTAATCTCATATCTAATTCGGTCTTTATTTTTTTGTTTAAATGTTGTTTTTGTGATTTTACGATACGAAACTTAGGCTTAGTGATTTTGTTGTTTAAGTAAAAGTTGTGTTTAAGGGCAAACCTTTGGAACATTAAACAAAACAATAAAATATAAAAAAATAATGCTTAAAACAAAAATATTATATATTCGTGAATAATACTTAGTTTGTAAGGCAAACAATTATGAATGAAATAAAATCCAGATAAACAAATTGTAATATCTATTGTTGTAATTGGACAGAATGCTATTCTTAAATAAAACATTCAAATGTAAATGGTTGTGTTTTTATTATAAAAACACGCGTTCAAGTGTAGTGTGTTGTACGAATGTTTATAAAGGATCCGCCATCTAACGTTTTTTTTTCAACTAGTGCTTATTTCGCGAATGGTAACACTTAGCTCATGTCTGATTTGACAGATAATTAGTTGTATCCTTCCGCTGAACGAATATGGTTGTGTATACGCTTGAACAACGCTGGGAAATATTGTGACATTACTTTGAAAATCATGGTAATGTTGCAGAATGTGTGCGAAAATTGCGTACGGATTTTGGAAGAAGAGAAGCACCGTCAGCTCCGTATGTTCGTTATCTTGTGAAAAAAGTGAAAGAAACTGGCATCCTCATCGATAAACCAAAGCGTGAAAAGCCAAAAACAGTGCGTACACCCGAGAAAAAACTGTTTGGTGCGGATTTTGGTCCAGAGGCATAATTGGGCCATTTTTCTTCGAAAATGTGCAAGGAGTGGCCGTTACAGTCAATGGCGATCGTTATCGGGCCATGTTGAACGAATTTTTGTTCACAAAAATTGAAGAGGAGGATATTGGCAACATTTGGTTTCAACAGGACGGCGCTACGTGCCACACAGCCGAAGCTACACTCGATGTTTTGCGCCCTGTTTTTGAAGATCGCATTATCAGCCGCAGAGCTGATGTCGTTTGACCACCGCGGAGCTGCGATTTGACACCGTTGGACTATTATTTGTGGGGTGCCGTAAAAGATAAGTGTTACGCCGACATGCCAGAGACAATTGACGCTTTAAAGGACTATATTCGTGAAGCCATTGGTGAAATACAGCTGCACACAATCGATAATGTGCTTAAAAATTGGACCGATCGTGTAGGCTACTACATGCCAGCCGAGGCAGCCATTTGAATGAAATTATTTTCCATTATTAACCGGAAGGATTGTACTTTCAAAAAAAAAAAGAAATTTGAGAAAATATTAAGTAGTTTTTTTTGTAGCATTTTCAAAAAAAAAAAAAGTTATTTGGCGGACCCTTTATAGTCAGGGCAAAATGTATAAATTTATAGCGGAATCTCTACGACACGGTCAGAATGGCGGATCGTATTGAAAGCGATACTTCGCTGTTGCTTATTCTCACTGCTAGGTTCCACATTTCACTTTCACTCGAAATGAAATCGGAAATGAATTTTTATGTTCTACATTTCACTGTAATCGATTTCGATTTCAAAATTTTCGGAATTGAGACAAAGTGAAATTGTGATTTCGAAAAAATTTCGTAGTTTCCGAATCGCTCGAAATGCAGAACACTGAAAACGAATTCACTCGATTTGCATTTTCGATTTCACTCGATTTCTGGAACCTAGCTGTCAATCTCAAATGCGAACAGTGTTTTCCATTTTTTTTTTTTTTCAATTAGACTTCCAATTTTCCATTTATTTTCCCATCACAAGAATTTAATTCATTTTTTATCCGCAAACAGTCGGCCAGCAATCCGTCACCTAAATAGCTTTTGAATGGACCGAATCGCTTTTGGAAATTCTAAAATACCAATCCGACATGAAAAGCGATCCGCCAACAACAACCAATTTCTCAGACATTTGTAAACTTGGTTCCAATAATGTCAACTTCAACTGTGCGTAAGTCAACATCCAAACTTCGAAATAAGCCATAGAACCCTACCAGACTAAAGGTCGCCCTTCGCTTACTTTAACTTAATTTTTTATTGAGCTATATTCCGGAGCGGATCGGTCCTTAACCAACATGCATCTCCCGTTACCTATGTCGCACACCATGTTATTAGGGTTGTTCCACTAGTGCAGAGTATAATTGAACATTTTCCGGTCCGGAGCATTATTATAGTCAGGCTCGGGTCCCATCCTATTCTATTTATTCGGATCGAACTAGGTCTATTATTGAGTGGGGAAGTGAGGAGTAACAACGATTCTCGCTTGTTTGGGATAGACCCTGACAATTTCTGTTGGGAAATTATGTCGAATTTCAGTCTCTGAATTATTGTTTGAGAGAATTACATTAACAACAACTCGTAGACACAGTCACTTTGGTAGGAATGATAGCTATTTCGAACTACACCATCATCATTTAATTCATCATCAGACTCCTTTAAAGTGATTGTTTGAATAGTTTTGAATTCTGATAGTCAATTCTCTTTCTCCGTATATATCCACTTGGGCAGACACTTCTGTTTTCCCCTGTCAGGAAGTGAACTTGCACCTCGATTTTTCTCAATTGACCAAGTGACTACCACTTGCGCTAATTGAGCAAGGATTACAATCCCCCCAACTGGTGATTAGAACGGAGGAGAAGACCAACCTCTGTGCGTTGTTGTTGCTACGAGGTGTTTTTGTTTATTCTCGTTCTCTCGGTTTTCTTCGCCTCTTCCTCTCTTTTTTCGCAAGCTGTGAGATTTTCAACAGATTCATACGAGTAGAGAGGCTATTATTGGGAAAAATTCGTTGGCTAATAGCCAGGCCATGGTCTATTATAACTGTCGAGCTTCAAGACAGGCGGCTCTATCGAGTGCGTATTGTAATGCAGTCTGGGAGGACATCCGTGGGATCATGATGTCGTCACCGACTAACAAATGAATTGTCTTTAGTTTTCTTTAGTTTGAAATGTTCTTGCCAACGGATGCGCTGTAATTTCCAGTCCATATAATTGATACAAACAGGAAAGCAATCAAAAGCCCAATAGGGCCCAATGAGAAAGTCACTAATTTGTGTACAAATATTAAATCGTATTCAGAGGAGAGCCGAAAATTCTATCTGAAAAATACGTTTCCGAAGAAACTTGAAAGTTATGTTTCTGTACCCCTCAATAATTGGTTCAATCTTTTTACTTTGTTTGTTTCGTGGTGAGGTTATAAATACCGAATGTAGATACCTACCGCACCGACAAATCAGGGAGCTTACCTTGTGTTCAAAAATACTGAGTCCTTCCAGAAAAACAGCAATAGGTAACGTGTTTTTTTTAAAATAATTTTTCCTTTTCAAAATGTCTACAACACTACTTCTTTCCGGATAGAAAAGTATCCTTCTAATGCGCTCAGCGCCATCTAAATGTGAATATAAACATTACGATCTATTTTTGACAGTCAGCTGTTTGCCGATTGAGTAACTTTTTCTCCCAATTCCTTCTTCACGTGCAAGTGATTTTCGTTCACTGCCTAAAAGTGCAATTACTTCATTAGTATGAATAAGAAACTAGTCGGGAAGATCTTAATATTTTCCTCAATTGCCGGAGGTTCATATTACCTGGGAACGCATACAGAACGTCAACGTATACAAGCTCAATTCGATAAAAGTACCGCGTCCGACCCATACCTCTTCTGCAAAAGAGACAATCTCTGGAAAGATGTAAGTCCAGTTAGCCACAGACACTTGTAAATAATACTCATCAACATTGTCCTTATAATTTAGATTGAATCCAAACCAGGACTGCCATTATTTAGTAGTGTATCCGCTGCAGTTCCAGCTCTCGCAAATGACACCAAGAATATCGTTGCCACCCCAAGTCGTATATCACAGATTATGAAATATGGTTTCCCCGGCCTCGACCATGTGCGTTCCTATTCTGATTATGTGCTCTCTTATGATAGACGCAATCGTGTCGCTCATTGGGTCTTCGAACACATTACTCCCGAATCAGTGCAACCAAACGATCAAGTTGATCGATCAAAGAGCGAATTTCGTCCAGACGAGAGTATTCATCCGTTTTTTAGGTCTCAAAACACGGACTACAGGAAATCGGGTTTTGACAGAGGACATCTAGCAGCGGCTGGTAATCATCGAATGCATCAGAAGCACTGTGACGATACGTTTTTCCTTACGAACATGGCTCCACAGGTGGGGATGGGCTTCAACCGTGACTCATGGAATCGGCTCGAGAGTTATGTACGAAAGTTGACGAAGGTCTATCCAAATGTTTACGTTTGTACGGGGCCTTTATACTTGCCACACAAGGAGGACGACGGAAAGATGTATGTAAAGTACCAGGTAATTGGAACGAACAATGTTGCTGTCCCAACGCACTTCTACAAGGTGATAGTGGGAGAGACTCCCGACAAGCACTTGGAAATGGAAGCGTATGTGATGCCAAACAAGGAGATAAGTAACGACACGCCACTGCAAGTGTTCCAAGTTCCACCAGAGACCGTAGAAAGAGCAGCTGGCTTGTTGTTCTTTGACACAATCAATCGAAATCAGTTGTCCAAGATCAACGGCAAGAAAGTGTAAATTACAACCAGCCGTAGTGGATTTCTTAGATTTGTAGATTTAAGTAGACAATTTGTATATATTTATTAAAATAAGCAGAACTAGAGCAGTTTGAGTTTGGGTAGCTGAAGGAATGTTATTGAACTTCAACCAAATATGCGACACAATTCGAAAATTGGCAGTACATCAGCGGTACTCGAATAAAACTGACAATAAGGATAGAGCACCGGTCATCGAGCCTAATTAATTTGTTATCAATTTGAATTTAAATTGATTTTAGTAAAATTTTAAATTTGACTTTAGATAAATATTTAAATTTAAACCCAAAAATCCCATAAGATCAATTTTGAAATTGTAAATATGTGAATCGGAAGTTGTAGCATAATCCGCACCAATGTAAGTTTGCATATTTTTTGTGGAAAATAAAGCTGAGCTCTCAGTTGAAACGTTTGTCTACGTAGTTGTTGCTAAATGCGATATTTATCTTTAGAGAATCGGACCAACACAATCTATAAAGAACTCCCTAATGTGAGCACAATTATTCACTGAAGACCGAGAGGCATATTGGTTAAAGCCTAAACCCGTTGTAACGGAAGGTCTACAAGCAGATCTCGACCAGTATACAGCAATAGGTGTCCAATTTTGGGCGGTAACATCATAAACTCAGCAAACTTGTAATTTGTTCTTCCCCATGTTCTCTTAGAGGTGCCACTCTTATCAGCCCGAATTCCACTGAATGGAGGAAAGTCTCTGAAAGTCAGCTTTAACTTTGAGGTGGTTAGAGACTTTATCTACCTCGGCTCCGCTATAAACTCTGATAATGACAACACAGCAGAAATCAAACGAAGAGTTACACTTGCCCACCGCTGTTTCTTTGGACTAAGGAAGCAACTGACTAGTAAGGCATTGTCAAGAAACATTAAGGAAACTCAAGACCCTCATCATTCTAGTCCTACTCTATGGCGCAGAAGCATGAACGTTAACAAAGGCGGATGAAGATCGTCTTGGTCGTTTCGAACGCAAAATTCGGTCCTATTTGCGTTGACGGGCTTTGGAGAAGAAGATTTAACAGTGAACTCTGCGAGCTGTACAGCGATATCGATCTGGTCAGAAAAGTACATATCACTCGACTAAGATGGCTAGGACAAGTAGAGTGAATGGACACCAACGCTCCGGCCCGAAGAGTCTTCGATTCCAACCCGGAGGGACAACGTAGTAGAGGAATACCTCGCCTTAGGTGGCGCGTACAAGTAGAAAGGCTCGTCTTACAATTTTATGCCGATAAAGCTTTCCCAGGACAGTTACTCTCGGATGTTTGTCAGACGCAAGCGCAGTAGAAAAAACCTTAAGATGTAATTTTTTCAAACCTGAGGCACTTAGCACAGTAGCCCAGCGCACTAACCGCTGATATCGATCCCAATAACAGCCGGCAAACTGTCAATTCAGTTATCAAGCTCTTCATACCTTCACCCATTTCCAAAGACAAACCAGCTTTCATCTTCTTTCCACGCTTCAAGTGGTTTATTAGTAATATAGTTAAATGTGTATAATTAAGAGAATTAAAAATGCAAAACAGAAGAAAAGTATGAGCGCTCCTTCAAAGATCAAGTTACATATTTTGTTAGCGTGCGCGCCGCGTGTATGTGTATCTTACTTCCACGAAAGTAAAATTATAACTTAATACAAAGAATTAATGAAAAAAAAAAATGTGAGTGAAAACGTGTAAACGACCGACTGGCAGCGACTTAGTACTCCTGCTGCTCGTTCTGGCTTCGAACGTCGTCGATTTTCAAGATCATCTTTACCAACTGTGTGGCCAAGAGGATCTGTTGCTTCTTGGAATGCAGAGACTCGACCACATGATGGTTCTTCATGTCAGAATCACCAGTCATCATGCAGTCCACACCCAGGCTTGGGCACTTCTCGGCAATTTGGCGGGATTTCAACTCTGACAAGGTCTCAATTGGATGCAGACCACTGTTTTCGGCCAAGGCCAGGGGGATATTTTCCAAGGCAACGGCGAAGGAACGGAAGGCATACTGTTCGAGCGTTGAGAGCTGATCAGCTTCCTTGGCAACCGCTAGGGAGCAGCTGATTTCAGCTGCACCACCTCCGTAGACGATACGGGAATCCTGGAAGAAAAACAAACGTTTAGTTGCAATTGGGACGTACACGCTCGTCGCATCTTACCTTAATCAAGGAACGCACAACACAGATTGCATCGTGGATGGAGCGCTTAGCTTCGGCGATGATCATTTCGTTGCCACCGCGCAGGAAAATAGTCACTGCCTTTGAGTTCAAGCACTCTTCGATTACCAACATCTTGTCCTTGGAAGTACCGAAAGCTGTGAACAAAAATTACAATCTCACAAACATAACCATCACATGGCTGGTAACTTACCCAGCTCCCTGACGAGACCAGCTTTGCCGAGTTTCTCTGCGGAGAGCTCTTCGAACCGTGGCACAATGCGGCCGCCAGTAGCGATAGCAATCAACTCAATCTCAGGTCCACCGACCCAACGCACAGCGGGCAGATCGTGTTGCAAAAGCAAGTGATTGGCTTCGTCGTCAAAGCCCCACTGGCAGATAGCCAAAGTAGCACCAGCATCCTTCACATTCTTCACCATTGTGGCGAACTTCTCCTGTTCGTACGCTCGCAGTGCTTTGTAGTCTTCTGCTGAGGTGACATCCAACTTATGCTTGGTCTTTGGCTTTGGTGGTTCGAATGGGCAGGTGAGGATGGCCAGCTTCACATCCTTCAATACTTTCGGCATTTGAGCGTGGCTCATGGTCTTGTCGATAACAACACCCTTGACCAACATGGAGTCCTCCATGCGACCACCGACCTTGGTCTCGATTTTGATCAATTCAAAGTTGACATCCTTGGCCTCGATATCAGCCACATTGAGGACGGCATCGACGGCCATTTCGGCCATTTGACGATGGCACTTGTTCACGATCTTGCTGCCCAATGTTGTCATCGCAATCTGGATGAGGGGTTCCTTGTTCTTCGGATCCACGGGAAACGGTTCAGCGATCGATTCCAATTGCTTGACGGCGCACTGCGCTGCCAATTCAAAGCCATCGGCAATACGAATCGGGTGGATGCCACGATCAATCAGGCTTTCCGCTTGTTCGAGGAGGGCACCAGCCAACACAACGACACCGGTGGTACCGTCACCGATTTCATCGTCTTGCGATTGACTCAGTTGTACCATCAGTTTACCAATTTCGTGCTCGACCTCCATCAGTTTCATTATGGTGGCGCCATCGTTGGTCACTGTCACATCACCATCGGGACTGACCATGATCTTGTCCAAACCCTTGGGACCGAGCGAGGTCTTCAGAGTCGACGCAATTGAGCGTGCGGCCATAATGTGAGTCTGCAGAAAGAAAATTTATTTAGAATGCATATACCCTTAGCAGTATGAATCGAAAAAAAAGATGAAAAGACCTTGTTTCCAGTGCACAGGACCTGGTTTACAATGGCGAAGAGGATTGAACTACATTTATGCAACACACGAAAGACTTTGAATCTAACTGATTGGTTCTAACTAACGTAGATAGCAATTTTGGGCACTTCGTTCAGAATTCTTGTCGCACTTTTGTTAAAGACTGCGAGTTATACCTCAGGCTTAGCCGGTTTGCAAGGTTTCGGGCAGCCTTTTGCTTGAAACTACATATTTTTCAGCAGCAGATGTTAGTTTTTCTGGGTTATAACTTGTTTAGTTTAAACCTTCGCAGCTCTTACATAGATATTTTTTCTTTTGCTAATGTTTCCAGACATTTGACATTCCTGGTTAACTCATTATTATCGGAGGCTAAGGCTCTTCCTGCTATTCGTACGCAAGCAAACTACATACCAACCTACGCAAAAAACACGAGACACCTCAGAATGTCACAAAGTAAGCGCTCGGTAGCGTGAAAATAGATTTAAAGCCAGCAGACATTATATATTGTGGAGCCACTACCTACGCGATGTCTTCTTCTGCATATTTTCCAAGCAAACTGCTACTGCTAACATATTGACAGATCCACCTTCCTTTGAAAGTTTGATTTTTCGGCAATTTTCTTCACATGTCCAAGAAATGTTTTTTTTTTTACATAAAATGAGTCAGACGCTCCATAACCTCAACTCGGTGTTAAACAAACGCACATCCGAAGACAGAAGTTCAGACTTTTCGAAAAATATCAATGAAAACTTTAAACTTTTGGGTTACATTTAAAGTTTCAATCTTTTTTAATTTAAATAAATGACTTATGACAGCAAAAACTATTTGAATTTTACAGAGAATGGAAAAAATGCAAACATCTGGAAGGTTCCATAGAGTTCGAGGGGCTATTTTGTTTTGATGCCTTTGGCACGCCCAAATTTCTCGAAAAAAAGCCTTTTTTAAACATAACATTTTAAAAGAAGGTATTTTGAGACGTCTTAGTGGATAGTTTCTCCGTTTTAAGCACTTTTTTTGCAGAATCTGAAATAATTATTCACCTTAATCGCATCGGTGCCTGTAATTCTCTTTTGGCTCTCCTGGTCACGCAAAATGATGAAAGGTCTGCCATATTCGTCGAAAGCGAATGTTCCCGGAAAACCGCTCATTTTTTAAAATATAGATTTCCTAAAGGATGCACAGATATTTGCAGATTTTTTTCACAAACTTTTCTACGCGATCGAACGAATAAATTTCACGGAACACAAGAAAAGATTCTCACAAGACCGGCCGTCGCGATGACAGTTGGATGGTTGTTTAATGATCGCAGCGCTGGGAAATTGTAAATGCTGCGGATAGTCTGTGAAACTTATGGAAAGATTGTCCTAATGGGTGTATTCAGCTTTCATCGTCAGTGCGCTCAGCGAAATAGAAATGAGAAACAATTTTTAATGCTGCATGACGCTATTACAGTTCGAAAGTCGTTCTTGGCGAACGAAATCATTTATTTTATTATGGTCATCGACATTTTGAATATTTGCTTTAAAACCAATGTAGCCACAAATAGAAAAACCGAAGCAATAGCATTGTAGTAGATAACAAATTAATAAATTCAACTCCTAATGAATTTTTAGTAAAAATTTAACTGAAAATAATGCCTAAAATTTTCCAACTATTATTGAATGATATTCAGCCAGCCACAAAAAATGTTAGATCTTCAGACATTGACATTTTGAGGCGAATGAATTTCACTAAATTCGCGAAACGCAGTAACGTCTGTCTATACCTACTACATTTATCATCGAATTTCGAAAAGGCAAACTGCGAATAAATAAATGTTGGCATATTGATAGACAGCAAAATTTATATTTTTACTGTTTACAAAGTATATTATATTTTAAGCAGGTTTGTTCACCTTTGGTTTACGTAGTGTTATTCCAGCTGATAACCATAGAATCTGTTTATTCAGTCAAATTTTAGCCATGTCTATGGTTTGGTTACACCGCGTCTCCACGAGCAATATTTCATAGCTTGCCATCTGTCATTTCTCATAGAAAGAAATAACTAAAGTATGCAATAAAATGTAGGGTGGGCATTTCATATCTTACTATTTCCATAGCCATCACACGAAAACACATGCGTCACAACAAAAAAGTACACCCCGATAGAATACTATCGATAGCAAGCTATGAGCTGAGCAATAGATGGAATACCATTTTTCATAGAATACTATTTGTGGTCTACACGAGCAATTTTCATAGAATACTATATGGCAAGCTATGAAATATTGCTCGTGGAGACGCGGTGTAACCAAACCATAGACATGGCTAAAATTTGACTGAACAAACAAGACAAATGGAAACTCCCTATACGTCAACTCCACTAGAGATCTGTCTCTCCAACTAAATGTCTGATATCTATCTCTATAATTTTCTTATTTCTGCGCTTGGCAAATCATGCTATGACATTTAAGGTAGTGGGTGACGTTTTGTGTTGTGGAAAAAAACATTAACATTTATTTTGGTTTTTTTCCGAGAAATATTTTATTCCGATTTTTTTTTTAAATAAAAACCACAAAAATGACCATCCCGGCATGAGAAGACACTAAAATAAGACAAAAAATTTTATTTTTAGACAAAAAGCAGTAAAAAAACAAATTTCTGTCAAATTTATGCCCGACATCCATGTCGTGGCATAATCGCAGAAAGAGATCGCTGACATCGAATCAAACGATTAAATGGAGTGACTTCACAAGATATTTCATCTCATAATAAGCATTATGAAAGAAATTATCTCCTGTGGAGTCGGGGTGGTCCTATACATACCTTTTTGAGAATTCATCTTCTTTCTTGTCGGAGTAGAACATGGAACTAATGTTCAAGTAACCAAGGCAAAATGTGTTCCCAACGTAGTTTTGTAGGCAATAGATATCGATCCTCTACTCTTTGAGCAATGACTAAACAAATTGCAATAAATAAAATAAATAGGTACATAAAAGAAAAATTGCAACTCAAAAGTGGAAGCACTGACAGCTCAACTTAATGACACTACGCGAACAAAACTCCTTGTCGACGGGATTAATTTTTCGAATTTGCAAATTTCCCATGTGTGTGGTAAATTGACAACAAGCTATTTTTGCCCTAAAATAAAACAATTTGCACAGTCAATAAAAAAATCGTGAAGAAACAAGAAAGCGCAAAGGAATTGTGCCGTAATAATAAATTGAATAAAATAAACTCTGCCCCAAAGTAGTTAACACAACGCGACGTCAAATAAAGCACTTCCTCCATTTTCTATAGTGAAAGTGATCTCTTGTTTTACCTAAATAAATACGACAAACAAAAATATATATACATATGTATAAGAAAACCGTTTAACCCAGTAATTTTGCATGCCGCAACTTGTGTTCCATGATCATCAGTTAAATAATTCAGTACTTTTACAGTTTCCACATAAACAAGTTGTATTTGTGTTTCTGCTTCGCTGCCTAAGAACTAAGTCGCCATTTTTTCCTCAAAACGAAAGAAAAGTGAATTTATAACAAAGAGAAAAAATATGGATCCAAACGCTTCATTCGAGGACGAAATTCAGTCAATAAATCCAAACTATGACTTGATATTCAGTAAATGCGAAGAAACGAGACTAAATTTATCCCCACGACCTTGGGAAGCGCCTAGAAAACAATCTCCACGACAAATGCAGATAATATCAAAGATGAACAACATAATAGGGAACAGAGCTGTCGGAGAATTACCTTCGCACAGAGATTGGGAAGAAACTGAATGCATTCAGAAGGAAACAATTGCGCTGATGCGGACATTGGGTCTAGAGCAGAGCATCGACCAAACACCAGATGAGCGTCGAACCATAGCTACTATTCCCACCAATGATGATGTAATTATAATGCGAAATGGCCACAAAAAGATGTCTGTATTCATGGCGAATTCATATTTCGAACTGAAACCACGTTCAGAACCCTCATTTGACACAGATGAAGAAGAAAATCCGTCATCTAAGGAATCCAGCACATCGGACTTTTCTGATGGTGGATACATGTACTTACCAATAATTGAACTGAATACCACAAATGAAACTGAAACAACTACGGTATCGGAAGATAGTTTTAAAAAGCAACCAAAGAAACATAATTGTCGAGATGATAAGAACGTAGAATTGAGTTGGCGACGCCGAAGCCCAATTACAGAGGTTAACAACCAAAAGCTCGGAAATAATAACCGTAGATCCCATAAATCAACTGATTCGAATAATGAAATAACTCACAGCACCAGTAGCAGTAGCAGCAGCAGTAGTGGTTGGTGGCGATCTGGTAATAGCAGTTCTGACACCTCCAGAGATGACAAAAACTGGCGTCTAGACAGTAAACCACCCCAGATTCAAAAGGAGGAACCCAAGAATGTCGTTAAAACCGAACCAAATGTAGTGAGTAACTGCGGAAGTCCATTGTTCAAACCAAAGGAATTGTTTATGAAAAGGAGGACCCAGATGATCCAACAGGTGCTTGCCGCTAATAAGTCTTAATACAATTTTGTTTTAAATTTTCTTTTCTTTTTCAAAGTAAAATTTGTTTCATAGACGCGTTAGGTGCTCAACAAAACTTATGAATCTACAATTTCATATCGATTGGCATACTGTGTTAGCAAAAAAAAAACCACCGTCCGTGGAATGGATTTTACTTAATTTTATAAAAAAAAAATAGTCTTAAGTTTATTTAGACAGATTTTTTTTAGGTTATTTTAACATAGTGTGAATGGTTAGCAATTTGTTTATAATTTCCCTATGGGAGGAACACGATCGATGTACATAGTTGTGTACGGGAACATGGAGATGGGGTGAGTGGTTATTTTACGAGACTTATGATGAATATGTAATGCAACATGTTGCAGTGCCGTATCTACCTACCTAAATGCATATTGCAAAGGAAATATTATTCTTTTCGCAAATCTTACATTTGTTTGAGAGTTGAATCTGAGAATCCCAATCGAACACATACAACAAGACATTGGTCTTAATATTTTATAACTATGAAGTTTAGAAGTATTGTATGCATTGCTGTTATCCTTTGATTGCCGAACTGGGTCTTAATCACGTAACTTTTCAGACGGTAATTGTCGAAACGATTGACTTCCAAAAGTAGACTCAGCTCTAAACTTATGAGTTTTAGAGCAGCATCCAGTTCGATTTCCACAATAATAATGACTGCCAGATTTTCTTCCATTTGAGGAACAATGGTAACTTAAAGTTAATCTCTTCAGTGGTCATAGAAATACTCAGATTTGTGTGGTCAACCAGATTGGTACCGAATGTATTTGCATGCATGTTAATCATAAATATTATTTAGGTAGCTTTTATTATTTCGTAGTTAGACAATTGTATCATACCCCTTAGCGGACAAGGCCATAATAATTGTATATAGAGCTCGCCATGGCTTAAATTATGGCAAAATAGCGAACAAAATTGTTTCTACAATCACAAACCTAACCCAATTCAAACTCTTTCGCTCTGAATTCGCTTTGAATCCAATTTTCATCGAAATAATCCATGTGTCTATTATACACTGCATAATACACATAAGTGCATGACTGAGATAAGAAATATTAATACACACTGGAAATTTTATGGCAAACAAGTGAAAAACCGGCGTTTTTTACTTAAGGCACCAAGTGACAAAGAACAGAAACTGAAACAGAACACGAAAGTTTTTTCACTCTGTTGTAAATTCTGGTTCTGTTTAACGTAAACAGCTACAGCTACACAAAACTAAAACAGATCCAGAAAAAGAAGGCTGCCGCCTATTCTGTGCAAATAAAAAAAACCTCCCTCCCACGATAAATTGCATTTCTGTCGGTAGGAGCAACAGAAACAATTAGTACAGACTTGTTTACGTTCTGTCGTCAAACAGCCATTTTTCTGTCGCTAAATTCTGTTGCTTCTGTTCCTAATTCTGTTTCTGACACATAATATGAGTGTTGAAAAGAGAAGCTCACCAAACTTGAATTAAGAGATTTCTCTAATTTCACACAAGCATTAAAGTCACACGATAGTCGCTTGTAAAAGCGACGAATAAACGCATCGCAAACACTCGCCAAAAGCCCTTTTTTCATTTAGTAATTCACATAAATACTAACGACATCTATTTCATTAAAGGCGTCACCATTTACATAGCCACTAATGAACGTACACTCACCCCATCTCCAACTCTGCAAGACAACCTGAAATCTATAAAATTGCCTTAAATGTACATCGAACTAAGCTCTTCCAATCTATTGTTTATCATCCATTGTTCTTTTTGAACATTTTATTGCTTTTACCATAACATTATCACATTTAAACTCTCATCAATATTTGTTTCTACTTAAATAAATTTATAGTAGGCCCATAACTAGCGAATAGAAATAACAAACTAGTTAATTTTCCAATTAGTCTATTGGTGCAGTTATTGAAAAGATGATTGCAGAATCGGGCCTAAATTAGGAATTAAAAAAAAAACGCGTATCTATATGATAATTATGAAATTAATAGAACTTCAAATGTATTTGCATATTATAAATATTTGTCTCTTATTTTAAATATTTAAAAAAAAGAAAACAAATTTAATAAACATGAAATATTTTTGATACAAAAAAGAAACTTTGCTATTGCAGACTTAAGTTTTAAATTTAGTGATAGAATAGTACTCATACATGGAAACAAAGATTGTAAATTCTTCAATAGAGTATTAGTATTTTATTCAATTCATCAGTTAACGAGCAGATCACATTGAAACATTGAATTCCTTGGTCACTTGTACTGTTCTTACACGCCCAACATCAAACATGACTATTTAAACCTCAAAATCTGGTAGGTGTGTATTTGCCATACGCTTTTCGGCAATTCCTTGTATCCGTTATAGGCAACAAAAAATCTGATATGTGACCGACTGATGAAAATATCGTAACACGATGATAGAAGATGTATTGTTTGACTTTCTATATAAATGTGATATTTTTAAATATAGTTTTTCGTACGATTGACGTCTACATTTTTTCATAAAAACACCTTCCCGTAGTGGATGGAGCTCAACCAATACTGCAGTTTGTTATTGTTATTATAATTATCGTAGTTGTAGAATGAATTTGTATTTTTAGTTTATTTGTTTACTTTTTTTTATCGATAGATCGTATTTGAGTGCTTCTACTTGGGTCCATACAAAAACACCAAATATTGAAACAAAACAAAAATGTTTCTTCTTTTCAGTAGAAGAACTGTCAGTTGAGTGGCAATCGAACGCTTTTAGTAGCGTTCGGGTTGCTTTCGCACGGTTTTGGACGACCAACCGAAAACGACATTAGTTGGCTTACATCAACTAGATTTGTCTGGACTAGATTGTTTACGAACGTGCCAACTTGACTTGCCAGCTAGGGCAAGTTTGTTTTTTTATTAAAGAAAAACAATTTTGCTACTTTTGGAACTAGATATTTTTGAATGTCACTCTTTATGTACACTATACGGAGCCAAAATGCTGAGTATTCCGACAGAATTTTTTTTGGCTAGATTGGTCGCTTCGCGAACCCCTCTATCAAAGTCAATGAATTGAAAAATTGATCATAAGCAAAATAGAGGCAAAAATGTTGTCAGACTTACTAAACTAGAAATCCAAGCATCTCCATTGCTTGGACTGTACATTTTTGTATAGGGGAAGTGCCTTGCTGTCTTTTGATGGCTTTCTTCTGTCAAATTTGTGCGTATGGGAACAGAGTTTGAATAAATTTGGACAAATCAAACTCATTTCATGCAGCATGGGTTTTGATTTCTCCCTACACTCTAAATTTGACGATTTTCGAATAATCACTATCCCTCCACAAACAGTTTTGCCCTCGAAACACGAAAACTGTTGGTAATTTTACGTGTTAGCTGTCAAATTCGACAACCCACGATGCCAACTCGCCATGCTCGGTGGATTCTTGCAATCTTTCAGATATGATATCTTACAAATTGAGTGGGGGTTCAAAATAATTGGACGCTTTCTATTGACCGCGTCCTGTCACTCTAAACATTTAAGAACTCTAGACAGAATGCGGCCATTTATCTTATCAACTAAATGGTCGTACTAATTTGATCGTAGATCGTTGCGTCGGACAACTTTTTATTAAGTTATTCTTTCTGTCTTCCTGCACATCACAATTTGAGTAACGAATTCGATACGTTTGCTTAATTGCGATAGCTATATAAGTTATTTTATAGTCCGGAAAATTGCAAGTGTGAAAGTTTATGAAATCCGTCCATTGCGCAGTATTTTTGTGCATTTTTTAAGGGACAGTCGCATAAACAAGCTGTATATCACTGCAGTCTTACAAATATGAATAATAAATAGAGACTGTCCCACTTTTAGGGATTATTTATTGCGCCATCTAAAGTAAAGTAAACACCTATATCTAGATCTATCCATTCGAGACGGATTAAAGCCTTTTATATTTTGTAAACAAATACATTTTAGGCAGATCAAATACAATTTAAATCTTCTAGTTATCGTTTCTAGTGCGATTTCAATTTCCATGACACCTTGTCATTTGCACAACAGTTGAATTTTATTTCATTTATTAATTTTCCTTATTTTGTACTATTATGTGGCAATAAAACCATCCTACCTATATATTATATACTTTTACTTTGAACATATATCTTTGGGCGTCAAGAATATATGTATTATTCATTTCATTAATATTAAATGTTTATTTAAATGTTATTTGAATTAGTTATGGTATGAAGGTTAATTGACTCCATTTATTATATAAAAATCAAAAAAATGTATGTGCAAATAGGTACATATGAAAAATATCGTTAAAGACTGTCAGATTGATTATAAAATGTAAAAATATAAAATATGTATATACCTCCATATATATTTTGTTAATGACCTGTAATGATAAGGCAAAAAAATATGTTTCATTATACGGCAATATTAAAAATAAAAATAATGAATTATATATTGATATGAAGCAAAAAGAAACGTTTTTTTATTTTGTATTGTTTTTATATATTCCACCTTCTTAGGTACTAGCCTACGCTTTATCGCATCTGGAATTCCACAAGAAATATATTTAAAATGTCTCCAAATCTTTGCCTTTTCATCTTTTTCAATCGTTCTTCCTTATAATGGGTCCAATCTGGAGGTCGAATTTTCGATGGCTTTTTTTAACAATTGTGACCGTATATATTTGTGACCGTATATCGGCAATAATGCGGCGAATGTTGTCCTCCATGTGGTCAATCGTTTCAGGCTTATCGGCGTAAACTAGCGACTTCGCATAACCTCACAGTAAATAGTCAAGCGGCGTTAAATAGTACGATCTTGGAGGCCAATTGGTCCGCAATGCGAAACTATGCAGTTACCAAACGTTTCCTTCAATAAATCAATTTCAGCACGAGGTGTGTGACATATTGAGCCGTCTTGTTGAAACCACAGCTCCCGCACATCGTGTTTGTTCAATTGATGAACGAAAAAGTCAGTAATAATGGCTCGCTCCCCGGCGAGTTTATCTCAGAACAATAACAGCAAACATCTTCTATAAAATGTGAGACAATAAAAACCTTTTGACTCTTAAAAATTTTATTTTTAAATGAGTATAACATAAACTTGATTACATGGTTGTCCAAGGATTAACAGCACAAGCAACTTAAATTCGATAAATTCTAAGTGTACTTTGCCGAAAAGTTCTCCTTTAGATTCTCCTCCAACTTCCTCGGGTCGGTAACGGGCATTTGGCAGACTTTATTGTGACAAATGTACACAGTCGGCTTGCCATTGACCATTTTGAATTTTTCCTGTGCCTTTAGACTGCTTGCCGTTGGCTTCTCGGGATCAACATGCAAAATAATCATTCCGGGAATGTAAAACCTTTGACAGATTTCTACAAACTGTTGTGTTGTCTCAGTGTCTGGACCGACCACTGCCACCAAATCAAGCCCCAACTCGTGCAACAACAAGCTCGACATCATTTCAGGCAGAACGTAGCCAAATGGATCGGTTGTGGAGAAGTAATCGAAGAGCTTCTGTGACTTTTGTCGATAGTTGTCATCGTCAAAGTAGTACGAGAGAAGAACTAGATTGTGTGCGGCTACGCTGTTGCCGCATGGCTCAGCGCCATCGCTGTCTGAAAGGCAAGTAATTAAAAGACATTCATGAGAATTAGAGTTCATACATGCCTTCTTTGAGTCTTACAACCACATTGGGGGAATTCGCTTGTGAGTAGAAGTAGGCTCCATCTTTGTCGTCCCAGAATAGCGAGTCTTGGATGTCCTGAAGGTGTTTAGCCCACTGTAAAACCTCGCCATCCAGAGATGCCTTATAGTAGTCCAACAGGCCTTTGATAAGGAACGAGTAGTCATCTAAAAACCCATTAATGGGTTGCGACCTGAAAGAGAAGAAGGTTCAAGCAGACATTTTTTTTTAATCGTTCCGTTCTTACGAAACGTCTGTCAGTTCATCGCCGCTTCCATAGCACGAGCGCAGTAAGATGTTTTTTTTCTTGTCGAATAGCGAGTTCCTGGCAAAGCTATACAAATCCCCAGCAGCTTTTATGTACTCGTCCCGCTTCTCACTACTACAATTGGCCAGTTTAGCAAGACCGGACAAGACCAAGCCATTCCACGAGGCTATGATCTTTGTATCCAAATGAGGCCTCGGACGCATGTCCCTGATTTCGTGGAGAATGCCATTTGTTGTCCGCAGGACCTCGTTCAACTGTTCCGGTGTCAATTGAAACTTATCGCAAGTTTCTGAAGGCGATTTGCGAACAATAAGAATGTTCTTCGCCGTCAAATGACCATGTGGGTCGCTGGATGGTTCTACATTACCCACCTCCCGCACATCATAGTGATGACAGTAGATCTTGAAGACCTCATCCTCCTTCATCGAGTATTTACCGGCATTTTTTGTAATTGCATCACGGATCTCCGACCAAGTCCACGCGTAGAAGGCACCCTCAATCTTCACTGTATCATCAGCTGTCGGCAAAGAATCGGCATCCTCTCCAGAGAAGAATCCACCCGAAGGGTGACGCAGATCTTTCATGATGTAGCGAAAAATCCCATCAGCAAAATCCAAGTAAGTTTTGTCCCCTGTCAATTTGTAGGCATTCGAATAGGATGACATCAGCTGACCCTGGTCGTACAGCATTTTTTCGAAATGGGGAACGTGCCATTTTCTGTCCACCGAGTACCGTGCAAATCCACCAAACACATGGTCGTGTATGCCTCCATGGCCAATCTTTCGCAACGATCGCGTAGCCATTCTGAGGACATCCTCATCCTTGCTGACAATATAAGCGTGGAAGAGGAAGTTCAGTCTGGAAACTTCAGGAAACTTTGGATGATCGCCAAAGCCCCCGAACTGGTTGTCATGCCTGTTTTTGAAGATGCGCACTGCCTCATGTAGCTTGGCTTCGGCGCTGCCAGGCTCAAAGCCAGTGTTACCCGATTTCTCCGTCAGTGTGCTGCGAATGGCTTCGATGACCTGAAGACCAGTGGCAGATAGCTCCGTCTTATCCGTCTTCCATCGATCTGCGATAGTCTGCAAAACTGTCACAAATCCAGGCATTCCCCACCTGCTTTTTGGTGGGAAATATGTTCCTGCTGTTATTGGCGCCAAATCCGGGGTCAGCCAAACCGACATCGGCCAGCCGCCACTCCCATTCATCATCACGACAAAGTTCATATAAATCTTGTCTATGTCTGGTCGCTCTTCGCGATCCACCTTGACGTTTACAAAGTTGTCGTTCATAATCTTGGCCACTTCTTCGTTCTCGAAGGACTCATGCTCCATGACGTGACACCAATGGCATGTGGAATATCCCACTGAGAGAAATATCATTTTATTCTCATCGCGTGCCTTTTGTATGGCCTCGTCGCCCCATGGATACCAATCGACGGGATTGTGAGCATGCTGCAGCAAGTATGGAGATTTTTCTTGTGCCAAACGATTTGTGTGCCCTGGTGCACTTTCTGCCATGGTTCGGCCTACGATTGTGGTTTGTATAAGACAATGACTAGGGGTTCTGCAAAGGCATGGCATTAAAACTATTATCTATTTAAGGTGCAAACGAACTTACCTTGTAAGGTTATATAACCTTGGAGTACGAATTAAAGACACCGCACTAAACGAACGCGAATTGAATGAAATTAAACGACTGCTGGTGCGATAGATGTTCTGCAACATAGCAAGTAGGGATTTCTGCTAGCGGGTTAACAGCCTTCTGTTGTTGCATTCCCTGCCGCTGTTAATTAGAGTATTCTATGAGATTTGACTTCTTTAATTCTTTTATGAATTTAGATTGCGTGAAACAAATTATTTGGTGAAAGTCTAGAGGTCTTTTTTAATGACGATGTAACTTGTTTTTGTTTATATTTGACACAGAAGCATCCCATCAGCTGTTGTAAATTTAAAAAGAATTGGCGGATAGATGGCGATAAGTATAATTGAGGGGTGGATACGCATTTCGATGGCGGACGGAAGGAAATTAAAGAGGAGGCGTTATTTAAATATGATTGGGAACGATAAAAAATGTGTTTTTTTTTTAGAAAAGCGGTTAATAAAACGTGACCAAGTGCATATTTTTGTGTAGATCTAAGCTGTGCCTTATAGATAAGTAGTTGTTCCTCGCTGAAGTACTTTTTTCCTATAAATAGTTAGCTTAACTTTGGGAACGCTGATCTTGCGATATTGGATAATTGCTTATACCCGAATTAACAAACTCCAAGTACCTAGGCGCATGGATTCCTTTGGATGAATGGGTTCAATCTGTGGTACCGTTGCAGCATTTTTCTTTATTAATGTGGTGTGGTGTGTCTCCTGTGCAATAAATACAACCAAGTCATTGATGATTCCACGTCGGTATACATGGTGAATCAACGTTCTACAGAATCTAAACTAGATATGTACTAGAAAACATGGACTATCAAAACATCCGGTTTTTCTAGGCAATCCGTCTTCCTTCACTGAAGGCGGAAAGGAAGAGGAACTAAAGTTACTGCCTTTTTGACTTGCCATAGGCCGGAAGGCGTCAGTCTCCCGAAAATACATATCAGTCAATGGCAACTAAATACGCTGTGGTCATCTTAATTAGATCTGCTATAGTTCCAATTTAAATGAGAGCGATCGCTTGACTATCTCCTATTGGTGTTGTTAGATAAGCTCATTAGTAAAAAAGGTCAGAAGGTCAGTTTGGTTTCTTTCCGTTCTCTAAGCAAAGACTTATAATAAAACTCATATCACTTTCAGCAATTATTTTTTTATTTATTCAAAGATGTGTTGTATGGATTTCCGAGTCACAAACTTACAAATAACTGTTCAAAAAAACTTGTTTATTCTTATAATAAATATAGGTTCAATTAGATTGCTATTTCCACCAGCAAAAGCACATAAAAGAAGTCAATTTTGTATCTTATCTGTTTGTCTTATCCTGTTTTATACAATAAAAATCTGTCTTTCGTTCAAAAGAAGTTCGATATCTTAAATTCTACTAAATGTATGTACGCATGTGCCTCTCTGTATGAATGTGTGATGAACCCTTAAACTACATCTTAAGTTAGCATTGTTGTATCACTTATTTGAAAACAAAAATCCATCGTCCCCTAGCAAGACTCCTTATTGCAGTCGACAAAATTACTAAACTCCGTCGAGTTTGGCGGCCCTTCACTGTATAAATACGTTACGGGCCACAGTCGGGCGGCAGTGAAATCGCTCAGACTTTGCAGGCCACCAGGACGTGGCGGCCGCTGGAATGCTGTACTCGGTTTCTTCTTGTCCTTGTGATGTGGTGATATCGTGATGCCAGAATGCGTGTTCGCCGTCTTATTGCCGGGATAGTAACGATCGCTGCATTTCCTCCATTGATCCGGTTCATCTCCTACAAAACACCTTTACAAAGGGATGAACGAAATGTAGTGAAAAAAATCTGGGTTTTTACTGTTAGTCCTACCATGGGTAATCGAACCCCTGAGAGTATCCGCAGGGGTGGTCCGCCTTACAGCAGTAGTCCCACGAGCCAATTTCACCTCCATCGATTTCGCAGGAGTAGAAACCCGTCACCAAGTTCTTTTCGCAGGGGCTGCTGACTCGGCACGGCTTACCGGATACGGTGTAATGGCGCCACGTGACATCCCCTTTTTGTGTTGGTAAAGGATGTTATAAAATAATCTTGTGTGTGGATAAATTATGTGTAATTCTACAACTACGGTATACAAAGAGGATATCCCTTCTGTAGGTCTTTCTCTCTTTCAAGTTTGGGTAAAAACAGGAAGCTTGGATGGGGAAGTTTGTATTTACATCGTTGCTGCTCTGAGACTCGAAAGGCCGAAAGATAATCTATTTACATAGTTTTTACTATTTTAAGGGTGCATTTCGGAATGGTGGACTTGTGTTTAAGAGCTTACATGCTAAGGTTTACAAAAATACGGTTTACGGAACAGTTTATGTCTTTGTTCTCAGGTAGGTTGATGCTAAAGACAGTTGATGCGCTGTACAATTTACGTGCAACATCTTAGAATTTGAATTTTACCCGGTTCGCGGAATATGTCCATTCGGCGGTCATTATTCACTCGAGTGCCACCGATAGTATTGACCTTGTCGCGACATGTCCAATCAAAGGGGTTCCACGCAAAGAGCCAGTAGTCCCGGTCGTGCGTGTGTGTATAGTGAATATTGAGCTTGAGTTCGGTTTGGTCCAGGTCGGACATTTCGCAGTTGAAGGTCGTCGCTTGGGAGCTTCAAGAAATAAAATAATATGAGAACTCTTCAATGAGATGGTTCTGAAAATGCCTTACCCAAAACTGAAGGAATAACACTTGAACGGAGTATTGTCCCGATAACGTATGCACTCATTTTTGCACTCCAGTTCTGTGGCAACAGATATTACTTTCTTGATGGCTATTGATAAAAGTTTTGCGGGTGATCCGTATCCAAGGTAGCATACTGCTGAAAATGGAGGTAAATGGTCGCGTTTTTGTATGCCGAAGCAAATATCTTACATTTTTTGTGCTTGTCGTCAACTATTGGCTGAATTTCACAGCCATGTCCGTAGCTCGCACGTTCGAAGACATCAAACGCGGGGTCTAATATCAAGTGCCGCTGTTTGTCCATGTCCCGCACGGGCCAGTCACTGAGTTGGCAATTGTCTAAACCACCAGGACCACGGGGACCGTATCTGAAGGCGAACGCGCGACAGGTAAACTTTGTTGACTTTATGCAATCAAGCTCACATTCGCCAATGGAGCGGACGGTCAGTGAATCGCGGACTATGGACTTGAAGAATCGGGTAGCATCAATCGCCCTAAAGAAGCATTCTGGAAGAAATTGCAACAGTCATTAGTCAGCATGTGGAAATCAAATTAAATCACTTACGTGCATTTCTGGGATCTGACAGCGCTGTGGTATCACTTCTCGATGGGTGCCTACATACGTCTAAGTCGTCCGCCATCGAGTAGATATCATAGTCCCGATCGGGCTCAATATCCACGTAGTAGTCCAAGTGATTCACCGGACGATCGCATAGCATACAGTTGTCCCGCCCCGCCTGAGTATACCTACAAAGGAAAGACGTTAAGAGTCGACTTAGATAGCTGCCTTCACAAGACACACCTGTAGCTATAAGTCTGACAGATGAAGCCGTTCTGGTTCGAGCACAATCGCTCACACTCTGTGATCGTTGGCACTGTGTACGCGTGCTTTATGGCAGTTTTATGCAGTCGAAAGCCTTCGCTGGTCTTTGCCGAGCATTCTACAAAGAAGTGTGCAAAAATTATACTAAACTCCGTGCATATGTCAGCACTTACCATCTGGTCCAGGCCTTCTTGTCCACTGGTACTTGTAGTCATACCGATCTCTATCGGAATCGTCTCCGTGCCCACCATACCTCGAGCCGGGATAGTTCCAAACAGAGTTGGGCTCCCTCGGTGGCTCTCTAGTTCCACCTAAATCAAAGTAGTTGAATCCGTGTGGATCCTTCCGCCGGTGATCGTCCTTAATGCCCCAGTAATTCGAGTGTTTCGTGTTTGTCGAATGACCACCATAGCTTCCGCCATATGAGCCCCAATCCGATTCTAGTCCAATCAGGTACGGAGTATACTTTGTTGGCGGCTTCTTGTATCCAATCTCATCGCGGTCTAAGTATCCACCATGCGATGATGGCGGAGGTAGTTCGTGGTGCGGCCGGTAGGGAGAGTAGTCGGGTCCAGGACGATATGGCGGACGATAACGATCACCTCGATCGGGATCTGGTCGTGAGTGGTATTCTCCATACCCACTGGAGCTGCCATGACTGGAGGGAAGAGCTTCCCAACGACTTGGGCGACTTGGCCGAATCGGTCTGTACCTGTCACCGGGTCGAATGCTGTCATATCGATCTACAATTTCACCACCTCCATAGCTGCTGGGAGGTGATGGTTCGTAATAACTATGCGACGAGAACTCAAAACTGTGATATTCTTCAGGACGAGTGTCGTAGACGTGACTGGATGATGGCGAGGGCGGTGCCGGCCTATACCTATCCACAGCAGTGTCACTGGGTCTGTAATGATCACCACCATAGCCGCTGTGTCCACTACTGCTGGGTGGGATATAGTGTTCCTCGGAATACGGCTTGTCATATCCAATTGGCTTTACGTACACTGGCGGGCTGCCAAGTGGCAGTATCGGGCAATCCCTGCAGGGATTCTTCCTACAACTCGACGGTGCATTGCGATCCCTTTCATAGTAATCATAGTCCGGATGGCGTAACAAATTCGAATCTCTCTGATGGGGGCTCGAATACAAATCCATCTGTGCCAGAGGAATCTCTATCAACTCACAATCTCCTTGGCCGTGTCCCGACGGATCCAGCCGATAGTTGAACCCCTCACACATAAAACGTTTTTCATGGCCACACTCTCGCATACAATCCTCCACCCGCTCGCACGCTATGGTCCGTCTCACCCAGTGGGGAGCGACTCGCTTTCCAGCCAACACCCGGCGAAAACAAGCTGCAATTGAAAGTGGGGAACAAAGTCGCCCCCCAGACGTCAAAGTTAAATAAATTATTTACACCATAAACCACAAAGCCAAGCAGCAGACCTTGAAGGTCACAATTCCGACGCCCAAGTGCCCCCCAAACGCCCAACTTAACTAAATCCTTCTAAACGTGAATTTATGGCGATTTTCTTGAGTGATTTCATTAAACAACTCATACGCCACATGGCCGATTATCAAGATGACTATAATGGCGGTTCCCAGTGTGTGCTCAGCTTAATTGAGGTCTCAGCACGAGCGTGTGTCAAGTCAAGGCATTGCTGTGGAAATTCCAAACAAACACTGACTAATCTAATTCGAATCCATCGAGAAATTCACTCAGTTCCTGCATTAGGCAAGTGGTGGATGTGTGTAGATACATATCTACACGGTATCGCTCGTAAGATCGATAGTGGATTTCATGGTTGAAAGGGTGCAATACCGTGAATCGGAGGAGATGCAACCAGATCACATGGACCGTGTCAAGATTACATAGTAAAATTAAAAGAAAAACAGTGCGCAGTGTCATTATGTTCCGTAGATGGGTTATTAAAAACGCATTTGGTGGCAGAAGACTCTCGAACGGGAGGGCCAACTCATGCAGAAGAACGGTAACAATGGTTGGTTGGCGTTTTGGGAATTTTATTCTATTTTCGGAAGTGCTTCACCTTCTGGTGAAGAATATTTCAAAGAAGATAAATGGAGGTCAGTTGCGAGCTGCAGATGTCATGAGAATCTGAAAACGACAAACACAAAAACTTGAGGTCTTGAGAACACGACAATGACAAGGTAAATCAATGCAAAGTCTTAGCCCCACAAATTGGCCAATTTAAATGTTTAGATGCGGAATTAGATTTCATGAGATCATGGTAGTTTTTTTTTTAACAACATTTGTAATTTGCTATAAAACGGGAGTTCCAAGTCCAACGGGTCAGGGTTTTTAAATTCCAATTAATGTTTATTTGAGAAATTTCATATGAACATTTTGTTCTACAACTTCCGTGTTTTGCTTAGAAAAGTACAGCACGATTGTGGTACATAATCCTTGTTCTGTCATTTACAAAGAACCTGGGATTCAACTTGAGGTTCTTAATAAAGATGCTACGCAAAATGCCATACTATATGTTAAGAGAAGTACAGCCAAATGTGATCTAATCGCTTGAATTAATATTGACTACAATATTGCAATTGACAGTTGGCTTGTCAAAATTAATAATGTAGGTATAGGTATGTTAAAAAGCAGCGCGTCGCACGTACGAAAAGCAACTTGTACAAACTTCAGCGGTTAAACTAAAAATCACGCCTCAGTCTTTTGCTAATTGTGTGCTCTATTGATTTCATGTGTACTCCACTTTGACAACGATAATTGCTAAACTACTACTAATTGCATAAATTAATTCGAACAGAATAAAAAATAAATATCAACAAATGGACAATGAAGCATATACGTTTTCAGTCGCCCGTCGTACCATTGTACATTACACCTGGCAATCGCGACGCTTTAGAAAAACGCATAATCTCACTTTATGCTTTACATTAAGGACTTGTTTAAATTCGGAGATACCAGAGCAAAAAGCGATTTAATATGTGTCAGGATCATATTTACAAACATGTGAATATAGACCAGAAAGCCAAAACACGTTGACTAGGTATATTAGCTTGGCCAAATCGAATAGACCATAATCCTCTTGCTAAGAGGATCTTGAACTCCCATCCCCCCGATATGAGGAAGACTGAACATCCATATCAAAACTATCGCGGATAGCAAGCACTTGGTCTGCACAACTGATGGAATCAAGTCCCCAGCGTTGGAGAGGATAGAAGGCTGTAGTATCACTCACATCGAATCTACAACAAGTACTTCCATGGTACTTCCATGGTAGATGTTCCGAAGAACTCAAAGACATTATCCCTCGAAATGCAACTTTTGGGCGCCCCACTAGACAGGCAGCTAATACTCATGACCATACAATACACTTGACAACCGCGAGGACATCAATTTTCCAAAACTCCTTCTGTTACAGGACAGGCAAACTTTGGTCCTCGCTTTCTGGGGAAATATTTCCAGAAGACTATAATTTGTAGCAATTTAAGTCAGGACTAACATACATCTTATGATGCACTGATGAAGCGTTATAGGTTCGGCTTTCCCGGGAGAAGTATTAAAATAAAATACAACACAAATTATCCCACAATGAGTATGAGAAAAACCGAAGTCCAGGGCTAGTATTTGGCCCTGGACTTCAATAAATCTGAATAAGGAAAAAGGAGTCAAAATCAAAAGCACCGTAAGCCATTATAAAGACTCTTGAAAGAACCCTTCCCTTATTTTTCGTTAACAATCTATTTAAGACGTAGGTAAATCTGAGCTTAGAAGTGAAAGCTTATGAAGCAGAAGTTTGGGGATTTTTAATGAAGGCCGAATTTAACTCAAACCAGTATTAAGACATTATGGGACCTTAAGATATTTTCCACTGCCCAAAGTAAAAATTAGAATTACCCGCTAAACTGCCTGGGATATAGCATAAAATTCTATTTCAATTGTTCCAAAAATACAATTTTTTAAGATAAGGCCTGTGCTAAAGATATATTTGATTCCAATACGTATTAACCAATAGTTAAGTGTATTTGCCAAGTGAGATGTCATGGAATTGATTCAATGGAATCCATCCATAATTTTCATTGTCGTACACATCTTATTGAAAAATATTCGAATTACAAAAGGAAATTGAGGCAAAGGAGTCAGTTTTCAACAGAACATAAGTTTAGCCTATTATAGCTATAGGTATCTAAATAGGTAACAACCCAATATTTTCCAAATCTCACTCTTATCTAACAAACATTGCTGCCAAGGATTTCGCTTGAAACCCCAAAACTAAAATAATTACCTATTTTCTTTATACTTCATAGTAATATGTCGAAAACACGCAAGGAAGCTAATCCGATAAAACTGAAAACAAGAGTAAAAATCACCTTAAAAATCTAGTGCATACCTTTGGCATCCTCCACAATAATGATGGTGCTTTCAAACGAAGAGGCAACCATATGCCTCTGCAAGTGCAAACACACAAACAGCAATAACAACTCCACTTTGATATCCATAACTCCTTTCATAACAAAAAGAAAAAAGCAACACTCTTCCTTAGGGACCCTTTTAAAACAATTATCACTCCACTTATTAAAATTGTAATCACTTAACACTAGAGTTAGGCTATTATCCTTCCGTCAGAGTGCCATCTATCACGCAACCACCCGCTGGAACCAACCGTCGCGCACTCGCTCACTTGAGCGAATCTAAAAGCCCGAATGAATGACCGAAATTACACGCTAAATATTCGGCTAAAATGAGAAAAAGCTTTGCCTTGCCGCTAGCGATGCCAATTTGCACTGCGTGTTACTACTACCTGTTGTTATGGAAAAATTCTCACTAACTGAACACGCTATAATTTGGCGCCGCGGTTTTATATTAGATTCAGTAGCGCGCGCTGGAAAATCTGTACAATTTGGATGAATTCTTCTCAATGGTTTCCACAACGAAATTCTCTCATCAGCTTTTCTGGTGGTGCAGGTGATTAGAGAGGAGGGCCTCGACTTCGAGTATAGTGTGAAGAGGGAGTTTTCGATCAGAACTCCCAATTAGTGGGGACGAACGACGATGACGATGACATAATTCTTCTGCTGCACCCAACATAATTATATATAAAAGCTCTCCCTTTCAATGAGCTTGAGTGATTTATATGTTAGACTGACAATCGAACGAACGTCAATTGGAAATCGCTCAGCTCCAATCTAGGCCACGTCTACCCATATACCCACCCAGGGTGGCGGCCGGCGCTCGCGCAATCCCTTCGAGTTCTGCAAGATCAAGATAACAAGCGTAACTTGTCTTGAATTATGACAAACAGCTTCGCCAATGAAACAAGAAACAATTGATCTTCTCAAGCTGACCATATAGACGGCCACAAGCCTGCCAGAGAAATCTCAAAAGATCTCAGCGGATCTCTCAAGAACGATGTAAATTTTGATTTCTTTATCGCTGAGGCCGTTCGCTCGGTGCGGTTTGGGGGTTAAGCGTTGGAAGCCACACACCGAGCCATACATCATTGTGCATGCTGGTGACGATGAAGGTTCTCCGCGGAGTTTTCAGATTCGCATACACGAGTCTATCGGTTTGGCATTATCTTTTTTAATGGTCAGGGAATGGAGTTTTAATTTGAAAAACTTTTATTGTGTGTGTGTGAGTGAGTTGTCTGTTTCATGGTTGTTTTCGGGTGGTTAAGTTGTGTTCTTGTCTTGTTGTAGCATAGAGTTAAAGATGATACGTAGATACAGACGAGCGGACAGGAAGCTGTCAGAGGTTAATGAGGCAAGAGCGCGGCATGTTGTTGTATTGGAATAATATTTTCTTTCCTATACCGAGGTGATGATGATGGAAATGGATGTGTTGTATATCATTTTAGAAGGTATTGTAGCATAGATATGCGTACGGGGTGGGACAGGCCGATGAAATGTGGCTAGGTGCAAAGAGTCCTTGGTAAGAGTATTTAGCTAATTTAATTTTGGTATAGATACCTCAACCAAATAGTTGTCAAGTGCCCTCCAGCGACTCCCGCTCTTCCAACGATAATCCTGTGAATCCTGTCAAAAATGTACTAGCTTATAATTTTTGCATAGAAGTTTATACCGAAACCAGAAGGATTATACTGACTGAGACCTTCAATTTATGCTGGTAAGCCTAAGGATTTGAATTGAAACTATGGAAATACATATTATAAGGGGTATATTGTATATACTATACAACCCGTAGAGATTATCCTCGGAATAGAATACAACATCGGGGCGCTTATAGTCAAAAAGCTAAATGGTTGAGCTAGCTAGGACAGGTGGATGAGCGTGTTCATACCACCAACTCGACGAATCTTTGAGTCCCCCCTTGAGGGACAACGTAACAGAAAAAATGCTCACGTCAACCAACTTGGTGCTCGTAACTGGGGACAGCTATGTAGCTATTGGGAGCGAGCTGGCTGGAGGAGGCCATGAAAAACATGAGGACTGCCTTCCAACACGGTAGCCTTCCAAGTAATATAGAGCAACCGTGTATATTTCTTCAATTAATTATCTTCACCAGAAAGAATGCATTTTCAACCCATTTCACTTTTCGGAACTGAAATCAAAGTGGCTTAGAGAGTTAAGTATTTAGGAACTCTCTTAAATGTCAGACGTAATTGGAAGAGTTGCCAGGTATTTATAACCGAAAGGTAAGTGGAAAAAAAACTTAAGACGTGATTTGTGTTCTTCGAACCTGAGACCCATCGCTAAGTGGTCCGGAACGCTAACCTATATTCATAAACATGTCTCTCACAGACCCTCTCAGTTGAATAATCGTCATGGTATGTGGTGTGAAAGGGATGCAAACACGTACATTTCAGTACTATCCTAAAAATAAGACAGCTTTGTGTAGCGCAAGTTTCGTTGGTGCATATACAAGTTTAGTTTTCGACGTTTGAGGTGCAAGGGGTCTGAGGTACGTATGTTTTTTGTCATCCACGTTTGTAATAGCAGCCGTAAGTAACAAAAAACCATTGACAAAGCGAGCATTTGTGAAAGAAATATCACACAAATTGATATAGCCCTTATTGGGTTATATGGTCACGAAGTACAAATTTGAGCCGATGGCTAAGAAGGAATATTGATGCCATTTTTGGTGATACTTTGCCATATGTATTCCAGTGAACTTTGAACATCAACCCATGAGAAATTGGGATTTCCACGATTACACAAAGAAGCTTAAGACCAGCTTTTGCAGAACCTCCTGTAAACGTCCAATATTCGGGGACCATCGCGGGAATTGGTGTCAAGATAGCGCCGAGTGAAAGAATTTTATTTTTGTTTCTTCTATTTATTTAAAATAAATATTCCTCAGAGTAGCCTAATGTGTTTTTATTTTGCAAAAATCTTTATAGAGAGTAAATACAATTAACTTTGAAGGTACGGGGTCTCACAGACGTATGTTTATAAACGATGTTATAATGAATATGTATATAGTTAATGAATCTAGGGTTAATTCGATAACTCAAATTTTTGAAGGTACAGTGACAATGTTTATTGTGGGAAACATTACGTTTGGCAGTAAGTAGATCGTAGGAATTTAAATTAAAAATCAATGGCAACGGGAATAGGTAAATCATACAGACACTTACTGTCATTAATTGCTAGCAATAGAAAAAAAATTACGTTATCAGTTTTTTGAGTATCCGTTTGACAGTTGCCTAACTAATCATTATAAAAACTGCGAACTGCATGCCATTAAAATTAAATCGTGCGGGCGAATTCGGATTAAGAACTATAAAGCTCGTATGTACTTTATCATTTAGCGATTCCGCAACAAACCTCAGACACTACAAAGCCTTTTAGTATCTTAAAGATAATTATTTCAGCATTCATTAAAAAAAAGAAACTTCACAATAGCAAACCTCTTCCCACACCAAACTACGTATCGTACTCGTATCAACACTTAATAATCACTGCGCCATCTACCATGCCAACATGAATTCAATATCATATCCCATTACAACTGTTAATTTTTGTAAACGTTACTTCAGCATTCTTATCCATAATCATATAGCAAAACTGCAGAAACACAAAAAACAAAAAAAAAAAATCCGCATTTCCATACAATACATGTTTCCGTCTTTCCGAGTTACCCAATGCACTTCATCCGTCAGATTCGTTTTACATTTGGTAATAGTACAGTTAGAAGCTAAGAACTTTATGCAAATTTTTGTTTTGTCTGGATGAAATTCTAAATGAAGTGCACGCTGTGCACATAGCATCTATACAATGAAGCAATTTATCTTTTGGCCGATATGCTGCACCGAATTGTCTGCCGCAACTGCGTGAGTGTTTGAATGACCTTTTGGAGCACCGACTTACAAAATCCCAGCTGCTTTGTCATGTGTGCGCGCCAAGTTAATGCTGTTAATTCCAAATTATCTGATTAACTGAATTTGCATGTAAATCACTCTCCAAGTGACAGGATGCTAAAGATTAATGTAACCACCAAAAAATTGGTGTGCAGTTTCTAAACAATGTAACTGCAAGCGTGTAATCTATGATCCGTTCGTGCTCACAAATTGGTCACTTGCCACTTAATGTGAATGTGTGACAAAAGCTGATGGCTAATGTGCGTAATGGGTTGAGCCTTCAAAGAGGCTTCCACAGAGTGATGATATTAGGTATAGGTACATACAATCGGTCGGCGTTTATCTCTGGGGTATAGTGGGTATACATGCAGCTTACATGATTTCGTAAAGCTTTAGCATGTCAAACTGACATTTGTTCTAAATTCAGTGTATTGGACGCGTACAATGGATCTATTAAGCATTACGTTTCATAAATTAAGATCGCTTGACCGATAATAGGACACTGGCATGTTGACCTAGTTATAGGAGAGGTTCGATATAACGGCTGCGCTGAGGGATGTTATGAAAACAAACAGTTATCGCTTGGGGACAACAAACTCTCAATAGGATATGGAGAGTGATGTTTCTGTATTTTGTAGGAAAGCTTTACAACTATAGTATGAATGACAGATGGCTTCACTTTTTTATGTGAGTTTTAGTTTTGCGGAGTAAATGATGGTCGTTTGTCCTTAATTCTCGCACAAACATCTTCAATAAAGCACGATTTGGCCAAATTTTGACATACTCGGCTTCCGTATTTTGTTAGAAAGGAACCAGAAATAGAAAGATTTGAAACATGTATGCAACAGAGATGAAGCAATATGTCAAATTTGTTAAATCATTAAGTTAGCTTTAATTTTGCTGCCAAAGTGCATTTCTTTGTGGTTGAAGGCGTTTCTTTCCTTTTAGGTAATTTCGAATTTTTTGGAGGAAACTCTTGCGATCTAAAGGTGTCTGTTCATTTGGGTGTACTTTCGTTAGGAAACTCTCGATAGTTGCTCTCGCCTGGCTGTCCAAACATAGGTACCTTTAACCGAGCTGTTAACTGCAGCTTAATTTTCCACTTGTTTCGATGAGTGATTTATAAACTACTTGGGCTTAATCGGGTTGTTGGGAACATGGTATTACGTCTACGAGTGAAAGGTTACAGCTGCTTCAATTATTGCTACCTATGTACTGTTCTTAAAAATGAAAAGAGAGCAAAATAGAAATGCTGGATTAAAATACGGATAGATCGTGTCGTCGTAAGCTCGGTGAAGGGTCTACTCTTACTCAGTACGTGAGCGTGTATTGGTAACACTATGAGTTGATTCCTCCCATTGTTCTGCATGTCGAGGTCGACTTTCGACAGCTACTCGCAAAATACGAACCGTGTTGGAATTTTGAGAGCAAATCTACGATAGTTATAAATACATGTGTCCTCTTGCGAGTGACTTTTAAAAGGTCCAAATGTCAAGAGTAAAAAGTTAGCAATCCGCGAACTACTCTCAATACTGTCACTGTGTTCACTTGTGAGTTCCCTCTCGAGAGCTGCTCGCAGCATTTTTACTCTCAAATGGACACCCACCAAAAGAAATTTGACAGTTAGCTAATATTAACACAAAGAGTACGGGAATAGACGTATTGTGATCGTGAAAGTAATTGAAACTGAACACACATCATAAAAAAATCGGCTCAATAGATTTAAAAAATAAAATGGTTTTCACAAGTTTAATAATGACAGCTAATTATGCACAACAACTACACTAATATGGCACCTACACGAAATAATGGCCGCGTTCCATTGACCTCTAGATGACTAGCGGCAAGCCAAACTCCATATAAAAACAACTGACATTTCAGCATTTGCGCTAGAGCTCTAGCACATTTTGTGAAATATCCTTTTCTGGGAAATTTTTCAATCTAGCACAAAATGAACTGCTAGATTGAAAAAAAATAACGAACTGTCAAAACAAAAGTGAAAGTGCAGAAGTCAAATATTTCCAATTTGGTTTAAAATGGTAATTCAAACTTGTATGTAATTAATATACATTGTATTTGTTTATTTAAATTATAGTGTATTAATAAATATGCGGCATGATGGCACAAAATACATTTTTGACTCTCATGAAGATGAAATATTACGACTTCAAATTGGTTTTAATGTCACTTTGCCGCTGCCGCTAGATCTCTAGCGCCAGCGTTCCTCCATCAGGGATATTATGTGCTAGATGACTAGCGGTCACTGGAACGCGGCCAATGTTTCGATACAGTGTGACATCAGACTAAGTAAAAAACAATCGCCTGAGTGATTTATCTGTCCTATTAAAGGCAATAGACTTCTAGTGTCATTAAAGAAACCAAATTAGTCAATATATTAAAATGTTCCCACAAACATTACCAGTCCGATGTCAAGGGAAGTGTTCTCTTCCCTAATCAGTAAATCTTCTTGCTAACTAAGGAACTTTAATTAATTAAAGTTAAAACGAACATCTTTTTAAATTTGAGGGAAAATCTGCAATATTGCCGTGTTATACGTGTTGCGTTGATTGTTCGTAGGTTTCATTGCCATGGATGACAGTCATGTGTGACGGTAATGACATAACCCAACACAGAATTTGAGTACGAAATTCTAGCACATTATGATGCTTGCTGACGTGTGCATTGTTATGCCTTTCGATTTCATTAATACAATTTTGCGAATTGTTTTATTTACTATTTTGTTTCCAAAGAAGCAAAATTGAATATTCATAGATTTTTTTTTTACAAAGAGTCATAAACATAGGTTAAGGGGTTTTTGTTTTAGTGTCTTCGTATAGATGGGGTCAAAGTATTTATTATGAACCTACCTATACATTAGGTAGGTATATCTATATGTTGATTCGTCATAGTGTGAAGTGGAAGTGCGATTCACATCGTTGGGTTTTAAGATCCGTAATATGGGAAATTCTTTCGTTTTAACAATTAAACATTTTTCGACAGTAGGTATTGTTTGTGGAATGGGTCTTGCGATGTGTCATATAGCAATAGCATCCTGTTTTAGATTAAAGTCTAGTGTGGCCATTTTGTTTCAAAATATACAAGTCGAACAAATGTTGTAGTTGGCTGCTGTCAATTAAATACTCCACGATGACATAAAAGTACTAAGGCCGAAGTCTCCGCAAAATAATTTCAGTCAAAATATAGTCGTCATTATATATCTGGACATCTAGGTAAGTCAAACTTCTTTCTTCCTTTCTCGTCTTCTCTGTAAAGGCATTCAACAATCCTTAACTTAAAATTGAGTGCATATTTGGAGCAGTTTTTGACAATAAAATGCATGTACCTATCCTCGACTTGGCGCTTCCGACCAAATATTCACACTACGGCAGATCCTGGAGAAAAGCATCAATACTTATACATACTACCTATTCGCCGGATACGAAAGGATTAAAAAAGAAGTGTTGTTATAAGGTTTGTTCGACGTGGCCAGCCCTAGTGCGCCCTAGTGCGCACTGAGAAGTGTCAGTGAATTTTCGTGGCTGCCAAAAAACCCAAGGAAACCACAGAAATTCAGCTTCATGTCGAACACGAAATGTTTACCCTGAGACCTGTCACTAAAAAAAAAAAATTAATATACAGATTTAACACCAGCAATAACATTAAATTTGTTTAATTAATGATTGTAATGTTGAAAAACATATTTATTTTAACATTTACTAGTGCTGCACAAGCCAATAATTTACAAAAATTTGTTTTCACACAAATGACAGCTACGATTGACAGCCAAATCCAGCACTGAACTCTTGCCCTGAGTGAATACCTAGGGTCAGCTCAGTGCTCAACTAGGGCGCCCCAGTGCTCACCTCGAACACAGGTTTTCAGTGTCAGTGCGAACTCAGTGCTATATCGAACGCGATAGGGCTAACCCAGTGCGCACTAGTGCGCCCTAGGGTCCACGTCAAACAAACCTTAGAGTCATGTCTAGTTAATTGATGACAAAAAGGGATTTAAACAGGGTGAGGTCGAGGTGATGTACCTACCTACTGCTGTTTTTTTTTCACAAATCTGTACAATTATCTGCATACGTGGAGAACAGACACAATTGGCAAAACTCAGCGAGCTGTTATTGTAGTTTCCAAATATCGGGGAAAAAAAAATAGTTTAGTCGTGAATAAGGGTAAAACATAGTAACTGCTATCAGAAGAAGGGACAGACGAATTAGACTGAAAGACATAATAGGTATTTAAGGGCTTTATGTTTCTTAGTGAATCCTTTAAAAAAAAACACTAAGGAAAATCATCATTCCAGTCCTGCTAGGTATATAGCGGAGAATTCCGGAAATTTACCAAAGTCGGATAAGATTATCCTTTTAGGTCCCATTTGAGTTGACGGGATTTCGGAGAGGGATATTAAACAGCGAGTTCTAACTCTAACCCAGTACATTTAGCGGCTTATTTTATAAAATTGTATATTCAAAATAAAATTGCTACAACCACTGCGCAATCTGCGTGCAAGAATCATAACTTTATTTAAATGTCATGAACTTCGCAAACTGCATTGGCCGCCATTGCGCTTGCTTTGCTCTAATTAGCCGGCGCGCGCGCGGTACATACTTGATGAACACTGAAGCTGATGTCCATCTCTATTAACCAACTACAAACCATTCCAATATATGTACGAGTATGCGTAGAATAGTGTACAGGTACACAATATAAGCTCGTACAGAATGTGAGAACCAATCGCAGAATCTAATCGCTTTGGAACATTTTTTTTTGTGGTTCGAAGCTTCCGCTGAGCATTAATTGTTAATAATACTACGTATAGCTACGGCACATTGTTTGGGAATACCAATTGAACAGTAAATGTGGGTCAGTCTGCTAAATATCAGTCTAAGTGCTACAATTACATAATATTATGTCTGTGTAGTAGGGACAGGTAGGAGTGTCGTCTGTTTTTGGTTGTCTCTAAAGCCGACATTTATTTAATTAGCGTTTTAAGGGAAAAATTAAACTTAAAATGAAAAATGTTCTTTCATGCAATTGTTATATGTATGAGTGTTCGCCTCTGTGTTATTGAACCTTTTGCTAGGTGGTTATGATGATGATGAGATGACCTCATGGATAATAATTTATGCATGTCTGGCGGTGTTGCGAAATAACTTTAATAAACGAAAAAAATATTAATAATAACAATAGTTTAGAACTGGATGTAATTCCCGGATTCAGGTTATTACCAAGCTTTTGTTTTTTAAGCACTAGAGTGTCACCGACACTGTTGGAAAACTATGGTTAAACATGCGATAGTTTGGTACAATGAATCATTGGTTAAAAGTTCTGCTACAATTGTATATTCAAAGCGAACTAGTCTTATACTTAAACTAGCCTTTCATGGGTTTATTTTGAACTTTTTGTTTTTAGCATCAATCCAACCTGTCTGAATAGTTATTAAAGCTAACTTAGTACGACTTCGACTTTACTCACCTTGTCCTTGATTCGATGGATATCGCTCTCCTTGTCCCACTGTCAAAATATATAAACGAAAATGTTGAAAATGATTTTTTTTTTGTATTTCCGAGAGCATGCTCAAAACAATTTAATAAATAATATAATAATAAATTAATAAATAAATAAATAGTTGGCGCAACAGGCGTGTAGACACCCAAGGCCTATCTTCTCACAACCATTTATTTGTGTGAGTTTTTATTTTTGGTACGAATGAAAGGGACCTACAATTTTATGCCGAGTCCGAATGCTTTTCAGGACAGTTTAACTCTCGGACGTTTGTCAGACGTTCGCGTTAGGTGGCGCAGTGGAAAAAACCTTAATACCCTATTCACACCAAGCCGAAAACCGAGTTTTCGTCAAAAAAGTTTAGCAAACTCGTGGATGCATTCACACCGAACACCCACTCGTTTTCGTTTGACATTTCAATTAGCTGTGAGACTAGCTATGAAATATCTGTGGCGACTAGACTTTTATTTTAGTTACTAAACTTCGCTCGTATTGACATAATAATATAGAAACAAAATTATTTAAGCTACTAGATAATCGTTAACTTATGGTTAAATGCAAAAAATAATTAACATAAGCAACAATCAAAATCAAAACATCTGAAAATACCATTTAGTTGTGTCAGGTAGTGCTGCCGTTCTAAAATTATAGAAAAACTGAATAATTTGTTCTTTATGGAGCAAAGATAACAAGGGATTCCACATTTGTAAACAAAAAAACTAGAAGAAACAACAGCCCTGAGGCTCTCACTCAGTCTCTCACATCCTGTCAACAGTTTTGCTGAGCTCGCTGAATGTTGCAAAAGGTGTGTCTGCTTCAACAACCCAACGATTATACTCGTTTTCGTGGCATTTTTATGGAAAACGACCTCAAACAACTCGTTTTGAAAACTGCAATATATATGGGAAAACTTCTGTTTTCGATGAAGTTTTCGACTGTTTTCGCGAAAACCCAGTTTTCGGCTTGGTGTGAATAGGGTATAAGATGTAATTGTGTTTTCCAAGGATCGAACCTGGAACCCCTCGCACAGAAGTTCAACACACTAACCACTGAGCCACTGCGCTCGAAATAGATTATATCACAAAATATGCATTATTGCATTTGTTAAAACATTGTGTAATAATTCTTTAAATGTGTTTAATCAAAATCGATCAAAAATTATTCTAACGACTATTTATCATTTTCATGAAACAATTTAGCATGAGTGATAAGACCCATTTCTATTTAAATAGCTCAGTGGTTAAAGTGCTCGACTACTGGTTGAGGGGTTATCATTTTTACCCTCACCCTAAGTTTGTTGTAGGTCACAATAGCTTTTATTTTGGAAAATTCGGTAGGTACTGTGAATTTGTAAAACTAAACCTGGACATTAAAAATGATTATTGCCATTAACCATACTCCATAACTTTCTAAGTCAATTCAATTCGTTATTATGTTAAAACTAATTTCTATAATTCTTTAAAAACCTCCTTTAGATACCGCAGATTCAAACCACTAGTCAAAACACGTTTTTCTGTTAGATCGACCTTTTTTTTAACTGGAGAACTCAAAAGCAACTGGTCGATAGCTCTACCCAGAAAGTAAATCAAAAATTTCCCATTTTACTGAATATATTTTTACTTTTTCGGAGAAATCCGAGAATGCATTTCAGAGACGAGGAACTTACAGTAACTCACAACATCACCACCGAAGCTCCGCCACCAAATTTAAAAAAAAGCAGGACAATAACAACTGAAATGATCTAAACATCTTATCCGCTTTCTAAACTCCACAGGCTGATTATTATAGGTACCGACCGGATTACATCCTTAACAAGCATCACTAAGTTGGTCATACAAGTCGTGGTAACTAAACGGCACATCTAATGCTAATTGAGTTCAAAGGCTGAACCGCCACTTCTACCTACCTACCTTTCTTAGACCTGAGGACCAGAAATGTTTTGTTAAATAAATTAGAAAAATATGGTAATGTAAAACATTGACTGCTTTGGCTCTTCATTAACGAATAGAACTTAAATGGTCGTTTTAATGACGAATATTGTAATGAAAGGGAAGTAGAACTCGATGTACCACATGGATATGTACTAGGAACACTAATGCTACTGATGCAGTGCAGTTCTTTATGTCATATGATCCAAGGGGACTTAGATATTATACGTGTGGTGTGAGGTTGAAGCAGAATAAATTGAAGATGAATTGCAGCAAAAGCATATCAGGCGAAGGTTAACGAAGAAGGTACTGCGGGAGAGTTGAGTGTTAATGAAAGTGGGTAAAGCTATTCCCATCCATTTGAAGACGCTATTTGTTTTTATAATAGACAGGCACTAAAGATAGATGACTACTCTTTTAATGTAGGCTGAACTACACAGTGCGGGCGTTAGGGAAATGGGGATAAATAAGACAGGAGATACCGATGCACATTGGTATTGTAACAAGGAGGAAACGCAGAGTTTGGTAAAGGATTCCACATTCGTACTGTACGGCTTTTGAATGAATCCCTATATTTCATAGTACGACCGAAAATAGGCTGAATGGTAAACTGATGGGCATTCCTAGCATGGCGAGTATTGCGGTTGAATTGATGAAGGGGAGGAATGCAACTGGCAATTTCGTTTGAGCACTGTTTGTTCAAAAAGCGATAAAACAGTGCTATACACGTAACGTTTCTGCGATGTTCAAGCGAATTGATAGAATACACTATATTTGTGTCTCCGATTAGTTTTAACGCACGATTTTGGATCCTATCCAGTAGGTGTACGGGACGGAGACAGACCGGAGCCTTGGGGAACATCAACATTTATATGGTGAGTTTCAGACTTAAAACCATCCAAAACAACTTGAATTGAACGGCCAGAAAGGTAGTTTCTAATCCATTGAATAACAGATGCATCGAGCTTGGTGCCAAACTCTCTCAAATACCTTTGAAATATCAAATGCAACAATCTTCGATTCACTGAAGTGATGGGGAAATTGGTTCCACTTCTCGGTGAGATAAGTCATCAAATCACCAGTGGACCTTTTGCCACGAAAACCGTACTGCCGGTCACTGAGTAGTTTCCGTGATTCAAGATATTTCATAAGCAGATGCTTTATCAGCGTTTCCATGGACGTAAGTGCTATTTGTCGGTAATTGATGGAAGAGGAAGAATCTCCTTTTTTAGGACAAATGCTGTTTTCCACCTACTCGGAAAGAGTCCAGAAGAATAGGACAGATGAAAAAGCTTGCCCAATCTGGGAACACCGAGCTGGCTGCGAAATGTGCAGATTAGCTTTGTCTAAATAACTGACAGCTGGAGTGTCATTGTAAATGAGCGTTGGGATCACTCATCATCGGAGGCAATACGTATGCAGAATCAATCACGAATTGTCATAATTCAATTATTATTATTATTATATAATATCAAAATATTAAATGTTATGATGTGCTTATCTACACCTCTTCCAATCTTAGAAACTCAACATTCATGCGTCATTTCAATTATACTTCGGCTTTATGAATTGTTTTTCTTTCATCACCCGAACTTATCTACTGATGAACTCCACCTTTAAAATATATAACTACAAACGTGTACTTGTCTGGGCATTTTGTCTAATCTTTATGCGCAATTTTTGGATGCGTTTTTTGTTTAAATTTTCATTTAAACATTTTCAAGTAATTTAATGTAGTAGCTATCTCATCTAAGAAGCTGTCTTGTGATCTATAAAATGAGTACGCCGGGCAGAATTTAATCCCATTTGAAAACTATTCGCTTTTAAGATACGATTTAGACTTTTTTTAAAAAATGAAGCTTACTCTAGTGTTGTTTGCAATTTTCGGAGTCATTTGTGCCCTGTCAACTGCGGCCGATCCCGAAGGACGTGCCGAATTGGCATTCTTTGGACAGACCGATACGGAAGTAGCAGTAACACCTATTCGCCAAAAGCGTAGCCGTTCCATTTGTGTTGGTTTACGTGGTAAAATTCGCTGCATCACACGATGTGCAGTTTTGGGAAAATCAGGCGGTACCTGTATGCGAAGAAATACATGTGTCTGCAAAGGACCTAATGTAACGAAAGCACCTGTAACGGAGGCATCTAATGTAAAAAATTGATCAAATAAACTGTGTGTTTTGTTGCTGTTGTTTAATAAGAATTTTATGGATACTTTGTCGTACAAACAAATCGGTTTATACCTACTAAGCGCGCACAAGAGGATGTGATGTTTACTTTATATTTATGCCAAGACTCATGTTAGTCTTAAATTTTTGAAGACGAAATTTACACAATCAGCGCTGAAGTGTTAGTTTTATATGAAAATTTGTTTGTTCACACAATAATTGTGTTGCCGATATTGACCCAAGCGGAGTACAGTTTCCAAAGTAATACTACTAATGAATTGTAACTGATTTTCTTACTTAGTTGTTTATAAGAAGAGCCAGAATATGCAGACATACATTCTATGCGCAAAATTGAAATTGTGTTTAGAAATCGCCAAGAGCGATGCAGATTTTGTATGGGATTGACAGTTCCCTGGTAGGTAGTCCATATTAGCATAATTATGTCATAATGATTCATTAGTTCGTATGTCCATTCTCCACTTCTCCAGTCCAAGAAACAACAGAGTCAATTACATTAGAGCGAAGGAAATTCGAAAGGAATATATCTTTTGAACTGTTAAATGTCAAAATAATCATAACGTAACTCTGCTGCGCGTTTTTGATAGTGATTTGAAATTTCAACAATTTAATAAGTATGTAGCTATACGTAATCTACATTGCATCCAAAACAATGCATTCGCTTTTGTCAACAATTTGGGTGAAAAAATCCTTCAAAAAGAGATTTGGTAAATGTGAGGACATTGTACGTTTGATTAGGTATGAGATATTTTTTATAATAAACTCTTCGATCGTCAACTGTTATAAAAGTAGGATTTGAGATATAAACGCTTAAAACTGCGTGGTTTCAAACGCCCGGAGTTCAAGAAGCTATCAGAGAGAAGAAGAAGGCTTTCAAGGTGTGGATTCACTTGGGGGACTCTCCTTCTCGAAACCGGTACATTGAGGCGCGAAGAACTTGCAAATTGGCTGTTAAAGCAGCCAAAGAACAGTCTTGGAAGGAGTTCGGCGAAAAATTGGACCGTGATCACAGATCTGCAAGCAAGGTGTTCTGGCAGACCATCCGCCGTCTTAGAGGAAGGAAGTGGAACATTATCGAAGGAGTCAAATCCAAAGATGGTACACTTCTTTCTAATGAGAAGGACATCTTGCGCAGATGGAGCGAGCACTTTTCCGAATTGCTCAATCCAATCCAGGGCACTAAGGATGACACATCCATCGCCTTAAGCAGGGCGGAAAATAGTCCCACGGTAGAGGAAGTCACTTTTGCGATCAAATCGCTAAAAGCTGGCAAATCTGCCGGAGTGGATGAAATCCGGCCAGAAATGCTAAAGGCCTTAGGTGAAGAGGGAGTCAAATGGCTCTCTCGTGTCATTAAAGTGGCCTGGGAATGCGGCGAAACTCCCAGCGATTGGCAGATTGGGGTGATTGTGCCCCTTTTCAAGAAAGGGGATAAAAGAGATTGCTCCAATTACAGGGGTATATCACTTTTAAGTCTCCCAGGAAAAGTCTTTGCCAAGGTGCTGGAAACGCGTTGCAGAGCTGTGGTCGAGGCAGATGAGCAGTGCGGTTTTCGTCCCGGCAGAAGCACAACCGACCAGTTATTCACTCTCAGAGTGGTACTTGAGAAGGCTTGGGAGTATGCTACAACTGTTTACGCTTGCTTCGTAGATTTGGAGAAATCATATGACCGAGTCCCTCGAGGGAAACTCCGGAGTGTATTACAGGAGTATGAAATTGATGGTTCTCTCTTGAGAGCCATTCAATCTCTTTACACAAACTGTAAAAGCTGTGTTCGGGTGAACGGCGTTAAATCAATACCTTTCACCGTGGGCGTTGGACTTCGCCAGGGGTGCGTCTTGTCCCCTCTCCTTTTCATTACTTTTATGGACTGGATGTTACAGCGCAGTCTTGGCGAAGAACGTTTCGAATTGGGAGATCTGAGGATAAGTCATTTGCTCTTCGCTGATGACTTGGTCATCCTTGGGTCCTCTCAGACTGAACTTCAGCGCGCACTCGATCGGTTTGTAGCCGTTTGTGTTGAAGCTGAGATGAAAGTAAATGTGAACAAATCTGAAGTGATGGTCGTCTCTAGAACGCCTGTTCAATGCACTCTGCATGTTAGTGGAGTCCCACTGAAACAGGTGGAGAAGTTTAAGTATCTCGGGGTCTTATTCACGAGTGATGGAAGGAGCAATGCCGAGTTTTCCTGTAGGATTGGTCAGGCTGGATCGATTTTGAGACAGCTTGGTCTTTCTGTTATCAGGAGGACTGAGCTTGGTGTCAAAGCTAAGTTGTCAGTCTTTAATTCGGTGTTTGTTCCAACTCTTACCTATGGTCATGAGGTTTGGGTAATGACCGAAAGAATAAGATCGCGGATACAAGCTGCCGAAAAGAGATTCCTCTGTTGTATTGCTGGTATGACTCGTAGAGATCGCATTAGAAATACCAGAATACGTGAGAAACTTATTGTCGAGCAGCTACTTCTCCTGACGGAGCGGTTCATACTTCAGTGTTTTTGTCATGTTAAATGCATGTCCCCCACAAGAGTCCCACGACACGTGCTATGGAATCCGTACCATCGGGCAGGCGTCCCCTAGGTAGACCCAGGATGAGATGGTTAGATCAAATTCATAATCTCTCCTCTACCCGTATGGGGATTGCCCTTGATGATTTGGAGTCGATGGCGGAGGATCGAGAGCTATGGAGGGTCCACTTGAGCAACCTACACCCGCGACCCACTTAATGGACAAGCGGACCATTGAAAATGAATGAACGCTTAAAAATATATATACCAGTTTAAAACCATTTAGCCTTGTTGTATTGAGACAATGCTTAAAAAGCTCTCCGATTCTGATACCGTTTAGCTAAAAGCACTATAACTTATTTCTATCTTACTTTATAATTATAAGTACATCTTAATCCTTATTCCTAAGGGTTAGAATTGGTCTTACTATATATGCAACATAGTGTTGCGTTGAAAAGATATCTACGAATCTTCTACGTATAAAAAATATTTCAAGTTCCATAAGACTAGATTTTAAAAATGTCCCATTAAACGTAATAAACCATTTACCACAATTGCCTCTGGTCTTACTTTTTCGATTCCCATGTATATAGTCATCGGGATTGAAGAATGTTGAAATCCTCTTGTCATCGTATCCTTGACCCGATTCGTTTTGGATTCTATTTCCACCCGGCCCGTATTGACTATGTGACACATAATCATAGCCCGGCCGAGGCCCATCTTTCATCGGTGGCCTTGGTGATCCACTTGGCATACCGTAGACCCCTCCACCACCTTGTGGATGTTGATTATTACCATATGCAGGATCAGGTCGATTAGTAAAGTCCAATCCATCATTTGGTCTGTTGGTCACACCATTTCCCGGCCTGGGGAAGTATGCGGAAGTTGTCTGATCGTAATCCGGCCTTGAGACATCTTGCATTGGTCTTGTATAGCTCGCATCTGGTGATGTTGGCCGACTATCGGGCAGATGGGAAAAAACCTGCGAGTCTTGTGTTGTTGGACGAGGCCCAGTATCATATTTGACCGGCTTTCCATAACTATATCCATTTCCATATCCCAGTCCGAATATAGGCCGCGGTGAATCATGCGGCGGATGATTCTCTCCTGGTGGGTAGTTCGGCCTGTATCGATCTCCAAGAGTGGGCACGTTTTGTGCATATCCACCCGGATAGTAAACCTCCTGATTTGGAGCGGGATAGTTCTGCTCATACAACATTGGATACTTGTACAGAGGGTACACATCATGCGAGAAATATACTCGATCGCCTCCAGGACTAGTCCAGCCATCATCCGTATGGTCATCTCCACCATAAGTAGTGGATGGTCCTCTAGTAGGTGGAAACCTTTTATTCCCATCCGAGTTGGGAAAGTTCGTGCTGAAGACTGCAGTTGGCGTCGGTGAAGGTGGTGAAAATCGATCCGCATCGATTTGAGCTACCCCAGGAGTAGGCGATGAGTCGACAATTAAAATCGGTGTTCCTGCTACCGAACTTGGCCTACTGGGACCATGATCTGGCGTTGACGGTTCATATGGATCTGCCAGTGGTATTGTGTTGTCTTGCAAGTCGAAGCAGTTTGTCTTGCGTGAATACAAATCAAAATCCGGATCAAAAATCGTTCCCGGTGGGCGTGATCCAGTCGAATCGATTTTTTCCGATGACAATTGGCAGGTGCCATTTCCACGCCGATGGACACTGTAAATGAAAGGAAAAACATTTGAATATTTCAGTTTAAAGAGGTAAACGTTAAAGTAATTGACCAACCCAAAGGAAATCGCTTGGCAATTATCTCCAGCTCTGATGCACATCTCTTTGCATGTCGCCAGCGAATTGGTGTCTTCGGTGCGAAAGGTCTTTTCGAATGGAAGCATAGCTTCTAGTGCGATCCGCTCGAAACAGTCTGAAATGAAAAGTGGAAATCAAATTGGTAAAAGTAATTGGAAAACAATTAACGTAAAATGCCAGATTTAAATGGCCTGTACTAGCTATGCCGGAAGAAAGTCGTAGACATGTTACATAATGGTGGAGGAATTTAATTGAAAATGGGGTTATGTAAGCCATTTGGAATGCAAATAATTCTGCGCGACGCGACGGAACAAATTCAGACAGTTTTATTTGTAGGTCTGTTTCAAATTCTTACATGACTGTAATGTATTTTATATTCGGTTGTCGTGCAGGAAGTACTATAACATACAATAGCAGAGGCTTCCAAATGGTTGTAAAATAGTGGCACTCAAAATAGTAGATCCTTTACGATGTCTATGGTTTGGTAAGCTTCAATATATTTTACCAACCAAATATTAAATAATTTAACTAAATAAACAAACTATTATTATTTGACCCTTGCCGGAAGTGAAAGAAAAAATCTGTTGGACTTTGCTGTGAAAAATCTTTTACATAGTTCGTAGATATATAGGTAAAGGTGCTAGTGCACGGCATGTAGCAAGCCAAATATGTATGTATCACAGACGTCAATTTTAGATCAGCGAATGGTCCCAATGGGTACATGCCTTGTATACAAGCTCTCTTTGTGCACTCTCTGTTGACGTCAGAGCTACATACGTAGGTGGCTTGCTACATGCCGAGTACTGGCACCTTAACGCAAATAAGATGAGCGACCAAAATGCATGTAAAAAATTTTTCCATGTCAAGATTTTTGGATTTTTTTTTTGTAAATACTTCTCCCGGGAAAGGCGAACCTATAACGCTTTATCAGCGCCCCGAGATGCTTGCAGATGTATGCTAGTTCCTATACCATGTTGCCACCAACGCGATTAAGCCGAAGTAATTTATAAGTGCAGCAAGTGCCGAAGGGGATTTCCACTGAAATTCTCGTATCTTATTTTGACAAAGTTAAATTGCATTGGCAACACCAATAAGGTGGAGATTTTTCATAACTATGGAAAAGCGTTAAACACATTAATTTGAAATATTAAACGTTTGCAGAAAATCATTTAACAGCGATCTCTACCTCATTCGTGCGGCTATAAATTTGCTGACTGAGGATTATGAGCCCCAATCGGACAGCAGCAAAGCTAAAATTTGAAGATTAATGTAACGGACAAAATTATTCGCAGAATTTGGACCATATTTAAGTATGTACTTCCTCACACTACCTAGTCCAAATATTGTTAAGTTTATGACATAATAAACAAACTGTACAATATACCGACGCTGACCTTTCAAAATCATTCCAAATGTCAGTGTCAAATATGAAATAAATATCGGTTTAAATAATGAAAGCCATAAATCTTCTTAAATTTGGGACTCATTACCACCCACAATTTGTGAACGGCAACACCCTTTTGGAAAATCGAAAACCTTGGTTAATTTTTTTTTGAGACCAATCCCATTGGGGACACGCATTGTCGGAATGACATTGAAAATATCGTTGACACCCATACGACCGCTGAGCTAAATAAACCCCATGCCATGCCACAATCCAAACGCTTCGTTATGGGGTCTTGCACAAAAACAGAACCCCCTCTCATTTGCAACACAATGAGCATTCGACAAGCAAAGTTGTTGGTTTCTGATCTACGACAACATTGGGAACAATGTGTAGGTACTACTTTCTGCAGTCTAAACCTCTTCCTGAACTTTAAGCAATTAACGCAATTTTCCCTCGCTCATCAGGGTGATGATCCAAAGCGACTTAATCGTTATCTACGATCCAATAAGGTACGGGTACCTAATCTCCTTAAAAAGTTGCCAAATTGTTGTATTTTCTGCACTGTTTACTTTTTAAGACAAAGAGGTTGACTTTTGCTAAAGCAAAACCACAAATTTATTCTAAAAATCCGCTCAACTGTATCGTTTGAGCTTCCTCCCTACCCCAGTCGCGATATGATTTGAATTTTAGAACAAAACTCCAACTCCGCGGTGGTATGGTCAAAAACGTGTTATGCTAATAAATTTTGCATTCCTTTGTTGGATTTGCTAAACGACCTCCATACACACAAAAAAAGATGTCAAGTTCAAATGTCGGGAATAGATTTATCGCTTCCAGGGATGGGTTCAGAGGATTCTACACCACACTACAGGGTCAACAAATTTCTAGTGAAAACACTATACATCACTTACCATTTCGTGCGTTCACAAGTTGATTATCCACGCTTAAAGCTGCTACATTGGCTATAAAAAATGTCACTAAAAGAATTGCACAGTTCATGGTGTGGATGTGAGGTCACCACCCCTCGTCTTTTGACCTCAAAAAGTTCACAAATTTCAGCACTTCACTAAATTATTGTAGACCCTACGAGAATTTTATGATCTTATCTTAGAACCGATTACGACCGACGTAGCTATCCCGAAAACGGCTACCACACTGATCCGCTCTCGACTTTGATTGACGAATCAAACGTTCTTGGATACAAAAAAAAACTTTGCTGCCAATAATTTCACTAATTATTGGTCTTCTTCGACTCGCAGACAAGCCCATAACCCATCGTAGCAAAAGCAAAAAAAAAAATAAAAAAAAAAACCGCAAGCAACAAATTAGAATTTCAATGGAGTCTCATCAACATTTTTTGAAGATGAAAGTTGAGTGTACTACTTTTTGCGCCAGATTTTGCCGGCGGGCGGAAGAAGAAGACTTGCACACTTCTGGAAATTGGCCACTCGTTCGGGAATACGAAATTCCCATGACCTATTCTATTAAGGCACGCAGCTATTACGAATAAAAACCAAAATATTTGTGCTTCATATTCATGAGTCTAAGGTGTAGATTATGCTGTCAAAATTGTTGCGAACAGAAGGCCTAGCTAGGTACCTAATTACGATGTCATTGGTAGATAGTTTTTTTTTACCTGCTCAAGTGGAAATTATGTATTCTTCTTTGTTTTAGTTATAATTTTGTTTAGTTCTTCAGAATGACTACGTAAAAGAATGACTCAGGTTCTAAAAATAATGCTAATAATTATAGGTTAACGTACGAATTAGTGAAGCATAGGTTTAGGTAAGTCACTTAGACTAAGTTGTTTTATACGATTATACTTGGATTACGATTTAATGAGCTTATTTCAATTCATGAGGCTTTATTAAACAGATAGGTAATTAAAATAATCTTTGATCTGTAAGCTGATGGTAGATAGAGGTGACATCACGCGTAAGTAGTTAAAAGTGACGCGCGGTATATTTTGTTTTTAAATGTTGTTTACCAAAAACATTAATTTTTGCATAATTTAATGAGTGGTAGATAATGACAGAACATCCATAAAATCAGTAGCTTCTGCAGATAGCCCTGTATCTTAAGGAAAAACCATTAAAACTGAAAATAAAACTGAGCATTTCTTTTAAAAAGATGTGGTTTAAGTCTGCTCGCCACCTCTGAACTTGTTTGTGAACTTGAGGAAGGATATGTTGGGAAAAACTGTTGAGAAAATACTGGGGAAAAGTTATCTTGCTTATTAAGATTTTAAGAGTGCAAATGGTGAAAATCGTACTTTTTTAAAACCATTATAAGGGAATCGGGCTCACAAAGTCCATAAATTCATTAACATTTTCCAGCCTGGCAGAACAACGAGAATATCAGAGTTTAAGCACCATAGAAGATATTTCTGCTTTGTATTACATTGGACCAGTATTTTAGGCGGACTGTTTTTAGGATTTGGATCCCCTTTTTTACAAGAGAAGAACTATAATCGAAATAGGTACAGTAAACAACCATTGATATTTCTACAACCCTAGATATAATGCAACTTAAGCCGAGCTAAGTTACGATAATAAAAGCGCATTTTAGGGTCGATATAGAGAGATATTACTGGAGAAATAAGGTTCAGGAAATGTGTCCAAATGAACATGTAAACGCTATAATGCCCGAACCGAACCTCAAGACCCAGCGCGGGAAGATTATAACTTTATAATAGAGTTATTATGCGGTTTAAGGAATTTTTGAAACCAGATCTACTCAGAAACTGTTAAAAAATATGACCCATTCAGTCATGACGATGATAGAAACCTTTTCGACAACACAAGTGTAGTCCCAGTGAAGCAAGCAATTGCAAAGGTTCCCAAACGAACTAGGAAAAGTTAGAGGATCAGGTTATGACTGAGTGTATGTAAAACATTAATTTTCTAAGTCTGTCGCCATTTTTTTAATGATTCGGAAAATTTAACATGACCACATTTTCAGTTGATGTTTACAGTGGGCTAGCGAACAAATCTAGTAAAAAATTCTTTGACCTACTTATAGATGCTGGGTTGTCATTTGCTTGTGTCAAACTATAAGATTGTCACTTTCAATGGAATTTAAATTGAAAAACTTTTAGATACCACAAATACCGTTTTTGATAAGAAATTATAACATATTCGTAGACAAATTCATTTGGGCTAATTTAAATAACTAAATTGTGAAGAAATCAGTATCCAAAATGACAATTGCAAAGGCAATCTAGACTGTCATGTTGCTAGAGTCAACTCAAGGTAGACTTTGGAAGATTCTGGATGTATCACGAGTCAAAATGAGTTCGATATTTTATTTTAATGAAATCGCATATATATGTACGATCTGAACAATCCGTCCTTAGCTTTTAGGCTGAAAGTTCACCAGTTTCAGAAAAGGCCTGAAGATTATAAATATACTCCAAGAATTTGATTTTTAGTATCTAACAATCATTTTAACACTGCTCAAAGTAAGTGTCTTTGAAGAGTCTTAGCATCAGGGCCCGCTTTTTATTATCTCCCTATTTGAAAGGAAAGACTTTATCTTCGAGGTTCCTTAAGGGAACAACTAGAAACTGATTTGCCTTCAACAAAACTTAAGTTGGTGAAGCCAAAAGATATTCTATTCAGTTAAGAAGTTGCTTATTTTTTGCAACCAATTTCAACAATATAATACAAATTTTGAATATCAAATCTTGTTCGTTGAAGGTCGATACGTATATATTTTTTACTTACAACATCAATTTCGTTCACTTTGAACTGAATCCTTGTAAAAGAATGGACCAGGACCGTATAGGCCTCTGATGTTAATTTGAAAGTACGACTCATGTACTATACGATGCAATTCACTATATATTATGTCAAAGTAAATAATGATAATATCTTCCAAGGGTAAAAATGGACGCACGGATTTTCGAGTATATTTGAAGGCACTTCAATCATGATGGGGGTCATTTTTTGAATACACTTTTCCTCCTTTTCAATTTTTGAGGAGTACATATTATGATTTGTTAATTCTTCATATTATCCACTAACTTCAACCGCCAAACACAATACCCCTACCGACAAATTTAATTGACTAACAGACTTGCTTTTTATCTACAACTAAACAGATTGAGTTTAATTAAGACTGAAGAAAAGTTACCCATTATAGAACAACACGCCCATTTTCGAATGCTTGTCATGCTTCTTAGCTCAAAAATTGCAGAGGAAATCTTCTCAGAATGCATGTCTCGGAACTATAACGCTTAAGTTGAAGCAATTGACCAGAAAAACTAATTCCAACGTAATGTACGCATGATGTAACTATAGGTAGTAAACAATCCCAGGTGAACGCTAATTGCAGTCGGGGTAAATCATTTGAATCGAGATGCATTGCAAACCAGTCTTTTGTATCCAAAGTTCTATAACTGATCAAAGCCGCTTGCTAGATCAATCAAAGTTTCGAGACATGTGAAAGCGATTTTACTACATATTTACATTCACTATTCTGTTACTTTTTTTTTGTGCACAACACTTAATTTATTTATTTCACAAAACAATTGGCAGCTTTTAAAATTGCATTTTCGACACGAAACTCTAAAAAAAAAAGTAACTACGATTTTTTTGTCTTCACTGTATCGTGTCAATCCGTCCGTACTCACTTAGCAAGCAACACTGAATAAAGTCAACACAACACCAAACTCTGATTTAGATGTTCGGATGGGTTTAGATGAACATCAGTTGGTTTGTGTTCGTTTTTTTTTGCAGCGAACATTTCGCTCGTTCGGAGAATTGGAAGCTCACACTTTAGTACATCACCTAGAATGTCATCTGACGATTGAACGAGCATTGTTTGGCCACCGCCACGGTGCTTTGAGCAGAACGAGGGTAATAGCAGAGTACTGCATCATCTCTCCATCTATGGAGAATGTATCTACAGGTGGGAGTGTGCAATTTGCACACTCACCCTTTTCCTTTTTGCTCCAGCTTCAGCATGGAGTGGGTTCACTCGCTGTCAGGCATTTAACACCAACCTAAGTGAGAACTTAGTGGAGTCGCCGAGTTGAGTGGATTCGAGCCGCGTGTCTGGGAATCATGATCTACTTTAGAACGAAGCTAATGAACTTCCTCTATTGTGTGCGCCATTGATGGGGCGAGTGGTGGAATCTTAGATCGAAATGGATTTGCACTTGCTGAAAGTTGCTGATGAATCAGAGTGGCAACATGGTGATCCGAGATTCCGAGATAGTGCGGCCTGATCAAAATTTGGGTTAGTTTAAGTGACGGGAAAAAAGTAGGTTGCGAATTTCCGAATAGAAGAAGAATAGGTACTAGTGGTAAAATTTGGAAATGAGATATATATTTGACGTGAACTTCCGGCGAAAAGTCGGCGGATTAATTGGATTAATCAAAGTGAGAGACTTCAATGGAAAGTCCGTGAGAATTTTACGATGAACAATATTTTGTTCTAGAAATTAAAGGTCTGAGATTTTAATGAGGGAATTCAAAAAACACATTTAGGACGTTGTCAATGTGACAGATCTGTGAAATGTCCAAACAATATGTAAATGAGTCTGATGATGGAATTATGTACTCTGAAGGTTTAAGGTTTTTAAAAACAAGTCATTGGATAGCTTAAAAATCACAATGGATTCAAACAAGGATTGCGAAGTAAGTCAAAAAATATAAGAAAAAGACAACAGCACATTAAGGGATGCCTATAGTGTATCAATCAACAAGTTGGCGCAACAGATCCGTAAAGGCAAAGGCACCCTAAGAAGGGTTAGCGCTTGCTTGTCACAACCATTGGTTTGTATGAGCTTTTTATTTTTGGGACGAATGGTAGGGACCTAAAATTTTATACCGAGACCGAACGGCTGAATTGAGAAGCCGTTCGAGAGGTGGCACAGTGGAAAATAAGAAAATAAGATTTAATTTCTGTTTTTTGGGGGATCAAACCTGAAAGAAACCTTCCGCTCAGTAGCCCAGCACTCTAACCACTGAGTAGTGAGTGGTAGTGAGTGAGCCTTACCTTTCTTATTTCAAAAGTTGCGAGTAGCTTAGAACTCTGTAACGAACACTTGAATGCTGAACTAGTAAAAGTTCTTCTCTTCTGGCAATTGTAGATTAGGAGGGTTGAAAATAGTATAGGTATAGATTACTAAGACAGTTGGCCGAATGTGTTGTATCTTAGCTTTTATTTTACTGGGTTGATCAAGGAAAGAGTTTTACCAGTTGACGTGCTACTATGTTGATTCTTGGCAACCATTTCGAAAATTGTCTGACAATCGCACCTGACGATAGGAATGACTTTCCATACACAAATCGTTCGCACCCGTACCTATCTGGTTATAATTAACTTGAGCCACCTCTTAACTCATTTCCAGTGTTCATTCTTTAAAATCCTCTTCTGTGTAGCCAAAGAACACAAGTAATGAGCAAGTTAAATAAATTAAAGTAACAAAAAAGAAACATTTTGCGCTTTAGTGATTTTAATTCGACGATGAGTGGTTGCTTAGGGTTCTTGCGCATGAAAGAGTCTTCCATGCAACTCCTCAGGAATCTAACATTCTATCCGCAAGAAGCAGAACTAGAAAGCCGTTCACCAGATAATGACCCCACAGACACTTGTGGAACCACGCGTTAAAAGAATATAGAAATGGACTTTTGATTGGGCGCGAAATGGTAACGATGCTCAAATTACACAAAACCCAATTACTTGGGGGTCATTATTTTCTTAGGCCCTGTAATGACTTTTCATTTCTGTGCTGTTCGTAGAAGAAGCTCTTTGACCAACTTTATGTTGCCTTGCCACTATGTGTATATTATATACGTATACCGATGCGGTTGACTGAAGTGTGTGCACTTTCCTGAAGTGGAAACGTAATGTGGCATTACGTTGTGTCATACTGGTGTGAGATAGTATGTGAGTTGGGTGTCATCGTGACCTTGTGATTGATACGCTGTTTTGTCAACTATGAACCATGATTTGGTTTTTTTTGGGCTGCAGTGTGAGGGAAATGTTTTGACGGTATGTATCTATTTTTTGTAATAATTTTTGTAAAACTCATTGGTTGGATTGCAACTTTTTACGTAACAGCTACTTTGCATAGATTGCATAGAAATTTCAATGAACTTCTGAAGTTTCTGTTTGGACAATAGCAGGGGAATTATAACTGATTCTCTTATGAATATTCAAACTTAGAATTAGTCACATTAACAGTTACCGTTCGACCATATGAAAAGAATTGTTTTACGTGATTAACTTTCGTCCAAATGACTCAACCTTTAGAGGCAAGTCAGAATTATATTAATTATTATGCTCAACGATATCTGATGTCATCATTTGGCGGGAATTCAATGTTTAATTGCTCGAAATGCATTACATCCGCTTAGCTGTGAGTGATTAGCAAGGCCATAGAAAAGGATACGCGGTTAGACTAAATACTATTCCGGCTGGAGCTGAATGTTTAAAAGATTCATAAGACAAAATTTTTTGAGAACTCGCACTGGGTAAAAAATAGTAATAATTGGCTATTTTTTCAGACTATCAATAATTTTACAGTAGAAAGATGTCGACTACAAACATTGGCCATATCGAACGAAGGTAGAGTAATAATCCAGCCAATAGTACCTACCACAGAATCCCAGTTCACAGGTCCGAGGCGACTTGAAGAACATCTGTTTCAAAAACATTTGTCGATGCCACAGCGCTCGGTTTAAACACCTAATCCATCTTGATTCTTCTGTCATTGTTAAAACACATTTAATTTTTTTTGTTTCATTTATACTTTATTTTCATTATTTTTTTCGGTACCGTTCAAATCTTTTCTTTTATGCGTTTTACTAGACTCTTATTATCTTCATATTTTCTCCTTGTCAGTTTGTTAATTTTTTTTTTCTGTTTTATTATAATCTGCTTAGATTTTAGATATAATAATGAAAATTTTAATTAAAAAGTGAATTTCACTATTTATATCCGAAATAAAAAAAAAATTAAATATAATTTATCTTTGCATATATATTTTTGTTCTGTTTATTTATGTATATTGTTTTGTATTTCTATTTACTCAGTAAATTTTTTCTTAAATTGTTTTTCTTTTTATCCTTAACAAAATTTATTTTTATTTATGTACTCTGTTTTTGTTTACCGACTAATAATAAAAACATACGAACCGATTGCCTAATATTAATGAAAAATAAGTCAATAAGGACACTGCTTTTTTTTTATTTATTTATGTATATATACTTTAAATGTAACCAATTTGTTTCTTTTTTATTTCTCATAATTTAATAGTAAAGTAATAAAAAGTGTACAAATATATTAAACAAGAAAATAACAAAAAAAAAAAAAAACAAGTTTTACTATTAGTTTATTTTATATTTACAGAAGAGTTGTTTTTTTTTTGTATTGTTTGTTTATACTTAAATTTATATCATATCACCCCATCGAAAAGAGAGTTTATTTGTTTTGTGATTTTTGTCGTTTTCTTTTTTTTTTTTTTGTTTATATAAAAAATTGTTTTAATATTTTGTTTCTGTTAAATATTCGAACGTGTTTTTAACATAAGAATATTATGTAATTATTTTCATTTTTATATATATATATAATTTTTTTGGTTTTATTTTAGAAAAAACATTTTGTATTGAAAAAATAAACAAAGTATAAAAATTCCCTAATTAGATAAAAAATGCATACTTCATTCTTGGGGGAAAAAAATGGAATTTGTATTTTCTTAAGTGGTCAAAGCTAAGGTTTAACGAGTTTATTTTTTTGTTTTTCTTTAAAACTAGTGTGAAAATGAAAAAGGACGACTATTTACAATGATTTCATTTGAACGAACATATGGAAGTGGGATGAAATAAGGAACATTTTAAAATACAATTGTCCAAACACTGGGAGATTTTCTTGAATATAGGCGGACACGTGAATAAATCAAATTAATTTAAAGAAAGTGTGGTAGACCCTGGGACCTGCAGTTTCAGAATAACATAAAATATTTTATGTCATAAAAAATAGTTGAAAAATATAAGGGAAAGTAAAATTAATTTATAGCTGCGAGTCATGAAGAAATCTTTTAATGACTATATTGTTTGCAAAAATAGTGAGTGACACTACTGGCTACCATAGTAAGTACACATATAAAAAGCGTTTTAAAAGAGTGTTCACAATAGAGGTTACAATTTTACAATTGAACCGCCATTTTTTCTGTCAGCCTTTCCAGTTTTTTAACGTCTACAGATGGGATAAGTAGTGTGATTGTGTCAGGTTGCCAGGCCAGAATTTTTTGTTTTTTAAAATTTCTGCCTTCATTTTGTCCTTTTACACTAGGCCTAGCTTTTTACAATAATTCGTTTGTGTGAGTTATAATTTTGGGTCGAATGGAAGGGACCTACCATTTTATGCCGAGTCCGAACGGCTGAATTAAGAAGCGCTCGCGAGAGGTAAAAAAAACCTTAGTGGAAAAAACCTTAAGATGAGATTTGTGTTTTTCCGGGAATCGAACTTGGGACCCCTCGCACAGTAGTCCAGCACACTAACCACTGAAACACTGCGTTCCATTGCTATACGTAAAATTAACGACAAACTTTTTAAACTGACATCTATCAAACCATTTGCACTAGGGTCTCAATCATTTGTGCTGTGTGCCGACTTTTGAGTATGGATTTTGGCATGGCGCTAATCAAGGTTCGTAGCTTTCTTGCCTTCCATTGATCGCTGGGCGACTAGCAACATGTCAAGCTAATGTCCAATGGTATATACAAAAATTTACATCAACTCATCTGCTATAGAGCTCTAACTACTTGTGTTTGCCACCTAGCGGTCAATGGAACTCGGACAGTGACTCTATATCGTCGAATGTCTTATTGGAAATAATATTGCTAATTTTTTCACCAAATCGTTATCAATCAAAGACATGCTATTAGAATATCTAGCATACAGGATACTGTATGTATGAAACGCCAAATGATTCAAATGGAAAGAAAAAGAAATCAAATAATGTATCGCTGATCATGTTCCACTCAAAACATCAAAATATTCATCAAGTAATGATGAGGATGCTCTCCGTTTCCACAAACATCAACTCGATGATTTATTAAAACTCGCGCTCATTAATCAGTGTGGGAAGATATATATATCTTATATGGGCTGGACATTTTGGGTCGACTGTTTATTTTATTTGAGTGGTACAATAAGAAAGGCTCCGAATAAGTATAGGAGCAAGGCAAAAGTATTATAACAAAAAGAGTGTTTAACTGGCGCTCGAGTGTAAACATCGAAAAGTATCCGGTTGGTCCGAATCATAGTAAAAACAATGTAGAAACCATAACAACACAAAATATAATATTGTAAATAATGTACATCAACTTGTAGGTACCGGACCGGACACTGCAAGAGTGAATCCATACTTCGAAATAATATACCATCATTGATCCAGTTTCAGGTTTCCTTAAGGCTAGACTCCTCAGCCAACAAATTTTCCAAACAATATTGTTCGATTTTTGAAGTATACCTTCAAGCTGTTGAAAAGACAAACTCTTACGGAAGTACAAGTTAACGAAGTGAGCCGTAAACAATCGGCCCTAGCGAAGTACACGTCGAAACGGAGAATTCTTCGCAACGTATACTCCGTTAGAGGCTCAAATTACATTCGAGGTATTCGTCTTCGGAAAGAATAATTAAAATGCGACGACCGACGCATTAATTTGATATGATGTTATTTCTTTATAAGTCGGGATTTTCCTATTTAGTGCTTGTTTTTTCGTTTGTTTTTGTCCTGGAAACACAAATTTATGCAACAAATACAAGCAATTACTTTTTTTCTTTATTGCTTTCATTTATCAACACTTCGCTGCAAAACGTAAACGAATTCCGTAACCAATTTCTGTCGGAGCATATCGGAAGAAAATTCGTATGAAGCTGTCAACATTTTCAGTAAAAACACACATGATCGCACTGAAACACAAAACGCCAGTGTCCGTGGCATATTTGTCGGAACAATATTCCGAAGTAGAACGGAGAATTTTCCGTTCCGACGGATACCTTGCTAGGGGCGAATAAAAGCATATCTCAGCGCAACTAAAAATCATCTTTACTAAATCAATAAACGGCTAAGGTGTCCTGCTTTAAAAATTTCTCAGATGAATATAATTTTTCTTATTAAATTTTTGACTTTGGTGATGTTATTTAATTTATGTACATTTCTCTCGTTTACCAAGCAAGCATCATGATTATGACACTTTGGATGGTTTGTTAAAGTTGAGTTTTAATGATTGTACAGATTGTAATCTGTAAGTTTGAAATAAGTGGAAATTGAAAGGAAGTGATCAGAGAAACTTAATTAAAATAAAACTTACGGATCCCACTTCTTATCTTCTAAATAATATGCATAAGATAACAAAAAGGAATTCAAAATCATTAAAGTGAATATCTAATGTGTGTGAATGTGATTTCTATGTTGTTCTTTGTTTAGTGTTTGTATATATAACATCTATTTGTATACTTTCATTTTGTTCAATTTGCTAATAAATATTTGATTTATGTGATAATTATTTTTTTGTTTCACTTTTTTGCTTTCTTGTTGTTTTTTTTTTCTTTATTAAATATTTTTTTCTGTATATATAAATCTGTATAAGTATATATTTAATCAACAAATTAATTTAACTAATTGTATAATGCTCATATATATGTGTGTATATATGGTTCTCATTCATTCGTCTATCCCCAACAGTTTGATATTTTTTTCTGTTTTTAATATATATATATTGTTTTTATTTTGTTTACTTTGTATGCGTGTATATATAGTCACGACGTATATACATAATTAATTAATTTATTTTCTTTTGAATAAATTCATGCATTTAACGAAATTTTCCTATTTTGCAATTTCTATTTTGTAGAGAGTAGAATGTAAATGAAATATTTGATTTATTGAATTAAAAAAAAATCAGAAACGAGCAACTAAAAACGAAATAAATTAACTACGTTATTATTATAAGGTTTTTCTGTAGTTTGTTTTTTTTTTCGCTACGAGAGAGTATAATATGACGACGCCCGATCACTTTTTTTCTGTTTTTTTTATTAAATTAATTTCACTTATAATAAATAGTTAAATATATATTTGCTTTTTTTTTATTATTATGAATTATGTATATAATAATATTCTGTAAGGCAATTAATTCATATATATATATATTTGTTTTCTTTTTGTTTAATATATATAAGTATGTATAATATATAGCATCTTGTAATCATTTTTGAATTAAATTTTTTTTTATGTTGATATTTTCAACGAATTTATAGATTTAAATGCGTTTGTTAATTTCATTTTATTATTATTATTTTTAAATATATTATTTTTGTTATTATTTTTTTATATGTTTAAATGTTTAGAAGGTATATTTTTGAAATGCACCCATACATTTATATAAAATTTTTTAGTTTTCTGTTTTTGAAATAAGAGAAAACTTAAAAAAAAAATATTGAGGCAGGCCTACGAAATGAGAAATAAATATTTGAAAAATTTGTGAATTTGGTTTTCTTTACTCAGCAACAGGAATTTAGATATTCTTGTTGTGGAATTTTGGAAAATGTTGGTCTCATTTCTGTGTGCGTATTGGTTTTTTTTCAGTACTTTTAGAAGGTAAATCAAAAGAAAGGAATAAATAAACGAGTATGGAAAGAGAGAAATCGTTTTTACAAAACGGAAACCAAATATTTTTTTCAGAGAAATAAATAAATTAAAAAGAACTTAAGATCTTATTTGACTAGATTGACTACACTAGAGTGTACAATAAAAAAATCTTTATTAGCTAATCATGTCATTGGTAACGATGATAGTATGCCTACAACACAAGCTTTCAAAAAGAAAATACAAAATGGACCAAAATACGATATTGCTAACCTGCTTTTGGCGGGGTTTATCGCTTTTCATATCAAACCCGACAGCCGCCACCACGGCCATATACTTGAGAAAATTTTGCAATTTTCTTTAGAATTTTTTCTACATACCTCAATACAGACTTTTTTTTTAAGGTGCCGCTTTGTGGTGACATTTTTAAGTTCTAATTTCTAATTTCTAATTTCTTGCCAGCCATGAATATGCTACTTACTTGACATAGAAAATTGTATAATTCCGAAGATTTCTTCGACCAATTGCAATATTTTTTTCAATACTCCAGTTTTTCTGCTTGACGTGAGTCATAAAACATAGAACAATGTGTTCCTTCCTTTCAAGTCAACTCGACTGTTAAATCTCTCACTTTAATGTCTTTCCAGAATCCTTATAGAATCTGATATGCAAAATTTAACATTCGTTATTCTTTTAGAGCGTTCCTAGAACTATGCGAGAAGTTTCTAATTAGGCGGTAGGTATGCTTATATGGGCGAAAAAAAAAAAATAATAATAATAAAAATAAAAGTTTTATCATCGGCCTCCTAGCCGACGCTTTGATATCCTCCACTGCATAAAAGTCATGCAAAATGTTTGCCATGCGAGTTAGTATGTACTGTACATGCATAAGATCCTATCCAACGTACTGTGTGAACGTCTTAAACCGTTCTGCAACACACTAATCGGCACGTACCAGTGTGGCTTCTGGCCCGGCAGATCGACTATAGACCAAAATTTCACACTGAGGCAAATCCTGGAAAAGACCAACTAATTTTAAGTCGAAACGCACCACCTATTCATCGACTTCAAAGCCGCGCATGATAGCATACATCGTCAGGAGCTCTATATGGCGATGGCCGAATTCGGAGTCCCGGAAAAAATGATTCAGCTGAAAAACACGCGCTGCAGCGTGCAGTATGGAAGTAGTTCTTCCGAACTATTTGAAACATGCACCGCATTTCGGCAAGGAGACGCGCTATCATCATGCGACTTCTTCAATCCTGTACTGGAGCAGATAGTGCGCATGGCAAGTGTCAACACGGAAGGTACTATTTTCAACAGGTCCGTGCAGCTGCTGGGGTATGTGGAAGACATTGACATCATCGGTCGCTCCCAGCGTGCCGTGATTGAAGCGTTCACGGCAATTGAAGAACAGGCGAAATCCGTTGGCCTTGTAGTAAATGAGGACAAGACTACGTATGTACATGCTATCAACAAACAAACTAGCATCTGTCCACCGCCTAGGACAAAACGTCGCTATTGGTGGCAACAATTTCGAGTTAGTTAAGAAGTCCACCTACCTCGGAGTAAACATGAACTCCACGAAGGACACCCTAGTGTAGATCCGGCGAAGAATTACCCTAGGAAACCGTTGCTACTTCGGTTTGGCCAAACAATTGGGTTCAAAACTCCTAACTAGAAGGACGAAATGTGTGCTCTACAAATCTTGCCAGTTCGCTTTATTTTATAGCGCCGAGTGCTGGACGATAAGTAAGAAGGTATAAGATAAGGATTGGTCTCCTTCGAAAAAAAAATACTTCGGCAGATTTTTTGGTCCTGTGTGCGAGGAGGGCGAATGGAGGAGAAGATACAACCGCGAACTCTATGAGCTGTACCAAGATGTGGATGTAGTCCAAAAAGCTAAAACACGTCGACTACATGGACTACATGTAGATTTAAATTTGCATTTAAAATAATGCTCAAGTAGCTCTGTGTATTCTTCCATAATAACTTCGAATTTTTTGAAGTTCGCAAGATCTATGTTCCGTATACGGCAGACTGCAATCACTCTTATGCCCAGTTGTACAGTCAGAGTTTAAACTGAAGTTTAACTAAACCTGACCGAGAGTTTAAACTTTTGGTTTAACTCGTTCAGTTTCACAGTACAAAATAATCTGACAGTTAACTAAACGCAGTTGTGGAAGCGCAGAATTATTTCCCTTAAGGATATATTTTTCTATCAGCGCACTTTCGACCAAGTAAATGGTTATTGCTTTTCTCTACTTTATCTATTTTACCATTTGTAAATAAAAGAAAATGTGTGCAATATTATTACATTGTGTATTTTGGTATTAACGAAGTGAATTGATTTATTTTCGACACATTTTTGAACTGTCATCTACTTTCACCAATTAATTATTGCAGTAATTATTATTTCTTTTTTATTTCAAAAATAATACATATCTAGTTGTTGAAATGTATGTGGCATTCAGACGGATGCGATCACAGGTACTGCTTCTTTTGTAACTCGCTGGGTTTTTACCACATCCAATCACCCGTCGCCAGTAAAATATTGAAAGGATTTTATGAGCCTCTAATTAGGGTCATTGTCTGGTAATAGGTAGGCGCAAAGTTTTTTGCTTGTGTTTCTACGAAAATCTGCGCTATCTTGTTCTGGTTTTACTTTTTTTTAAACAAAAAATGTAGGTAATCCAGATCTGTATACAAAAATGGTATGAACTCCGAAACCTTTGAACTGAACAGGCATTGTCCCGAGAAGTGTGTTCAAAATCGGATAAACAAATTGCATTGTAAAAAGAATAGAGAGGGTAGTGTCTTGTTTCAGCCAAAACAAAATGTGAAAGATTTGAGTATCTATGTATAGAAATATATTTTGTTCGCGAAGAATCTAAAGAAATCACTAGTACATTACAAAAAATAATCGTCATTTCCACACACGAAAAGAAATAATTTGTATTGAAAAAACCTCAATACAATTTACGCTTGTCTACATTATGTTTGGGCTAAGATCTACCCATTATATTGGTTGAAAATCTATTGAAATTTTCTGATGACAGTGGGTTTACCGCAGTAATGCTGGAACTAATCATAGCTCTATCTATCTCTCTGTATGAAATAGCAGCTGTCAAAATAAACCTCAAAATGCGAAACGAAAGTTTAAACGGCAGAATGCAGGCGTTTAACTTAAACCGAGAGTTGAACTCCACTTTGGGTTTAAACGAACACAGTAAAACCGAAAATTTGTTGAACGAAGGTTTAAACCAAAACGAGAGTTTAAACTCTGACTGTACAACTGGGCATTAATATTTTGTGCATAGGATTTGAGTAGGTATTTGAAAAGCGAATTTTCTGAAAATACTATTGACAAATGTACAAGTTGGCCTGCGATATCTGGTAGTGAAGAAAAGAACCCTATCAGACATACAAAAATCTGTCATCGGTAAGCGGTACGTGTATTTTTGTACAGATAATTTATTTATTTTATAAATGAAAAACTATTGTAATCGAGGTAAACGCCTTGTCGGTCTAAAATTCAAGTATTGTTTATGAAAAATAAAATAATCCCGGGTCCATAAAATTATGTTTAAATTGTTTAAAAGTGGAATGAAAAACTTGTTTTGGTTTCGTGTAAACAATTTTGTTTTTTGGATAAGACCCTTTTTTAACTGTTTAAAGTTCTTTAAATTATTGTTAATATTTCATTTATTGTGCAGCATTATCCCAAATACCAATAGCGGACCCAACTAACCGAGATTTATCTCAGACTTTCTCGATAACCATCTGCGATATTGCAGAATATTTTAGCGCCATAAAACGCTCCATTTGGGAAGGGGAAGAGCTCGTCGAGGCTGGTTGTGTGATACAAGATCCAGGAAAGAGTGACGTAACTGGTCTGGTCATAAATGCATCCTCGATGACTTCAAACCCCCACGAAATCAAACTAAGAATCTTGTTAATGGTTAAACCATTTTGTCTATATGAGTTGCACCACATTGCGACGCTCGATCCAAAACTTTTTCTTTAGTTTCCATTAGCGTAAACTAGTTAGGCATTTATTTTTATGTTTTTACATGAAAAATGTATTTATTATTCACAATATTTAATTATTTAGTGGCGCTTAGCTTCTTTTCCATATATTTTTTTCGCTGATCTGTCAAATTTGTATGTCTAGTAGGGTTCAAATTGTCGCCGCTAGGGTACAACCTCCATTTCTCAATTATGTAGGTAGGTATTTCATGTAGAATTACGTCAAAATAACCAAAGTCGGATGTATGTAAGTGGTTGCTTGAACTGCCTAGCTAGCTCGCATTATTTCCAAGATTGAAATAAACAATGCATTGAAAAAAACTACCTACATACTTTATAAAATATCACTTTGATTGCATACGATTCATGACAAAACACAAAACATTATAACAAACTAGCACTCATATCTATAGAATTGTACAAGCTTTAACATACAGCAATAGTGCTGATGACAACTTGTAGGTAGGTAACAGAAAATAAAAATATAAGACAAAACAAAAATGAAACAAAAAAGTTCTACAGTTTATAAAATAATTTTTCTTTATATTATCATCTTCTATTCATGTATAACTATCCGTTTCACTTTTAATAATTAACATATTACCTACAGTTGAATTTAAGACTTTTTTTTGTTAATTTTTTAATTGTTTTTCCTTTTATTCTCAAGTTTAAGTCTCGGAAAAGCAAACTAATTACTAAATTAAAAATGTGTATACATATATAGATACAATATATGCTATGTCCTAGAATCTAAATAACAATTCCGATTAAAAATATGCTTGTGTGTATATATATAAAAAAATCTTCTCTCTTTATTTTTTGTTATTCGATATTAAAATATTAAAATATACAATATATATAATGTAAAAAATTAAAAAATAAAATGGGATTTTCAACTATATTCAAATGATATTTTAAAAATAATTAACAAGTCAATAAAACCCATAAATAAAACAAACAAAAAAAAAAGGCAGAAAAAAGTTAAATAAATAATTTGAAGAATTCTTGTTTCTTCTAAAACTGCATGTTAGGTATATAGCAAAAAAGGATATCAGTTATGTATATATTGTATATTGCATTTGTATTCGTATACCTCTGCAGCGAGATATACACAATTTCCGTTTTAATATCTCTCCGTTTGCTGTATACAACTTTCTACTGAAGGACTGTGTGTAAAAAATAACAAGAGATTTATTTTTTTCAATTGTAAAACTTTATAACAAGTAAAAAAAAAATTTAAATGAAAAAAAAATTGCATTTCTGTTTATAATTTAAATAAAAAAAAAATGTTTGTAAATAAAATAGTAAAAATGTACGTGTGTGTATAGATGTATATATTTTCATTTAACTATAAACTTTAAATAATACAAACATTCCATTATATATTCTTTTTCCGTTTTAGCTACAAATGTTTAAAATTCACCTAAGTTAAAAAATAAAATAAAAGAAAATTTAAACTTGTCAACTACACAAACATAAATATTTTATTTAATTCATTTAAAATTATTTCATACAAATTAGAATAATTTTTCCTTTTTTTCTCTCTTTACCGATATAAGAACACAACAATCAATTTATAATTATAGCATTATAATTAGAGTTTATATTAAAAAAAATATTTATTTTAACGTTTTTACACAAAATAATTGAATTAACAACTAAAAAATAAAAATGAAATAATAATAGAACTAACAAATTAAATTTTAAGGCAAATGTATAGTTTAAATTTATTTTTTTTAATGATTTCCTTTATATTTTTAACATTTTCGCTATTGAACCATGCCTCAATTTTTTATTGGTTTGCGTAATAACATATTATTATCAAATATTTATAATTAGTACCTAATGCTAACCTCTTTTCCAATAAAAAAATTACAAAAAAATTTGCGTAAAGTATATTATGTATGTGTGTGTATGTAATGGGGTGTTTATGCTGTACGAGGGAGGTTGAGGTAGTAGGCATCTTGGGGCAGATAAAATGCTGTTTCATTCAATCGAGGTGATGACGAAGAGAAAACTAATTAATCGCACAAGGCGATTGTAAATTAAAAACAAAGACTGTTGGTTGGAAAGTTGGAATTTAAATGTAAATAGTATAGACTACATAATACCAAATGTAAACACCCGCCCTCAGTGGGAAATATAGTTCGACTATAACCGAGAAATCTTGAGTTGACATCGGTCGGATTCTTCCAGAATTCCACGATGGTTTATAATCCCTGTAATGTCCTCGGTCTTATTGGAACAATGGCTGCATTTTGTTATCATTTAAGGAAATAATGTTTAACATTTTATAATTGTTTTACCATTTTATGATAGAGAAGTCATTCTTTTTTTTTTTAAGAAAAATGTACTGTATTCTTATACCTAAAGGCAAAATACGCCTTGAAAATCGAAGGAAATACATGCGGTATATTCCAAGTCTTTGCCTTCTCATAATTCAAGTGATGTTGCTGTATTTTCAGTCTTTAAGTTCGTATTCGAAAGGTTATAGCACATTGAGTGGTTTATCACAGTTTGAATGACCTTCTCTTACATTACTTGGAAATCGGTGTTTGGTGTAAAAAAAAATCACAAAATGATTATCTGATCTTTGGAGTTAATCAACTTTTCGGATGTGTCATTTAATTTTTGACACATGCCAATAATAGATACTACAAAATTCGTATACATATAATTGGGAGGGCAATCTCTCTCTATGTTGCCAACATTTAACGTTCCCCAATACAGACGTGATGTTATTGCTTTCAATTGATTTTAACTTCTTGAGGGGCATTTTAACATACTAGTGGGTAAGTTATCAGTTTCAAAAGTCGACGAAAGTTTTGTTTAGTTACATTTTTTTAACAAATTATCCACTGTCAATATTAAGTTGTTAATAAGACACTAGTCCTAGCATTTACATCCCTTCGTTTGTATGAGTTTCGATCATTGAGACGAATGGAACAGACCTACATTTTATGTCGAGTTCGAACGACTGAATTGAGAAGCTTTATCAGAAAAGTTCTTCTCGTTTGTCATACGTTCGCGAGAGTGGAAAGAACATTTAGATGTTATTTGTGATTTTCGGGGATCGAACCCAAGAACCCTCGCTCAACAATCTGCACAATAATACTCGCTTTCGAAAGCACAAGGTCTTAATCAAACATTTCTTAACCCAATATTTGTATATAGACATATCCTTTATTGATTTATGCTCTGCACGGATAACATAGTTAGGAAAATCATGCACCCTTGCGACAAAGCAAAAAAGACGATTCAAAGTCGGAAAGGGCTTATATTCTACAAATTACCGATTTAATTTTGCAATTTATCCTGCGCGAGAGGGATCATGGGTTGTAATTTTCAGATCATAAATAAGCGCACTTGCATTGGGGTTTTAGAAAACAAATTGTGATTCCCCATTCAATCAAATCGTGAAATTACATAATCTCTTATGCAATGCGATTTAAATGTTGGCCGGTGGTTGGCCCTAAAATTTTATACTTTATCATGCATAGTATGATCCAATACAATCGCTTAGAGAGAATCTTAATCTACATAAAAAGCCTTGGTAATATTTAGCAACCAACTTTCGCATATACCACATTATAATGGACGACTAGGTTTGGGTGGACACAATGGAAAATTCAAAATGCGGACACCACACGTGATTTTCAGTGAAAATCAAATGGCAAGTCGACTCAAGTAAGGAGACATTGCAGATCGAGATAGACTCGTGAAATTTTATTAAAATTATTAAATATTATTCTTAACCTTCCATTTAAATATATTATGCATTCTATGTAGGTCAAAATAGGTAATTTTATATGGACAATGTTGCCATTGTGACAGTCGTCTTAATACTTAAGTTATACAATGTGATTTTACAATACCTCACGGCATCATTTGCGTTATTTGCCTTTTTACATTCAATCACAATCAAGTCTTGTATGCATTTGTTTCCTAATGCACTTAATATTCCAAACGAAACGAAAGCGGTAATTCGAACCAAGAAGAAGACTTTAGCCCACGTAAGGACTGTACTAATATCACGTGAATATCGATATTTGTGGACGGTCCACTGCACCCTTTTAATGAATGCATGAATAAAATTTTTTTTTTTTAGAGGTTCGTTTTTCAAATTGGTACATAACACTTTTTCCACCGAAAACCAATTTGGCATAATAATGATGACTGATTTGCACGCATTTTTGTTTGCAGTTTCACCTACGATTACCATTTAAACATAAACAGACTTCCAATAAAAGGCATCAGCTGCTCTAAAAACTAGTCGAATTTTACAAACCATATACATGTATAGTATGTACCTGCTTAAGCCCACAAAAGACCACTATGGTTGACCAGTAAAAACAACAACAATCTAAATTATTCCGAGATACATATAATCAAAGATTAACCGAGAGCACTGCCCTAACTGAAGACTAAAACAAGTACAAATTCAATAATCACTTGGAGTTAAGAACAATTTTATTAAACCCTTAAAAATATGATCATTTCGCAACTCTATACAATTAAATAAAAAAAAAAGACCAATACTAACCTTTCTGACAAACCCAAATACATGACTATAAATTCTACCGCCCTTCAAGGCTCAACCGCACGTCTTTGCTTACATCTAACTTTAATGGTTTGTCAACGTTCAATATTGCAGAGCCCATCAGCCGTACTTTTGAGTTGATCATCTTGAAGGAAGGTACATAATTTACTCAACCTCCCATCGTACAATTTTGTTTCATTGTCTGTAAACATTTTCGATTTTGTGTCGTTTCAATACAGGTATAATTATAGTACAATCGTGTGTTGTGATAATAAAATTTGCTTCGTTCTTTTTTGTTTTAATTGTGATTATTTTTTTTTTTACATATTTTCTAAAAAATAAAAAAAATACATTTCTATCCTAAAAACAGTCATTTAATTTACCTAAAAGTCTCTTTGCGAAAAAAAACGTAATTTTCTTTAATTTTCATACCAAACTGTTTATCAAAAAAGTTTTATTTGTTTCAATAACAACGAAATTGTGTGTTTTTTGTGATTCTCTTTTTTGTTTGGTTGTTTCATTCTTGTTTTTTATGTGTTTAAATTGCCTTTCTTCTACGTTTTAGTTTTATAAACTAGTTTCATTCTTTCAAATATTTTTAAAAAATTATTAAAGCATGGGAAACGAAAGAAAAAAAAAACATAAATGGTGTATTTCCGAAATGCATTTCATTTTTTTTTTGTAATTTATATGAATTTAGTTTTTTTTACTTTTGTTTTAGGTTAAGTCTCAAAAAGGTGTTTTTGTTTTTTGTTTGCTTTTCGTAATTTGTGTTGATTTTTTTTTTGTTTTTCTTCTAAGTCTTTGTTTAATGTTTATATAAATGTATGTATGTAGTTTGGAGAGAATATTGCTAAAAACTGTTTATATTTGTTCTATGGTTATTTTCTGTTTTAAACTGCGTGTATGCGTGAGTTAAATTTGATGAGAATCTTTTAAGACTATTGCATACGTTTTGTATTTATTTTGCTTTGTTGGTAACGCTGCTTCTAATTTATTCACTTAAATAATAAATTATTTTTTTTTTGTTTTACTTTTTGTTTATTAAAAAAATGTATAAACGTTTTTTTTTTGTATTTTTAGTTTTACTGTTAAATATATTACTTTTGTGTGTTTTGTTATTGTTTAGTGGTAATTATTAATTTTTTACTTTTTAACTTTTTTTTTATATATTTGCAATTGTTTCAATCCTGTGGTGAGGCTGCGGATATTGCTGCAGCTGTTGGTGGTGCGGCTTGCTGTTATGTGAGGTCCTGCGGTGAATCTATTGAGAATAATTCTTTGTACAATGCTGGAAATACCAGATTTGTGTGTTCCTGTTTAAATTTACTCAGCGCATCCATGTGCATTATTGACAGTTCACTAAAGGGGATGAAAGTAAGAGATTAAATTTGATTTAGAAAATGTAGACTGAAATTATATTGATGAGTGGGATATAAAAATAGCAATTGGCCACTGCTTTGTATTAAATACAACAAGTTCTCCTAACAATAATTCCCAGAAATGTTTGACTTTAATTTAAACGAAAAGAAAACATCTAAATGTCTAAACACAGAAATGTCTTCCCAAGTAGATTAGGTATATACGGAGAATTGACGTGTCAGAATTCACTTTAAAGGAGTCTGATGATAATTTACTAATCGGGAAGCAAAGGTTTTCTTAGTAAGTCTGAAAAATTAGAACTAAGAAGCATTCGATGATTGGTTGCGAGAGAATTGTTTCTGTTTCAAAGAATAACAGTAGAACACTAGAACAGTGGTGACGCTGACGATATTGTCTTTAGTCAGATCTTCGATGCGATTGAAATACCAAGGAACTGGTAGTATCAATTTTCATCAAGGAATTATCGTTGTACTAACCACCAACAGCTAAATTCGTAGATTCTTTAAAGTTAATGGTCCCATTTGACTAGCTTGAATATTGTGGGAATGCATATAGTTTTAAAGCTTTTTGAGTTCTTTTTTCTGGGGTGAATGAAATGGACCTACAATTTTACGTCACATCTGAATGGCTGAAGTGACAAGTCGTTTTAGAACAGTTATACTCTCGGATGTTTGCCAGACGTTCGCGAAAATGATTAACTTTTTAATAGGTATTGGAGTGAACTTAAGAAATTTCAGTCAAGCTCCGTTCTCGCGCGCAGCAGTTGAGCCGAATAGAGCCACAAAAAGACCAAAGCATTCCACTTCTGGAAATCATAGGCACAGGGAATTTTTTGGGGCCAGTTTCTTATACTGACAGGTGTCTGTCAAATCTATCAAATGATTTATTTTTGGTGTTTGTTTTTTGTGATAGAGTCAACTGATGGGTGACTAGTTCCACCTTAAGCGCACGTCAAACTCCATATAATTTTTCATGAACTCAAACATGGCATCGATCTATATTTTAATTAAATAAGTGTATAACTTACCGGAAGGTTGGTATTTTATTTAACAGCGTATCCAGTACTGTAACATCACCCTTTAAGGGTGCATGATTGGCTTCAAGCTCCTGCCTAATGGCATTCATACTCAGATTGAAAAGCCTCTGGATTTCTGTGTTTCCTCGTACCCCATTTCGTTCTACATAAAAACAAGAAAGAAAAGAGCGCTTATTAGTACAAAACCAATATCCACTCTAAAAATCACTTACTAATGTACTTACCCGGCCACAACAGCACTAAACTTTGATATAAAGCCAATTCAGTTTCAGTCAGTTTCAATTCGGCAATTGATTTTGCTGTCTCAAAGATACACGACACTAATCGCATCTCATACGAATCGGAAGTGTAGAAGGCTTCTTGCGGCAGCATAACGTCACCGTATAATACGGCATTCTGTGAGAGATCCAACAGGCGTGACATACGAACGATTGCCAACTCAAACGATCCAGTTTTTAATAGAAGAATCTAGAAACAAATTAAATAGTTTTTTTTATTAACTTTTGCATGTGTATAAGAAGCCGTCTGGTGACTTACCTGATCATCCTGACTTAGCCGCATAAAACCAGGTATCAGTTTAGCAAATTCGATTATGTTTTGTATCATTTGTGTTAGCTTTTCAGCGCAGTCTAACCAAAGTTCCTCTTGGCCGAGATTTTTATAATAAAGTATTCGCGTTACGTCCTGTGAAAGGAACAAATCAATACATATGTTATTTGGCATATAAAATGTCGAGTAAGTTTGAAATTATGTTTTCTTTTCATTTCAAACATCTTTCTGATCTCTCCATTTTGTACTTGCCGATGTACTCTGGTACTTAAAAAGATCGAAGAGAAGCACATTAAATAGGTATAATAACTAGTAAACACTCGCTATTTACTAAATCACATACCACTGAACTTCTTTACTAGATAAAATTTACTATACATTTTAGAGAGACCAAAAATACGTTTGCAGCGTTAAACTCTGTTTGTCTATTTTATCTCTCAGATAGCTAGCGTCCAATTTAAATGTAAAGCTTGAAGCAATAAAATATCCAACTTACCTGTGGCTTTCTGAACATCTCATGAACAATTTCTAACTTTGTATTTGTGTTTGCATGAGCTTCCGCTAGGGTCTTTATCAGGACATCGTTAATATCGCCATCGGCTGTAACAAAAAATGTTTTCGGAAACAAAAACAGAAAAAAAACATGTTAGCAACAAAATTTGGTAAATACGGAATGGAATGGAATCGGAAAGCATCTACAACGGTTCTAAAATGAAAATCGAAACAAAGGCGAATAATCTAACAAACTGTCGAATAATGAGCATGCGTATATAAACAAACGAATATAGGAAAAAGTAACGAGTTGTTTTCGAATACTTTTTTTTTGCAATTACCAATTTGTTAAGAGAGAGAGAGGAGATTTGAAAATTCAACAAAACAAAAACAAAAAAAAAAAAACAGAAAATGCCATCATCAGTCTACAACCATTCCCGCGCTCTCAGCACACACATCTCCTTAGTCCTTACCCCATCTCGAATCACAGGAACTCTCATCGTCAATGAAACTAACTTGAGTCATTTGTGACGTTGCCGTGGCGGTGGTGGTAGTAGATTGTTGCGACAATGGCTGTTGCTGATGTTGCTGTTGTGGTTGTTGCTGATTGTTGCTGGTCGTGGTGGTAGTGGTAGTGGATTGTGATGCAGGATGTGGTGATAGATGATGATGTGGTGGCGGTTGTGCTTGCGACTGATTTGTTTGCTGCGTCTGATGATGATCTGGATGATTTGAATGAGATCCATTACCAGTACCACTACCACTAACAACAACAACACTACTCCCACAGACATCAGCAATCCCATTGTTACTATTGTTATTGCTAGTCGCACTACCCATGCCACCGCTACCTCCGGTGCTCGGATTCGAATCGGTATGGCAACAGTCCGATGGTGTGCCACGTCTTAGTGAGTTATTGCCTAAAAGGTGTTGTATTTTGGTTTTATGTGTGTTTTCTTACAGTTTTAAGGGAGTACAATTTTAATTTTTGGATCAAATTTTGAGCAGGGCTGCCCTATTGTTTTCTCGGGAATATATGGGACAAAACTGAAGGCGTATACAAATAAAAAAAAAAATAATAGTAAAACTTAAATTAAAAACTGTTTTCTGGGTAAAATATTAAGTAATCGGATTTTGCTTGGCCCTACAATCACGTCACGGTTACTCTGTTGTGATTCGAGATGGTCGCACTGGTAGGTAAGTGTTGCCGTTAGACATCGGAACAAAAAACATGAACAATCTCTCATTGTGTATGAATGAATGAGTGATAACGCAAGCTACGGTTTTTAATGAAGTAGTCAACTCTTTTTATAAGTGCAAATTGGATTGAAGAGTGTGTATTTGGGAAAGTCATAGCGGGAGGACTTGAGCGGACCATACTTAGCGACTATTAGAGGGCCTAACCCCAAGTGCTTAAACTGTAACGACCAACTGCATTGAGATGTAGCCAATATGGGATGTCCTGCAAATACCCACAAGCAGGAAAATTAATTGAAACTAAGGCACAAAAAAGAGCATTATCAGGGGATAGTTGTTGGAAATATGAGTCCAAAATGTTCCAAAATTCTGTAGGCAATAATAATGCATTTTAGCTTTTGGACCTAGTGTTAGTAGGTAATTATTTTGTTTAACTTTATGGGCTTTGGTTAGCACTGATCGATACGAATTTATACCCCAGGAGCCAGTTTTCCTAAAACAAAATTCAGGTTTCACCCTACGGGTTGGACATCACAATAATGTGCGATGGTTTGGTTTCAAGATGTTCTGGTGCCGTCAGTCATTAAAGTTCATTTGAACTCTGTTGCCATCGTTGTACGTGAACTCTGAATGATTGGTATCATTATTACTCAAAACCAGGATGACTACAACATGAAATTGGGTTCGAAGAGCTTACGTACGATCTTGATCTTGAAAATCCGTCATATATGCTATATTATATCACAGAGAAGTCTTAAACACAAAGGTCCTTCTACGAAAGTGTTCATCTAATGCTGATTTTGTTGAGCGGGAGTTACAAACTTGTACGTGCATCGACACCACTGTTGCTGGTTAGAAATAGTGCACTAAATCTTAAAGCTACACTTCCGTGCGTACTCTTAGAAAACTATTAGAAAAATACTACTGCCTTTCAGTTATCGAGCAGCGCTGCAACTTTGTTCCGATTGTAGCATTTTTGCTACTTTTTGGCATATAGACCGAAAATCGCAAAAGCTGGAAGTTTTTAAAAGTAGGAATTCAATTATTCAGGAATTGTGAATATCTAGCATAAAGAAGCTAAGCGATGGTAGATCTATGGGCTGGGTTTGGCACTAATTTCTCCAGAAAAAAAATATCTTTGCCTAATTTGATCCTCTTTCTTCACCCTTCAGAACTCACACAAGTGTCAGAAATTATAAAAACTATTTAAAACAATTGACACGTCACCTCAAACTAAGAATACGTATCACTTTTGGTAGGCTGTCAAAGTTTTCATACTAAATCAAATTTTTAAGCGACATCACTGATCGTTGCCACGAGGTTGCCACTTATTCGTAAAAGAAAATCATAACACTATTATTTTTGAGTAATCCTACTTAAGCCAATATACTTATGGGTAGCCATTTTAAATGGTTGGCAGAACTACTAGTAGGTATATTTGAATATACATATTTTTGACACTTAATCTGTTTCAGTTGAGCCTTGACTCGTAATCTTTATAAAACTGTAAGAATTGTCTCTGTTACCTCAATGCGTGAAAACTACTCGACAGATGTCAATGAATTTTTTATTTAATATTTCTTAAGACTGTGAGATGGTTTTAGGCTGTCCTTTATAGACACGTCCTTTGGAAGGGTTTTTAACCAAAAGGTTTTTTTCTGCCTATTATCAAATAAGCTTATTCAATAAAAAAACAAATACTTAAGGGTTGTTCTGGATGGCGGTTCAGCTTTGTGATGGGATGGTGGGTGCATATGGAAGTTTGCGTTGTGCATGTAATATTTTTAAAGGGGTCGAAATGCGCAGATGGCCCGGTGTGATGAAATGAGACAATTGGAAGTTTGGTGTGAATACTAATTGAGTGCGTTTCCTCAGGTATTAAAACTACATTATAATGTTTTTCTCCATTTTGGTGTTACCACTTTGTTACTGTCTCTCAGAAAAAGACTGGAAGGAAAGGCATGTGATGTGCAATCAATGGCATCAGCAATGTTTGTCTGAGGAGGTGCGCAAATGGCTGAAACTTGCCTGATATTATGATAGAATAGTTACTATAATATATAAATTAAGCCACATTAGCTCGGGAGGAAATACGAACCGTATTTCTGGATGAATGGCTTTGTTAACATGAAATCAAAACTAAATGTTGCTCCATTAAACCCTAGATCAGGAGTTCCCTAACTGTGCGTCGCGACGCCCTGGGGCGTCGTGAGGCTATCCTAGGGGCGTTGCATGACGATACTCACAGGTCGCCTGCACACGATGTTCCATCAGCTTGAGCTCGATTTGAAAAAAAATGTCGGGTCGGGTTTGATCGATGTTGACCATTGTGTTTTGCCGTGCACGGAAGTATAAGAATTTTGCAGACTTTAACTTGGCGAATTTTGCGTCGAGACTTGGGCCTATACCCGTTTAAGATCCAACTGACCCAGGAGATCAAAGTTAATGAGAATGTAATTACTAATTACCATAGAAAAAACCTTTAGCGAAGGCCCGCATTTTTGGATGAATGGCCAAATTTCCATAATGGGATGACGCCAACCAACACGAGGTGGCAATGCATCCATAAAAAGCTGTTTGTTGCGCATTTTAGACGCGCGGTGGCGTCATTGCTCTGTACTCTTTTATGACGTTGTTAAGGCCAATACCATCAACGGCGGGTACTACAGGACGATGCTGCTAACATGTGGTTCCAGCAAGAGGTGGCTATGTGTCACTCAGCTGCAGGGTATGGTTATCTGATCTCTATCAGAGGTGGCGTGAATTGGCCACCAAGATCGTGCGATTTAAGCTCGCTAAATTTTTCTTGTGGCGTTGCCTGAAGTCGCAGTTCAATGCGAATAAACCGCAATCGATCGATGTCATTAAACCCAACATAACCAATGGCATCGCTCAAATTAAGCCGGATCTATGCGTCAGATTGGACCACTCGGATCCGTGACAACGTGAGAAGCTGCGGCGGACATTTGGGCCTGGTGTTATATTCCATACAATAATGGCATACATGCATGGGATTCGTTAATACCTTGCACACAGCTTATTTTATTCGATTTCAATGTCGACCAATCCTCATTGAAAACGCCTTTAGTGAATCTTCAGTAAGCTCAGCTTATATTCACATATCTGTGCTTTGTTCCGTTGTGTGCTTTTAGAAGGGCGTCGCCAAATTATTATAACCTGTATAGGGAGTCGCAGTATGGAAAAGTTTGGGAACCCCTGCCCTAGATTGTTCATAGCGATTGGGTGAGTAGTTTTAACGTGATAAGGCCTTAATGCCACATACAAATAGACAAACAAATTTTTTAAACATATTAAAATCCTCTCACTCCTAATGTACCAGTAAAATAAAGAAAAGAAAACTTCAGGATGCATGAAGCCTTAATGATCACAATTTTGTGCTCCTAGTTATTCTTAGTCTCTAATCATTTTAGCTGATTTTATTTCATTAACAAATCCTATATATACATGTTCGTTCTAAAACAACTGATGGTCCACAAAAGTCCTCCATTGTAGATACATTAGGTAGATATTTATATGAAAATGAATATAAATACAAAAAAAAAATAATTGTTATTATGAACGTGTACAATATTATTACAAAATAAAGTGAACTAAAATATACAAAAATGCGTTGATGAATAAATTTATTGGCAACAAATCAAGGGGTGCTACAAGGATATCGATTTCGGGGATTAGGTATGATCGAATACTGCTCACTACAATTACAAATAGTTAAGCCCTGTTTTCCGTTTTGTTTTTCTTGATTCTATTCGTGTTTTTTTTTACATGAACCAAATGAATTGTGCCAATTGATATACCAAATTGTTAGTTAAAAAAAATGATGGACGATCTCAAAGCAATGTATTAGTTATGTGACATTGCTCTGCAGATAAACAATTTTTTTTTTCTTTTATTTAAGTGATTTATGAGACATTGTACAAAGAAATAAAAAAAAAATTATAGAAAAAAACAAAAGTCAAAACTAATCAACCAATACTCACCGTGACCAATGAAATCTGAATCGATCATTGTACTTCTTGGCTCGTATGTTGTACTGTCCACGTAGTCCGCTGAAATATCATAGGCCATCGTCTGTTGAGGCGTCACTGATGCTGAGTATCCGTAAGGACTTGCGTAGCCAACTTCATTGTTTGGATATCCATAGCTAGCCGATTTTGGTTTTTCGTGTTTTGTTTATTTATTTTTTTTTTTTTGTGATTTTTAATGAAATTTTTTTTTTTTCATAGAAAATAGAAAAAAGGGGGTTTGGATTTGTTTTTTTTTTTTTTGTGATTTTTTTTGACACAATAAGGAACAAAAAAGATTTCATTAATAAGTGTATGCATGTGGTGAACAAAATAATGAAATGGAAAATAATGAATAAATTATCAAAAAATGCTGTATACCCATTGTAACTGTGATGTAATTGATCACTGCTCGACGGCGTCTGTGTATCGAACACTGAACTATCGGGAGCTGCATCACTTTGAGCGAGCAATTGCGCTTGATGATATCGCACTTCGTCTTCGACCTTTTCACGTTGTTTCTTCGACATTCGACCGAATTTTACGGCTAAAAAGAAGGAATTCAAAGAATTATAGTTAAAATTAAAAAAACGTTTGTAATGTTTTCACGAAATCGTGTACATATTCAAAAATGGATTTTTCATAATTGCCTTGTAACACTGGTTTGGATTTACATGAACTGCAAAGAGTGCCTAATTTCTGACTCTATAGTTCAGCCTTTCAAATGAATAACTTCTTCAGCTACCTCACCAGAAAATGGTTACCAGGGTCAAATAGAGTCTTAGCGCCCCTAGTCAATTTTTACTTATGAGTGAAGAATTTTCAAATTCCCGTTGCTTTTTGTTTTGAGTTTCAGTTTTCAGACCTCGTTCTTCTAGTTACTGTTGATGCAAAAACATTTTTTGAAGTAGCCGCTTGCAAGCCAAAAAAAAAAACAAGCTGTAACTGTACTCTTAAAGCAGGGGTCTTGTTCCCAAATGCGCGGCGGATCGCTTTTCACGGCGGATTTGTATTCTTGTATTTTCAAAAGCGATATGATCCAATCAAAAGCGACAGATATTTAGGTGACGGATTGCTGGCGGATTTATTGCGGATAAAAAATAAACTAAATTTTTGTGACGGGAAAAAGCTGTCAAACTTTTGGGAAAATAAATGGAAAATTGGAAGTCTAATTGGAAAAAAATGGAAAGCACAGTTCGCATTTAAGAATAAGCAAAAGCGAAGACGGTCGAAATCGAAGTATAGCTTTCAATATGATCCGCCGCGCATTTAGGAATAACCCCCCAGGAAAAAGCTGTGCAAACAAATATAATACTTTTGGTATAAATTTCCCTTGTGGTACTCACACCCAATCAATTTTTTGTAACGAAATGTTACATTCAAAACAAAGCTCTTCATTTGTTAAGCTCATCCCTAAGATAGGGTATCAGTTATTCTATATTAATTCGATGAAAAAAAGCTTATCCAAGCTTATTATTTGTTTTTTTTTTTATTCTAAAAGTTTTCTTTGCCTGCTGCTTAAACTGAGATCTAAGGTCTGTTTTTTTTTAGAGGTATAGAACTTTGAAATGGAATAAAACAAAGATGTTTTTTTAAATTCACATTTACTTTATTCGAAAGATAATCTTCTGGCATTATCATTTAAATATCATTTCTCGCATATGACCGCCACGGCTGGCTCGGACGTAGTCTAATCTGGAGGTCCAATTTTCGATGACTTTTTCCAACATTTGTGGCCGTATATCGGCAATAACGCGGCGAATCTTGTTCTCCAAGTACTCAAGTATATAGCGACTTCACATATGCCCACAAAAATTAGTCAAGCGGCGTTAAATCGCACGATCTTGGAGGCCAATTCACGGGTCCGCAACGTGAAACTATGCGATTACCAATCGTTTCCCTCAATAAATCAATTGTGGCACGAGCTATGTGACATGTTGCGGCGTCTTGTTGAAACCACAACTCCTGCACATCATGGTTGTTCAATTGATGAACCAAAAAGTCAGTAATCATGGCTATATAGCGGTCACAATTGACTGTAACGTTCTGGCCAGCATCGTTTTTAAAAAAGTACGGACCAATTATTCCACCAACCCATAAAGCAGTCAGTTTTTGTGGATGTAACGGTGTCTCAACATACACTTGAGGATTATCATCACTCCAAATACGTCAGTTTTGTTTATTGACGTATCCATTCAACCAAAAGTGAGACGATTATGTTGACCGCAAAATGGACGTAGTGCGCGATACGTATTTCTGGTATTTCTAACGGAACAATGATTTTCAAAGTAAATTTGCACAATTTGGAAGCGTTGTTCAGGCGTCAGTCTAACCAAACTAAAAATAAATCACTTGACAGCTGACAAAATGGCCGCCAGTTAAAATAATGTTGCCAACTTAAAGTTCTATAAAAATAAATAAATAAATAGGTGGCGCAACAGGCGGGTGACACCCAAGGCCTAGCTTCTCGCAACCATTCGTTTTGTGTGAGTTTCTATTTTTGGGACGAATGGAAGGGACCTACAATTTTATGCCGAGTCCGAACGGCTGAATTGAGAAGCTTTTTCATGACAGTCATACTCTCGGATGTTTGTCAGACGTTCGCGAGAGGTGGCGCAGTAGAAAAAAACTTTAAGATGTAATTTTGCTTAAAGTTCTATGCCTCTAAAAAAAACCCCCTTTATACGTTTATGCATAGATACGTTTTACGGCTCACATCCGACCGATTTTAACAAATAAATTTTATGTAGCTACCTACGTAACGAATTGGTACATTTTAAACCCAAAACGCAATATACAAGCAAGTTTTTCATTCGAGAAAGACATTCATTCTCTTGAGATATAGGCTCTCAGTTATTATGGATTTTTTCAACAAAATAAGTGCAACCAAGGTATTATTAGTTTTCTATTGTGTTACTGTAACAAGTATAAATATGTGTATTTACTTGCAAATCAATAGGTATACCATTCCTACGGTACCTATGCCTACGAATTATATTCGAAAATGGTGAACTTTTGTCTTAAGCCTGTCCCTCGATACTGAAAAACTATGGAAACCTCACTCACATACCCATACAAATCGCTCCCCCGATTGCCTATATGAACTACAATAATGTGAGAGATGCCTTTATTCGTCGAACTAAACTCTGAATGAATAGATGTTCCCACACTCATTCACCCATTCGTATAGAAAAGCAAGGACCTCATCCGGTGTATAACATGCACACACAATATCGTTTGCCCTGAAGATGGATTCCGCCTTATATTTTTCTATTCCTATCGTATCCTTTCGAGTAAGTTCAACGAACCAAAAGACTAAAGGAAAAAAATTCAGATAGTTTTTCTTTACAAAATTTGTGTCTGTCTCTTCCCCAACAGGGATCCTTTAAGTGCTATTGGAAAATCTACGATGCGCGAGATTTGTTGTTAACCCTTACAAACAAACAAACAAAAAAACACATTTTTTGTGGGGGAGGTGGTACCCTTCAATAGAACACAGGAAATGTTTTCCGTTTCATTGAATTAAAGAAAATGCCTGGACTTGTTTTTCTCTCTATGGTATCCTTCAAGTTGATTTAATATTTCATAGTTTCACACTGTTTCCTGCTTTCTTTGGGTGGGTGTATTTTGTTTTTTTTTTTCATCGGCACTGTGTGAGAAGAGAAGGTGCTTCTCAGCCGCAGTAATGATTAAAAAGTAAATGGAAGGAGTACACGTCCCTTCTTCGCTGTTGAATAGTTGGGCATAATGAAGGGGTCCTTTAGTGTTGAAACAGTTATATGCACCACCTACACTACATCACTGCAATTGCAAGGTTCCTCACATTTTTTTTTTATTTTATTTTTTTTTTCCTTCCCTTATCCTTATGGGCTGCCGATGAGATAGAGAGAAAAAAAAACAGAGGGAGAGAGAGAGTGTGCGGCTTTTAAATGATATTATGTTGCGTGTGATATGCGCCACACATCCAGGAGTGGGAAGTTATGTGGGTTTGAACTATGACACATAATGAATACGCGCATTGTAAGTGTCATTATCGTTGGAGCTGTGTTTTAATGAACATTCATTCATACGAGTGTGGGTTTTGTTCCTAAGGATGTGCGACCGAATGAATGGGTTTTCATTGATTTTAGCAGTAGAAGGATGTAGGTATAAGGTGTGTTTAATTGACGGGGAAAACTTTCAAAATTTAGATTACTTTTGTGTACTTTAAAAGGTTTGTAAATTTGAAGACCCGAAGCAACCACTAACAGATATCTCTTACAGCTACACGTCTAGAAGTTTTTTCTCACAGTCGCCAGGGTAAATGACCGAGCACGAGGACCGTGTGATATAGGTCTTGAATTCAAAGCCCACTTTTTTGATTGGATTCGAATATGTCCGTAAAAAAATTCAGTTTTCTTTTGTATCATTAAGATAATGATGCTTTAGGTACCCTCTGTACATCCCTTAGTATTGAACAAAACTAAGAAAATTGCTCAGGGCATTGCTAAAAATTTCCATTGAAATAGAAGACAAAATAAAAGTAAAACGGAAGCCAGGAATATTTCGGGTCCGCATACAGCTTGGCACTAGCTTTGGGCAAAGATTTCGGGAGTACCTATACGTGTTTTAGTCTATTTTGCACTCGCTCTTAAAATTGCTGGTATTGTTTTCGCGAAAAACGTCGATTTCAAGGATTTAGTCAGAAATGACAAAAAATAGGGTACATCTCGTTTTTTGTGCACACTCCCAAACGTGAGTTACGTAGTTGATATTTGGCAGTGCCCTAGCTAGTTGATGATATATAATATAGACTAGAGAGGGGCTTGAGTTTCATACTACATGCAAATCTGCAAGGCGCTACTGTCAGGGGTGGACCTGGGCCTCAACCAACAAGCCGGAGCATCCACCGGAGAAGCCACCTAAGTTGTTGGACCTTCACTCTTCTGGCTAGGTCGATGTCGCTGTACAGCCCGTTCAGTTCGTCGTTGTATCTTCTCCTCCATTCACTGTCTATGCAGACGGGACCAAAAATTACTCGAAGAATTTTCGTCTCAAAACAACCAAGAGTAACATCCATGCCTCTGGACCATAGAGAAGGAGTGGGATGATTAGGGTCTTATAAAGGGTCACTTTATTTGTTCCAGAGAGGGCTTTGCTACTCAATTGCTTTTATAGCCCAAAGAAACAGCGTTTGGCAAGAGTTATTTTTCGTTTAATCTCAGAGCTGAGTGACATTGCCTAAAAGTTATTCTGTCTATAGTGACATTCTGTCCGAGACGTCGGTTTTGGGTATCCTTTCTTGATGACAGCATATACTTTGTCTTGCCCCTATTGACGGCCAAATCCATTTTAGCTGCATTCATTCATTCATTCATTCATTTTCAATATCCCACTTATCCATTAAGTGGGTCGCGGGTGTAGGGTGCTCAATTCTGCAGTAGATGGACGGACTTTTAAAAGATAGTGCCTCTGGTGTTAGCGTTTAAGTTTTACACTATTCTTTCAATACCGATGTTGAAGAAGTCACATGACAGCGCATCGCCTTGTCTAAATCCTTTTTTTGACATCGAAGGTCTCGGTGAGTTCTTTTAGCAGCGTGAATTCTCCATTGTCACGGGTTTGGCAGAGCTGCCGAAACTAGACATTGCTTTGTATAGCTCGTCTTTATAACTGCTGTCATATAGGTTGCCTTAAAATCGATGAAAAGGTAGTGGGTATGGGTATCTATTTGGACTTCCTGGGTTTTCTCCAAGATCTGCCGCAGTGTGAATATTTGGTGTTCCTCAGGGTTCTGTGCTTGGTCCAATACTTTTTTTAATCTTTATTAACTCGCTGTTTTTACAAAAATACCGTTGCAAAGTTAATGCGTTCGCTGATGACATGGCATGTGCTTTTCATAGTGACTCTGCTTTGGATCTTTCTGCAGATATAAATCATGACTTGGAAGTCTTAAGCCATTGGTTTGAAATGCATAAAATGGTAATAAGCGATAAAACCAAAATTATGTTTTTTAATGTTTCTGGTAAGGAGGTAGACTATGGATCATTCTCTTTCCATTGTGCAAGCTGTGAGAAATATAATCATAGTAGAGTAATTTGTAGCTCATCAGTGTATCCACAGACATTTTTTGAATCACTCTCGTGCTCCGTGAAATGTTTTGATATTGAGTGTGTCAAGTCATACAAGTACCTAGGGGTGCTGGTTGATTGGAAGATGGGTTGGTCTGCTCATACGGAGGCAATCAAAAAGTATCTTAGGGCCGCTACAAGGCAAATGTACTTTTTAAAATCTTATTGCTCACGAGAACTTCTTACTTGTATTTATTATGGTTTAGTGCACTGTAAGCTTGAATATGGCATAGTTTCATGGGGTGGTACACACAGCAATAAAATTAATCCACTTCTGATTTCACAAAAACATATTATTCGTCTTGTTTGTAATAAAAGTCGTCGACATGATAGTTTAATACTTTTCAAAAGCATCAGAGTCCTACCTCTGAAGCATTTGTATTTTTATAAGGTATTAAAGATTTTTTTCGCCAGATCTGGCTATCTATTGAACCGTTGCTCTTCTAGCTATAACCTTAGAGTGAACAATCAACATCTCGCTTTAGTACCACATCACAATTTGCAATTTTTTTAAATTTTTATACGTCAGTTGCTCCAAGACTTTTTAATAATCTACCTAGTAGCATTAGAATTATTAGAAATGAATCCACTTTTCTCAAAAAAGTAAAATTTTGGCTCTTTGGTTTAAATTATAAAAATGTAAATGAATTACTTTGGGTAACCATTTAATTAGATACTTGTTTTTTGTTTATCTTTATTTTTGCGCTACATTTTTTTTTTTTTTTTTTATTACTATTTCACTGTAAAAATATAAATAAATCTAAATTTGTAACAAATATACTGTACAATTCTTGTCGTAACCCCACCTCACTACTTTTAAATTAATGTTATATTGTTATTTTAATGTTATTCTATAGCTGCTTTCGCCTCTAGTTCCTTATGAACTATAGATTGCAGTTTCTTTATTAATTCATTTTGTAAATTTGTATTATGCGTAGGTTTATTATTTGTTTAAATGTATGAACACAATATGTATTAGTAAAGATAATAAACTTGAAACTTGAACTTGAACTTGAAAAAAAAAAATTTGGTCGATGGTAGACTTTACTGGTCTGAAGCTACACTGATAGGGACCAATAAAGTTGTTGACGAAAGCCTTTAGGCGTTCACAAAACATGGCAGATAAGATCTTTACGTCTGTAGTTGCCGCTGTTAAGAGGGTCTCCCTTCTTGAGGAGAGGCTTGTTCTATGAACTTAAAAAAAAATTTGGCCAATGTGTCTCTTTCGATTACATATTTTGACTTCTGTTATAAAATCAACCATGATGGACAAAATTGCATATTTCTATTCTAATTGGATGTGCTTGTATTACACCACACTCTTTCTGTAGTAAGACTGCGCTGTTCTTTCCGTCTTTTCCCGGTGGCTGTCAGAAATGGTCATATTAAAAAACAATGTTAATCGAGCTGCTAGAAAGTAAGTTGCTACAGGGCTATTTGTAGAGTTGCTATTTGGTTTCTTTGTAAATCTTCCCACTCCCCTTATCCCTGTGGAAATGATTAATATTGCTTCGCAGGATTTCTTCAAACTAATGTCGTTTATCTTTTCTTATTAGTATTACCTATGGCTGTAGGTTGTAAGAGGCATTTGATATAGCTTTTTTCAATCTTCGTTGGGCTTTGCTATGTTTTAACAAATTATTTTTCTACCCACTTTTTTGTGCATCTTTCCCTGCTTAAGGAGTGACTTATTTCTGACGCACTTGTGATTGCATCTGTTATAAATTAGACACTGCGTAACATTTCTCCATCAATGCATAGGTAAGGTTCAGTGAAATATCTAAATCATTTCCAACGTTCTAATGACTTAATTATTTAAGTAAAATTATCCAGGAAATTCTATTGAGTTTACAGAACAATTAAATTCACTAAGCATAAGTTAAATCGTCCATCGAACCTCGTACATAGTACCTACTAAAAATGATTTACAACTTAATTCAACCAGAAAAGTTTGCTTCGTTGGTACCTGCTGTACTACCCCAAAGGCTTTTTAGCACAAATCTTTAACCAGAGACCCATCCAACTGTCAGAAGAAGGTTCATTAATTTATAGCCAAAGTACATACATTACATACACACTCATCTTGTATCTTTGAAATTCTCCACTAAATCAATTCCCTTTGTTATAAGTTCTGTGAGTTCGAGGCGGATCCCAATACCCAAAGACCGAACAAATCTTGAATTTGTTAACCGTCAATCGAAACCATTGCGGTATGTTCAATGTTCGTGCTCCTCCTTTAGCTGTAAGACTATACCTTAATAATTAGATATTTCGTAATCCACAATCCGGCATCACTGAGCACCATCGTTCGGGGTTTTTGTTTTTTATCACTGAAAGGCAATCACTGGGGGTATTGTTTGTTCGGATAATCGTTAATCAAAGTGACGGAATTAACAAGATGCACCCTCTTCTTGTAGCTTCGAACGTTTTTTTTTCTTGAAGATCAACTGTTTTGCATTTGAAATTTACAACAGACGATGAAGTCTGCTAAATGCATCGGAGGAGTTGCATTGATTGATGGAACGATGCACTTTAGGAAAATGGCTGATAAGTACAAAAGTGCAGTTGAAGGTTGAATTGCAATGGCCACTTGTTATGTTGTTAAGTTTATAAATTGGTTAGACGAATTTGGCCGATACGAAACGACGAAACCTTTTGAGGTATATGGTTAGTGGCTGATGGGTGTATTAAATGCTATCACTTACAAATGGTATTTGCCACTTTTAAAATGATTATCATTATAAGATGCCAAACCCTAAATGGTAAGATTTGTCGAACATGTAAATAATTTGGAAATGTTGCACGCGTAGCGTATCTGTCTCAGAGGAGATTGAGAGGATTCGTTTTGAGCATACCGCGTATACATTTTACTTAATGCACAATCGAATTCATGATTGATTGCCAAGTTCATAGGCACTGCATGCATGTATACCTACCCTAACCGAGCCTATTGCCATCTCTGAGAATGCATTTGCATTCGTAGATTACACACACTATATACTGTCACAAACACTATTATTTAAACGCTGTCAATCGAACTATAGGACGTTAAAAGTCACTTACCACTCTCAAGCCGGTAAGATCGAGATCCCATGGTCTTGGTTTGTTCTTGTTCTGCGCTATTGTTCCCGGTTCTCACACCTCTTAAAAATAATTCGCCGTCTGACAAAATGAAAAAAAATTCCTTCTAGTGACCAACTTCTTCAATTACATGAAAGATGGTTCAGATTCCCACTCCAAACAAGACAACTATCTAGCACTATCTTCCGGACGGATCTCTCTGCCAAACAACTCCATCAAAGTACACAAATCATACCATCTATGGCCAGGCAGGCAAGACAACAAACCCCTATTCAATAAATCCAACGCAAGACCTTTCCATGGCAATGGCAAGGCAACAACTCTGCGCATCTATCAATTCTCTCAGATAGAAAGATAGAGTATCTCTTTTATTTCTTATTTTTCATCTCAATCCCATCATGACTTGCAGAGTTGTATATAGATAGATGTAACCAATACCAACTGTTTCGTGAATTATGAAATCTACATCTAAGAATTGCATAGAATTGTACTCACCATCACGACTCATTCCTAATTTGAGGCACTTTTGCAGTCTGCAATACTGACATCGATTACGATTAACACGATCGACGACACATTGTTTGTTACGTGGACACTGGTAGTTCACAACAGAACTCTGAGATCGGCGAAAGAAACCTTTGCAGCCTTCACATGTGATAACACCATAATGTACACCCGATGATTTATCACCGCACACCTTACATGGAATTATTTCGATTTGGGCTGGAAAGAGAGAAGAAAAAAAAATGGTTGCTTGGGTTAGGTAAATGTCACTTAAATGTCAAATTAAGGTTTCTTTTTCATTTCTTCTAAGAGCAAACAAGATACAGATACGATGGGAAATTTTCCAATTTTCGCCAATGCAAATATTTTCACAGAAAATCTTCCCCAAAATTGACACAAACATACGTTCCACATAGAGGTACACTGACTCACCAAACATAGATACCTGGGTAAACATTCAATTAATTTCGTCCACCCACCCAGCCCCCGGGCCACACTTCTTGATGTGCTTCACCTATTTAAGCACATCCATGCGGCATTTATTCGATTTAATCGATTAGGGAAGTCAGTTGTCACTTGTGAGTTGTGAGTTGTGAGTATATAGCCAGTCAAGATGAGGATGGAAGGAAAACCCTGGGAAAGCATACCATCTGTCAAGTCGGTGACACTGGCTACTTTAATAACACACAATCCAGGAGGGAGGTTATTGACTGAAAGGAAAACCACTACAACTAAATTATATTGTCAACATAAACTTGCAATTATATTCCGGAATAGCACGCTTTTCGCTTCCAGCCAAACGTCACAAATTCATTGACCTACGAGGCAAATGAACGGCCTCGCAAAATATAGTCCCATTAGGGTCAATGTGCCTATTGTTAGCGAGTGAATAAACATTTTAGGATTTGATTTTGGCCGTTGTATATGTGTAGCCATCAAAAATGCTGGCAAATTCACCACACCATCCATCTGTCAAGTGTATTGACCCCACGAAATGGTGGGTATGTCATAAGAAAACTTCTAGTAGAAGGGCGTCAACGCGTAGGTGTCGGATAGGCTCGTTTCCGCAGAGGTTATTGGACTTTCCCTTTTGTCAGCGCGGTAGTCGTTCATTTAAGCTGTTTGCCCGGGGTAAAGGGCGCACGCACAACCGTTGAAATTATTTAAATAATATTAAAATTAGATACTGCCGCCATCGAGCGGGGGTTGTAAATATGGTGTATTTCGCAGGGTGTGGGTGATGTGCCAAAAATACCTCGTCTTCCGTCACAGTGCGTCGAAATTATGAATTCGTATCACTGATGTGAATAGACTCAAGTGATGACAAATCGTTGGTGTCTATCGATGGCTAACGCGTCTGACGTATGATAATAGGCATTTGTGAATTTGCGGAGGTGGTATACGCCAGATTATGTTGTTGCCGCAGTGACGAAGTGCGTTTCATGATGAAGCGATATAGCAGTTGATGGATGGTGTGTGAATGGGATGGTTGAGAAAGATGGTACTTGGGTTGTTATGGAAATAGGGACATAAAGGCGCCATTAATCAGTGAAATGTGTTGAGAGATTTTTATATAATCTTTTCCATGGTGCAATGATTGTTGGGAGTAATACATAGATAAGTGTGTATTTGGGATTCGTCACATTTGATCAAAAATAATATATAGAAGTTATCCACCCCCAGCTGCTGGACCAGGGAGAGTATACCAAAATAGTATAGATACCTTGTGGATCAAAATCAGGCGGGATTAAAGAGAAACATTTTTTTGCCATAAACTTTCTTAATAAATTTTCAAACGCTTAAAACGATTTTTAATGAAAATAATGACAAAAATTCGCAAAATTTCGACTTCCAGAAACTTATTATTTGATGTTTTGCCTGGAACTGCGCACCTTACTCACTTACTTAAATGGACCTGGGCTTCAACTAATACCCCTTTAAAGTTACCTAGGTCTAGGCTAGGTCTTCCCCATCTACTTGCTTCCGCCCTATTAGGCGAGGTCTTACTCTACCGAGTTGTCAATTTGGATTGAAGTCAAAGACTCCTCGGGCCGGAGCGCTAGTGTAAGTTCGCTCTTCTACATGTCCTCGGGTCCTCGCTATCCTAGACGACTGATTCGCTCATTTCTGATTTCATGTCAATGTCGCTTCGCTGTATACAGCTCGTACAGTTCGCTGTTAAATCTTCTCCAATTTCATGACGCTATAGTTCTTCGCTTTAATTTAGAGTTTATGGCGGAATCAAGGTAGATGAAGTCAATAACTAACTCAGAGTAATAGCTTAGCTGTATCTATTGTGACCTTCCGTCCGATTAGACGATGTTGTGTCCCTTCTTATTAACATCATATACTTGCTCTTATACCATTTTGGAGCTTCTGGCCCAATCTTTAAAAACACCTTGTTGAGTTCTGTCAATGTCATTCGTGCATGTATAAGTAAGGTATTGGCTTGTGCCAACAGGTATGATGTTGAAGAAGTTAAATGATTGCCCAGCGAATCGTTTTGCCTAAATCTTCTTTGGCATCAACGGCTTCGGTGAGTTTGTTTCCGACTTTAATGAACCAGCGAGTTATTTTCGTCGTAATTCTGCATTACCTCACGAGTTTGGCAAGGATGCGAAAACTATAATAACTTGTGTCTATGAACTTCAGAAGTGTAACGAACTTGGCGTTAAAGCTAAGTTATTGGTCTTCAATTTAGCGTTTGTTCCAACTCTTACTTATTGTCATACGATGTCGGTTCTGACTGCGATAAGATCGCGAATAGAAGCTGCCAAATCGCAGAAATCGTGGAAGGACTACCAGGATACATGCTTCTTAATGTCAAACATCAATTTTAAACGAAGCGGTCCATGCTTTAGTGGTTTAATTATTTTTAAGGCATGTCCCCAACTCGAATTTTAAGAATTGGCGTTAGGTATGAGAGTATGACTCTACCGAAAACATTTGTTATAAACTTTTCTTCCAAATGGTGAAAATATTTCAAAGAGTCTACGATGGCCATATTTTGTTCTGCTATTTTTGGCAAACTTTTGGACTATCACGGACGGTTTTAGATTTTATCATCCTTCGTCATATTTACAGAATGCGTGCCAACTCAAAGGTGCCTCCGGATAAGGATAGTATGAGATGTTTGAATTAAGTTTGACCGCAAATTCGATTGATATAGAGTTGGTGGCGGAAGATCGATGTTTTGAACATCCAACCCAACTGACTCTTATACTTATGCCCAGTTGTACAGTCAGAGTTTAAACTCTCGTTTTGGTTTAAACCTTCGTTCAACAAATTTTCGGTTTTACTGTGTTCGTTTAAACCCAAAGTGGAGTTCAACTCTCGGTTTAAGTTAAACGCCTGCATTCTGCCGTTTAAACTTTCGTTTCGCATTTTGAGGTTTATTTTGACAGCTGCTATTTCATACAGAGAGATAGAGAGAGAGAACAGAAATGAGAAATTGTTTGGGTGCTGCACTTCTTGAATTTATATGAGTGAAAAGTAGAGCTATGATTAGTTCCAGCATTACTGCGGTAAACCCACTGTCATCAGAAAATTTCAATAGATTTTCAACTAATATAATGTACTTTTCAATGAAAACGCCTTTCTTCAAGTGAACATCAGGTAGATCTTAGCGTAAATTGTATTGAGGTTTTTTCAATACAAATTATTTATTTTCGTGTGTGGAAATGACGATTATTTTTTTGTAATGCCACTAGTGATTTCTTTAGATTCTTCGCGAACAACATATATCTATACATACTCAAATCTTTCACATTTTGTTTTGGCTGAAACAAGACACTACCCACTCTATTCTTTTTACAATACAATTTGTTTGTCCGATTTTGAACACACTTCTCGGGACAATGTCGGTTCAGTTCAAAGGTTTCGGAGTTCATACCATTTTTGTATACAGATCTAAATTACCTACATTTTTGTTTAAAAAAAAAAGTAAAACCAGAACAAGATAGCGCAGATTTTCGTAGAAACACCAGCAAAAAACTTTGCGCCTACCTATTACCAGACAATGACCCTAATTAGAGGCTCATAAAATCCTTTCAATATTTTACTGGGGTTGGGTGATTGGATGTGGTAAAAACCCAGCGAGTTGCAAGAAGCAGTACCTGTGACACAAACCAGTAAGAATAGACCGTCGACTCCTCCCACATAACGGACTTTGCCTACAAGCTGCCGGCGAGACCAGGATTTTTCATGTATTGGTGCTGTACAAAATCAAAGGGGCGCCATTAACGCACGCATACTTGAAAAATCCTGGTCGCATGGTATTGCATAGAAAAACATTGGCGCCATTAATTTTGACATTTACACGTATTCACAGACAGGGAAATTCTTTCCGGGGGGAATCGGGTAGGTGTACGGGAAGTCGGCGGTCTATTCTTACTGGTTTGTGACCTGTGATCGCATCCGTCTGAATGCCACATACATTTCAACAACTAGATATTATTATTGAAAAAAAAAGAAATAATAATTACTGCAATAATTAATTGGTGAAAGTAGATGACAGTTCAAACATGTGTCGAAAATAAATCAATAAACTTCGTTAATACCAAAATACACAATGTAATAATATTGCACACATTTTCTTTTATTTACAAATGGTAAAATGGATAAAGTAGAGAAAAGCAATAACCATTTACTTGGTCAAAAGTGCGCTGGTAGAAAAATATCCCCTTAAGGGAAATTGTTCTGCGCTTCCACAACTGCGTTTAGTTAACTGGCAGATTATTTTGTACTGTGAAACTGACCGAGTTAAACCAAAAGTTTAAACTCTCGGTCAGGTTTAGTTAAACTTCAGTTTAAACTCTGACTGTGCAACTGGGCATTAATGAACAAACGGGATATTGAAAATGCTGATGATGGTGCAAGATACTCGCGTATTTGACAGGCGAGATCACATTATGACGATAATAGGCTATTTTCTCAATGACTTTTCATTTATTGGTTCTGCTTTCACACTTCAATATTTAACACCATACTGAGTTGATAGTTTTGTGGATAAAAGTTGTCTAAAAAGTAAGTGACTAGGGCCCTAATACCTATTCATGTATCAGGAAGAAGTACTGTCCTATAGCTTGTTTTCTTATCGAGGGTATGGAACTTATAAGTTATGGCTACCGTTCTGATAAATTTCTCGATTCCTCATTAGAACACAAGTTCCATTTTTTATGTAAAATGTCATGGCATTTAATAGGTTTAAGTCAACATTGCTGCAATACGAGGCAATGGCAGCTATTCGTTAAAATCTCACCTGATATGCCTACTTTTCATAGATGAAGTATCGGCCATTGCAGAAGTATAAGCACAACTCATTCTACCCCCGTCAATAGCTCTGATAAATTTTATAGAATCCATTAAGCAAAATGGAAGAAACTTTTTAAGAATTTCATCATTAAAATGGTTTTGAAGACCTATTATCCACCCACAAACGAAAAAAAGAAAACCCATGTCAATCGTAATTCATTTTAATTCACCAAGTACTGCAAGAAACTTCACACCATCTAGTACATACACGAGCACATACTACAAACTACATACTTTGTGCTATATAATTCCACAAAAATGGTCTTTGGGGAAAATTAAATCATTTTCCACAAAGCTCGCGTATACCCTACACCCCACCTCCGCCGGCGCAAGAACTCACTCAGTTGCGCTCTTATTTTAATTCAATTTTCCCTCTGGCAAAAGAGCAAAACGTTTCAATTGAATGTAGAGCAGCGGATCTACATTATGTAATTGCGGCGAGTGCAATACACACACAAACCAAAAAAAAAAAAGGAACAACAAAGTCCAACAACATTCTGTATAGTAAAACATCATCTAGTACGAACGACAACTACAAGTATGTACTACTAGTAGTTGCTATTGCTAGAGCTAGAGCGCGACAACTTCCCAAATGGTTGCGCCGCAGATTGCAGTCGCATTGCAATTTATGTTCGCATAGGTCATGATGATGTTCACATAGTTATGCATCTACATGTGTGTCCCGGTGGTTGGGTTTCGCTTCTTGCGTGTGCAAACAAAAATTTGGCATATGACAAAGTTGATGATGGCAAATCCAAGGAATGCCACCAGTAGTGCACCCAAAATAGGTGCAGAATTATCAGATTAACTATGCGAACTGCGAACGTCCGCTTGATTGGATTTGTCGTTAGACAAAATGACAATTGCGGGAAAATGCGCAACAACGGAACGGAAATTTCCGGTAATGGTACTCTGGAAATTGGATCAATGGTTGGGACTTGGGAGATTCGAGATTAAATTTCGAAACGAATTTGTTTCTTGCTGTCACATAAAGTTATTGTCATTGTTCTTGAGTCAGCTATGGTATCTGCAAAGTAGAAAATCCGCTATCAGATTGGGCACTATGAGTTCCCATACTTAGGCTGAGTGTTGTGTCAGACTCGTCATAAAACAATTACGAGGTTGGCATACCTATGTAATTAAATGGCGCAAGTCATAATTTTAAGTTGCTGCCATACCCTGTATTGGGTATACGTATTTTGGTCACCCCCTAATCGCAAAGTTCAATCCTAATCGAAAATCTGAAAACAAAACTAAAAATCGGGACGACTTTTCCTTATCAGTGTTTTTTTTTTTTATATTTCCTGGTAACATATACCGCTTATGCGGCGTATTCGACAGTCCATTCACCCCGGTATCGATGACGATGATGACAAGGAGTCAACAAAAGTGTACTCTACTCTCAAACAAAAACGAACAGAAAATGTAAATTGAGTGTTTGCGTTATATTTATGCTACCTATACCTACAAATATGCCGTGAGAAATTTTCAAAAAAAAATTTAAGGAGGAGGAGGTAGGTATTGTCGACTTGTCGTTGTCATTGTGGGAAACCACAACAAGTGCGTGAGTGAAGGTAATTACATATTTATTATTATTGTGATGGGTTGTAATTTGACTTGGTATGAAATTAAATTATATGATATAGTCTTAAATATTTGATAACTAGGCAGTTGTTAATGGTGGCAAAGCGCGCATGGTTGACGCCCCGAAAATTGACAAGAACGTTTTAAATTTCCGGCCAAGAAATAAATCCCCGTTATTGATAGAATTACCAAACGAATACAGAAAATTCCTAAAAGGGGAACAAAAATAATTCCCCTTCACTCGAAAAATATTGAACTGTCAACTATGTACAGATGAATTCCCAACGCATTCTAATAAATAGGAGCCAATATTTCATACTTTTGGATTAATTGGATTTAGCAGTCCAAGATATTTAAATGCTCACTTGTGAAAACTACAAGCCCTCGTAAAGCACTCTCTTGATGGTTAGAAATTAAAATACAAAAATATATTCCTGTACCCATTTCCAGTGAGATCTACCTATGTTTCCAATTTCATCGCTTAGTATAGTACCCATCTCAATTCTATCTTTCGTAAAAATGATCCCAAAGATAAAGTTAGGCAATGTAACATTTTAACGACATTTCTCGGACTGTACATAAATATTTCGTCAGTTTTTTAAGCTTGTGTAATAAATGCGCGATACTTTTTCGAAAACTAAATTTTTAATAAGAATAAGAAGAAAGTATTTGAGTTCGATTTGCATTAAAAATTGATGCAAATACATATTTAAATATTTAAGCCATTAAGCAAGGTCGTGAACAAAAAATTCCGACTTAACTTTGCTTAGGTAAGGTTAGATAGGTATATGGGTTGGTGAGACGGCATAAAAAACCTGTGCCCATACATAACCAATTATCATCCGAGCTATGGATGTACAAAGGGGTGCAGAGAAATAAGTCCTCGGGAACTAAGCCCACTGAGGGACTCAGTTCTCACATAGTGGGAAATAAAGCCACTTTCGTGAAGAGGAGGTAGGAACGAAATCCACTTTCTTATGGGAACTTAGGTTAGGTTAGGTTGGGTTAAAAAAGGGGTATGAGATGACTCATACGGCACTAGGCACCATAAGGGCCCATCGCGATCCCTAGGGGGAACCAATTGCAGTGACCTACAATGGAAAAACACCTAAACACTTGCCCTTGAGAAAACCCCAATTTCCCTGCAAAAACCAAGTAGCCCCTTGAAGTTGGTATTGTCTCTCTCCCCTAAATGTTGGAAGAAGTACCTGCCCAAAAATTTCCTTCTATTGCGACATATTGCCTCACACAGTATATGTGTTATGTCCTCTTCGGCTTGCAGGTCATTGCAGAATCTGCTAGTGTCCGAGTCTGCTAGCCCTAGTTTTCTTGCATGTTTTCTAAGAAGACAGTGCCCTGATAATATGCCGATCAGTGTCCTGAGCTGTTCCCTGCCTAGTTTGAGGATTTCCCTAGATCTTTTACGGTCGTATTGCGGCCAAAGTGCCTTAGATACTGCGTGACCGGTGAGGCCCTTCCACCTCCGGTCGGCTTCCTTATTTATTTTATTCCTAATATCGCTTTTTATGATGCAAGGAGGTGGTGGTGGGAACTTAGTACACATTCAACAGTTTAATACGTATGGGAGGGCATGCTGCCTCCCTGCTACCCCCTGCTTGGGTTTACTGTTAAATTTGCATTTTGTGCGAAATTGGGTATATTGAAAGGGAAATAAAACCACTCAGAGTTTTCGGAATTTATTTCCCACCTTACATGGGAACGAAATCCACTTCACGAAAGTGATTTTATTTCCCACTAGGTGGGAACTAAGTCCACTGAGGGACCGGGGACTTATTGCCCCGCACCGTACAAAGGTGATTTTGTTGCAGTTTGGTTTTTCAGACTGATTTTTTGACAGTTCACGCGTGATTCGTGACACGTGTCAAAGTATTCCTCAGTTAGCATTGCCATTTCACCATGTTTATTATTAGACTTACGTCCGAACAGCGTTGGCAAATTATTGAAATTTATTATCAAAAATCGTGCTCAGTAAAAAATATGTTTAGAGCACTTCGTCCATTTTATGATCGTTGTAATCATCCTACTGAGCTACGTTAATAATCATAATTTCCGTATATTATGGTCTGCTGAGCAACCAAAAGCCATTGCAAGAACTGCCAATGCATCCACAAAAATTAACCGTTTGGTGTGGGTATATATTTTTTTTTTTTTTAAAGATGGTCAATGGTGCTTGCTATCGTTCCATGATTTCGGACTATTTGTTTGTCCAAAATGCAAGAGCTGGGTTTGGTCGATATGTGGTTTCAACAGGACGGCGCGACATGCCACACAGCAGGCGAATCCATGGACGTATTGCGAGGCGAATTTGGTAAGCAATTAATTTCAAGTGTTGGACCTGTGAATTGGTCGCCTAGACTAGATCGTGCGATTTCGATTTGACGCCGCTGTACTAATTTTTGTGAGGATATGTGAAGTCTCTCGTCTATACGCCAGTAACGACACCTCCTTAGAAGACAACATAACTCGTGTTATTGGTCGATTTGATGCAAAATTATGACAAAATTGGATATTCCGGATGGACCACTTAAGGCGTATAGTCGTGGTCAACATTTACACGAAATAATATTCAAAAGGTAAATAACAAGAATTGATTTATCGATCCTAATAAAAATTTTACTAAATTTTGCAAATTTTCCTTGTTTTGTTTTTTTTTTTTTTTTTCAATTTTAACGCTTTTTGTATGGGACCATTTTTATTTTTCAACCGATTGACTTCAAGCTCGGTATTTTATGAGAAATAAAGAAATTTTGGAAATTCAACCCTTAAAGGGGTAAAAAGTGTGGGCGGGGGGGTCAAAATTTGTATGGGTACATTTTTTTCCGATTGGCTTCAAACTCGATTTGTGTATTCTATTACAAAAAATAAAGATAATTAATTTTACCAATTTTGGAAATCTGTCTAGGAAGGTCTGGGCGGTATGGAATATAAGAAGGATTTGCTGGTTAAGAAATATTTTTTGTCCCGTAGATAGTGGCTCAGTCTGCTATGATCTGTGTTGAGATTGAGATGCTAGCCGCCAGCGCTTTACTTACAAATTGATCATAATACTCCTTGACCTGTTTTCTCCAATATGCTGTTTTTCAGTGATACTAACTACTCCTTAGGTACTTTCTTAGGTATGTTTTCTGCGCGATATATAAATATAAAAGAGGTAACTAAACTAACTGACAGTGAAGGAATCTCTGTGTCCAAATACTGCGCGAGCAATGCCGCGGACAAAATCTAGTTTTCTAAAACACAGGAGTCGAACTGTCTCCATCTCTCGTTTGTAGATTCTAGTATTTTGTTATCGCTTATCAGAGATTGCAGGGGAGAGTATCTAATGTTGCATCAGCTTAATTTTAAGGAAGATCACTGGGCAGCTCAGTTTTGCTTTTATCCGGGGGGAACCCAGCATAGTCTGTATGCTTTGTTTGGAGAGAAAAATCGAAGAGCGGCTAAAATTAAGCATCGGTCGAGCTGTAATTTTGTTGTTGAATGGGAATTGGAAATATTTCTCAGGTCAGATAGGTATAATCTCCAATATTAGTCAGATCTAGAGGTTCCAGCAAAATCAGCCGAAAATATTTGACTAAAATCCATCCACATAATAGCTTTGTATGGTTGCAAAATTTCAAAAGGGCAAGTCAGTTCAACTAAACTGGTTATGATAACTTTTATCGGGGTTGGTGATAAAATATTCTTTTCCAAAATCCCCTGTGCTGAAATCCCCCATTTTTAGATTTGATTTTATTAATTCTGTTGACGCGACTCCTAAAAATGGTGTTAAAAAGTGAGATACGTCTGCAACCCCCCTGCTTGGGGTCACTGTAGGTTTTGAAGTAGGTTCAAGGTTGGGTATATGCAAGGCTTAGTTTGCTTGTGGGAGATTTTGGCATAGGGGATTTCGTCCCAGGAGATTTTTGGAAAAAGATAAAAAAAAAATAGAGACTATGTCCAATAAGGGATTTTGGAAAAGGGGGCAAAGTAGGGATCCCATTTTATCACATTCTGAGAACAGGTGTCAAGTTTTGCTAAGTTTCTTCACTAAAACGCGTACAGACAGTTGTTTCATCATTATCATCAATTCTTGCTCTGACTGAGTTGAGCATCAACATTGTGTCGGAACAATGATACCGATTCATTAGCGTTACTTATTTAGCGTTTCTGAATTTACCCCTTGGTCTCCTCATGAGATCGAAAATCTGAGAACATTGGCATTTGCAAGTTGGGACAATAGGGATTTTTCACTCTATCTGGTCTCTAGCCATTATAGTAGCTGAAAATTCTACAAAGTACAGGAAATAAACATCGGAAGACAGTACCAAATGCATATTTTCGTTCAAAATGCGAATCATTATGACAATTCGTAACAGAGGCATTTATTTACTCAGCTCCGAAATATGACATGCAGAGATGTAATGCATGCGACCATGACCAACTTTGACACAACAATTGCTCAGATAGGTCAAGAAAGGAGTCATAAAAAAAATAAATAAACTCTAACTCATTGTTAAGTATTGGATATGTTCAGGCTTCTGTTCTGTGGTTGATCAAAAATATGAACAAATTTTTGCAAGGTCTTATGTACTTCAATATGATATATGCTAAGAAAGAATCACACCAAATAATTTTCGACTCAATTTCTATATTGCTAAGAAAAATCAGGGTCTAACCAAAAAATCTGCTGCCATTGGCAATTCTATTATTGAGGAATTCCTCTACCCTTTTCACCCACGCTCAATTTAAAAAGCGCGCCTCATATTTTTTCTCGTGCGTGTCGATTTCTGAAAATCGAAAATTCACTCTACTTTCAATGTTTGTGTCATAAAAAAAAATAGAAACGTATGCCAATTCTATTTGAACATGTGTTTCGCATATTGGTTAAACGTCTAATTGATGTTTTGGCACTTTTGCCGAAAGTAAAACCACGCACACGAATTTACAAAACGGGGTCAACATATAGAACAACAAACACAATGTGTCTCCGGCTCGAGTGGGAGGGAAATAATTCACCCCCAACCTGTAATGACTAATCTGTTCCACTCCCAGGCCACTCTATGTTTGCACTTCAAACCGTAAAACCCATTGAAGCTATTCAAATATTATCACTTATCAGTCTCAGAACGGCCAAGTGTTGGTTTGTTTTTTCCATAATACTCATCAACAGTACAATAAAAGTGAAAGCATTTGAAAAACGAAAGTTGAATGCACTCGAATAGTTAGCGTCAACATCGAGCGCGCTGGCCAACGACAACGCTTCCCCACATCGCCATTGCCGCTTATCAGCGAAAACAAATTAGAAAAATGAAACAAGTAAATAAAATACAAGTGCAGAACTGGAAAACTATTTTCCTATACTCGTATAGAAGAAATGCGATAAGTGGACGCGAAACAAACACCCCCAGAACTTATTCAAATTGGGTCTAGGTTTGCGTGTCCAGGCTGCATAATGCATATCCCTTTTGCTTTTGCATGTCTCCTTGTTGACCTTATTATGTAAGCCCTTACGTACAAAGTCAATGACTTTTCGACGGAACGTATACAATCTGATTGAATAAGCGCACCAGGTATGCGAAAAAAAGCGAAGACAATTTACAAAGTGCAGGAGGGGGAGGGTACTCCGAAGCCGAACACACGGAACTCTCATTCAATTACAGGAAAGATCAATATTTGCACAACGCGCCTGTTGTATCTGCAAAATGCAAATAAATTAAAAAGAAAAGCGAAACATCTTTAAAAATGAGACTATATCCACAAAACATACAAGCACACGCTAGGTACCCCGCTGTAGTATATTACAGACAATACAAAACGCTTCTTCTGACGGTAATCGCAAGTCGCAAGTCGCAACTCGTAAGCGAGTTCATTACCTCCTCCCCCATTCAGAGGAACATCATAGTACGTACACTCATCTATCCGTATCGCAGATCGAGAACCCGACTGACGACGATCGTCGTCATGCTGTCGCTTACCTCGCACTCGCGCCTTCGCTGATCGAGTTCTGTATAGCGAATGTGTAAACGATCAAGCGAAATGTGGTTCAAAAAGTCAATAACCTGCCGATGGGGTTTCTTCTTCGGTTAGTGCGGGATGGGGATGGGGTAGCCAAGCCAGCCCGGACCGGAGACGAAGTACTCGTCGTACTCGGCGCAATTACGCGCGCAAAAAATGTGCGATCTATGAAGTAATCACATCAATCAAGATGTCAAGAGAATTTTTACTTTATCCCAACAGTGAGCTAGCTCTTTGTACGTTTTGAATTTTGTAGAAGAGAAGAATAAGCGATTGTATTGAGAAATGTTCTCTTCATGCGTCAGCTACTCTCAGCTATGCGAGTGGGTGTCTGGGTCTGGGTGTCGATGTCGGGAACACAAGATCGCAAGCGATCGAGTAGTAATCGACAGGCAACGCTTTGATGATGAGATAATGGCATTTAAAACGTTTTTATCATCTCATTACATCAGGTTGCTTTGCATAGCTTTTACTTTTCGTTCAGATCTAGATCAATGTTCAAAGTGACAGCAAATGGACAGCTCAGAGTAAAAATCTAGTTATATGCGGCTAATGAAGTATATGCGCCGATTTTGGAATTTTTTTCACAATCACTTTGTGATTTTAGTCTTTTGCCAAACATATTTAAATTGTTGACAATAGCTATTTGTGAAATGTTAATTATTCCTGTTACTCAGCTGGTTCATCTATTCCAATTTTTTTGTTTAGTACATATTTAGGCGCATTATCTTCGCAATCATTGGTTAGACCAACTTCGGTTGCACAGTGGGCGCCCAATGTGGGGCTCGATGCGATCAAATGAGTGAATCCATTGTAGATTGTTCACACGTACACATTAGGGGTTATTGTTAGTAGTTGAGTGGAGCGATGATCTATAGGAAGTCCTAGTTTTTCACAGAATTGTGTACTGGCCAAACTAATGGGAACCATAACCTATCAGTTTTCTAGAGCGTCTGATAAAAGAGATTTAAAAAATTCTTTTATTGACATGTAGGTATGTATGTGGGCGCAGTAGCGCAGTGGTCAGTGTGTTGGACTACTGTGCGAGGTTCGATCCCCGGAAAAACCCAAATTACATCTTAAAGTTTTTTCTACTGCGCCACCTCTCGCGAACGTCTGACAAACATCCGAGAGTATGCCTGTCATGAAAAAGCTTCTCAATTGAGCCGTTCGGACTCGGCATAAAATTGTAGGTCCCTTCCATTCGTCCGAAAAATAGAAACTCACACAAAACGAATGGTTGCGAGAAGCTAGGCCTTGGGTGTCACCCGCCTGTTGCACCACCTATTTATTTAATTTAAAGTATGTACGGTAGCTCAGTGGTAGTGCAAGAACCCAGCAATTTAAGCAAGCATGCGGCATGCCTAATGCGCCTATGTCAACTGAGCAACACTACTCGCATAGATTCTTAAAGAATTCTCCGTGAACCTGTCCTGGAAACCAAAAGGACCGCATAACAATGTTTAAGTTATTTTTCTGCTTGGTTACAAAAAGCTGTGCGTTGTGAAGCTGTTAGAAACAATTGAAGTGGACTAAGCCTCTCATTGTACGTGAAATGTTTGGAACAAGTCAATCTAACTTCAAAGTTGCATTTGCCAACTCTAGTAACTCCTAGACTAATTTGGATGATTCTTCTCTTGTTTTGTTCGTCTTGAATCAGGGGTGGTATAGCAATAAAGAAAATTCAGACAACTTCAAATGAAAGTCGGCAAATCGAAAAAATCGAAATTTCCATTTCGTATTCGAAAACCAAAGAATCGGTTAAGCTCAAATTTAGAGAAAATCTTCTTATTAGCCCAGAAAAGTTTTTGTGAAGTTTGGTCAAAATCGGACAAAGGGCACCTCTCACACAAAAAAAAAAAATTAAAAATCGTAATATCTCAAAACCCACTGAACTGATTGAACTCAAATTTTGAGAAAGTGTTTGCTATTGGCCAAAAGCAGGTCCTGTGAAGATTTGTCAAAATTGAGCAAAGGCGCGTGGCACGTCCCATACAAAAAAATCCTTAAAAATCTTATATCTCGATCGTCAAATTTTGAGAAAAATCGTTGTTATTGCCCCAAAGTAGTTTCTGTGCAGTTTCGGAAATATTAGACGAAGAGGCGTTGTACCTCCCATAAAATCCCATAGGTACATATCTCGAAAACCATCAAAACGATTGAGCAAACAAATTCAGGCATTCTTAGGTATTGCCTCGGGAGTGTTCCTGGGACGATTGGTCGAAATTTAATAAAGGGACGTGAATTCATTTGAATTACGATCGAATTTCATCTAATCAACATGCGAAATTTAAACTGTACACACTGCGGCTAATATTGACGATTTCAATGAATGGAAGGTTGGAACTGGAATTTTAAGTGGGACTAAGCTCACCGGGTCATCTAGTGTATGTATATTTGTTGACCTACCTACTAATTATCATTTTTAGTTTCTAGATTAAATTTAAGGTACTTACTATAGCAAAGTTTTCCATATTTAAAATAATCTAGTGTGACCAACGAAATATTTAAGATGGAGGTTTAAAATTGTTTTTTTTTATTAAGTTTGACTTAAAGATAAATAGATTTAAAAACAAAAATGGGAGGTAGGACTAACAAGGCTTTTCAATCTTTGCACGTTGAGCACAAATAGTTCTGGGACAGTTTTTTAAGTGGGACTAAGCTCACCGTGCCAAAATAATCATACATATAATGTAAATTTTGTTACGAACTTTCTGACACTTAACAAAGGGTCAAGCGAATTTTTTAAAACCCAAGGATGACCAAGTCATCAGCGAAGAGCAGATGACTTATTCTCAGATCTCCCAATTCAAAACGTCTTTCGCCAAGACTGCGCTGTAACATCCAGTCTATATAAGTAATGAAATGGAGAGGAGACAAGACGCACCCCCGGCGAAGTTCAATGCCCACGATGAAAGGTATTGATTTACCGCCGTTTACCCGAACACAGATTTTACCAGTTTGTGAAGAGAAATCAAGAGAGAACCGTCAATTCCATATTCCTGTTTTACCTCGATGGACTCGGTTGTATGCTTTCTCCAAATCTACGAAGCATGTGTAAACAGGTGTAGCATACTCCCAAGCCTTCTCAAGTAACAACTGGTCGGTTGTGCTTCTGCCGGGATGAAAACCGCACTGCTCATCTCCAAATCGTGACTCGACTCTCGACCACATCTCTGCAACGCGTTTCCAGCAACTTGGCAAACACTTTTTCGGGGAGACTTTTTTTTATTACTATTATTATTATGTGCAGTTCTAATTTTGCACATTTTTTGGGATCAGATTTTGCCCGAGAAAGTCCAGGATTCTCAAGCTCTATAACTAGTTCAACAAATTGCTGGAAGCCCTAAGAACCTACCTTCTACAAATGTATCCGCTCTTTACCCGTCGAATTCGTTGAGCTAAATTATAGGTTGGTTAATATGAGCATCAACAAGTCAACCTTAACGGCTATATGTATGCTAATTCGCTGCTGGCTGCAGCATATACATATACATACATTAATTAGTAGGATGCCATTCCAATTAGCGTTGGCAGCCATTTCAATTGCACTTTCGAATCTTACCTATATTTATGCATATCCTTGCGAATAAACACATAACGGTGCCGTGAAATTACTTCAAATTGTCGAAGATATCATCATCTGATTATTCATCCATCCAGTTAAATCAACTGTGTACGGTGCATCGCTTCGTCTTCGTCCAAAAATATACTTCGCCAATTCCAATTTGTATGTAGTCTCGTTAAATTTGTTTACACACCGACCGAATAAGAGACCCATTCGCATTTTTAAAGCGAAATTCCCTAGCGAATCTTTTATTCTGTTTACATCTCGAATGTGTGCAGTGTGCGCGCTACAATCACAAACAATTCTCGAGTCTTTAACCTCATTTCGTAATATGTGTTCCCAAGTATTAATAACAATAAAACATATTTAACCAGAGTTACTGTAAAAATTCGAGAACGTTGTGCCAATGGAGACATACTACCTGCTGCCAGCCAGCAGTATATAGATATAGATATACAACGAAGACAAGGCGAATTGCATTTTGCAATTCTACAATGTACTGAGGTCGCGCCTGTTTAAGGTATAGGTAAGGTAAGGTATATGCTACAGTGCCCTCCGCCCTATCCCCTGAAACATACATTTTTTCATTTTTATCTCTTCGTGTGTGCATTTTTGTCAGAGAGTGGGCAAGTCATTAACCTCGAGATCGAGATTCATATTTGTTTTGCTTCGCTCATTTGGACATTTCTTAATGTAATGTGTTGGGGCACGTGTGGTTTAAGCTCGAAGGGTAGGGGTAAAGAAAGTGCATGCAATTGCATTCAATTCAATTTGGGGTGCAAAACGGTAGCTGCTCAATGCTCGGAGTCTTCTGTTGACCACAGGTGGCTTTGCCAAGAAAAAATCTCAATTAAAATGCAATTGATTAAATTGATTATTCAGATTGTTCGGCTGACAGGCTACAAAGTGACTAGGTATATGGCAGGGCAGAGTCATCTTTAAATTTACAGACATCATCGAAACGGGCAATTTGTATGTGCTGATGCCGAAGCTGATTGTTTGGATGATTTGTTTTTTTTTTTTTTTTTTTTTTGGGTGTCAATGCACCCGCCCGAGCTTTTTGCTTTTATTTTGCTCGGAATGAGTAATATTGCATTTTGGTCGAGTGCAGTGCGATTTGATTTGGGCCGAAGTCACGTTCGGTAAATATGATGAAATTATGCATATCATTCGCGGTGTGGAAGTTATTTTTTCGACAATCGATGAGGTGGCTGTTTGTTTGTATTAATTTCTTTGTATACGAGTGTATGTGGCTGTTGAATTGAATTCCAGAATTTTCTAAGTACATCGGTCCTCGTTGCTGGATAAATAGAAAAAGTATTTAATTCAGAGAAACAGTTTTCGAACTTATGAAGACGAATATAAATGCGACACCGAAGATCCTATTCAAGATTGATATATGGAAGTTTCGAAGAAGGTTTTTTTTTCCTACTGTGTGCATCTGTTGAAAATTGCATCCATCAATGGTTTCTTAATTATTCATATCGAGATATGCCTACAAATTGTGCTTCTCGATTGAGTGAAGCGTCGGCGTCGATTAGATGGTAAGCACAGAGTCACGTTTTGATCGAATTACTAAGTTGCGCGATATAGCAGTGAAATCAATGTAGGCTGCTGGGGGGCGGCAATTGAACTTCAAACTGGTAGATAATGTGACAATGTTTGCAACAATGTGGAGAAAAGAAATCCTATAGGAATTGCCAATCAATTGCCACTTAAATATAACTACTCTAAGTTTTTCTCTTCTGGAAATATTCAGTTTTTAAAAATATGTAATTGACGTAGCAGATCCACACTGGATCCGACCCCTATAGCTTCACCCATAACTTTTCGCTCTGTGAGGTTTTAATTTTTATAACGAATGGAAGGGACCTATGATTTTATGACGTATTTGAAGCTGAATTGGGAAGCTTTAACAGGATGGATATGCTATCGGATGTTTGGACAATGACACAGCTGGAGTTCCGCTGTTTGATGTACGCTTACTTGCAGCTTCCTTGCAGGTGACATTATAAACAAACGAGCCTCTGTCCACGAAGCGGCAAAGTCGCATTTTCGTAATCGTAGTCGCAAATGCGATAGAGCTTCGTTTGTTTATATGCAAGCAAGCTACAAGCAAGCTGCAAACAAGATGCAAGCAAGAGTACAGAGCTGCAAATGACGAAAGCGTGCGTATGAAGCGTAGCTATGAAGACAGTAGGCCTAAGTTGAGCAGAGACATATCTGTTGATGCAAATTTCAATGAAATCGGGGACACTGCTTGTCTATAAGTCGGTTATTATTGGCCACTGCCTGCAAAAACGAAATCAAGATCGCTCTTCCTTTTTTGTTGAGAAATTCGTCATATGAGACGAAGTCTATTTGCCACCCCAGTGTCTTCGTCAATAAGCAAAGTATGGGTTCCTGGGGTGCGCAAACCTGGCGAATAGTTCGGGACCGACAGACAGATGATCATTATATTCGTATATTGGCTGAAAAGGTCATAGGGTCCTTTTTGTTTGAAGATCCAGCAAAGGAATGAGAATGGGGACAATCATAGAGCATATTTTTAAGACCGCATCAGCTGAGTCAAAATATCCCTCATGTGGTTTCAACAAAATAACGAGACTGCCCCTTACAGATAGGCGATGATTATTTTTCGAGAAATATGGACACTTATAAAAAAAAACAATGCCATCTGTTGGACGTAAAAGCTGCACACGCAGAACTAAATATAAAAATGGATGTTGGTAGATCTGTTTGAGATTAATAGATCACCATGAAAGTTGGCACATTATATATTTTTTCATGGAGAATTTTCTTATTTTATCCACTTTGCTGTTGACTCGTCACTAGATGGCGCTGCAGCATACCAATATCTATGCTGTCCAATCCATTAGCATAGTTTTACATGGACTGACAGTCAATAGAATTTTCATCCAAATCTGCAAATCCAGTGCCACTTACATCGTCGAATAAGTGTAGCCATGACAAAGGGGCGTGGCACATCCCATACAACAAAAAAAGTTATTAAATCTCAAAATTTAAGCCAGGCTTAGCATTCAAATGTGGTTAGTGGACACATATTGACTGAACTGTTGAAAAATTTGACAAAATATTTGACAAAGAGGCGTGGCACTTCTCATATAAAAATAACATTTAATACGTCATTTCTCAGGGGTTTTGTCAATGCGAATTAACACCTCTTCCAGAGCGATAGGAGTACATAATACAATCGGGAGCATCTGTAAGTTCACTTATGCTCGCTAAAGAGCACAAGGCTATGGAACTTTTGGTTTTACAAAATCACTTGAAAGTAAGAAAGCAAGAACTTACCTCGTATTGAATTCGCAGTCTTTTTATCCTGATGAAGTGCATTACTACTAATAAATAAAGAAGAAGACGAACTAGACGAAGGCGGCGGCGGTGGCGTTGTACTGTCGACAGAGTCCGAAAATGACGGGCACATAGTCTTGTTACTGCAGGAGCTACTGCAACTGGTCCCGCAATTGTTATTCGCACAACCAAGGCTGCCAGCCGTACTGCTTATAGCCGCTGGCGTTGAACAACAAGAGCTGCTACCACAACCAGCACCAAAAAATCCCGCATGATGGCTATGGTGATGATGATGATGATAAGGCAGGTGATGGTGGCGCGGGATATGTTGCGGATGCGATGACGAATGCTGTTGCTGATGCATAGCAGCAACTAATGAATGTGCAGCCGCGGCTGCAGCCACCGTCGTCGCATGGTGCTGTTGATGGTGCTGCTGTTGCGCTTGCTGCTGCTGCTGCTGTGCTTGATGATGCAGGTGACTGTGTTGCGATGAATGATGCGAACCATGCTGGGAATGCCCATTACTGTTGCAATTTCTCGATATCGTCGTATCCATGGGTAGACGAAGAGCAGCAGCTGCAGCTACAGCAGCACTACTTGAAACCGGTGACATCGACGAAGGATTATTATTCACCGACGACGACGTTGATGATGTTGCTGCGGCCGCTTTTATGTCCAGGGAATTTGTCCGCTGTGTCGAGGTAATACCATTTGCCGACGAACTCGTCGTTCGACTGAATTGTGGCGAATCGAACAAGGCACGTGTTGCATTTTGTTGCTGTTGGTGATGATGATGATGGTGTTGCAGGATTAAGGCAGAACCCGATGAGGGAAACTGATAATGTTGCTGAGGGGACTGTTGTTGATGCTGCTGCTGATGGTGATGATGATGACTATGATGAGGATGTGCTAAAAATGTCGACGGCTCAATTTTAATCCCATTATTGTGATTACCATTGCCGCCATTACTCGTTGGTTGTTGTGACCAATTTTGATTGAAAAACTCCGAAAAATCCGTATCCATCACATTCTAGTACAACAGTTGGATTGTTTTCTTTTACAACAAAAAAATTAAGCTTATATCAACGCGAATGATCTATCTTAAGTTGGATACACAGTTCTTGTTAATACTTTGACAATCCGCATTTTTAGCGTTTAAATCTCGCGCACTGCAATTGCAACAAGACTCGAGAAAAAAAGAACAGACATCCAACGAAAAATTTACAGCATCCACCAACAACAAGAAAAAAATGAGAAGACCTATAAAAACGTTCCGAACCGTTTTGATAGCTACCGTCAACTACGGATTGTTTGAGCGAAATAGCTCGCCGTTTCCATACAATGGTTTTAAATTTCGATGACACGATCAAGAACGAAAATCGCCATCCAAATGTTCACATAAACTGCTAACAATTATAGGCGAAATAAAATGTTTAATAGCTTCTAGCCAATTGAGTTGAGACTGCGGCGGGCAGTCTTTGGTTAGGTCAAGAAACGAATGAATGATGACCCGCTTACTTGATTTTATGCGGTGTCGGCTTAATAAGGTGGTATACCAGATACAACCCATTAACGGACACCACCGGCTAATTGTGTACACGAGTGACGTGCTGTGGTGTTGACCCTCTAATGCTGAGACTGCATAAAAATCAATTAGTTGCGGTACAGAATTGCTAAGGCGATGAAAAACGATTATCTGGACGGAAAACTGACGGATTCACAGTTTGTATATATGACGATTGTAGGCACACGGCCAATGAACTGTTGACGATTTTAACGCTTTTGTCGGTTTAGCTTGACAGAGTGGTTTTCAATGGAAGCGGATGGCGTATTTGTCAACTTTGTTGCGAAAGTGATGGTTTGAAGCAGGTTTGAAGTGATTTTAGTCTGAAAAAGTTCCACAATGATGTAAAACGGAAATGGGTTTGAGTTTGACACTTATGTCCGCAATGTTGGCAACATTGGTATTGAACTTCGAGTCTTCTTCTTCTTTTTCTTCTGATATTGGAAAAGTGTTCACTGTATAAATGAAGGAGCAGTAATTTGACAGTAAAAGTTAGCAATCAAATGCTTTAAGGTAATAAAATGCTTTTCCTTATCCTGATCTGCAAATAGCGTTAGCATGAGATCTAGTACAAACAAGTGTTCTTTGCGATCGCCGATCATAAGGACTAAGGGCTCAATTAAGTAGCAACTAAGTAGAGTTGGTATAAGACCTATATCAACGCCACCTTAATAGTTCAACTAACTGGTATTGTTCTGAACCTGCGTGTTCCAGGATTTGGAATCCCCTTTTCAACAAAAAAATCCCCACCCTCCTGTCAGAGGAGGAAAAAAAACGCTTTATTATTTTAAGCGCAAAATTACAGTTTGAAGGAGGAAGGTTTGAATTAATCGCCTAAGAAGGCTGATGGGATGATCAATACTTTTCCTTGATTCATTCTTGAATGGCGTGAAGCTTTACCTGAAACACACACTTGGGGTTTTCTCCATTTAGTATCAATATATTGCGGTTTAAGGTACCTGCTACAACTTTTAGAATGAGTGGAGTAGTTCGAAATAGTTAACATTGCAACGCAAGTGTTTGTTATCAAAATTGTTTTTCATTCAATCAAGACGATAACAACGATGGGACTGTACTAATATCTGACGATTCAACACTCGCAAGTGCAACGCTAAGAGAACTAAAAGATGAGATCGAGGATCTTAAACCTAAGAAAGCCCCGGGCTATGATTTGATCACGGGAGAAGTTCTAAAAGCTCTTCCTAGAAAAGCACTAATCAAGCTTCTCCGTATTCTAAATGCTGCGCTCAGATTAAGACACGTGCCGAGCCAATGGAAAGTTGCGGAAGTCATAATGGTTCTAAAACCAGGAAAACCGGCAAATGAGATAAAATCATACAGACCAATTTCGCTTCTTCCAACCGGTTATAGAAGTTAATAATCTTATCCCTGACCATCAGTTTGGGTTTAGAAGTAAGCATTCGACGATTGACCAGGTTCATAGAATTACTGACGTAATCGAGAAAGCACTTGAGGAACGAAAAATATGTTCCAGCATATTCCTTGATGTCTCGCAAGCCTTTGATAAGGTGTGGCACGAAGGCTTAAAACTAAAATTACGACAAGTTCTTCCCGTACGTCTATACGATATTCTCGTATCATATCTCGGCAAAAGACTTTTCCGTCTAAGACATGGAAGCGAATACTCGGATCTAAAAGAAATCTCGGCTGGTGTACCGCAAGGAAGCGTTCTTGGGCCGCTTCTCTACCTGTTATATACTCGTGATATACCAAAGGAAGATGACACTATTCTTGCTACGTTTGCCGACGACGCCGCTATTCTAGCAGTAGGTAAAACAGTCGAAGAAACGACTGCAAAATTGCAAACCGCGTTAAATAAAGTAAATGAATGGACGAGGGTCTGGCGATGGCGAATCGCCCTCAATGAAACTAAATCTGTTCACATGAACTTCACATATAAAAAAACGAATGACTTGCCATTGCCAATTTTTCTAAACTCGGCCAGAAAACCTTTTTGCAAACGAAGCCAAATACCAAATGACACTCGACGCAAAGCTGAAATGGAATTCACACGTAAAAATGAAACGGAAAGAGCTTGAACTCAAATATGGAGAAATGTATTGGTTACTTGTAAAACATTCCCAGCTCAGTACCGAGAACAAACTGCTTTTATACAAGCAAGTGCTAAAGCCGGTCTGGGCCTACGGTATACAACTTTGGGGTTGCACCAAGAAAACAAATGCCAATATTATACAATCTTTTCAAAATAAAGTGCTTCGAGAAATTGTACAAGCACCGTGGTATATTAGAAACGACGATATCCACAGGGATCTCGGAATACCTACAATCGAAGCTGAAACTAGAAGCTTTGCGCGAAAGCATAGAAACCGACTAATCGGACACACCAACAATACAGTCCTACAAATTTTGGATGAGACCATTTTATTGCGCCGACTACAAAGAACAAAACCTTTCGACTTGGCGATATAGGGATTAACCGCGTCTAAATTGCGGAACATGCAGGATCTTTCATTGGAGAGTAACCTGTCAAAAGTTTTAATTTTGTGATAGAAAAATTGCTTGATAAGTTATATCTTAGTTGCAGTATCTACAATTTATATCGAAGGTTGGTGTTTTTAGTCAGTAAGAATCTGACACTACTATGAGCACGCGTTGTTCTCATAGTGTCTATGCAAGATTTTCACCTACCCTCGAAAAGAAAAAAAAAAAAATTCAATCAAGACATTAATGAAATCAAAAAATAAATTGAGGTATGTAAACGTCTGCGAGATGCTGCGCCAAGTGCCCTTTATAGACCTGTTGCGGCTCAGTATTGTTATTTTTATTATCACAAGTCCATCGAATCGTAGCCCATCGTTGGGCGCCAGTTATGACTTTTTTTTAAAGCTTATTAAATCTCCGTCAAACATTCTGAGATATAATTTCTTCAATTAAGGACTAAAATTCCTAATTCCCATTTAGTTTTGCACACCAAACTGTTTATTAAAAAATTCCCCAAAAACCCTTAACTAATGTCACAAATCTCCGTTGCACATTCACTTCATTAAACGACCTTCCATTCATTCACCAGCTCCTACAAATTTCTCCGAAAATTCCTACAAAAGTAATCGATTTCATCCCACAAAGTGAGAGACACATCTGGCCGTAAGCACCATTAAAACTAATCCGCCACTTAAATCCCTTTAATTCAATAGTCCACCTCCGCACAAAAGTCCGCATCTAACTCTTTGAGAAAAAAAAAACTCTCCAATTTCTTGATAGAAGTGCTAGCTATACTCAGATAAAATTTGCACAAAAACATTGCCTCCTCCCCCTCTAACGGAAGCATTAGCTGTCAGATAGCCGCTTAAGCTTCCTATGGAGGCGGCAGTCCCCCCAAAAAAAATATCATAAAATCAGCAAAAACCCGGCAAAAACATCTAAAAGATACAAATGTATCTAATAGCGATAGAACAAACTGTTTTCTATTTTCTCCCACTAAGACCGCTTAATTGAGAGGGAAAATCCAAAGAGAAACACTTTTCTAGCCAAAAAAACGACAACCCAACCAAAGAGAGCATACTAAAGGTTATATATTTAATTTTTCCCCTTTTTTGCTTTTTTTCCCCCCGTTGTTGTTGCTGTTTTTGTTGTTGTTGCTGGTGGTATCCCATACACCATAGAGACAGAATGTGTGTTCTATCTGTATAAATATAAAACCGTCAGAACCGTCATGACGGGAGAAAGTGTCAATGAACTTTACTATAATACAATACATAATATTAATTTTGTTGTTTTTTTTTTTTCTTAGAAAGAATTCTCGATTTAAATTTTTTCTTGTTGTTGTTTGTGGCAATGATTCGTTGGGATATGTGTTTTTTTTTTGTGTTCTTCTCCTCCATAGAAGAGAATTAGAGATTTGGCGTATCTATTTCGTGGAGGCAACATATTTTCAATAACAGAGATGACTTTACACGTTTTCTTGCAATTTTTCTTATTTCTTTTTTTTTTTTTTAATTAAATGTCACTTGGGCAGATTGCATACACAGACACACACTCAGGTTGTTATTATATAATTTTGCAGCACATTTTATGTGAGATATAGGCACAAGTGAAATATAGACACAAAATTTCAGATGCACTTGCGGCAGGCATAATATTAGATTAGCCGCCTATAAGTCGACTACATAATTACGCAAATAATAGTTCCCGATGACAGTAATATTCGTCTGTCCGATCAAAGTGGATATGGATATCTTACGGGCGCCCGGAACACGTTAGGTACTTCCTTAAAAAAAAATAAGAAAAAAAGAAACGAAAAATATCTAAAAGATATTTAGAGAACAGAAAAGATTTAATTTTATTTGAATTTGCAGTTCTCTCTGGTGGTTCCCGGAACAAAATGTTAAAAAGACGAAAACGAACAACAGCGACAGCGACGGGGGCATCTATCTAAGAAGAAGGAAATGTGAACGAACGTTGTTCGGATGAATCGAGAAACCACCGCCGACGACGAACCAACCTAACAACCGACCGACCGAGTCACCGAGTGTACTGTACAGTGTACAGAGTATGTGTGGTGTTTTAAGAGCGCCTCTTTCGATTGCGCTCTGGCCAAGGAACGCTACAAAAGCAGAGCCTAGTATCCAATCCTCCGCCCGCCAGCGAACCATCCCATTCAAATGGGTGGTGATTCTGTTTCTTCTTCTCAGCAGCGCAAAACACACACGCCACGACGCTTATGCCTGCCGCATGTCGTGCCTCCTTTTCGCATTTATTCATCGTATCTGACGGTTTTTCGTTGTTTTTCTGTTCTTTTTGTTTTGTTTGCTGCTGGCCGGCTCTATTGGCATGTTTTATGCATTTTTACTCCCCCCAGAGTTGGCATGTAGTGGTGCTATACTTTGTGGTAGTGGTGACGATTAAGAGTCTGCTGGTGTATTCCTAATGGGAGTCAAATTTTTCGGGTTTGGCTATTGCTCCCTCGAATGCCTCCACCACCACCACCCACTACGAACAGTTAGATACAATGTTCTCTTTAGATTGCAACTCTTTCGAGTTGATACCAACATCAGTTTGTGAATTGTGAATGAATGCTGTTTATAGCAGGTAGGGAAGAGGATGCAGAAAAGAGTGGCAGTTTACCGTTTGTTGAAAGAGAAACATTTTTACTTCCTATATATTTGAAAAAATATTACTCTCCCTAGGGAGCAGTCGTGCATCTCTCTCCATGCAGCATCTTCGCCCTGTCGGTTTTTATGATAACGAATCGATGACGTATGGATGATGGGGTGGGGATGGGGATGCTTTTGCCAATACTCTTAGAAAAACCAAATGAATATCTCAAAAAGCTTTGTTTATGTATAGAAAATAAGGCTCTTAATAAAGCTAAATATGAAAAAAGAGAACTATAGCTTTTGGATATTCACTTGACTGTTTACAACATCATTTTGACTAAATCGAGTATGGACAAAGTAGAACATTGGTCAGTCTGCTGAAGGAGTATTCGTTAAAAAAAAAAACTTTTCGTGATCCGAGCATATACTTGTCTTTATTTAGCAAACGAATGGTTGCGAGATGCTAGGCTTAGGGTCCTTTATACGTACCTGTTGCGATAACTATTTTTCTGTTAAAAAGATATTTTCATGGTGGTTCATTAGATCACAAGACCTGGGGCCTATACCATAACACAGCGCGACGAGTACTTGTAGAACGAGTGAATTTCTACAATCTGTTACACATTTTTGTAACACAAAGTTCTAAGTTCAATGCTAATCTTATGATCACGTGTGGACAAATTCAACACAGGCTGTTGCAAGACCTGTCCATATTTCACGTTGTGTTATAGGCCCTTATTGTTTTTTAGCTGACTCATTTGCTTGCCTAAACAATGGATCCAATTGTTGTTGCATACGCAATTCAAATAGTTTTCCATATGACTAAATCTTGAATTAATATTAATTTTTGAGACAATGGTAACAGTTCGCTCGCGGGGAATTTGCTCACTTACCCAGTGAAGACCAAGTTCATCTCGAAGGATACACTGAGGATATTGCTATCCTATTTAGTGGTAAATTTAACAAACCAATATAAGACCATAGTTGCAAACCAGTCGACCTGAAAAACTAACATGGTAGTCATTGCCGCCACGAAGAGAATAGGTAGATAACAACTGACCAAACTTAGAAATGTAACACATTTTGGCAAAGGTATAGAGTTTTCAAAGCAAATTAAGTTTCTAGGGGTAAGCCTTGACAAACAACTAACGGCGAATAATTCTATAAAACGAAACCATTACAATAACTCGGGAAATCGGTATTTACCGGCAAAAATGATGCTCTGTTTCACTAAACTTTTGTGGCAGAACAAAATAAAACTTGACATGCCCTTAATACAGTGTTGTTATAAAGATTTTTTTTTAGATCTTACAACTTTCGATTTCATATCTTAATTCATCTTAAATGCCAATTGTAAATAAACCTAAAGGAAATTTTGAAAATATACCCTATTTTCTATTCAAAAACTAGGTGTGACTGTGCAGCGTTTTTGAAGGTATTTTAGATATGCTCTGTTTTTGAAATTTATATTAAATCTACTGAGTTTTGAAAACTGAGTTGGAATCCTATATTTCTATGAAAAATTTCATAAAAATGGTAAAACCGTTTTCGACATTTGAAACAATTTGATGGGAATAATTAAACCGCCGTTAAGTCAAAAAGATCGACAAAGGGAAGTATTCATATTTTCTATGAGCTCAGAATAAATTGACTGAGCAGGCTGAGTAAAAAACTGACCACGCGCTTACAGTCACATTTCACAGAAAAAAAAACGAAATGGTTGAAATGGCGGACGAGCCTTGTTGTTCTGGCACACAAGGTAAACAAAATTAATTTAAATAACTATATGACATCAGCTATGTGCTCAAGTGTGTTTCATTAACAAATCAGAACGATCTGAGCACGATTGGTTCAAATCACGCTCAAAATTCTCGAGCTCTATTCAGAGCGCAGTTCTGATTTCTGAACTAAAAAAGACCAGTAGTATTAGTAGTAGTAGTAGTTGAAAGTAGTTTTGATTAAAAACGCCTAGTGTTTGGCAACAAATTTTGAGGTCTTACTATGCAAATTTAATGAAACTTGCAATGAGCAATCTTATAGAAAATTTGTATCTTCAAATCCAAAAATGTGAAGAATGGCCAACATTTTTTCGAAGTGAGTTCTTTTTCAATTAATTTTTTATTTCAAAGCTAATATCTTAACAAATCTTATTTAAATTCTACAAATCTTAAAAAATGCATTAAAATTGAGTGAATATCTTCTCATCTGGAGACCACCTCAATATCTTAGAAAATAAGATAATTAAGATCATATAACAACGCTGCCTTAATACGTAAATAACTTTAGAATATCGTAATAGACCCTATTAAGATCGTAGTGATAAGGATAATCTTAAGGCTCACATTTACCAAACAATATAGGTGCAGGAGCAGATAAGTTTAGAAGAAAGGCTGAACTGGTTCGGATTATATGGGAATATACCTAATACCGCATACCAATTCATATCTGCAGACCAAAGACCAATTCATATCGGCTTTCTTTAATGCATGAAAGCAATGGGATTTGTTGCTGCATGTATTAAAAATCAGCCGGGTTGTCCATCCATACCTCCCGTGCTGCATTTCGTTTCCAATAATGAATTCGTCTTCGAAATTCTTTGCGACCAAAAAACCAAAATAGATCTTACTAAAGTGAGTATAATAGTTATAAATAAATGGGGAAAAACCAATCATTCCTGTTGTGCCGAAGTTCAGCGAAAGACACCTCGAACTTTGGTTAGATTCGTCCAGTGGGCTAATCACTAAATTCATTCTACCCAATAAAGTAGATATCTATTCCATACAGAAATCATATATATATTAAGTATCATCCAGTTGTAACCAGATGACGTCACAGTCACTTAATTCTCTGTCAGTCAGCCTTACAGGAAAGAAAAAACACATTTTAAATTATTGGCGACCTAGTAAGGACTGATAACCGTAAAATAAGACGAATAATCCAATTAGTTTAGTTTTATAGAAAGTTTGCTATAATGACTGAGTGAAAGTCGTAAGAAAGCAACAAGCTTAAAATATCGCTGTCTAAAAAAATGTAGGTCCATAGTTCTAATAAACATGACGAAATATGTAGGTACATCCAAATGCACCTAATTGTAAAGTACGGAAGACAAGTAAGTGTCCATCATGTCTCTTTTGAAAGCGAGGCTCCCATTTCATGTTCAGGTTCTTTTGTGAAAGAAGCTTTTGGAATGGAGCTTCTTGATTTAAGGGATTCCATCCAAATCCAAATCTAAATAACATAACGGTTTCTCTCAAGACAAGAGATTTTCCATCAAAAACGAAGAGAATCCATGCATCTTCTCCCTTAACACTGATGAGATACATTTTCCCCAACTTGAAAGAGTATTAAACTCATCTACATCGTGCCTACCGGCTATCACTTCACCGATAGTGAATATATCTGTATACCACAATATGGAGCCAGCCAACGTATGTAGGTACAGATGGGGAGAATCTTCCTCGGAAGAGGCGAATAAACTGGGCGAAACATTGCTCACCATATGCTCATAGATACATCTATAGTAAATAGTTATCGAGCCTGTTTGCCGGTGTCGCTGAGGCCATTGGCACATATTCTCGTGCCTTCTTGTTTTATATACAAGAACAACCGCTTGACGTGGGATTGTTTTATGTGTTTGCCTGAGTCTATATAGTGTTCTCGGCTATTTTTTATTTCTCCTGTTAGCTTTTTATTCGTTCTTTGTCAGTGTTTTTATTTTATTTTTTTTTCCTGCTGCTGCTAGATACATGTAGCTATGTTTATGCTACAGCTGCATATTGAACTCGAATGCATGTAGGAATGTGCAACGCGAGAGATAGATGGATGCTGAGGTTGGCGTTGGCTACGGCTACTGTGCTGTTTGTCTGAGACGTACTTTTCGGACTACGGTGTACAGATGTAGTCGCGTGTGTGTGTGGCTGCATGTGCATACATTTTAATAAATAATTCCAAAGTTGAACTGCATAAGCGATGACGTACAAAGCCAGCACCGGAGAAGAACACAGAAAAAAATTAAATCAAACTGAATAATAGTATGGATGGCGCACACTACCTCTCCGATGCTGGGATGGATGCAAAAGGGACCATATTTCCATGCAACCAAATGGGGAGTCAGTTCCAAAAGAGATGCTGTCTCGTTTGTTGTTGGTTATGGATTTTTTTCTTGGTAGGTACGTCGTCGTTCACCAGCGAGTGGCGGCGGCGGCGGCGCTACGTTTCGTTGCAATGCAATGGTTTTGTTCTTGTTAATCACACTTTGTTTCGCCTCCCATTTTCGAGCTTAATGGAGGATAACAGACTGAAACGTGGGAATTTAGGGTGGCGACAGCGAGGGTGGTGCATATGGGGTACCTATGGTTGCCAATGCATATTTTCCATATTTTTTTTATATTCTTTTTAAGGTGATTGAGAAAAAATTCAGTCGAAATTGTATAGATGTAGCTTTTGAAAGGGTTATATTAGCGTAGGCGTTGTTGGCGATATTGTTCGCTGTTTGCACTGTTGAAGAAGGACTTTGGAAGTCTTTGTACTTTTGGAATAGATTCATGTGGGACTTTTTTTTTTGAGAAGGGACTTATAATAGACAGTTTGGTGGATATTAAAGGGGAATCGATTGATAAGGTAGGACTTAAAGACCGTACATAAGATGCAGGCAGCATGTCATATATACCTAAGCTCCGTTCACCTTCAATTCGAAACCGGCGTGAAAATGTAGGGTTTGTTTGGTGATTAGGTAAATAAAACTCGTTCGTGGGTAGGTAATTCAAATAAATGCACACCCCTATCGACTTCGCAGGAACACTAAGAAAACCTAAAAAGGCCTGATAATTTTCCGGTACGGGAGGTGCCACGTCCATTTGTCTTATTTTGATGAAACTTCACAGAAACTTCTTTGGGCCAATAACAAAGACTCTCCCAGAATTTGAGCTCAATCATTGATGGTGTATATGGAAATTTAGATATTTTTGATTTTCCTTCTTTTCATTTAGGGTTTTCTGAATTTTCTTTTTTGCTTAACCACCCCTGATTCAAGACAAACAAAACAGTAGCAGAATCATTTGAATCCGTCTAGCCGTTTTCGAGTTTTTGCGAGACTAACGCACACCAGTTCATTTTTATATATCTAATTTAGATTAATAGAACCACCAACCATGGCGAAAAAAGCTACTGCTCCTAGCTCAGCACTATGAACTGTCGAATTAAAAGCAAAAAAAAAAAAAAAATTCCAGCCTTAGGATCAAGATTCAAGATTATTAGGTATACCTAACTGGTCTGGGGTAAAACACTCGAAAAAGCATTATTACTCAAAATCCGACAGTCAAAATCCTTCACTTTAAGGCAACAGGTGCATATGAAATCTAACATTTGGATTATTTTTTCTCATCTTCGCTTCTTCTCTCATTTTTTCGCTTCTTCAAAAATCTTTGTAGTCTCTTACTTGTTGGGCATGTAAGATCTATAAGATCTAAGACCGCTCAGTGTCGATATACAGGCATATGCCTATATGTATCGAAAAAAAAGTTGGCCCACCAGTCTTATACAGGACTCTAGGCCTAGCTCATCGTATCGCAACCATCCGTTTGTAAGACTTTTTTTTACATTTTGGGACCAATACAAATGGGTAAGAAATTGCTTAAACGAAAAGCCCCATTGAAGCAAATAGCCTTTTCTCTACTAGATATTCCCGTCTTAATTTCAACAGCATTAACGCATAATTGAATACCACATGCCGGTCTCGTTTTTGTTCACAAATTATGTACTAGCACGCCTTTTGCCAATAAACGTCCCATACCTTTATTATGTAGATATCGGAAATAAAATACAAAACCCCCACGAGTATGTGGATACCCATTCATTTGACGAGTTTGTCTTCCACCCAGGATATCGCTTTCTATACAATACGACACAACAACAAGGTGCGGATTCCACATCACATCACATCACATCACAATCCAAGCAGAGCGCGCGACACGTGTACTTTTTTTGTTTCATGATAACACCCATACTGACAGCTTGAACATGAGTTGTCATTTAAAATTCACTTGCACATGGGTGATAGCGCCGTGCACGCGGGGAAGGAAATCAGAGTAACATATTTACATATTTTGTGTTCATGCGCTATGTGGTCGCTGGTGTATCTAATAAATGCGGTTCGAGTTCTCTATGCCTACACGTACCTACGTAAAACAGCAACAAAAACAACTCCATATACACAAATGACTCTCTTATCAGAACAGAACCAACGAGTCAGCTGATTCTGTCGGGGTCGATGTTCCCTTTTGTACACACAATACAACAGCCCCAGCATAACAGCGGCCACCGACAACGATGAGAGAAATAAATTATCATGTCCTCATCCGCCGTTATACTCATATGTATGTACAACATGAAAATATGTTGCATGTTTTTTTTTTTTTTGAGAATACCTGTTAACAGAGATTTTTTTTTGTCATTTTTGATACCTATTCCTTTGGTACAGTGCATGTCGTGTTTAGGTATTTAGTTACAGTACACTGACCACAGAGCTCACCCTTGTTAAAACAGATACACATCCCCTATATGAGCTCCGTTAGACCGTGCAATAAATTTCAAGTGAAAGTGAGGACAACAAAATCGAATTTCTCATTTTGAGAGCTTTTTCCCACACTCGAGCGATTCATATTTACATAATCTATCGCCTACTACGACACCCCCTCTGTTATCAAGAGACGCGTGGTTCTGATAAGACCAGCTGAACATATCAGTTCGGTTGAATGGTTGTGTGCCAGGGCAACAACCCGAAAGAATAATAAATACAAAAAGAATGCGTTACCCGTTAGATATTTTTTTTTTATTTTTAGAATTCGTGTGTACAGAGAATGGGATTCACTGACATGAAGATGTCGCTGTGATTGGAAAATGTCAAATGTGATGTTGATGTAATATATGTACAAGGGGTAGGTAAACCGCACATGTATTTCTATCTCAAAGGATTTTTATTAATGGCGGTTTTATTCCTTTCTCAAATTTTTGTATCAATGTTATGCATTTGAGTAACTGGAATAAATAACGAAGATCATAAATCAAATGATTGGAATTTTCAATTATTTAAGCTCGCGTATTCAGCTTAAGTGAGCTACGAGTATATGCTGTCAGATTTATGGATTAGGGAGATGAGTCATATTGAAAATTTATCATTAAGGAAACTCTTCTGTGGGATATATTGTGAGAGTAATAAAAAATTTAAAATAAATTCTTTGCAATTGATAGAAATAAGATTTGATCGAAATGGTATTAAAATGTTGAATATAAAGTGGAATTTTTTAAAATAAATAGTATACACCTTATATTGTCGCACTAGAAGACCAACTTCAAAGGTGGAAGGAACACTTTTGTTCCACTGATCAATGATTACCAGAGTAGATACAAATGCAAATAGTCAACTGTTGGGCATACGTAGATTTTCTAGCAGCATTGCCAACACCTCCCAACGACCCTATTTCTAAAAAAAATAACAAGGAACCCCCACTGGATGGCATTCCTACCGATTTCCTGAAAGCGGATACCAACGCATTAGCGGCCTGTATTTTGCTTCCTCTTCTGTAGACTGTTATTGTTTAGTTACCAACGAAAGACGATCTCAAGAACTGCAATTACTGGTGTGGTATCCATTCAACAGAATGGGAAAGTGGTTGGCTTGACAAAAATAAAAGACCAACAGAAGGGAAAGGAAACTGAAAAAAGTCTACTGCCTGATTTAAAAATAAAATCCACGACAAAATCCCCCGAAGCTTTCTCTTTTATTGGAAACTGTTTATAAATTTGAAACGTTGATGACATCAGAAAGTACGAACTTGACGTTAAAGCTGAGCTATCAGTTTTTTATTCGGTGTTTGTTATACGTTATTAATTACGTATACGGTATACCCTATTCACACCGCATTGGAAATAGAGTTTTCGACAAAAGTTTACGAAAATTCGTCGATGCATTCACACCAAACACCATCTGGTTTTTATTTGCCGTTGCAATAAGCTGTGAAATTAGCTATGGAATGTGTCGACTAGACTGTTAGTTTAGTAACTCAACACAGTTCGTATTAGCATACATATAATAAATAAATAAATAAATAGTTGGCGCAACAGGCGTGTAGATACCCTAGGCCTAGCGTTTGTGTTTTTTGTTATTTTTGGGACGAATTGTATAGGCACCTAGAATTTTAGATAGATTAGATAGATTTTTATTTCGTCATAAAATTACAGAGGAGAGCCATCACCCACAATTTAAAATACAGATATATGATATAATAGGGTATGTATATCTTTCAACTGAAACAATCTTAAATATTTTAACAGATTTTTTGAAGGGAAACAACGAGAAAATCCAACATTTAAAAAAATCCTAGAATTTTATGCCGAGTCCAAACGGCTGAATTGAGAAGCTTTTTCCGGACAGTTATGCTCTCGGTCGGGTGTTTGTCAGACGTTCGCGAGAGGTGGCGCAATGGAAAATGCATGAAATATGTAGTTAACATAATCAAAGATCAAAATCAAAATATCGAAAAGTAACCATTTATTTGTGATAGCACTGCCGTTCTAAAACTCAAGAAAAACCTGAACATTAGCTGTTCATCGTGCAAAGACAAGAAATTCCGCATTCGTATGCAAATAAGGTTGAAAGAGTGTTAGAAAGGGCAGCATAGAGTGAGAGCTATCAGTCAGTCAGCAGTTTTGCTTAGCTCGTGGAATATTGCAAAAGGTGTGTCTGCTTCAACAACCAAACGAATGGAAGTCGTTTTCGTGGCGTTTTCATGTAAAACGTCTTTAAACAACAGATTTTGAAAACTGGAATATGTAGAAACACTTCTGTTTTTGATACATTTTTCGAGTGCTTTCGCGAAAACCCAGTTTTCGAATCGGTGCGAATAGGTATTACAACTATTACCTACGGTCTACTCATATGGTATAGTATTTATCAAGCCAATCAGTACTACTATTGCGGTTTTAGGCTGCAGTTATAGCTATCAGTAAAATGCATCCGTAAAAACACGAAACAGAACAAAATTGAAACATTTAACCATAGCATATCATAGGAACTCAGTGGAATACTTCGTGAAACTGCGGTTGAGAAGTTGAACAGAAAATCTGTTTTTAGAAAATTTAAAGATCAATTGCTTATTATTATTTTTTTTTTTGACGAATTAGTTTTATAATTCAAAAGCAACTATTTAAGACCAAGATTGAGTTCGACGATTAAGTTTAAGTGCTCCAAAAAAGTGAAACTATTTTTTTACGGATGCGTTTTACTGACAGCTATAACTGCAGCCTTAGTCCCTCTCGGGATATTTACACTACGACGCCGACGAGAGTATTTATAGAAACCAGCTAAAGCCATGTTTACTTTACATAAAGGTCTGACTTGACCTTTTACATGAACTTGTCAAAATTCGTGAAGTGCCTCAGTGAGATTTGTCTATTCGGACCGCATTAGCTCATTAGTTCTTAAATGTCATTCTGTACAACCTGATGAGTTAGGCAAGGGTGGAACTAACCTAGTAGTATGTAACAGAGGAAATAGTCCCACTTTTATTGTCAAAAACAGGCAGGAAGTAATTGATGTTACTCTCGTCTCCCAATATCTTTACCCAGCTATAACGGACTGGATAGTATCGGATAGTCCTTCATTCTCAGACCACCGGTACATATCCTTCACTTTAAACTGTAGCTACACCCCCCAGAAATCAGTTTATCGCAACCGGCGAAAAACAGATTGGGGTAAACACAACTCTATTCTATCTGCGAATCTAGCTCACTGTAGACACCCGACACCTGGCGATCAGACAGAGCTTGACTCGCTTAACAACGTGCTCACTTCCGCCCTGAATACGGCATTCAGAGGATCCTGCCCCCTCACCAAAGCGAGGGAGGGCAAAAAACCACCGTGGTGGAACAAGCAACTAATTAAGCTTCGCTGCGAGAGCAGAAAGGCATTCAACAAAGCCAAAACCTCGAAGCTAGACACGGACTGGGAGTCCTACAAAGGTAGTCTTAGGCTCTTTAAAAAAGAAGTCCGAAAGGCACAACGTAGCTCCTGGCGTAACTTCTGTGAGAACGTTAACAGCGTAAACGAAGGCTCCAGAATGCGTAAAGTCCTATCCAAATCGCCCACTGTACCAAGTGTACTAAAAAACCCCGGGGGCCAATGGGCAGAATCAGAGGAACAATCACTGGATCTGCTCATGGACACTCATTTTCCTGGCTGTACGCCTTTCACCGGTAACCCTGACTTCAGGAATGGTACCACTTACGCGGCCTCTCCAACCACTCTAACCATTTGTGAGGAGAAGCTAAGGTGGGCCGTCAACAGCTTTGAACCGTTCAAGTCATCCGGACCTGATGACATCTTCCCGGCGCAACTACAGAACGCATTTGAAATTGTCAAAGACATTCTCAGCCACATTCTCGTAGGTTGCATAACACTGGGTTGCATCCCATCATCCTGGACTGCGGTCAAGGTTGTTTTCATTCCAAAAGGAGGAAAGACCTCCCATATACACCCCAAGGACTTCAGACCAATTAGTCTGTCTTCCTTTCTTCTCAAAACTCTCGAGAGGATCATCGACCTCCACATCAAGGACACTGTTGACCGATCACTGTTTTCAAGATCTCAACATGCCTACCAAAAGGGCAAGTCAACCGAAACTGCTCTTCACTCGATTGTTGGCTCGATAGAGAGGTCCCTCTCACTCAAGGAATATACAATGGCTGTCTTTCTTGACATAGAGGGGGCCTTTAACAATATCAAAACACAATCGATCATCCAAGCCTTAAACAAGCTAAATATTGGCGAACAAATCTGCCGCGTAATCACCCACATTCTAACAAAAAGGATGGTGAGGGCCACCTTTGGCAGCAGCGCTGTCGAAAAACTTGTGCACAGAGGCACCCCACAAGGTGGAGTGCTTTCTCCATTGTTATGGAACATAGTTCTTAACGAACTTCTGATCTCGTTAGAGAGCTCAGGGTGCAAAGTGGTGGCCTACGCGGATGACGTCGCCTTACTCGCTTCTGGAAAGTACCCACAGACACTTTCCGACATCCTGCAACTCGGATTGCGTAAACTAGTCTCCTGGACCGACAGTTGCGGTCTTAGCGTCAACCCGACGAAAACGGAGTTAGTCTTATTCACAAGAAAGGTAAAGCTTCCCGCTGTCACTCCTCCAAATCTCAAAGGAACTCCACTCGAGTTCATTAGCAGCGCTAAATATCTGGGGCTGAGGCTGGACAGGAAGCTCTTATGGAGAGAAAACATTGCCGAACGCGCTAGGAAATCCCTAGTGGCTCTATACTCCTGCAAAAGGGCTGTAGGCTCTCGATGGGGCCTTCAACCCAATATAATGCACTGGCTTTATACTGCGGTCATAAGACCGATAATTCTATATGGCATCGTTGTGTGGTGGCCGGCCTTGAACAAAAGTTCCAATCTAAAGGTCTTAGAGAGGACTCAGCGCTTGGCGTGTATGTGCATCACGGGCGCACTGAGGACATCTCCAACCGCCGCTCTGCAAACCATGCTTAACCTACTTCCACTAGACATCGTCAGTAAAGAATATGCCACCAATGTGGCGATCAGATTAAGGGAGGGGAAACACTGGAGAGGGCAACCAACTGGACACGCCAGCATACTTCTACAGACGATTCCCCTGCCCACTACTACCGACTATCTGCCCACGAAAATCAATTTCGAAAGAGGTTTCACTCATGAAATACCGGACAGGAACCAATGGGATTCACAAAATGTCCTACATAAATCACTGTCAATATTCACAGACGGTTCTAAGACACTAGAGGGAGTGGGCGCCGGAGTCTTTTCAGAGGAATTGAACCTAGGCCTCTCCTTCAGTCTTCCGAAACACTGCAGTGTTTTTCAGGCCGAAATTACAGCTATTCGTCAAGCTACAGCGTGGCTGTCGATTAATTCGGTATCACAAAGGGATATCGTTATATACATTGATAGCCAGGCTGCAATCAAATCCCTAATATCCAGCGAAATAAGATCCAAGGCGGTGGAAGATTGCCGCGTATCTCTAAACGAGATAGCTGGACAGTACAACCTCACCCTCTGCTGGGTTCCTGGTCACTGTGACATCCCAGGGAACTGTGCAGCAGACGAACTAGCAAGGCGAGGCTCCTCTGGCGTGGAAAGTATAAGCCTGCACAACGTGTATGCACCACTTTCCCACGCTAAACAAATAATTCATGCGGACGCAGTAATGCGTGCAGGCCTCAGATGGAAACATTTGGGATACTGCGACACTGCCAAGCTCACGTGGCCAGCTTTGGACGCAAAGCGATCCAAGGAGCTTCTTCGACTTAAGAGATCCACCATCTCGAAAGTCGTTAACGTGATCTCCGGGCACTGCATAATAGGTAGACACGCGCAAAGGCTCGGTCTGCCTTATAATGACTTCTGCAGAAGCTGTAGAGACGAAGAGGAGGACGAGTCCGTCACTCACTTTCTTTGCAGTTGCCCTGCCCTGGCCAATCTAAGAAAGGCCCACTTAGGAAACTATTTTCTTAATGATCTCAGCGATCTAGGTAACACCAGCGCCGCTAACATTCTTAGCTTCATAACCGGCAGCAAATGGTTTACATGAGTAGCCAGTAAAGAAACAGCTCCCCAAATCCCAGTGGTATGCACAATGGGCCGAATAGCGGCCTAAGTGTTTCTCTCATCGAGAGCCACTTTAAACTAACTAACTAACTAACTAGGCAAGGGTGGCAAAACCTAAACAAATCTCACCGAGGCACTTCACGAATTTTGACAAGTTCATGTAAAAGGTCAAGTCATGTACAATTCTTTGTAATAGAAAAACTTCAGAGGTTAATATCAAAAGTTAAATATATATTCTTTTTTTTTTTAACATAGATATATGGCTTGGACTATGTAAATTTAGGTACATTAAACTACGATCACGCTTTTTCTCTACTTTACCTGTAATAGTCGTTCAACGCGACTTTAATTGAAATTTAATAGTAACGACTCTCAGAAGTCAGAAAACTCTTTATAAATTACAAAAACTTTTCTTCAATCACACCAATGAGTCTTCAGAAAAAGAAAATTCTACATTTAACTGTAATAAGTGATACAACTTCTACTGACTAATATTTAGCCTATAAATATGCAATGGCAGCTTTCTTTCATTCTATTGTAATAGATTTTTATATGCGTAAATCAGCAATACTGTACTTTGTTAATTGTTTATTGTTAGTGACTAAACTAAATACAGGCGGAAATTCACCTGTCATTTGGTCCATATTTCATAAAATTCGGTTTTGAAATAACACTGTAATCGGTAGGAAAAAGATAAGTTTGAGTTTTGTAGTTCGAAATAGCTATCATTCCTACCAAAGTGACTGTGTCTACGAGTTGTTGTTAATGTAATTCTCTCAAACAATAATTCATAGACTGAAATTCGACAAAATTTCCCAAAAGATACGTTTATTTACTCTATTAATATAATGATGATGATGCCATTGACATCATTGGCGGAGGTCAGTCAGCTGTCATCTTTTGCAAATTTTCTCACGGAAACAGAAAAATGAGTTTTTAATCGTGAATGGAGTCAAAATCTAATATATGTAGGTACTTGTATATGTATGTGTAGACATTAACTTTGAGGTACTAGTTCATCTAACTTGGTCTCTAATATCCACACGTTATATTGACCCGAAGTCCAATTATCTAAATTCGCTACTTACATCGGGCTTTTTTCGTTAGCCCATAACAACTTTGAAACACGCTCGCAAACTCACCCATATATTCGAATTCAATTCATTAAAACCCTCATATGCTCTAAAAAACATCAGTACACATACCTGGAAGTAAAAAAAAAGAAACAATCAATTATTACGTGCAAAGTAGATGCTTATTATTTAATGTTAATAACATTCGCCTCTCTAAATCGAATTGACTTCACAAAATCTGAACTTTTGCACTCCAGCATGCAAATCCATTATTATGTAAATGATATTCCAACGCGAGAGTTATTAATTAACTTGATAGCATAATCGCGTATACGTTACATTTGGCTAAAACCCCTGACAAAAAAAAAATACACCATACTAATACTAAATTCCCGCAGGTAGTGTGCATTTGAATATGACATCCTGTTAACATAGCTTGCCAAATCGACAGCAACAACGAAGTCGAACATAAAATTAACATTTTCTATTACTAACAATTTTATCTATCGTGTTACATAAATAAGCGATCCCATTGTCACTACAACAGAGCATGCAATGTTCGTATATGCAAAATTAAATTAAAAATTTATTTTTGCAAAATTTACAAATTTTATTTAATTTTTATTCAAACGTATTCAATTTGCCAATTTGTTGGTATTTTCCTGCTTCATTTTTATTAAACTTGTCCTCTCTTTCTATGATTTAGGTAATTTTTATATTTTTTTTTTTTTTTTTTATTTTAATTTCTTTATTACTCAAGTCAGTTCAGCCAACTACCCAACACACACTCATGTGTGTTTGTGTGTGGTGCATTTGTAAATTCGCATGAAAAAAAAAAACACAAAACCCATTAAAACGCAATTTCATAATCGACCCGCTCATCGTGCGCCAACCAGCTAGGGGTAAATGAACGTTCTTCACGGTGGTGCTCGCTCGATAAGTCAGTCGGTGAGTCGGTGAGCAGTTTGAGCTTTTTCAATGCTGCACACGAACAAATTGCACTTTGCCAATATGCATGTTTTTTTCTTCGTTTATACATATGACATGCGATTTACAGTCGGTGGTAAGAGTTTGTAAACGTTTTGTAAAATGAAATATTTTTAAAAAATACAGATTTCGCCAAGCCCTTTAATGAATTAGACGGATTCACTACGGCAATGAACTTTGTTGATAGTTGTAACCACAAAAACTGTCAATTGTGACATTTTGACAGACTCCTTTCTTGATGACAGTATACCTATATATGTACTTTATTTTGTCAGACCAATTTTCGTCCTCTCTGTTTTAGTACTTGCAAACACGTCACTGACAGCTCGATGCGTTCCCCCGACAATGTCAATGTCATCAGTATATGCAAGTGGTTAAAGGGACCTTTGACAAATTGTATACCATTGACGTATATGTATTTTTGAGTTTCGTATAATTCCTTTAAGAATAATTTTAAAGAAGTTATACCATAACAAGTCACCTTACCTCAAACCATTTTCGACGTCAAAGGGCTTGGTGGCGCTCTTTTAGAGATTGAGATTTCTCTATTGCCATCCTGCACAGATGAAGGAGTTTAGCAGGAATGCTGAAATTCACCCCTATTCCCGTTGGTGTTTGTCGTATACGACTCATGTTTCCTGTCGTTGTAAAACGATGTAAAGATTTTTTTTTTAACTTTTGTTAACCATTATTTCGATTCATTTATTTCAAACAAGTCAAAAATACCGAGTAAAATACGAGTCGTTTACAATAAACGCCAACGGGAAAAGGGGTGATAGTAGGCGATTTTGAAGACGATAAGGAGGTGGCGTGTATCGGTCTGGAATTCCTGATTTTTTCTAAGATTTGTCGGAATGTGAAGATTCGGTCGATGATTGACTTACCTGATCTAAAAGTGCACTACTATGGCCGACATTCAGAAGACATTCCTCTGTAATTAGCGCAATTTGAAGTATCTTCCTTCTTGCGGCAGAGGCACACGATGGTGAAGTTCTATTCATTTAGCAGATAAAAGTATATCTGACAAAATTTTGCAGATAAATTTGAATAAATGATCTTTATCAAGTCGTCTACTATTATACTGCTTAGAAAATCTCAACGTAGGCCATCTCCTCTAGCAGCCTTATTAGACTTAAGTATAACTATCGCTATCTTGACTTCACCGTCACAGAAATTGTGACAAAAAATAAAATAGCTGTTGGCTGTTTCCGCCGTTTAACGGTCTGCACAAGTTGTATTCGAACTCTTTAGTACCGACCCTGAATCTAGTCGTACCACGGTTTCCCATGCTCAGGGCCTCAGGCTTCTGTTCGAGCTTGATGGTATCATTGGAAAGATCTTTTTCTTTCGACTAAAACTTCCAAATATTACAACAGCGTACCTTAATAAATATAACGGCTGAGGTGGCTAGTTCACGAGCAGCGCATGATAAAGAACACACCAGCCCGTCGACATTCTTGCCAACGAGATGCCAAGGATATACCTTAGGCAAACAGACAACCGGCAAGAAGTATCTATCTCTAATAGAAAAGTCAAAGTAGAAGAGAGGGAAACATCGATGGTACTTTGACAAGCCAGGTGGGATAACACGGCAAAAGGCAAATGGACCCACAAACTGATCCCCACCATCGAGGTCTGGACAAAAAGAACAAACGGGGACTAGAACTACCACCTTACGCAGTTCTTATCCGGCGGCTGTCGGAAATACTTTCACATATTTTGTCACGATAGCTCGCATTTTTGTTCTCCTTTATAACGAGCGTATATACGAAGAATTAAGGAGACTTTAAAGACTTAGAAGAGCCGAAAAGGCGGACTCAGAGGATTAAGCATGAGTTGCTAACCAGCCTCGCGAAGTAATGGCCGGCAATCCCGCGGGGACAGTGGTTGAAGGACTTAGGGCGTGGATTATGTTTAGGCGCACTCCTAGAATCCAGTTGCGAATCGTGCATGTTGGTAGGGCGGGCTACTGTACCTTAAGAAGACTACCACATCCATTGGCGCAACAAAAAAAAAAAAATCACCAGCCCGTCAAATCTTTCAGTCCACACCTAAGACTACGGACTACAAAGCAGAGGAATATCGCACTTCAAGTGCCGCGCACAATTGGAGAACGGCCTTAACTATAGGTAGGTATACCGTATGCATAGCTGGATAAAGTAAGCTGAAGACCGAGTTGGCTGCACGGACTTTTTAGTTAAGGCCGTAGTCCGACCCGTATTCTAAACGCCATCTGAAGTAAAGAAAGTAACAATATCCGCTCGATCTGGACTTGAGATTCGCAATAGTACCTAGTGCTAGTATGTATCTGACGGTACTTTTAGAAATTCAGAAAACGAACGAATAATTTCCACCGCAAGTGTATATACACCTTTCAAACGACGACGCAGCTGGGACACTGGGAGTTGGGAGTAGATACAGCATACAGATGATACTCCATGCTTGCAAGCTTGCTGCTCTGCTATGTGTGTTGTATGCGTGCATACATTGCCACACATTTACATTGGAGGTTAAAACAAAACGATTGCGCAATAAAAATAACAACAATTCCCAATTTTGTTCTGCACGCGATTTTCATTTTTATTCGAAACTTATGAACAATTTAGTAACACAACTGAATGCCCGATGATGCCAAACGAGAAACATTCACGCACAGGTGGTGCTCAACGACAATCACGCGCATCACAATCCAAACCAAGAGGTTAGCTATTTTAAACAATTTATCCGTTCGTTTAGTTGTTTATTAAATTCACGCACAAAGCATAAAAAATAATAAAATAAAAATGTTAACCACATTTTGTGTGCGTAGGTGGAGGAAGATAGTTTTGTCGCATTTTAAATTGTCGCAGTGGCGTCTATAGAAAAGTATCTCGCACGCATTGAAACGAAGCGAAAGTTAAATTTGCATCATTTTCGTTGTACATTCGTTGTGAAGCTGAAGATGCCTCCTACGGATAATTGTAGAGGGATGGCCCGGGGCATGGGAGCAGCAGGCCAACAATTGTTTATCTAAATTACAAGCGGATGAATGCGCAAGCTTTTTTTTTTATCTCTCTAAATGTGTGCATGTGTGCTTTTGTGTCATTCCGCATTTAGAATTTTATTTTGCAAGCTTCTATGGATGAAGAACGTGTTTGTTTCTTTTTTTTATTCTGAATAGAATGGCAGATAGAGATTGGTTAGTAGTGGTAAGCTAGCACAGTCGGGTAGTAGAATGACCTACCTCAACAGGTCTAGCATTGATTGAGTCAGTTAGACGTCATTAGCATCTGTGGGCTTTAGAATTGTTGTTTATTTGTATAAGGGAATTGCAAATGAATATGCAGAGTCAGAATGGAAATGGAAATGAATGCAGAAAGGAGTGGTGGCGAAATAATGTATCTATTAGGAGTGTGAAAATCCATTAAAATGGATGAGAGTTTCTCTTGGGTATAGGCATGGGTTTGTGTTATTGGGCGCAGGATGTGATATGATCTAAAGAGGATATCCGGTTTGCTAATTTTCTCATTTTAAAGTCTAAGCAGAATCAAGAGTTATAGCAAGACTCTATTTGGGTCAGACAGTGCTATCTCCATAGCCTTTTCCATAGGCATTCAGACTTTGGCAAGAATTCCAAGGAATTCCATTTCACCAGATGCACTATATCTAGCAAGTCTATTATCTAGCTCGTAACGCCAGCAGGCGCACCTTGAAGTTGTCAAACTCAATGTAGGTAGGTACTTGATCTCTGGCGACACATTTTGCATTTACTAGCAACGCGTTGTTGTGGCTAATTTAAGTGTTGCGTTGGACATTGACAACAATGTGCCAAAACAAGCAGCGCAAACATGTAAACATTATGATCGATGTGAAAAGTGACATTTGTCACTTGTGTTGTTATAAATGTTCCGTGGTATTTAGGCTGATGATCCAGTTGCAGTCAGATACGTGAAAGTTTCTGCCACAATACAGTATGCCTACCAAACTATGCTACCAACTACATCGAGCCAAATTCGGCCGTGTGAAGTCAAAATTGTGATATTGAGAAAGTAGATCATTATTTGAAATATTATTTTAATTTTCTCGTAGTTGGACTCGTCTATTTTGCCAAATATTGGGTGTACGGTGCTTCAAGAAGATGGTTTGCTGGGTAAAACTTTGACCAATGAATTCCAATGGTTTTCTGGACCTAATAATGCGCGGCGAAACATCTGGCGACTGTCTAGATCTACACAGTTTTGTAGACAAAACATACGACCGAGTATGTACCTTCGTTCAGGCAAACGTGGTTAAATGAATACCTCTCACAACGGCGGAACTCCTTACAAAAATATGATGTGCTGTGCTTAAGGATATGTTAGTGTCATCGAAATGCTAGATCTTTAGCTGGAGATCCTTCGATCTTTTTGTACTTATGTAGAGTTGGCCACGTGAATCTAGCGGTATCGCAGGTAGATGTTTTCCAGATGTGCTTAGCCTGCTGCATTCGAATGCATGCAAAGGCAGAAGAGCAGTCTTGCTAGTTTGCTCTCCAGCCATCTCGATCGTACTCACTATCCTAAGTAATCTGTTTAAGTTACCTTAGCCGTAGGTACTGCCAGAAAAACCACGCTGCTGAAAGACAGTTCGCATTCAACCAATTTCCAGAAAAAAGGAATGAAGTGCTTGTCGCAAAACTACCTTGGACCGTCCAATAGCTTTTTATGCTATCGACAATAAATGTCGAAATCACATATCTAGAAAGACCCGATTAATAAACGACGGACAATTGTTGTCTATAAGGCGGCTCTCAGATTGAGGCAACAAGCAATAAGCAACTATAGTTGATATAGCAAAGCAACTGCCAATAAGCAATCAGCGACATTTTTCGTTCGAGCGATATTTAGTTGCTTTGATGTGAGACCTCTAATTTAATTCAAAGTAGAATAATTGTGAGCGATAATATTTTGTGTTTCCTATTGCCAGTTGCTTATTGAATGTTGCCTCAATGTGAGAGCCGACTAAGTCGTCATTCTATTGGAAACCTGTTGAGCTCTGTACCGCACTTATGCACGCAGGCAGCTGAACAAAATGCTTAATCCAGACACGTAGGTAGTCTTGGATACCTCAAGTCATTTTGATCGGGTCTGACTCTGGCATAGGGATAGGGCCCTTAAGCAAATTATTCTCTTATGGATTACCACAACAACTTTGCAAATGGATGCAAAGATGTACTGAATAGTGTATCATCGGAATCCCATGCTATAAACGCAAGATTGCCCTAGGGGTCTATACTCTCCCCAACTCTATTTCGTCTCAATATCAATAGACAACATCTTGGGACGTAGCTGAAGCACCATAGGTTCGCGTTACCCGAGCGAAGTATTAAAAAAAATTGCATCACGCTCGTTTAATAGCGACATCAACTGAAGAGAGTGGTTTACTGACATTGCAAATTTAAAAACCAGACCTTGGCAAATTTCGACAACTGGGGAACCAAATTGTGAAATTTATACCTCAACTTTTTCTTTTCATTTCACACCGACTCTACAAATGCATGAAAAGATACCAGGAAATTCACAATCGCAGAGTCGCTTCCTTAAGTCCCCACCTGAAATTTGAATATCCATTAGAAAAACAATCTTTTTCGAAAACAGTCTCGATTTGTCTGAGTGAAGATCGTACCTGAAATTGCGACTTAAATCTGTTGTAGGTACCCACTAACATTTAACAACAACTAGGCTCATATACCTTACCAACCATATGACCAGCAGGATTGCAAGAATTTCAAATAGAAGGCGTCTTCACATCAATTCAAATATATCTCAAACTCTTCCACTTATAGCCACTAACAGTATACATTCCAAAGGTCATTGTTTAGCCGTTTACACACAAAAGACAACTTCAACACATCATATATCACAACTTTATATTCAAGCCAACAATTAAACGAAAGACCATAAAAAAAACCTTTTAGTGTAAAAAAATTTCACTTTTCAACAACAAAATGGCTTATGGCCCACCAGAGGAACACAGCAACAAAAAGTTTCAATTACACAGCTATACAGACTCACCTAAAACGCAATCAATCCGCATATCTTTTCTGCTTCAACAATAGTATCTGTATACAATTATATATTTTTTGGCAACAACAGAAAGGAAGTCACTACTTCTTCGCTAAAGGAAACAATACTCGGATTCGAATTCGAATTCGGATTCACTTATGAATTCACCACGAATATTGTAAACGCGTTCGCACACTAACGACACACCGAGACGGATCGTACCGACTGTAAACAAAAATCAAAAATAAAAAAAATTATGATGGACAAAAATGAAACAACGCAACGTTTAAAAAAAATAAAAGAAAACACAACTTTTTGTTTTCTTTGGCGAAGCTTCCTCTTCTCTCCTACACACTAGGAGACGCGACGCGCGATCATGTAGGGCTTAAAAGAAAATTTTGACGTGCGACGCTGTAAGCACGCAGCGGCAATGTACAACGAAAATGAAACGTTTCACAGCGGATGGCTAGGCTAGTAGCGCGGTGGTGGATTTTCTATTTTTGGCTATGGTGTTGTCATTGTGCTGTCTGCGGTGTGTAAAGTGAAAGAAAGCTTCCGAAAATAGCGCTTCGCCATGGTTAGGAACCACCAACACTAGTGCCTATGGCAGTGGCGACTAATCTTCATCATCACCATCGACAACATCATCACTTTCACTTTTTTTTCATTATTTAACGAATTTTGTATTTTTTTGTTTTGTTTTTTTTTTTGGGCTATTATTTTTTATTTTATAAAATCTTTTTGGTTGTTGCGAATGTTCCATTCAATGGATTTTAAATGGTTAATCAGTTTTTTTTCGGTTATTGCAATTGCAAAAGTACAATGGACCATACGCTCGAATTATTTAAGACTATTCTGGACTTTTTTTTTTGTGAACAAAGGAAATATGGGAAAGATCATTTTTTCAGTGGTGGAAATATCATTCTGGCTTAATAAGTGACCGCTCTGATAATACCAAAGACATTTTAAGGACGGAAATTCCAACACACATGTCGAATCTCTTTAGTTGAATGGCATAAGCCTTCTTTCTGACAGTGAAGTTTGGAGGCTCCTATGTTCCTAAGAACCCATAAAGAAATATAATATCAACAGCTAAAGCTTGCCTTCACAGGTGCTAGAGCTATAAAAGTTAGTAAAAGCATAGTTTCCTTTGGCTTTTGTCATAACAGCTTTGCAAAGCCGAAAAGTTACTTGGGCTCAACAGAGGAGACATATGAGAGTCTTAACCGATGGATAAATTAAGGGCCGGTACTGGATACTAAGATACCGTCTCTATAAAAAAATCGACGATGACTCCTACTGACTCCGTTGAGAGGAAGAGGAAGAGGAAGAGGAAGAGGATGGAACTCTATGAATGCCGTCCTGTAGCAAAAGGCAGATTGCTCCTTCTGATTTCGGAGGAGAAGTGCAACTTGAAACCCAGAAGATTTTTGAGGTTTATAAAGATCCTCAGCACCTCCTTGTGTTAATAGTATAAAGGCGCCAGCACAATACACTAGTCCTGGTCGCAGCACAATTTAGTGGGCCTCTATTGGTTTTGTACAAATCCTTTATAAGATGATAACTTTTTTGACTATGGACCAGTAATCAAACAGAACAAAATTCCAACAGTAGTTGTGTTTTTATGAAACCTTACCAGCCAGTAGTTGACGGTTGAGGCACATTTCACATGCTAATTAAAACAACAACCTGCTGGCAACTGCTGGCAACAACTCTTGATTTTCTCCCCAGTCGGAGAGCTGCGGGCTAAATTCAATTTACAATGAACAAACAGGTGGCGCTGAAAGCAACAAGTGGCTTAGAATTTCCGTACAATTTGCTTAAATTATAATTGCGCTCTTATCTCATGCACACAACATTCCAGAGAAAAATGTCAGAATTTATCTAATATTTCTACCAAATACATAATTTTATACAAAATGTTGGTATGCTTTTAGGCTTATTGCCTAAATTCATTCGGCTGCCTTCAGAAATATCAGATGCCAGAGGCATCATATCCTGACAGGGCTCAACCATGAAGAAAATGGCCCTTATTGTGATTGTTGATCAGCGATAGTCACGACAATTATTGTCGATTGCGTCGATTGATTTTAGCTATTCGTACGCATACAATTTGTTCACTTCCAAGATAAAGCATCGACCAGACATTTGTAATCAACTACAAGCGACTGTCAAATCGACAAATATCAATCACATTCGACAATCAAAGTTGCCGTTCGATCAAAAGTTGTCGATCACCGATCAACTATCGACACTCACATGAGATCGAAAAAATGGTAGAAGAAAGGCATTGTCAATAAAGAGGTAAGGTAGGTGGTGGTTCTTACAGGTAGGTTCGAGAATATAAGCAAAATTGTTAACCAACAGGTCTATAACTCACTGCTATCTCCTTTCTTTCGTAGATTAAGTTTAACTCGTCTCAGATGTATAGAGCAAGAGTGGAAAGGCTGACATTAGCCCCCTAGATGCGATCTATGTCTAAAATATTTATAATGAATCCAACGAATTTGTGACTCTTTTTACTCATCGAAAAAAAAATAATTTGGATGTTATCTTAGACAACAGCTGAGATATAGAAACTATAGACTGGTAACCTATTTAAAACTTCAAGGCAGCCATATAGACTTAGGGGTATCTTTTCCTCTAGTAGAGCAAAACGGAGAGTGACTATAGAAGTCTACCTCGCGTATAATTAGCTCTTGACAGTCAAGAACTTGAGCGAGTACCCATTTCGATTTCATCTTACCTTATAGGGAAGAAGATAAAGAAAAAAACAAAACAAAATTCTGGATGATTGAAGCAATCTACCCTCGAAGCGATAGATAGACCCGAAACGGTTATCTATCAAATAAGTTCTAAGGATTGGTATCAATGAAATCATCGTTCTCCGTCGAAACGAATACTATTGAAACGATAGTTCATAACAAGTCACTCAGGAACGCAGATTACAGGCAACATTTATGCAACTTGATCCTGGACAATATATACATAATATCTAATTATAGGTACCTATCTCTATCTGCCTTCACAATTTCCTGATGGCACCTTCAAATCCAGACCAGCCCTACAAACTAACTAAACTGTTTTGCAGACAAAATAAAAAATAGCTACCTTGCCCCTCTGGCCGGACTACCCCAGAAATACAAAACCACAACTCGCCGCAGTTCGACAAGAAAACCATTCCCACTTTCCCATAATCTACCCCCGCCACCGATCAAAAATATCAAAAATACCGCTCAATTACAATAGATTAATGTGCAATTCACACAAATCCAAGACCACTTACATCCATATTGCAACTGCAAACAATTTCAGTTAATTTACCTACAAGTGCAAGCGCACTGTATACCCTCAAGGACATTGCACAAAAGTTTCGTCGCCTTTACCTTGTCAAAATCAAAAGTTACAAGAGTGCTCTGTCTCGCTCTAACCCCTCCCAAAAAAAAAAAATAAAAATACAAAACTATGGCAACCACAGAATCAGAGAACCGCGCCGCGATTACCGCTTTTGTTTCTTCTTGGATTTCAGTATCCCCCAGACCCCAATCCATACCGCGGCGCATACAAGTGCAAAAAGTCCACCAATTCCAACTAATGATCTCATGAATAATGCATATAGGTGTTACTCAAAGCCAAATAGCTATAAAATGCATAATAATAAACACCAGCAAAATTAAATAAGCTAAATCGTGTTTGAGCTATTAATAAAAATGTCAAAACGCTTGCTGGTGTTGGTATTGGAATATGTGAGCTGCATACACATGTATACAGCTGTAGTACCTATGCTGCGGGGATCATGTAACAACAAGTGTTTGTTGTTAATGTTGGTGCGCTCACAACAATTACTTCATTCGTACGCGATAGTGGCTTAGCTTTTGGTCATAATATACCGTCGACAGCGAGAGGGGGTACGTACTGCAGTGTGCAGCTTTGAGATAGTTTTGAGTTACAGCTGCACTGGTAGTTGGATGTTGATTTCATTGAAAAGTTCGTTGACTACAAAACTAATGACGACGACGACGACGACGACGATGCGAGTAGTAGATAGAAACACCTTTGGCGTATCGTCGATGTTGTCGCACACACAGGTGATTTACCAACTGCCAGAGACCAGAGTGTCAGAGTTTCAGAGATGCATACCTGAAGCTAGCAGATGCGATAAGGCATAGTGTGTAGTTTTAAGCTTGCAACAAGTGATTAATAAAGTAATCACGGTGTAGAAGGTTAAAGTAGGGTTAATTAATATCTATATATACATACATACCTACAAAAATCAATAAGCGACCAAGGGGCAATTTGCATTCCACGCTGATGGGTGGGGATTTTTTGGGGCTGTTAACAGAAGGACCTTGGATTCAATGATGAAAAGAGTGATTTATGCATTTGAATGGTGAAAGCTATAGGACCCCCTAAATCATAATGGTTGAAATAGTTTTTTTAAGTGCGAAACAGATGTAACAAGATATGGCCAAAAGCTCTTCTTTTTTGTTAAGTATACATTTTCTTGCCTATTTAACGCAATGCAATTTGATTTAGGAGTACAATCTGGTCGGCATTCGTACGGTATTCAAATACCTTCTAAGCTTGAGATCTAATTATCGACTTGAAAGGGGCTAGAACAAATGGGCCCCAGTCGAAGGAAAATACGTCGTTAAACGGAAAGACACTTTCACTTAAAAACTTCGACAGTTCTTTGGTAAAGTTTTTTTTTTAAACTGACATAGTATGGGATAGCAGTTTTGAATATGTATTTAGTTTTGGCAAAGTCGCGTGAATCTAGGAAACTGAATATGAAGCTGATTTAATCTTTGTAGGGTAAGTATCGTTAAAAAATATTTGATTATGCTACTGTATGTCACTTTAGGTTTCAATTAGTTTATGTGTTTAGAAGAAATAAAACCAAGCTTAGACGCAGAGCTAAGGCAAATGCAAAACAAAGCTACGACATATTTAACCAGATTTGTCCAAAAGTGCAGCAATCTTTAAGTACTATATAAAAAAAATCATTTAAAACCGTATATATATCTCGAGACCACAAAAACCATTGAGCTCAAATTTTCAGTCAATCTTTTCTATTGTGCCTAAATGTGTTCCTGTGTGAAATTTAGTTAAAACTTGAAAAAAGGGCGTGGCACCTTCCATACAAAAAAAATTCAAAAACATATATCCCGAAACTCACCAAACCGATTGAGCTCGAATTTTCATGCAATCTTGACTATTGTGTGCTTCTATGCTTCTGTGAAATTTGGTCAAAATTGGAGTAGGCAAGGCGCGTATCACCTCGTATTAAAAAAAATCTGAGACACTTATGAAACCTAAAGTTGAAAAATTTGGCATTGCTTTATCTTGATAGATAAGAACATAATTTCATAGCAGTACAATTTCTGGGCACGGGTAAAGCCGGAGGGATACAGCTATCTATCTATCTATACAGTGAGCGTCAAAAGTGAGTAAACACCGATGTTTCTTTGAGTTTTTCTAAGGGTCTGGAGACAGGTCTAAAAAACCAACAATGCACCTTCTAGGAGTCACAGTCAATTCAGGAATCACATGGCAGGACCACATATCCTATATCGCAAGATCGGCGTCCGCTAAGTTGAGCTACCTATTTAGAGCAGAGGTACTTTAGCCCCAAGCAACTTCTCCTTCTCCACAAAGCACAGGTTAGACCAGGCCTGGAATATTGATCCCATATATGGAGCTCGGCCCCAAAACATTCACTTAACCTACACACAAGTCGCTGACCTATGCTTGTTCTATAGGTACATCCATGGTAAATGTTCCGAGGAACTCAAGGACATTATCCCTCGAAATGCAACTTTTGGCCGCCCCACAAGACAGGCTGCTAATGCTCATGACCATACAGTACACTTGACAACCGCGAGGACATCATCTTTCCAAAACTCCTTCTGTTACAGGACAAACAAACTTTGGAACTCGCTTCCTGGGGATATATTTCCAGAAGACTACAATTTGCAGCAATTTGAGTGCAGAACTAACATATATCTGCAAGCATCTCGGGGCGCTATAAAGTTTGATTACGAAATAATAAAGTTTACGACTCACTGATCATCAACGTTCAGTTCAAACCCTTTCCTCTAGAAAGCTGAAATTTTGCACAAAGGTTCCCTTTATTCAACCTCTAAAGGTTCAACTCGAAGCTTCAAGGCTACGACCGACGGCCTGTATGCCTCCGTTCCTCGATCAATCGGTTTTGCCTTTTGGTGATATTGACACTTTGGACTCAAATAGGTCATAGAAGATAGGGACATTTTTAAACTAGCCACAGAACAACTTAGGACACTACTTGTCGGAATCTTTTCACCACACTGTTATCTTCAAATCCATGCAAAGAAGATTAGACTGACGGACTCGAACACCTGCACATTTTACAGTTTTGCAGGTCATTGTAAAATCTGCAGGTGACAGAGTTTGCCAGTAAAAGCTTTTTTTGCATATTTAAGGGAAATATAGCACAAATACATACTTACTATACGTACATGCAAATGTGAAGCAATATTTCGCTGCCAAAAAGAGTCTTTGGGATATAGTTCTTCTTCATTTGGTTAATGAAGCATGTTCACTACAAAGGACTACTTGGTTTCTGCAGGGAAACTGAGTTCATTTCAAAGGTTTTAGTAATCTTTCTCTCTCATAACCCCCTTTAGCATAACCTAATTCATCACTTGCCTGCGTATAAAAATAAAAAAAAAAGCCGACCAATTAAATCATTTTCAATCATAATCTTGCACTTTCAGTTAGAAATAATGGTGTACAACATACTGCGCGGTACTAATAATCAGATTGAGTGCCCTGCCCAGGTTAACTTTTTGAAGTCACAATGGCGAAAATTTCGACATAAAATTATCTATTGTGACCGTCAAAATATTTAAGTTGAAGGTTAAAAGTGATTATTGGTAAGGCCCACTGTATATGCCAGTGAAAATTTTGGTATTCCACTATACAGTCGTGTAGGGTCCTTTTTTTAAAAAAAAAAACATTCACCCCTATTCTCGTTGGCGTTTGTCGTATACGACTCATGTTTCGTGTCGTTATAAAACGATGTTCAGATTTTTTTTTTTAGCTTTAGGTAAAAATGTTATTTCCTTTTCTATGTGTTCATCATCATTTCAATTCATTTGTCTCAAAAAAGTTAAGAACACCGACTAAAAAACGAAGAGAAATACGAGTCGTTTACGACAAACGCCAACGGGAATAGGGGTGATTATTCACTAATAAATTCCTGGTAAAATCATTTCAAAAAATAAACAGCCTTTATTTTCGAAAGTAGCTACATTTAAAAACTCGCTACAGGTTATGACAACTGTGTAAATATTTATTTATGAAATTAAGTGAAAAATATAATCTTCCCAACCATAAAGACATTTTATTTCCTTTTTGACATACAAAAATGTATCTACTGGAATTTTCTTCACTCAATAAAAATGTGAATGTGTCCATTTCATTCTTGATGAACAACCATTTCCATTTGCTTCCGTCAAGTTGATTGCATGCAACAACAAAAAAAAAAAGTCCATGTGCCACCAATGAATCATTTAAAAAAATAACAAACTGTCATCGCGGAATTTTTCATAATTTTTTTTTTTCTCAGCAATCTTCCATTTAATTTCGCGTTAAGTAAACAAGACAAGACTTCAAAAAAATTAAATATTCAAAAGAGCCAGTGGCAACAACAGCAACAGCAGCCCCGACAGCTCATCATCATTCTTCGGTTAGCGCAGCTCAATAAGGATCTTCGTACAAATTATATACCCACATTCTCAAGTATGCAGTTTATGGAAATTGGGGTGGAGGAATTTTGAGATCAGCCTTAGCGCCAACGATGCTGCTTACAAAGTAAGAGTATTTTTGCTTTTTGGGCACGGGCCTTTCCTACAATCATTCCCTTTCCTTGTAAGAAAAAGAAAACAATAACGAAATATAGGTACATATATGCATAACAAAAACAAAAATTAAATTATAAGGGAGTGCCGAAACGATTTCTTGCAAAATTTAAACGCAGAGTACGGTTAATTTGAGTCCCTCGCCAAGTACGTGGTGCGAGTGCGACATACCTACAACGAAAACGGTATAATGAGTGACGTGTTTTTATTATTATTCTGTTTTTTTACTAAGGGGGAAACAGCGGTATTAAGATTCATAAATCAACATTATGCTTGGCAAATGGCAATCCTCATGCAGGTTCAAAACGCAGTTGAAAAAGAGGAAAACCCTCATTGCGCATTCGGACTCGTTGTGATTAAATCCCTAAATTGTGAATGATTTGATGATTATGTGCAAATCGATTCAATATTTTTAATGATTTTAATTGAAAGTGTCAACGAATACGGACGATTGGAAAATCAAGTACATTGCTTTAAAATTACCTCTAGGACGATTACTAGATTGCCAGTTTGCATAGGTTTACACTATACACATTTCCAGAGTAGAAGTAGAACCAGAGAGACTACAAAGAAGGACCTTATAAATGGATCTCTATGTATAAAATTATTTTAGTTTCTAGGCAAAAAAAAGGAATTCCCGCCTTTTGAATAAAAAAAAATATTTTCATGATCATCTAAAAGATACCTTCTTCGCCTTCAGTAAAAGTTGTAATACTCCTACGATTAAAAAAATGGTTATTCAAATCGCTTCTATATTTTCATTGTGCCTTATACTAATAATAATTTCGGACCTTCACATTTAAATATTTTTTAAGTCACAATAATCATTCATTTCAAAAACATTGTGAGTTCGTGTAATGTAACCTGGACACTAAAACAAATATTAGTTCCTCGCAGTGTGAACATAGATAGGAGACAAGCAACGTTTTGGTCGGAAAGATAGAAAACTCCTACAAAAATTGCCTTTGTGGGGTCAAATAAGTTCTACGAGTTAAATGCAATAATTCAGAAGATATGTTTTGTAGTTTTGGCAGATCATAAAAGACCTGTCGTATAAAACTACTAAGACTATGTTAAGTGACTTTTACTGGCTTATAAGGTAAGAAAAAGGTTATAAGAACAGAGCCGAAAATAAATTTGACGAGCTCTCTGCTCTCTAAGTACTCTTTAAGCAACGAATTTCTGAGAACTCTTTAAATGAGTGATTTTTTCTATTTAGACTAAAATCACTCTTTTCGAAAATGTTCACATTTGTTCCGCGCAAAGTGTTTGAGTTCGCTCTGGAGCAGATATTACCAGGGGACGTTTCAACATGAAAGGAGTACTACCTTCAACAGATCCATCTAGATGCTGGAGTATGCTCTCGACATCAATATCATTGGTACATCTAGACACGCTTTCAAGGCGATTTAAAAACAGCAGACCTGGGCACTTAAGCACTAACACTGATTTTGCACTACCATTCAAAATTTCAATGCTATACTGAAAGTTCGTATGCACTACCATTCAAAATTTCAATGGTACTGAAAGTTCGTTTGCATTATCACTGAAAATTTCAGTGCTAATCAACGTTGCACTAGTATTGAAAAATGTACTTTTAATGAAAATGAACTTCCATTAACATTAAAAATTTCAATGCTTTAATTTCATTAACGTAAAAGAAGGATCGGATGTAGTCCAAAAAGGCAAAATACTTATTCGTACATATCGAGCGAATTGACAATAAGCTAAGAGGATCTTCGAATCCCAGCCCCCAGGTGCGAGAAGGGAAAGAAGACCAAACCTCCGTTTTATGATAATGAGAGCAAATAAAGTGTTATATACATTTTCTAAATTTTAAATTTTTATTTACGATGTTCATATTATGTATACGTGAAATAATTAGGTAATGAAATTGAAATAATTTAAGTAGCACTGAACTAATGCAAGTGAAATTTCATTAGCATTGAAATTTTCACTGCTAATGCAAGTGAAATTTTAGTAGCATTGAAATGTGTACTGCTAATGTAAGTGAAATTTCATTGATATTGAAAATATTAGTGCTAGTGCAATCGAACTTTCATTAGCATTGGATTTGATTTTTCTAGTGCATTGAATAATGCACTAACAAATAAGTGCACTATTCCCAGGTATGAAAATCAGCCGATATTGAGAACCTTTTGGAGATCCGGCATAAAGTAACTTTTATAGAAACTGCTGAAATTTTAGCAAGGCAAATAGGTTCAAAACTCCTCTACTCGATGGATAAAAGGTACGCTGTGCCAGAAGTCCTATAGATACAGCATAGCATATAAGCCCTAGTTGTATGCTTTATAGCGCCAAGTGCTGAATAATAAACAGGAAGGGAAGGAGTCAACTGATCCTGAGCTCCTTTGGAATAATCATGGATTCAATGGACTTTTGTTCCTTTTTGTAAGAGGAGTGAATGCAGGGGAAGATCTGTTTCAAAGACCAAGAATCGTCGTCAATATACCTAATCAATTTCAGACAAAAAAACTTGCTGCACCCACCCGGCTTTTCCCGTCCCTAGGAATTGTAGGAATTGTATAGCTTTGATAACAATATTTCTGCCTATATCAGTATAATGCACATCGATGTTTGAAACTTTATAACTTTAGTTCAAGAGAGTGTCTTAAAATATCGTTTGCAGTGATTTTTGTATGGGAGGTGACACGATTGCCCTTTGTGTCTAATACCGCTCATAGTCCGCGAAATGCTTTGTTTGGGCAATTTTCCTAATTTTAAATCTTTAGCTCCCAAAATTCTAAAAAATTGGATAATAAATGTTCTGTTGTATAGGTATAAATTTTTTTTTACTTTATTAACTAAAACCTTAGCTATACCCTCTTTCCTCGTATAAATAGTCACCTATGTCCTTCTTCAGGTGTCAGAGTCAGACTATCTCTTTGCCAAATTGGTGCAGAGATTTAATTGTGAAGAAGTACCAAACAGACAGAGTTCTTTTTGCAATTAATAACATTAGTATGCCTGTGGACTAGTGTGTGTAGTGTAGATACTTTTCAGGCGAAATGGATAAATATATTTTTTTTTCTAACCACGGATCACACACTCCGGATAATTACCAAATATCGGTCGATTCATAAAAAACATTACCACTTATGCAAAACAATTGTTAATCTACTTACTTGTCGTCATTGTTACTCTAACATTCATTAGCCCGGTTTTATATTAAATGCCATTCTTCATTCCTTTTCGTGTTATATAATCTACAACAAAGACTCGGAATAGTCGTAAATTCTTACTTAACTTATCCATTTCCTATCGCGCTGAGGACAATGACTTTTTCTCATTATTGTATCGTGTTATATCCTTCGTGACACCCACCTACACCATTACCACTACTTCCAATCACTTATCTTGAAATGATGAATTGCAAGAGGTCACTGAACGATTTATACAGAGCCTATATAAATAAACAATACTTCTTGCCGAAATAGGATCCTTATTGTATATTTTCTTAGGTCGCTGCTCTTTGTCACAAATCCCACACTCCTAACCCTAAGCAAATCAAATTTATCCTACTTGTATTAACTGAGCTGAGCCTTTGGTCGAAAAATCACTACCTACAAAAAAAAATACTTCAACTAACAGCTTTATTATGTTTCCCTCCATGTCTTACCCTCCCGCATTTCTGCGTTGTCCGGGTTCAACGACACCCAAAATACCAACATTTTCCGTTTAGCATTACAGCTAAAACGAAAATTCAAACTTTATGCGTGCGTATCGAGACGAAAAATGTGCGTAGAGTTGTATAAGCAGTTTATAAATTCCCTTACAACAAAATTATTACGAATAGATAGATACACACGCAATGTTAGATATGGTGTGGCGGCATGCGTATATGCGTCCCGTACGATACTTTACTCTACTCACGCATAATCAACAAAGAAACCGAAACAGAAAACAAAATACGGTATTTTGTCATGGAAACACATTGGGTAAAACAATAAAATAAAAAATAAAGCTTTTCCTCGGGTCTATGTCCTTTCCAGGAGGCACTTTGGCACACTGGGCACTGGCATTCATTTCGAGTACAATGATCTTGTTTCTTGATATTAAAGGGATTTCCTATCGCCCACTTGCCTGGAAAATCAATTTCAAACCGAATTAATGACATGGGGAAGTAATTAAGAAAAACCCATCATTAATTTGTGTTGGCATATTGGCATAGAGGGACAATTTACGGTTCGGGTCTTGGTACATATCCTCATTGTGTGGTTAATGGTGCATTAGAATGTGTTAAGCGTGTCACCGCAATGAGATGTAGTAACAAATAAAGGGAATGAATGGATGGACTTTGGGTGGGCTATACTATAGTATCTAATGTATGAAAGCCTTATAGTTTAGAGTTTGAAGATTTATCTACCTTTCAAGAGTAATTTTTTCAAGCAAGAGTAAGGAAGACAGAGAGGACTATACAAAGTTGAAAATTGAAAGACCGTTTAATACGGCCATGGAGAAAATTATGGGTTCTAATTTATTTGCATGTCGTATAGGAAATCTTTAAAACCTTCAAAGTTCACAATACTCACCCCAAATGGTACAAAAAACTTGGCAGTCCTTATATGAAGGTTTGGTTTGCAATATTTATTAATTTATTTGATTTGCAAAAATGGATTGTGAATAACAAATGACCCCGAACTTTAGCGAAAAAGAAGTCATTTTACTGTAATTTTTTGAGAGTTAAAGAAGCTTGCCACCTGTCAAAGCTACGTTTAGGTAGGGAGGTATTAAGTACCAACTTAATATTGGGCACTTAAGTCGTATAACCAAATATGACACTATCACCCTTGAGTGATATTTGAGGCAGAATCGATACTTAAGTCGTCACTGTGTAACTGGGCATAGGTCTTTTCTAACTTTACAAAGGGATATATACCTAAATTAAAAATTTGGGTTGGTGATGAAATACCTCTTTTCAAAATATGTACCTTTTTCAAAATACCTTTTCCCAAAAAAACTTCTCCTAAAATACCTTGTGGACAAAATACCTTTTCTTTAATTAGGTACGTTTTGGACAAAATACCTTTCGCACAATGCCTTTTTGAAAAGGTAGTTTTGTCAACGTATGGGGGGAGATGCTGCCCCCCCCTGCAATCCCCCTGCTTGGGGTCACTGTAGAATTTGGAGTAGGTGCAAGGTTGGGTATATGCAAAGTTTATATTATATTATTTGCTTAATTTTACCACCAAAAGTACACCATCCTCGTCGTGGTTCTGGAAGTCTGAAAATACCTTTAAAATACATTTTCCCGACACGACACGAAATGGGATTTAGGTATTTTGTCCCATAAGTGTTTTCACCAAAAAAATAATGTACAAATGTCAGCCCATCAAAAAAAGGTAGATATTTTGTCCAAAAGGTATTTTGAAATAAGATATTTGGTAGGGTTCCCTAAAAATGTTTCATATTATTCATATTATTATCTATTTTGAGCAAGTGCATATCTAGCTTTTAGGTTATGCCTGGAGAGTAAGTATGAATTTATTCGTTTCTCTAATGGTCGGTGGCAGAGTATTGCTGTCCCCCGCCGGGGCTCGAACCAATGCCGCTCGGGTCACAAGCAATGACTCTAACATGGCCACCGCCTAAGCGAATAGTCCAGTCCAAGCTTTAAAAATTATTTATTTAAGAAAACAAATTGTTGCATTTACTACTTACTTTAAATTTTTTCCATTAAATTGGTGATTTTTGGAACGTTTTTTTGTGATTTTTGGTGCAATTTTTGTCGTGTTGTTTATGTGTTCAAGAACCCTGGGATAGATAAATACAAAGCATTGCGTTAGAATACTGAAGAATAGAATTACCCACAAGCTTTACATAAAACATTCCAAAAACCAGTGAAATGGAGAGAGGTTTTAGGGTTTAGTCTTGATTATTTCAAAAAATAAATAGCTTGCGCAACAGTTTCGTGTATGATCCTATAGGCGTAGAGGAATGGAAGGGAAAGGGACCTACAATATCTTGCCGAGTTGAAGAAGATGTTCGCAAGAGCTACCGCAGCGGGGAAAAACTTTTTGAAACGTCTCACTGATTCGGGAGTAATATATTTTTGTCGGGAGATATTTTTGTCGAAATATACCTACACGTAATCCAACAGATAACAAAGGCTGAAGCAAACTAAAAAAAAGTATAGCTATACCTACCCACAGTACACATATTACAGGTAATATCTTCCGAGCACTCATTTTCGTTTCGTTCTGCGCATCTGTCAAAAAGGTATGCTTTTCCATGGAGATACGAATGGGGTCACATTGTCAGCCATGAAAATTCATGCGCGCGCATATTATTTCTATACGTTTATTGTCAGGGGCACATATGCCGCCATATTGCAGATGCGCAATATATTACCTTTAATATGTGTACTGTGATACCTACCTATAACTAGATTAGCTAGTAAAACAGCTGCATGGCTTAACCATTTTAAGGCCGTCTGAACTTTTAGTCGGTCTTAATGAGATGAAGGTATCATTAGGATCTTGATCCGTAAGGATGTTAAGACTGCTGAAGCCGAAAGTCTTCGAACTATGAACAGGACACTAGTAGTAGACAACCAATACCTCAAAAAAGATCTACAGTACCCATATATGACCTTAAAGAAACTCTTAAAATTGCTAGTGAGGCAAATGCAAAGCTGAGCTAGAGCTGTGAGAACGTATTCAGATTATCTAAGGCCAACACTAGAATCTGTCATGGCATTGTACTTCTTTGAATATCTGGAGATGTCTGTCTGGCAAATAAAAGGTGATAAATAGAGTTTTTGAAACAGGTACAAAAAAATGGATACAAAATGTACAACAACTTACATTTCTAAGGGTCTATACAATTAGTTGACCATAAGGGGTCCCTATACTATTTGACAAGTATTGACAGCTATGTCAAGCCCACATACTCGTGGAAATCTTAAGTAAAGGCATATCTGCCCTTTAAATCATACAATTTACTATTCTCGGAACTTATCTCTGTTCGCCCAAGGGTAGATACACCACACGTTATTCCAAGAAAATCTTGATAGCTAACTAATTTCCATACATAATTCGATCTCCAAAAAAAAATATCCGCTAAACCGAATCATAATCTATCTGAAACTAATAAGACTCACGTAAAAATTTCTATTTCTGTCTGAGCTCCTAGGGCAAATTAAGATTAATTACCTGCAGTCCATAAATATATAAAAACGAAAAAGAGAATATTGAATTAAAATTCATCTAATGGTTGTAAAAATATATCACAAGAGAAATCTGAAAGAGTAGCACCACTAACTGCCGTTTTGAATAGAGATTGTATTTTTAACAAATCAATATTATAGAGATATAGTAGATAACAAAAAAAAAAACATTTTAACCTACGATTGGCTTTCATCTCAGCCATAGCCAGATTATACAATTAACTGTTGATTTACATCACTAATGTATTTTATAAAACAAAACATAGCCATTTACATATTTCTAGATAGATATTATTATTTTTTTTGTGTTTACCTAATAGATATTATAAGATTGCAATTTTGTTTTCGTGTTTTCGGTTCATTTCACTTTGGGGTAGGTAATCATTTAGATTTCCTTTCCTTTCAGTTTGGCTTAAGATTTGTGTGAAATATTATTTCATAAGACAACGCGACAGAGGAATATAGTTTGAAGATTGGGTACATATTACCAAATTTCAGAGGCAGGTGATGTCATGTTTTGCATTTCTGTTCCAGCTGTCCTACGATTTCTGACGTAAGTTTTCATGGAACTGGGGAGACTCTAAACAACTACTTGAATCGTATATAGATAAGAGCGTCATATCTGGGGAACACTATATTCTCAGATCATACACAGAATTTGATTCGAACTTCCTCCCTCAAGTCCAACCTGTCTTTAAGAGCTATAGAAAGACAGAATATGGTCCATGTAATCAGCAGCCCTCATCTTCCCCTATTAATACTTATGAATTTGACGCGATGGTTGTTGAAGGTTCCCAACCAATGTCTTTCTTCAGTCCAATAAGTGACCCAAAGCGCAAACCTAGACCAACTTGGTGGAATCAGGAGATGCTATATATCTCTACGAAAAACGTGCAGTCAGCTCTTGAATCAAGTCAAGTGCGAGGTCACAAAAAGAGTCACAAGTTTTATAAAAACAACATTAAAAAATCCCAACGAATTTCCTGGAGACTCTTCTGTGAAAAGTCAGAAGAGATCTCTGAGGCATCAAAGCGCAGAAAGTTCCTCGCAGACAATCGTATATGATGTCAAGCTAGCTGAAAAGAACAGATAGCACATGGGCCTCCTCTATTGCATAATTCCTGGATTTTCTACTAGATTTCCACTTCCCATACATCAGAAATGCCGATACGTTTCTAACTAACACCACAGCAATTTCGTTAGAGTAACCCTTTACAGATATTTCTTTGAGCAATAAGCCGGGCGCAGTGGCTCAGTGGTTAGCTTGCTAGACGAGAGGTCTCAGGTTCGATACGAAATCTTATTGTTTTTTCACCGCGCCACCTCTTGCGAACGTCTATGACATACATCCGACAATATAACCTATATAACTGAACTGCCTTGGAAAGCTTCTTATTTCAGCCATTCGGACATGGCATAAAATTGTACGATCCCCATTCGTACCAAAAATAAAAACTAACACAAACGAATAGTTCTGAAGTGAAGCTGATGGGAATGGCCGATAGCCCTTGGGCACCTACATGGACCTATATTTAATAAGCGGCTTTAAGCCATTCAAGCCTAATCACTGCATCGTGTTCCAAGCTGAAATCACGGGGATTATAGGGAGGCTCTGTCATGGCTGTGGTATAATGTAAGTAATATCCATTCCTTGCGGAATTTTTCCAATAGTCGCGATTAAATTTCTGGATTCAGTCTTATCTCTCAATGAAATGGCGGAAATCAAAAAATCACCTTGGTTAGGTGCATGGCAGACGCAGTGCTATGTCGATTATGTCCGAGAAGAAGAATCTCTCCATTCCTCTCGCTACTTGCATACTTTTAATCAAAAAAAAAAACCACCGGTGGGGTTGAATTGCACCAAGTGTTCGATATCGAGACAGATCAGGTTGGATCTCAAGCTCTTCAAGATTCTAATAATACTAAGGAGATCCACATTAGCAGTTGTCATTATACGAGACACTGCATTCTGCATCATTGGAAGGCATGCCCTTAGGTTGGGTTTATCTGTATAAAAGAATTCTGCATATGAACAAGTAGGAACTTCTGCCCAGCATTTAGGAAAATGCTTCTTCGCCAATCTTGGCGAACTCTCTTGTACATAAAATCACATTTTATCCTCCTTTTAGTCCAACGATTAGTTTTGAGATCATTAAATGCTGGTACTAGGCAATGGGCCTAAGTGTATCTAATGTTTTCTAGTTGTAAGTTCTTCTCGGCGATGACACAATATTGCATTAAGAAAACGATGCAAGAAAACTAAGCGGACGGTCATCAATTGACTCTCAAGTCTCAACTCTTATTGCACACACTAATGTGCACATCTTCACTAGGCCTGCATTTATTAGTTAATAGAGCCGTCCACGAATACAAAGTATCAGCGTAGCACTTGAAAACCTCACACTTATGTCATCTTTAAACGATTTATGATTCTTTAATTGAAAAGCGCATTCAACAAATGATCATCCTCTTCGATCTGCAGTCGGTATTACCCGGCCAATCCCATAAAACCAAAGAAAAACATAATTTATGATCCTTAACGCAAGCAATTGACTTGTTTTTACTGCCATAGCAATAAAAACGCAGTCAGTTATAATCTCTCCAACACCTTCTAAGCTATCTTTGGCATTAGAAAAAAAAGGAAAATATTTTCCAAACACTATAGCGACGTGTCCAATCAAGAACAATAAAATTGAAAATATAAACAGAACCTAAATTTCTTATCAGGAAAAATAATTCTATTGCCCGAGAGTGAATTTCCAATCGGATTTTACTGCGTATCTGCATCCATTTGTACGCACTTTAGAACTTGTTGCCAGCAACATGTTTCTGGGACAGTCACACGCAACACTGTGTGAGTTCGAAGAGTTGACTAAGAGAGCAGAGATACTATGAAGAGAATGCTTCTTCTTCTGTCGTATCTTTTCAATTAATTTTCTATTTTTATTGCTACGCCTCGCACTGTCATTCGTTGTGTCTCTGAGTTCCGCATACATCGAAACATATTGCTAGCGCGCGAGTGCACATTTAAATACGGATACACGACACAAGGAGGACTGCGAGAATAATAATATAACATGCATAGTGCAATGACCCTACCTCGCGTTGACCCACTTACGGAGCCGCGATGCGAACGGTAAAGAAGTGGAGTCAGTTCAGTGCGGTCGGTATTTTCCTTTTTGTCTCTCTCTTTCTATTCGTGTTCTGTATTTTATTATTTCTGTCGTGTTCGTGTTCTTTCATTGGATGTTTTTTTTTTTTATTTGTTTATGTGTGTTTGTAGAGTTGTATCTCTTCTTTGATAGAGGTTCCTCTGCTGTGCTGCCCGCTGCCGCTGTTTGGCTTAGAGGAGTAGATACTTTTAGAGCTCCCTATGCATAGCTAGCTGGCTCGGCTCTTCTGTCATCTGTCTTTATGAAGCAATTTTTCATATTCTTCACTACTCTACTAGGAGTTGCCTCCTCCTCTTCGGCCCACCATTCATCATATATTTTATATCTTTCTACATAATTCTGATTCGTTTTTTTGCGTACAGGAGCAAGGGGTAGGTAGGTAGGTGGCAGATACACTTGTTTTAGCTTTTCGTTTTGCACACGTAGAACGTACGGTTTCTGTGCGTACGTTTTACGGTTTTTGTGTGAGCTGTGTTGTCCGATTTAATTGTTTCAATGTGTTACTGTGCAGCATAGAGGTGAAATGCGAACGCATAATTGCGCAGATTGATTGAGTGGTGAGTCGATTTTCGTTTTCTTTTTCGCGGGAATCTTTGATGTCTTGCGGCGAGAAAGGGTCTTGAACGCCGTTTTTTAAGGGGCCTAGGTTGATGTAGGCTGAACAGGCTACAGGCTTAATATTTTTTTTGAAAGTTTAAAATTAATTCCATTCGTCAGGTGGATTAATGGATTTGCATTAATGAATGGGATTGTCGATGGTGTGTGCATTGAAATTATCAAGGATTAAGCATCTGAGTATAGGTATCTTTTATGGGGAGGCAGTTGGGGTTTTTTTTTATGGAAATTAATTGAGCTGTCAGGTTGATCATTACATGAAATTTATATGAATTGAGGTAATGGCTGATTTCGACAGTTTCATTGACTAGTTATCGAATTCAATTTTGAAAGTACAGTCAAAATCGGTTATAACGACCTTCAAGGGACTGACGGATTTGGTCGTTATAAGCGATAGGTCGCTGTAACCGATATCAAGATGCATACATAAATTAATCTGTTTTAAATTTTTTATTTATTTTTATAGTTTTTATTTGTACCAGACAGATATATGTACATACATACGAGATAACTTTATGCAAACCGAATAAAATCAAAACTCTTCGACCACTCGTCACACAGAAAAATTTGCACTAATTAATTTCCCCACCTACTATTGAACAAACTCAAAACCAATACTAAGCGCAAAAATAAAGAATAATAATATCTCAACAAACGGTGAGCTGTAACATATCTAGACAGATACATCGCATGTACAGACCCATAAATAGTTTACCGTTTCAGAAAAAATGCAGTCGCACAAACAGCTGCGTCGATCTTAGTCGTTATAACCAATATTTTATTTCAAAACAAGGAAAAAATCGGTCGTTGTAAGCGATATGTCGTTGTAAGCGATGTCGTTGTAAACGATTTGTTATTCAATGGGTTTATAATGGAGCTCAGCCGGGATCTAAGAATTTGGTCGTTATAACCGATACGTCGTTATAACCGATGTCGTTGTAAGCGATTTTGACTGTAGATTTTGTGATAGATTAATGGCTTAGGTGAGTAGATACCTACATATCTAAACTTACATAAGCAAGGTGAAAAGGTAAAGGAATAAAAGAAGATACCTATGGAGAAGAGAAGACACCTAACTAATCAGTTTTACTAGAGTTGTCTCTATTGACATCTTAGGCAGGTACTAGGTAGGTATGAAAAGCAGCACTCATCTCAGAAAAGTTAAAAAGTTAAAGTTAAAATATCAAGAAAGTAAATAACAAGAGGGTACGTATAGGTACCTAGCTAAGCTACTACCTACTTATAGTCACAAAGAGCCTAAATGCTTAAAAGTTTCTCAAAAGAGTGGATCAAAATTAGGCCGAAATTATGCACTTTGTCAAAAGCTGCCGGTAAGGAAATATGCCCGTAGTCTTCTTCAAACACTCTTTTCATAAACCATCCTTCATAGCAAAAATGTAGGTATGTATGTAAATACTTTTGAGTTAAAATCAATTCCTGGTCTATTAGAAAAAAAAATATAAAAAGTTCAATACCTCTTAACATAACACAGCATACCTATAATCATGAGAACATTATCTATATTTATAGTTAGGCCGTAGTTATACTGAGGCTAAACAAGCGCAGGCTCAGTTGGGTAAACTTCAGAAAGTAGGCATGTAACTTCAGAGTCAAGATGCAGCCGTGAACAAAGATAACAAATCTAGTAGACCTGACTACTTCTAATGCGTCTCAAAACTCAAAAGACATATCAAAATAAGCCCGGCTGACAAAACAAAAGGACTTTCCGTGAGCAATAATTGCTGGTAAGCGTAAGACCCAAAATTCACAGTCGATAGGCCTCACAAGTTTATGCGAATCGTTAAAAAAAACGCAAGCACATGTTTCCCACATTACGACATACGCATGCAAATGTGGCTGATGTGCCCTTAACAAAACATGACAATCTAGATTAATCACATCGACAGAAGGAATGCCTTCAGTAGTATTTTAGACGTCCCTATACACTCAGAATCACCATCAACTCTGACCAGAACTAGTAACTGCGTACACGCTTGCGGATAATTCGTACAGTCTACGGACTGTAGACTGTACGAACGTCGACGTCGAAAGTCTTCTCCAGGAATGAGGTGGTAAGTTTTACCAAAATGTAAAAAATAGACACATGTCAAAGTTTTAAAGCCCGACCCGAAGTCTGCAAAGACAAGCAGGGGAACATTGTACTGGGTGGCGCACGAATCGTGCTACAAAAACAAAACGTAATAACTTTTTTCTGTGTGAATAATTGGCATTTTTTTTTTTTTATTATTTGGCAGGTTACTACATATTTATATTTATTAAAATTAATGCTTGAGATACCGAAAAGACAATTTGGATAGTACAGCGGTACCGCATGCTTTGCAGTCCTTCATTTCCGTCCAAAGGGAATTTAGGCGGCACTCCCCCGAGTAGATGGACAATTATGAGGCTGGTAAACATGTTTGCCGAATCTGGAAGTATCGCACGAAGACCATACCATCGATATCCCTATGTGCAGGTTCAAGACACAATCGCGGCTATATCATCGTCAATTCAGGCAAATCAAAGCGTTTCGACTCGAATCTTATCGGCGCAAATTGGAATTAGCAGACGGTCACTACAATGGATAATTCATGAGACTTAAACTTGTTTTCGTACATAGTCCAAATTACAAGCAAGTTAAACCCTCTGAATTTGCCTATTCGCCTGGAATTTTTCCAAAAAATTATTGCAAATTAATATACAGAAAGTCCGCTGGTCACCTGACCTGACTGCATCAGACTTTTTTATAGGGTTATGTCAAGCAAGAGGTGTACAAAACGAAACCAAAGAATTTGACTGAATTGAAGCAGTCCATTCCAACAATAATTGAGGCGATCCCAACTTCAACCCTTCAGGCCGCAATAAATCATTTTCTGATCAGGAGGTGTCGCATATGCGTGGATGAGCATGGAGGTCATTTACGGTCTATCATCTTCAAAAAACAATTATTATTTATATAAATTAAATTAAATTCTCTGTAAAATTAAAAAAAAGTTAAATTCATTGATTAAAAAAAAAAATTATTTGAATTTCTTATTGTAGCACAATTGGTGCGCCACCCTGTAGTTGAGTCTAGACCTAGAGTCGAAGAATTGGGAAAAAGCACTTCTGCAGACTATTAAATAGCAATGAAGACCAAAATCCGGCTGCCAGGCAGTATGGAGCGAGAGCCATTCAATATTTATGAATTTAAGACAAGAATTTCGGTAACCTGTTAAAATTTGTTAAAATCCAATACTTTTTCAAAGCTGAAGATACGATGATTTGGTAAGGAGCATACACAAACAATTCTGTAAAATTTGGTCTGATGAAAGTAGGTATGCCCGATGAATAGAATCTTAGCATATCGTTTGTCCGGTACAGAAGAAAGGAGATCTTTTAATCCACGCCAATTCCAAGTGGGAACCATTTATAACCACGTATATAAGTCCTCTTAGCATCGCATACAAGTTTCTGCCCGCATTAATCTGTGAACGTATAAAGCAACCCAACAAGGTTGCTTTTGACGTTCCAAAGCACCCCATAGGTTCTTATCAGTGCGGTTTTAGCCCGGCAACGTCCGCCATTGACCAAATTTTCACACTATACGGTAGATCTTGAAAATCACCCAAGAATTTCAAACTAACACCCACCATCTCTTCATCGATTTTAATGGTTGTTTTTGATAGCATGTAGGTACACAGAAGAATGAAGAACCTATAAACCTATTCAAAAAAAATCCGATGAATAGGCTAAAAGATCACATGTATAGACCCGTATGGATATCAATACTTCGGCCCGTTGATTGTTCAACTCTACTCCAGAGTCCAGAGGGACAACGCAATAGAGGACGATCTTACTTTAGGTGGTGCGAATTTAACATACTGAACTGAAGGAAACTAGCGGTGGATTGACCTGAAAAAAATGTTTTGTCGCCCAAGCTTACATCCTGCCAACGATCAAAGTGCAAGAGCGGTTGTTATGGCGCACAAAAAAACATTGAAAGATGCTCAACGCGTTGCCAGAACCAGATCAAATAGATGCTTTCACATCATGTGGGTGTTCAATGACTATACACTGGCGTTTTCTTTGTCAGCTTGTCAGCTCAAAAGTATAAGAACTGCTAAAAACAATTTCAAAAAAAATTTCTCAACGATTAGTGCAAGTTCCTTTGTTACATAAACTCCCAGCTCCTAATTGAATGCGATAAGACGCCACTTCTGCGTCTGCGAAAATTTTAAAAATAGCTTAAAATAATTTAACGCAGTGCTATTACGCAAACCATTCAATTGAATATACAATGTAAGTAAAGCACATCATCAAGTCACCTTGAGATAGTAGCATCGAAACGCATTCACTTTCCCCACTTTTGACTAAGTGCTGATGGCGTCGTCGGTTTTGTTTCTAATTTTATTAATTTTCACTTTCGAAGCAGCAAAACAAAACGAAAGATATTTTTAGGAACTTTTATTATTATCTACTAGACGGAGAGCTATTTAAACTGTGCGCTGTAAAGTGCAATAAAAATCGAAAGTAGTTTCAAGTAATCGTAAATAGTTGTATGTAGTGCACTGCACATATACATTGCGCAATAACTCGCACAATACTGCTAAGCTTTATGGGGTGTAGTTGAGCTGTATGGATACGAGAGTACGTATGCGGGGGTAGTATTTATCCAACTGAATTTATTCGACAGAAGGAAGCTATGACGACATATTTAGAAAATGCATAGAATTCAGTTTGATTGAAGCACACAGATATCGGTCGGTTCGTTGGTTTGCTTCGCATTGAAAACAAATGAATGAATTGCATCGCACAATCTTTATCTACAACTACATAAGTATATACCTACCTAATACTGTGTAGCACAATGTGGGGGGTTTGTTATACTGCGGATTTGTGTTTTTTTTCTAAATCGTGACAGTTCGCCTATCAGAAGTTTAGTTTGACGGAACTTGATTGATGTTTGGACATTCAACCGCCTGCAGATGGCAGACGTGCTAATTATGCTTCGTCATGATGATGATGACGGTTGGAGATGAGGATAGATCGGATTTTTCATTCTTATATAGTTTGCAACAATTTAATTTGAGCCTATATCTGTAATCTCCGAAACTAATTTGAATGTAAATTGCATTTGAATTAAAAATGGAGCAAGAAGAAGTCTGCGGTTTCGCAAAGAAAACACTTGGTAAGTATAGACTGGATGACGGCGCGATTGCAACTGCAACTGCAATTTTGGAAAAATCTTTTAACTTTGTTAAGTGCTTCTTGCAGCATTGCTGGCAATTGGTTGGAAATACTGCTGCTGCTGCTGCTGTACTATTGTTTCAAGAGGAGTTCTACTTAAGTAGGTCGGGGAATTAACCTCTGACACTGCAGTAGTTTCACTTTAGTAATACGTTTCGGTGGTGGGCATGCTATTTATAAATAGGGGTCTATACATGTGGTGTAAGTATAGGTAATGGCTGGTATGAGGATTTCCCAATATATAATGAGAACTTTAAGATGACTGCGGTAAGTAATAGTGAGGTAGGTATACAACATATTGTCTAGAATAGTTTCTATTGTACATCAATCACGGATAGGAAAGCTATAAGCTCAAAAAAATGCATTCTTAGTGCGCTAGTGGAATACATCTTCAAAGTTTTCTGACTTCACGAAAAATCAATCAGACAGTCAGCACAAATTCTTTTATATACAGAATCTCTGTATAAAAGTTAGATGAAGGATCAAGATTGTAGTCAGCAGTGATATAGCAAAATCTCGAAAGAAATTTGTCTACGTACTTACTTCGGTAGGTGGTGCTAGAGTCCCGGTAAATCTGGGACGCATCCAATACGATTCTACAGCTAGTGCGGTCATTTATACCACACTCCAAATTACTTACTTGGGGTTATCTCGGGCGCCACCTAAGGCGAGGTTTTCCTCTAAAGCATTGTCGCTCTGTGCTGGCATCAAAGACTATTCAGGCTGAAATGTTAGTGACCAGTCTTTCTACATGTCCTAGCCATCTAAGACTACAGATTCGCACTTTTCAGCTCGTAAAGTTCGCAGTTCGCTCTTCTTCTCCAAATCTTGTCAATGCAATTGGGATCGAAAATTAAGCCGATTACTTTGGTTGAATTTTGTTCAGGCAATGAATAAATATACGATAATTTGAGATCTTTACTTGAGTATTTCAGCCAGCAATGCTATGCAATTAGCCTCAGGAACTTCCCATGAACGCTGGAGAAACTAACAGACGGGTCATTGAACATATAAGTATCTTGCAGATCAAAACAATTAGAGGTATCTCTATCTATATCAGGTTAGGTTGGTATATTAAGCTTACGAAAAAATCCGCAATCATATGAGCGTGTTCGTTAAGAGGTTGAGCAGTGCAAACAAAAATTTGGTCTATAATTTGAGTTTTTCCGAGGTCGCCACTGAAACCCGACTACTGATAGTCTGGCACACGAATATCAACAAACAAATTTTCTAAAGAATTTCTCTACACTTAAAACCGAAACACATTACTAATCCTCTCGTTCTCCATAACTAAAACTAGTTATAGAAAGCCTAGCCCAGCATAGGCATTCCTTTTCACTACGATTCGAGCATCCGAACGCTGCGACCTGAATTGAGAAGCTATATCTCAGAACTAAAGTCCTCTTGGATGTTTGTCAGACTGTGGAACAACAAAATTGTGAATGCAATTTACATTTTTTCGGTGCTAAGCCAGAATATGAGTGGAAGAAATACAAGACTACTAATTTTGCACGATCCTTGTTTTTGCTGAAAAATTCGAAATCTTGTCGATACGAAATGTATGGCGGGTCCTATATTGTGACGAAGTTTATCTTATTTTGTGACGTATCTCCACATAGCTACGTAACGCACTTCTGAACGCAAGCAATTGCACAACACGGCGAATACAGAGCCGTAGCCTTGGACATTTGACCGCGTCTGGCATAGAGCCCTATTAGGCAAGTTAGCGTCTTATGGATTACCACCCACAACAATTCTGCAGATGGATGCAAAATTTTCTTCTGGGAAGATTGATCCAAGTTGTTGTAGATGGCGTATCGTCTAATTCGTTTGCTATCAATGCAAGAGTGCCCCAAGGATCTACTCTTTCTCCACCTCTATTTCTTCGCCACTTCAACGATTTGCTTGGATCGACAAATAATAATATCTACAACTTTGCTGATAACAGCACTCTTATATCCTCCATCTCGAACAGTGGGCCTGTGAATGAGGCTACATCACACAGTCAGAGATGTGAACAAATTAGTTCTCTAAATAGTGATCTGGACAAAATCTTGAAGTGGGGAAAAGACAACTTGGTTTGTTAATGCAAACAAGACTCAGCTCTCAACATTTTCTAGGAAAAATGCATCAACAGTTCCTCAGATCCAAATTGATGACCATCCAATCCGTCCCAAGAACTCAATGCACCTTCTAGGAGTCACAGTCAATTCAGGAATCACATGGCAGGACCACATATATCGCGAGATAGGCGTCCGCAAAGTTGAGCTACCTATTTAGAGCAAAGAGGTACTTTAGATCCAAGCAACTTCTCCTTCCCTACAAAGCACAGGTTAGACCAGGCCTGGAATATTGTTCCCATATATGGAGCTCGGCCCAAAAACATTCACTTAACCTACTTGACAGCATACAGAGATGAACAGTTCGACTTATTGGAGACCCTACATTCACATGGAATCTACAACCGTTAGTCCACACTGAACAGAAGACAAGTCGCTGACCTTGGCTTGTTCTATAGGTACTTCCATGGTTGTTGTTCCGAGGAACTCAAAGACATTATCCGATCCCTCGAAATGCAAATTTTGGGCGCCCCACAAGACAGGCAGCTAATGCCCATGACCATACATTACACGTGACAACCGCGAGGACATCAATTTTCCAAAACTTTGGAACTCGCTTCCTGGGGATATATTTCCAGAAGACTACAATTTGCAGCAATTTCAGTGCAGAACAAACATCAAGCATCTTGGGGCGCTGATGAAGCGTTATAGGCGAAGCCAATTCTTTTCCAACTTCAAACCTAGATGACTTTCCACAGAAGTGTAAAGGAAAATTCTGACTAGAAAATCTGTAAATACGGAAGCATTTGAAAGCATCAGTCACACTTTACGAGACAATCATAAATACTTTGTAACACCAACTTCAAGCGTTGGGTAGTCAAACATACACAAAACCCTAAATGAACCCGGAAAAAATAAAAAAGTCGACGATAACATTTACCCTCACTTGACTTAAAATTTATCATGACTTAAGTTGACAGTTGAAATTACACACATTCCTGAACAAAAATAAGGCAAATGCCTATGAATACAAATACACGCGCATTGTGTCTGAATAGAATACAATTTCAAAAACAAATAACCAAAACAATAACTTCACTGAAAGTATTACATTCTTCAATCACAAATATTACCAAATGTACCCAACGAATGCACACATGTACATTTTCAATCACTGGCATCTCTCTAAACATAATGTTTCGAGCATTTGTGTGTCACATTCAAATGACATACGCACATTGTGCACATACAAACAAAAAAGTGCATTTGCATCTAAAGAATGCAAGAAAACAATGCAAAATAATGATAACAGAAAAAACTATGTAACAAAACGGAAGGAACATCAAAAGGGGTGAGGCCATAGAGGTGGGTTCACCCTAAAGATACTTATTCTCCTCAAACTAAGAAGGAAGCTAGATAGAAAAAAGAAAAATTCAAAGTTCTTCTTCTCTTTAATTTTTCTCGATAACACGATGGCTTCTTCACCCGGCTTCATCCTCCCTGCATCCGCTGCCTCCTTAGTATCCAATCACCTAAACAGACCTATCAAACCAAACTCAGCCTATGCAATGCATCGTGAAACACACACACAGATACTCTTGTGCCTTTGTGTGCACCGTTCTATAATGATTCTAGCTGCTTAAAAAAAAAAGTTTCATTTTTCCTCCCAGAAATGCATCAATCCACCCACCTCACCCCAACCCGCACCACACTTTGGAACACTCAGACGACCAAAGACCGAGCAGAGTGCATTTGATGTTGGTTTGTGTCTTTTTTTTTCTAAGCAGTTTTTCAGTGTCTTTTTTTTCCCATCTAGCCTATATGCTGTTGTACTCAAACTCAACTGATACCGAAGCGACTACTGCTGTGCAGCGCATAGATCCATAGAGTTGGTTCTATCCTAGCATGAGCTAAGTTAGTGCGCTAGCCACCACTGCTGTATACGTGTGTACACTGTACAGTGTTGTGTATGCTGTGTTAGAGTGTAGTTTGTTGTTATTTTATTTTTGCACTCTTTCGTTTCGCTTCGCTTTTTAAATACCCGTCCTTGGCTCGTCTATTCAACTTTGTCCTACTTATTAGTTGGCTATAAAAGCTATGGCGCGGCGCGGCTCTCTACAACTACTACTCAATATACGATGTTGTCGTACTTTGGCTCTATGCAACTATGAATGCAGTTTTCTGTGTTTTTGTTGTTGTTATTGTTGTTGTTGTGTTTTAGGCGTTTGTGTTCTCCCCTGCTCATTGCGAATGTTAGCTTCTGCTAGAGTCATATGGCCGACGACGACGAATCTTGTTGTACTTCTGTAGATGATGGATAACAATTTTGTATTATTATCTTTTCATTTCGACTAATGTCCATATACACACATATACATTGTAATTGTTATTGTAGATGTAACTTTGACTTAACGGCCAGTCATAGAGTCAGTAGTTTTATTGTTATAAGTTGGTTTTTAATTTGATTAGAATTTCTTGGCAATCAGGGGGAGATCGGGAGTAGATATTGCTGTCCCGTATAGAAGTTGTCTAATTACTGGGCATAATTACACTTTGAATGAATTTGGAATTTAATTTTATCTGAATATCTTATGGAGATGGAGTTGGAGATTGCTTTCAGAAGTTATTGCATTTCTTTGGAGTTGGATGTCGTCGTTATTCTGAGAAAAGATGAATACATATACGCAATGATTATTATCAAGGTTGGTGGATTGGGGTCCGAATTACATGCTTCCCCCTTTTATAAACTTATAAAGGGTCCGCCATCTAACGTTTTTTTTTCAACTAGTGCTTATTTCGCGAATGGTAACACTTAGCTCATGTCTGATTTGACAGATAATTAGTTTTATCCTTCCGCTGAACGAATATGGTTGTGTATACGCTTGAACAACGCTGGGAAATATTGCGACATTACTTTGAAGCACCGTCAGCTCCGTATGTTCGTTATCTTGTGAAAAAAGTGAAAGAAACTGGCATCCTCATCGATAAACCAAAGCGTGAAAAGCCAAAAACAGTGCGTACAGTGCGTTCTTCGAAAATGAGCAAGGAGTGGCCGTTACAGTCAATGGCGATCGTTATCGGGCCATGTTGAACGAATTTTTGTTCACAATAATTGAAGAGGAGGATATTGGCAACATTTGGTTTCAACAGGACCAAAAGATCGCATTATTTGATCGCATTATTTGAAGATCGCATTATCAGCCGCAGAGCTGATGTCGTTTGGCCACCGCGGAGCTGCGATTTGACACCGTTGGACTATTATTTTTGTGGGGTGCCGTAAAAGATAAGTGTTACGCCGACATGCCAGAGACAATTGACGCTTTAAAGGACAATATTCGTGAAGCCATTGGTGAAATACAGCTGCACACAGTCGGTAATGTGCTTAAAAATTGGACCGATCGTGTAGGCTACTGCATGGCCAGCCGAGGCAGCCATTTGAATGAAATTATTTTCCATTATTAACCCGAAGGATTGTACTTTCAAATAAAAAAGAAATTTGAGAAAATATTCAGTCGTTTTTTTTTTATAGCATTTAAAAAAAAAAGTTATTTGGCGGATCCTTTACTTTTGGGACTAGAGACTTTATACAATGAGCAGAACCTTGGAGGACACTCTATTTCAATAAGGCAGTTTTGAAATAACATATTCTAAATATTCTCTGGTCTCGAATGTTATGTAGTAGTTGCGAGGGTTTTAAGACTCTATTTATTAATGATACTAAAAAGACCATAAAATTGCTGTCATTGCATAAATGGTAACTAAATTATGAGCTTATGATTCGATGGACCCGCTGCTATATTGATGCTAGGTTTCAGTCAACATGATTCGAATGGAAAAACTCTGAGCTGCCACTGATATATTTAGCGCTGCTATGTTAATATTTGAAATTTCATAAACGCTGCCTTTAAATGACCCAAATCCTGGGGAGGGCAAATGCTGGTTGCCTAAAAATTATAGATGAGGTGTTTTATCTGATATTAAGCTATTGGTGTGAGTTCTGAATGAAAGAATTGGACAAGCACAAAACAGCTTGATAAGCGGCTTAACAATTCGATTATTAAATGCAAAATGGCAACGAGACTCTATATCTTGCGGATGGAATTGATTGTCGAATTTCAAACTAAGGTTGTGAAAGGCGACTCTTGAGGAGAATATACATTTTTCAGTTTTCTGATGTGTAATAGAGTAAGTATTGCCTTCTTTCTGGTAATTGGAGTCATCTGACATCTGACTTTAGGGTCAACAATGACATTTTCAGATCACATGCCTGTTTAAATTGCGTGCAAAGTATAAAGGTATCAAGTACAAATTACACATCCACTTATACACTTTTTTCAAAACTGATTACCTTACTTCGTCGTTGGGTCGGCGTCTTTCCTTCTGTCTCTCAGGAGAATCGACTGCAGACTTTTTGTGGGCGTCCTTTCGGGCCACCAAGCTTTTGCCAAACACTTAAATGTGTTGGGTTTAAGCAACACCACCATCTGTCCTGCTTGTGGAGAGGATGACGATACAGCGGAGCACTTCCTCTGTAGTTGTGCTGCCTTTGCTCGCATCAGGTGGCGGATCTTTGGGGCTGACGTGGTGAGTGCCGAACATCTAAGCTCTTCATCACTGAAGCTCCTTCTCATCTTTTTTCGAAAGACGGGAAAGGTGTCTGTTTGGCAGTACAATGGACCAGTAGTTGTGTCTGAGTGCTCCTTCAGATAGTAACAACCTCCGACACAAGACACAAGAAGAACCTTACTTCACAATTCCAGAGAAATCTAAATGAAGCACTTGCGACTTTGCGAGCTTCAAACATGACAATAAACATTGACAATCTACAGATATAGTCAAGGAGGAACGTTCTAAGTAAATAAAAAAGATTTGATTTTGAACACAGCACAAATGTGTTACAGTTGCAGGAAAAATGGCCTTTGAAGAGCTAACGATTGAGGTTAAAGAATTCAACAAAATTTTGAAACAACGTATGTTCCTCGTGGGGTTTAAAAGACAAATATTTTCCCATTGCACTAAAAAGGTAACTATTTTGTCGATTTCTGTGCAGTATTTAATAACGGAAGGCATTATAATAGGAATGTCTAAAAAAGTCATCAAAATTTGAAGGTCAAGGTTAGGTAAGGGTGGCTGGCAGGCCGGTGTCCACGCACCCTCACTTAGGCCAGAGGAGGTTCATTGTGATACCACAGGATCGAATGATCTCACAACTACCCGTTGAACCAGCAGGAGATGAGAGTGAAGCGTTGGAGGCAACTCATCCCTGCAGTAGCGAGTTCACCGAGATTGTCGAAATGAAAATGAAAAAAGGCCCCAAAATATGAATTGTCACCCTTTCATGTTGCTTTTCATGTAAATTGGTGGAGTGATTTTTCATTTTCAGTTCGGGGCGATTTTCCATTGAGGCCAAATTTCATGTAGCCTTTTCTGCAAGCTGCGAGGACTGGGCACGTGCATATGAGATGAAGAATTGTCTCTTCCTCCTCCTCGTCCATGCAGCTTCTACCGAAATCGTTGGATGGGAGGTCCAGCCTGAGAGCATGTCTTCCAATAATGCAGAGTCCCGTGATGATACCTACTAATGTGCTTATTTTGGATCTTTTTAGTGTTACAAGATTTTTGGAGCACTTGAAATCCAGCGTAGGTCAGATCTGCTTCGTGATGGAGCAAGTGGTGCAGTTTGACCACCTTCTATTGGTGGTGCTTATCGCATTTTGTTTAATTAAAAGTCTGCACGTAGCTTTAAACTTAAACCAAGTTAAGGTCTATGCGCTTATGTATGCAGACGCCATCCTTTTTTCTCTGTGATACAATTAATGGGGCGCAGTAGTTGATGATAAACAGACTATAGCTGATGGGTACTACATCTGTAAGCTTAGGAACCTGAGTGTTAATATTAAAAAGTCGAAGAGGATCAGAGGTGAAAGCGGTAGGTATTCTCGCATTAAAAAGCAGAAAACCATAGGATTTTCTGATCCCTGAAAATCTCAAACAAAAAACACCTCAATATGCAAAGTATCGGCAGCAAAACGCACGCAATATCTTCAGTGTGGGTGGAGTCTATTGTTAACAAAAGAATAACCACAGCTCAAAAGAGAACCTACCCAACAGCATGCCTACTAATTATATGTTGTATTTGGAGACTGGTGTGGTTCCTCACCTCTTCTTTTCCCGGACGCCCTCCGATTTCACTTTGAATATAGGTGTAGTTTAAATAACCGTGTAACTACTGTGCGAGGGGTCCCAGGTTCGATCACCAGAAAAACAAAAACTATGGCTTTTCAATGCGTTACCTCACGCGAACGTCTGACAAACATCCGAGAGAATAACTGTGTAGAAAAGCTTCTCCATTCAGCCGTTCGGACTCGGCATACAATTGTAGGTTCTTCCATTCGCCCCAAAAATAAATAATAAGAACCTACGACTAGGATTAGGACCTGTTGCTATTTATTTATTTTATTTAACCAAGATGGAACAAAGCATGTTGCTTATTAGCTTAGGCTCACTCATATCATTTCAAGAAGGAACCATCTTTATTAATATTCTGAACGTAAACGTCTAAACATCTGGGCGCAGTAGCGCAGTGGTAAGTGTGCTGGACTACTGTGCGAGGGATCCCAGGTTCGATCACCGGAAAAACACAAATTACATCTTAAAGTTTTTTCTACTGCGCCACCTCTCGCGAACGTCTGACAAACATCCGAGAGTATCACTGTCATGAAAAAGCTTCTCAATTCAGCCGTTCGAACTCGGCATAAAATTGTAGGTTCTTCCATTCGCCCCAAAAATAGAAACTCGCACAAAACGAATGGTTGCGAGAAGCTAGGCCTTGGGTGTCACCCGCCTGTTGCGCCACCTATTTATTTATTTATTTATTTAAACGTCTAAATCAGGGATCAATTTTAGATTAACAACCGTGCATTAGGATACGATCTTAAGACTTAAATTTAAGGCCGCAATTATCAATTGCCGTTGGAATACTTAAGCCACATAAACTAAAGACATGTGAAAAGTATAGCTTTTTGAGAAATAGCACTTTTAGCAGACATCGGCGCAATGGCAGGCTGTGTCACGCAGAGATTGGCATGTGCAATTAACTTCTTTAGGGCCAGAAACCCATCTAATAATGGTATCGTTCAAAGTGATATAGTAGAAGCTTTAAATGGCAGTTTTTCAATAAAGAGTCAATTATTTAGCTCACCAATCTAAAATCCTCTCTTCCCTTTTACATAGTTATCGTTTCTAGATGAATTAAAGCCTAAAAGACGCACATAAAATGACCTTTCATATCCCACAAGCCACAAAGAGAGGTACATAGTAGACACCTAACCTATGTTGTAAAAAGTCCAAGCTCCAAGAGTTAAAACTAAATGTAACAAAATGCAACAAAATCGTCACACTACATCTGACAGTCTGCGTAGGTATAAGCTGTAATCTCCAGGAAACTACTTTGCTGTCGTCAACAAGTTTTTAATTACAAAAGATTCACCTGTGTACCCAAATGACAAAATCTTCTTTAATTTACACACTCCACTTACTCGAACGTTTCAACACAGAGTACGGTACCAGCACCGCGGAGTCGGCACTACACCACCCATAGTGAATGAACATGTGTTTTCTGTTTTCACCGTACTAACTCGGCGTGTCAGACACGAACTACAGCTTATTTGCAATTATACTGTGGGCCAGGTCTTCCACACTCCGCATACACATTGACAGAGCAAAACATACCATTCTAAGCTCTTAATGGTTACGGGGATTTAGAATGCTTACTGCAACCTGTGCGACTTCGCTTTCGACTTTGTGCTGGAAGTGTTCTTTCACGCAATGCAGGTCAGTTAATTAGCATTAACTGCTGGCGGCAAATGGCATGGCCATTGGAGTAGTACCAGTAGCGCGTAATACGTCTCCGATGCCATTTTTCAATTTTACTTAATTTTATGCGCATAAATTAGTCAAGTTTCAAAATAAGATACTCACAATATATGTATAGGCTTGTTTTGTTTGTGAATATGTTTGCGCCAACTTTGTGCGTTGGCCAATCGATTTAGACGGTTAGACGGGGACGCTTGGCGTGTGTGTGCTTGTGTCGCAATTTGCAATAAATCGAATACGAGCCGCTAATATTGGCAACTCTTCGAAATGGTTTACACAAGCCGGGACAGACAATAGACGGCCGGCGGAGTTTCCAAATGTGCACTAACAAGCTGAGTGCGTGAAAAGCACGCCACACAATGGGAAGCAACAGCAACAGCTCTTCCCCGCCTCCTGTCAAATGGCTAAGCCAAGAACTAACAAGCCAACCATGATGAAGTCGAGGTCTTTTCGCAGTCAACGTCGACGTCGACATCGACGCCACTGTGGCCGGTTTCCCAACTTGTCAAATTGTCAAACAAACGTCAGTCATAAGTTGCCACGCTAAATTTGGAGGGGCTGCTGCACTCTTCTCATATTTGTTTTGATATCGCATTTTGTGACAATCCGCGCACACATATGCACCGAGTCCGAGTGTGTATACATTTCCAGATTGAGTTGCAAATTGCAGATTGCAATTGCATATTGCACAATGCTCCTTCAAATTCAAACACTCATCGGTTAATTACACGGCAGAGTGATTGGTGTGCACGCGCTTTTTTCTTCTTGCCTGGTGGCTGGTGCATATATTTTGCACAACACTGTGCAAACTCTACTATGGCGAGAGGAGCTATGTGTTTGTATAGGTGATGGTTCGTGCATATGCAATTATATGCATTACACAGAACTCACATCTTGATTTCGTCTAATTGCATTTGAACAACAAAAACAAACCTGCGGATGACGACTGAGGAACGTCGTACACTTTGGGGTTCATGGACGTGCCGGTAAAACATGTGTCACTTTTCAATTCATTATGCTAACGCTAATGCTAACGCATATGCATATGTAGATGCACTTATACTCACGTTAATCACTTGGAGAATAATTAAGGGGGTTCTTGTATTATCATCATGTGAACTACTACAGTCAACTGACGACGCGGTGGTTCGTTAGAACTTCTGGGCTTTACTACATACCTGTAATTAAAAAAAAAAAAAAACAATGGATTAATGAAATGTTGCGCAACGAAGTTAATGTTTTATGAATGGTGATGAAACAGTTACAAGGGATACATACTTACTGCGGTGTGTTGCAATTGCAATAATATTTCTCTTTTGCAATTAATTTAATTTGCAAGAATTTTTTTTTTCAATAGTTCTTCAAAAGATGGAGGACTGGTGAGTGTGGTTAAGGGGTCATGTCAATTGAATATGCTTAATGGCGTTGACGGTCTTTAAAGTAAACGCAAAGCGCTGTACAAATAAACATTTTTTAGTGTTTAGTTCAATTTTATGAAATTTTATCAAAATTATTTATTGTGACAGTCACAAATATTTAACTTGAAGGCTAGAAATGATTATTCGTAAGGACTAAAGTTCTTAGAGGCGAATAGGTAGAGGTGTCATTAATCCGGGAGTAGCGACAATTTCCACAGGAATACCTATCCTTATAGGGCGCAGTAGCGCAGTGGTTAGTATGCTACACTACTGTGCGAGGGATCCCAGGTTCGATCCCAGTCCCAGGAAAAACACAAATTACATCTTAAAGTTTTTTCTATTGCGCCACCTCTCGCGAACGTCTGACAAATATCCGAGAGTATGACTGTCATGAAAAAGCTTCTCAATTCAGCCGTTCGGACTCGGCATAAAATTGTAGGTCCCTTCCATTCGTCCCAAAAATAGAAACTCACACAAAACGAATGGTTGCGAGAAGCTAGGCCTTGGGTGTCTACCCGCCTGTTGCGCCATCTATTTATTTATTTATTTTACCTATTCTTATGGTTGTATAGGCATTGCTTTCTATATGTTCCCATTTTTTTTGTGTAGCTTTTATCAATTTTAAAAATTCCAAGGCACATATTTTTTACGACTGACATTAAGAATGTCTTTAACTTGACAGACTATGGCCATGGAGATCCCCCTGTCTAGAATAAAAATTCCGAACATAGCCACGAGATAGAGTCCGCTGATCAGGAAACTAGAACTTCAGATCATCTCTCCCATGAGGCTTAACCTTTTTTTCGTAAATTTTTTTTGTATAGTGACGGTGAGTGAAAGCAATATTTCAACTAACTGCTATCGATATATAGTTGACTGCAAATTAGCCACAAGGATTAGTGTCCAAAATGGCTGATTAAAACATATATTTGGTGAGGAATTGTATGGGCTTTGGACTCTGTCTGTAAAGTCGATGACAATAAATCGGGCGATCAAAAGAGGACATCCATACCATCGTCCCTAATGTTATTTACCATCCTAATGTCGCGTTTTAGCCAATCGGCAAATAATAATGGAATCTTACCGAAAGGATATCTGACACCCAAACACAGATAACTGAGATAAGCTCAGTTTTACTGAAGGACGCAAACATTTGCCTGATATATCCAATGTTTTGACAAATTTCGAAATATGTACAGTCCGTCGAGACTATGACAGCTCTATCAACCTAAGCAGGACCGTAAGAATTTTTTGAAATAACTTATAACACAGTCAGAGATGTAAACAAATTAGTTCTCTAAATGATGATCTGGACAAAATCTTGAAGTGGGAAAAGACAACTTGGTTGTATTTAATGCAAACAAGACTCAGCTCACAACATTTTCTAGGAAAAATGCTGCAACAGTTCCTCAGATCCAAATGGATGACCATCCAATCCATCCTAAGGACTCAATGCACCTTCTAGGAGTCATAGTTAATTCAGGAATCACATGGCAGGACCACATATATCGCGAGATCGGCGTCCGCAAAGTTGAGCTACCTATTTAGAGCAAAGAGGTACTTTAGCCCCAACCAACTTTTCCTTCTTTACAAAGCACAGGTTAGACCAGTCCTGGAATATTGTTCCCATATATGGAGCTCGACACCAAAACATTCACTTAACTTACTTGACAGCATACAGAGACGAGCAGTTCGACTTATTGGAGACCCTACACTCACATCGAATCTACAACCGTTGATGCACAGAAGACAAGTCGCTGACCTATGCTTGTTCTATGTACTTCCATGCTAGATGTTCCGAGGAACTCAAAGACTTTATCCCTGGAAATGCATCTTTTGGGCGCCCCACAAGACAGGCTGCTAATGCTCATGATCATGACCATACCGTACACTTGACAACCTCGAGGATATCAGTTTTCCAAAACTACTTCTGTTACAGGACAAGCAAACTTTGGAACTCGCTTCCTGATGGGGATATATTTCCAGAATACATACTACAATTTGCTTGGGGCGCTGATGAAGCGTTATAAGTTCGCTTTCCCCGGGAGAAGTATTTAAAAAAAAAAATAATGCGATGCAAATAAAGGCACATTTTATCAAGACTTAACACCATCCCTAAGGCTTAAAGGTACATAGTAAAAGGGTATTCATTGTCTATCTTAAGCAAACATATTTGGCATGTCAATATACAGGGTGTAAAATGCCTTCAAGCCATGCAGACATTTTTGACAGTTCTTTGAGATTCCTGTTTAGTATTATTTGACAAGTTATAATGAATAGACTAAGAATAAAGGCGAACGCTTTTCTATCATTCAAACTTATTTGGATAAACTAGCGAAAAACCGTATTTACTGGAGAGCCTCACTCAGATAAGAAGAAGTTAAATTGACGAATTGGGAGCAAGGCAAATTAACAAACGACTCATTTACAACCACAAAAGTGCACTGCTTGGATTTGTCTACACGTTGATGGTGACATCATCGGTTCGTTTTTTAAAAATAAATTGGCTAACAGTCAATGGCCAACGTTACCGGACAATAAATCAATGATTCTGTCTTCAAATTATATGTAGGTACATTGGGGGCGCAGTAGCGCAAGGGTTAGTGTGCGGGACTACTGTGCGAGGGATCCCAGGTTCGATCCCCGGAAAAACACAAATTACATCTTAAAGTTTTTTCTACTGCGCCACCTCTCGCGAATGTCTGACAAACATCCGAGAGTATGACTGTCCTGAAAAAAGCTTCTCCTCAAATCAGCCGTTCGGACTCGGCATAAAATTGTAGGTCCCTTCCATTCGTCCCAAAAATAGAAACTCACACAAAACGAATGGTTGCGAGAAGCCTAGGCCTTGGGTGTCACCCGCCTGTTGCGCCACCTATTTTTTTTTTTTACATGGTAAGCACATTTTGTCTTGTCAACCAATATTCAACGCGTTATTGGTGATATAGAGATCCAAATACGCAGATTGTCCAAAATTTAAATGGAATTACCTTCGTCAAATATAGGCGAGGAGGCCATTATTCAATTAGGAATTATTAAAAGAAAAGGAGCTCAGTTAGGTGGTTACAGGGCTCAACTATTGAAAAAAGAGTTTCAGGTTCTATCTCTAAAAAAACACACATTGCGCCTTAAGGTTTTTTCGACGTTTTCCCAAGTGTGTAGGTATGTCTTCTGAGAAAACTTCTCAATTCAATGGGGCCTGTTCTAAAACTATTTATTTATGTCGTTTTCGGTTGGTCGTCCAGAACAGTCCGGAAGAAATCTCCGGGATTCTGAATACAAATCCAGAAGCAAATTTTTCTTATTTTCAAGAAAAGAACTGTCAGTTGAGTGCCAATCGAACGCTTTTAGAAGCGTTCGGATTGCTTCCGGACGGTTCTGGACGACCAACCGAAAACGACATTAGTCGTACATTATTTACAGATTAAAAAGTATAAATACCTTACATACTTATAGGAATGTCAAAAATTGGAAAATTATGCCAACCGTTCGAGCGGTTTTGAAATAAAAACTTTCCGACAAAACCCCATATCATGGCAACTCTACACAAAAGCTGTTGCATAACATCAATCCCTATTTAATCAGCTCAGCAGATGCGAACACATATCATAGCACAAGGTAGTATTCGCCACACATTTATTGAAGTGTATGTGAGCCATCAGAGGGAGGACGATGATGATGCGATATTCAATGCACAACACATACCCCACAAAACGGGATATGCGGACAAGCATATCAAAACAGAAATCACAAAAATAGCGCCGCACTCCAAAAAGACACAATCATACTGAACACCAAAATTGCGAATGCAATGTGTGTGCATCAAGAAGTGAACAAGGTGAGTGGGAGTGGGAGGACGAGGAAGGAGTAGCAAGTGAAAAAAAAAATGTAAGAGATGAAGGAGGCACTCGGCAAATGACTTACAAACACAAAGGTGAAAAGGAATCGACTAAAAATAGCGCGCGCAAATATGCTCGGTGTGCAGATAAAAATAAACGGACACCACTAATATGAAAAAAAACGAAACAAACAAGAGAAAAAGAAGAAGTACAGAGGAAAAAGAAATGATTAAGGAGAGAAGCGGCTCAAGTAACACACATTTAATGCAAGGTGTTCCCGCATCATGCACCGTTATAACTGTAATTTTCATTATTTATTTACTGATTTTTTTCCTTTTTTTCTTTCTTTCTTCTATCCCCACCGCCCTTTGTTTGTAATGCACATTTTGCTTCTTTTTTTTTTGTTTGCTGTAATTTGTTGCATTTCTTTTCACCATTTGTATGTTGCCTGCCCGACACGTTGTGGTGAGATTGGTGCACAAAAAACACAGTTTTTATTTTCCTGTTTCCTCTTTGTGTGTGCTATGTTGGGATAATCACTTGGAAAATGGGGGTTGGGCTCGTTAACTGCGGTTGGGATATGATGGGACGGGTTTTAGGTTTTTGGTAGGTTTCTTTGAAAACATTAGCTTTGGAAGTAACCTGTCTTGTTAGACACGGCAAAGCAATGATGTAAAGGGCTTTGACAGTGTTTTTAAGCATGCCTGGCCATAAAGCTATAAAGATAACGAAGTCATAATTATTCCGTGATGAAATGTTGACGGTTGGTCTACTGACGCCTGCCCTAGGTGTACAACGAGTACCCATTCAAAGATAGAAAGGATTCTCAGCCTAAATTAAAGTGTAGTAGGGAATGCGAATGGGTATAGTTATTTCTTTAAAGCCATTTACCTACCTAAAAGCATTCACGAAGGTTCAAAGACTAACGTGCATAGGCACCACTAGTGCGATTAGGACAACCCAACCGCAGAACTTGAGGCTATTCTCAACCGGCTTCCGCTAGACACAACTATCGGCCGCAATTAGTGCAACGAGAATCAGCCAATCAATAAACTGGAAATTGAACGAAACGTGTCACTCGATGATCCTACAGAAATATTTTGGGCATGTACCTGTCACGGACAACATCACGCCTTACCTAGAGTTTACAAAACCTCTCTCTAGCGCCTATCCCAGCAGGGAATAAAGGAAAGACGGACTCGTACCTAGCACACAAACCATAGCCGTATTTACAGACCGATCTAAAATGCACACTGGGGTAGGGTCAGGTGTCTTTTCTGAATTGCTGGGTACCTATATCAAAATCGATACGCCTCCCCGACCATAGCAGCGTCTTCCAAGCTGAGGTCCTAGCAGTGACAATAGCAGTCCGTGAGTCTGGTGGTAAGCAATAAAAGCCATGTCTAGCGGAAGCAGGTTGAGCTTGAAGCAGGATGAAAACCCACAAGAGAGGGGAACGCTAGATGTGCCAACCTAAACACTTGTAACACCACAAGAATGCTATGGCCGCCCTTCAACGAAACCAAAACCGAGAAGATAATGCCGAAGGATAGGAAATCCCTGCCCAGCCTCGTAGGTATCATAGCGGGGCACAATACTTCAATAGACAGGCAGAAGAGGATGAGATGGATTTCCACAAAGGATCCATATCAAAGGAAAGGAGAGTGGCAAGAAAGCTGAAACAAAAGTTGGGTGGACGCATGTGCTTATACCACAAATTCACCTGTGAATATATAGTACATACATTGCTTGATGATGTAAAGATTCACCTAAAACAGGTCCTGAACCTGATAAGTCTTAAGTGTTTTCGCTCATAGCTATACATATCTGCACAAATTCAAGCATGATGACAGCGAGCCTACTGCCCGCTGAATGCCGAACGTGTTTATCACGAATAAAATAAGAACACGTGGATATGGGAGAAAAAAAGTGAAGGTGACTCTTGATCTTCCACCATCAGACTTTATTTAGATTTTAGAATTTTTTTTAAGTGGTAGATCCTAGATGGATCTTAGATTCTCTAAGTTTGAGCTAAAAGTCTTAACTCGTTATAAAAAATAATTTATGCTAAATTTTCCTCCTCGATCGTTTTGGACAAAGAGTTCACTCGTTTGACCATTTGGGAATCGATCTCACCATAATAACTCGGTGAATATTGGCTTCCTATGTCTGAATTCTTAAAGGTTTGTCTGCATATCCTAATCCTAAAGACTTTTCATAATCAAAGGTAAAAATAAAACCGATGATATTGGTGACCAATTAACTGGTAGGTACATGTCGCGAAAGTCGGTTATGACAAGCCGTGTCATTATAATTGAACCACGTATCGTCTATGGATTGATGTCTTCGATATTTTCGAAGAAATAATTAGTAATCATTGTTTCCTTTAACGTTGGCTTGATGTTGACTGCAGCTCAAGCTTTGCCTTTTCAAAAAAAGGCTGATGTTGCATTCCACCCAGTGTGAAGACCATCACCCAATCCAGAAACAGCAACTTAGCTTGTATTCAAACCCATTAGTGACCCTCGTCAATAAACATAATTTTTTTAAATGATATGAAAATGTCTGGTAAAAGTATATTCATGATAGTTTTTCAATATATATTCGAGTTCCTTCCAACCTAATCATTCATTACTCCAAATTAAAAATCAATGCAACTTGTATTTGGTTAGTGAGTGACAGTAAGACAGAGCCAACAAATTGAAAGAGGCCTAACAAAGATGTCAGTTCAGTTTTCGTACCTCTTCAATTGCCTTGGAAGCCTCTTGTACCAAAAACATTACCTATCTCATTTCAGACCAAAATCCACAAAATATCAGTCGAAAAACCCAGTCAATTGGAACTAATTGATCTATTAGGGGATTTGCAATCGGTTGAAGCTCTAATGTTATAGTTATCAAAATCTAAATGACTCAACAGGCAATTGTTTTAATAAATCGTCTTCCCATTTGAATCCACGCAATAAGTGTAACTGTAATGGGAAGGTATATACCAGCTACCTACAACATAACAACAAAAGAAATGAACACAGTCACCAATACTCGTGCGGCTGTTAACGTCTTAAACGATGTGACCAATTAAACAGACTTTCAAATTACCCACCGATCCATAGCCAATAGTACACGGAAATGAATACAATACTGAATACTATATCCAAAAGATTCAAGTATCTAAGTGCCGCTGCCACTTGCTTGATGTCAAAATTCATTTTCGTCAGTATATTGTTGTTCATTCAAACGAGGAAAAGAGTAAAAGTTTACAATTTATTTATTTTTTGTTTGGTTTTGTTTTACCTTTTCGTTAAAAGGTTTTTTTTTCTTTTGTAGAAATTGAATTGTATTGAAATTTTCGGCAACAACCCACTACCGGCGATAGTGGGGGCAAGAAAGTCGCTTGTTAACGAAAACGAAAAAGAAAGAGTTTTGCCTTTCATTTTTTTTTTGGCAAGCAATGCTTTCTCCAAAATATAACGCACACAAAAATAAATTCCCTCCTAAAAAAAAAGGAAAAAAGAATCATGTGTCACTGACGTTAAAATTTAAAAAAAAAATGTGACGTATCTCATCCGATTGATGATGAACTTTGACAGAAAGCATCAGCAGCAGTGCCATCTGTCGTTTTGTCTATGCGTCGCATATGGGTCATCTAATTTTGTCAACCCTTGGAGCAGAAATCATGCTCATTCTCGGTTTGTGTGCATGGATCTTCACCGGAAACATCTGTAAACGTCAACAAAAACAAGCTGCAAATATTCTAGTTTGCAGTCACACATACACACACACAGGAAGACGTAGCGGAAGAATACTCTAATCGTTAATACATAAGCGCTAGGAATTGGGTCAAAACTATTAAAGCATTGTTATGTCAGTCAACTGCATAGAGAGGAGGTTGGATGTCAACCCTACGGGCCCCCCTGCAAGTTCTTAACATGTCGTCCCGCATTCTCTTCCATTCTGCAGCAACATTTCGCGCACATTCAACTTTCCATGGTTGTCGTCGTCATCGTCATCGTCGGCGTAGTGAGTCTTGATGTCGTTTTGCCTCATTTTTCTCCGGTTGTCATAGTTCCCTAGGGTAGTTAGTTAAGGGGACGCCAAATGGCCAGTCTCAGAGGTTCCAGCGATTTTTTATAATTAAAATGCGGAAAATTGCAGCGCATCTTGAAGAAAGCACGCGGTCATTTTCATCTCCATGCGTCGCGTCGACGGTCGGTCCGTCCCCAACTTGGTTTGACATCAATTTATCTCTGTGATGTGGGAACTTTTTTTTGGGGGAGGAAACAGACCCCAATTACGACGGAGCCATAACGTTATCTAGTGACTTTCTTTTGAGACTTTATAGGTTTTTATGTGTGCTGGTGCGGGTGTGGGAGGAGGACGAGTTGTTTGTGTCACTATTTTGCATGCCATCGGCGGCGGCGGCGGCGGCCGAGCGCTGTGTGCTATGGGCATAAGTATGTGCGCGCCCATAATTATGTATGGAACGAGCGTATATGCAGAGCGCGCATTCCCTCGCGTAATGTACCGTAGCTGTGGGTACGTGGATGGACTTTTTAATCGGCCAAGCCAAAGACAACGTAGACATGACTACTCTATATGCCTGACTACTATTTATATATTCCTTAGGCTTCGCTTCCACTACACATGGATGATGATGATGGCAGGCGAGAGATAGTGGTGTACGGGACTGCAATATAGGTGCCTTAAGCTCTATTCTTTCAACCATGCTGCTTTGCTTTTGGGGCTATTCGTAGGAGAGTGTGCACAGTGTTGTTCTATGCGAGTGCAGCACACTGTGCCAGTCGGTATAGTAGGCAATGTAAATGTTAGTTATGCTGGAGCAGTAAGTGAATGAAAATGGCTGCGTGCGACGAGGAGGGAAGCTAACCAAACCGTTGCTCATGATGGAGTCCCGTATGTTCCCAGTTCTTTTCTAATATATATTTTTTTTTCAGTTTTGTTTCATGATGAATTTCTTTTGCTGACGAGGAAAATGTGTGCCGCGGCATAACGGTAGAACGTGCATGTTGTGTAACTGGGTTTAATGGATATGTTATAGGGATTGCGGTAGAGTGGTAATTAAAATGTGTTTTGTCTCTTTCGGTCGCGAAACGGGCTCCCTCTTTCTCTTTGAATGATGTCAAACATTGTAATGAACAGCATTTTACATGAGCACTTTTAGGTTTAAAGTAATGCATATTTAAACGTTGTAAGGCGGCTACCTACAGTCAGTATCAGTAGACTCGAATTTCCAGACGTAATGGTTGAATTTATATGGGAACACTTGTAGGTAGGATCACAGAAGGTCGAAAATGAGTTGATAGATGGAGAAATATCTAAGGACTTTCCGGTTTGAATTAGGAGTCAGAAACATTTTCAATTGCATAACCGTGCTACCCAGTTTAGGTATATTGAGACTCGATAAACCGGGTTCAGCGATACTTAGGTAGGTACTCTCCACTAAGGAGAACCCTAAACTCGAGGTGAAATGTATGAAAATATTTTAACACACTGGCTTGGGGTTTGACTGACAATTAGATTGATAAAAATTTCTAAATTTTTGGAGACTAGGTTAATTTCAGTCTGTAGTTACCTACCTATGTACTGACCACAAACTAATTTACCTACTCATTTACAACTTACTTTGGAATCCTAAAAAGGCAACGCCCATCAGGCAGTGCACGCGGTGAGAACAATTTTGCGGCAGAACTGTCGATTCCGGAAAGTATTGACTCTACGTGGCGATCGCAAAAGATCGGGAGGCAGTTAAAAATAACCTAAAATATTTGCCAGAGTCTCGGCGGACCGCCTTAAATGCAGACGTTGTCTCCCGATAGAGGTTTAACCAGTCCTTCCGCTGCAGTTTCATAGGTGTATATTCGAAAGGAATGCAATCTACGTCACCTTGATCCTCGGGCTACCGTATTTATACGTGAGCAAGAAGTATGTACCTGCCAACGTTCAAAGGTCTGCCAACATGAGTACTCAGTCCGGTTGGAAACTGTCTACTGTCTTGACACTATTCACAAAGAAGTGCAGGGACGGTTGCCGAAGCGATATGCCGGGAGTGAATTCCGTGCTTCGGAGTATATGTCCTCTATCAGTCAAGGCTGTACGAGTTGCTGAGCAAGTTGTGAGGGTTCAAAAGGAATCCCACGCCTAGCAATGTAGCATATATCACCCTCAGGCCAACGGCGTGGTCGAAAGATGGCATAGGTGGGTAGGTAATTGGGTGCTCTGGTGGCGATTGCCACAGCTTCACATAGACCATCAGTTGGGTCCATTGTGTCCAGTGTGTACAATGTGCTATAAAAATTGCCATTGGTCTAAAAGCCTCCAATCGATTGCCTTAAGCCTTCGAACGGCACTTAGCTAAGGAGGTCTCCGCGTCCTCCTCGTCCGCGGAATTCGTTTATGGTAAAAGTCTGTTTAATCCAGAACGGTTGAACGTCAAACAGATTTCGTGACTTGCCTAAACCGACATTTCGACGAGCTGCAACCAGTTCCGTCTTCCAATTCCAACCCTGTGGCGCAAAAGCCATACTCATTTCCAAGGATCTGGTGACAGCCGAGTACGTTTTTGTATGCGACGACAAAGTTCGTGTGTCTCTACAACAGACTTATGTTATGACGGTCGAGAGTGCGGGTGAGCAAAATTTGTTCGACCCTCGTCAAGGGCATGGCGATCAGAATCAGTATAGACAGGGATACATAGCAAATCCAGTGAGGGCGAATGCTGTGCTTCTCTGTTGCCTATCGAGTTCTTTTCGACATCTGCCTGTCAACAACGGTGGACACATTGTATATTTTATGCGGAGTGGTGTTAAATACGTGTATCTACCTACATTTAATAAAAAAGGACCAAAAAATGCAATTGCTGCATTGAACTTCCGCAAGTACATTTCTGACACTATTTCACCAGATCTTTGCAGAGTGTGTCTTCCATTGCTGGAATATGGAAGATGTTGCACACTTCGCTTGCACCATGTTCGTCCTCTCAAAATACCGTTATATGTAATTAAGTCTGTTGACAATTGAAAGCAAACAGTTATACAAAAGCATCAAAGAAATTACTCAAAAGATGCCTTTCCTCAAGCATTTAATAAAGAAATCCATTAGGAACTTGTAGAAAGTTGGAATGAAGAAAATTGCGCGTGATTATCCCCTTTTTGCTGTCATCATTTTATTTTCCTCGTCTGACTCGCTTCATTCATTTGAAATAGCTTTAATAATTCATTTTGCTTTATTCTCTTCTCCTACATAGAATGCATTGCAATAAAAAAAAAGCAATTTATCCTATCACGCTATAGTTGTTACACTGTGTACATAAACAAATTATAATTTATTTCATCGAAAGAAAAGTATATACTATACGTATCTAACGGTACCTAATTCAATTGAGTTGAGAAATTGTAAAAATTGTATACACCATCAGAAACTAAGTCAATGTGTACTTCCACCAGTCCACATCATCTCTAAACAATTACAGAATGAATTAATTCCACGGCTTATCCCACAGGATTACCAACTTCTATAGGCCATTGTGGTAATTAACTTACCCCTTATACTCTTGGTTATTTGCAAGACATCAACCACCACCATCGTATAGTATGCACAATTAACTGTTGTTATCATGTTCTTCGTCTTTTCCACGTCAGCTCCCTAGTTCGTAATATAATTTCAATAATAGTCCACGCAGCATTAGGTATTCACTATGTGAAGTTGAAGTAATAAAGCGGGTGAACTTCGAAATTGATTTTGTTTTTTTTTGTTTTTGGTAGAGGTACCGTTTGTATAATTAGGAAAAACCAAAAGGGTAAGGAAAAGTCTCGTAAATTATCGAATTTTAACTGTTATTTTCGACTGTTGTTCGTGATTAATAAATTGTGAAGTGCATGCTAATTTGTGGGATGAAAAGGCAAGAACAACTTGATTAGCATATAGCAGGTATATCTACTTGTATCTATTAGATAAGAGTATACGAAGGCAAGGACTCGTAATTTGTAGCTTGAGACGTAGATCGATTTATAATGTGTGACAGGTTGTCTAACAAATTCGGATATTAGGTATACTGTGACTGCCAATTCAATTTTGGGATCTACAAATTGATGTGCACTTACATTTGAATAGGGCTACCAATCATTCACTTGCTATAGAATCATAACAAGAATAGGAAGAAAATAAAACCATTGGCCACTTTTTAAATCAGAAAATAAGTTTGTATCCCTTAGATATCCCACCGACGAATGTAAGTTGTCGTCGGCGGAAAAATTATGGTTTGAAAACACGAACTCGGCTGATTAATTGGTAATTGGTAACACTATTCCAAAATGGTCACCATATTTTGTATCTATACCGAAAACATAGGTATAACTATTAAATGGTTCGAACCTTCGGAACGGATTTGAATTGAATTTTTAATATACCTACGATTCTTGAAAATAATCAGATCTTATAGGGTAAATTTTTAAATAAACAGCAGCTAAAAACACATAACTTTTGTTAGTTCTTCCGTCAGGGCTTTTCGGTTTTATAAAACCAGAAATTAAAATTTGCATGATTCAGTAGAGTATTTAGTATTATATAGACCGTCTTCTGTAAACAAAGTTTTGAACCCAAATTTATATTGTTTAAGCTTTTAGGTTAGGTTTGTGGGGTTGGCAAGACAGGAGAAACTTGTACGTGCCACACTAAGATCAATGTAGATCCGTTGTGATGCACTAGGGGATTATGGATCCCACACACTGAAAACCTATGAAAAACCTACGGGTTGGTTAACCAACCCGTTTCATTTACAGATTTAAGTAGGTCATTAATGGACCTGTCTGAAAGTTCTTCTAAATCCTCGAAGAATTAACTTCCAAGGATTCTATTTCTTAAGTGGTAGAGCGTTGAGCGCAGCTCCAAAGAAAGTGGGGGTGTCCTTATGCACCTCCTCATCACCGCATCCCCTGCACAGGTCATCTGTACTGATTCCCATTTTCTTGGTATGATATTTCAATATATATGGCGGTGTATCCGGTGATAATACCCACAATTTAGGACAATAATTTCTTGTTCAATTGTGAGATTTTTTCGGGTTTTCTGTTTGTTGTAGATTGGCAACATTTTCCTGGTTATGCCACAGGAGTCCAGCTTGCTCCATCTTCCATTTGTCGCCATTAGAATTTTGTTCCCAATCGCCTGTCCGAGATTACAGGGGGGAATCATTACTGTGGTGTCGGCCTGGTTTAGTTCAAGGGAGGACCCTTTTCTCGCCAGCTCATCAGCTTTTCCATTTCCATACACTACACTGTCTCATACCCAGCATAGTCTTACTTTGTGCTGCACGCCAAGAACCCGTAGATCTTTTACAACCTTTGATTTTAACTCAGAGGCAGAGATCGCTTTTATTGCCGCTTGACTGTCAATGAAAAAGGTAATATCTGCATGAGGTATTGCCATCATTGCAACCTGTTTAGCATCTGTTGTCACTGCCAGTACCTCAGCTTGGAATACGCTGCTATAATCAGGAAGCCTGATTGAACTGGATAGTCGAGAAGAGTAGAAACCCACGCCAACGCCAATTTCCATTTTTGATCCATCCGTGTATATAGATATGGTTGATCCAATGGATGTTGGTTGATCTTCACACCATTATTCGTCCCTGCTGGGAAAACACGTGGTAAATGGTCCAGTAAAATATAGCCGGGGAGTAGTGTAGTCCGTGCATACTTTATTGCCCGTGTATATTTGTTCAGAATTTGTGCATGACCCTTCGAGCTATGTTTTCAGTAATTAGTCTGGCTTAACCTACTTTCAAGCATCGCTTTGATCTACCCATTTTCTGTGATGAAAAATCATTTGATATGGGGTTATATCTAGCATTGTCAAAAGCATCCACTATGTCAAGAAAGACGCAGACTAAGCCTACTTTCGTATGGAAAGAAACCTTTCTTCCTCGTTAAATATTGACTCTGTATGTTTGCCCAGGCATTTAGACGGCCAAACAAAAAGTGGACGCATTTTTGTAATGACCCTTTAAAAATTGGGCTTGGCATATAACATTGAATAGACGAATGGACGATTTAACGAAGGACATTATCTAAATTTATAAAAAATATTTCTAAAAAAATCGTCATAGAACTTTTTTAATTTTTTACCTATGTAGTACATAATCAACGGATCCTAGAATGATGCTCAATTCAGCTGTTCATATTCGGTATAAAATTCCATTCGTCCCAAAAATGAAAACTGACACAAAAAATACTCACAAAATGCGAATGTCCTAACCAATACGAATCCTACACATCTTCCAAAGTCAGAAGTGCAAAAATTACGATATTATTTGACTGCACATATTTTGGCAAACCCAAACATCATAGCTATAGCTACAGAGGTAGATATTGACAGTAAAACCTATTACCACATTTATTTCAACAACAATCACGTCGTTGCTTTTAGTGTACCTATATTAATCTCAAAACAATTAAACTGATTCAACATCAATATGCGCCCTAAAAGTCAACTCACTAAACAAAATAAACATATAGAAACGAAAATAATTGCTTTGCTGACTATAACACCACTCAGATGCACCCATTCAATTCGATTTGAAGTGCATCGCGCTTATTCTGCACTAGGTACAATAACCGATGCATACCAATCTGTGTGCACTTCACGACGAGCCCACAAACAATTCCTAGTCATCGTGTAGCGTAGCGCATTATGCACTGCAGCAACGGCAACAAAACACCAAAGATACAAAAAAAAAAAAACAGTGAACTGCATAAAATTCTTTGCAAATCACTTAATTTGCATATTTCAAGTGTAGGCCAACTCCGGCGAATGTGTCGGAATGGTAGGACCTCAATTTTTTTTAGATTGGCACACAAACCGAAAGAAGTAAAATGAGAAACTAAACGAAACGAAGAGAAACAGTTTGAACACAAAAGAAGTGTGATTATAAAAAAAAAACCCACATCGCATCGAGTCACAAACCCGTAAAACCACACCGAACGACCATACACCAACTGTCAATCTTTTCTTTACAAGGCGAAAAAAAAATTAAAAAGAAAATCTATAAGATATACGCGTGAGCTCGACACAGTGGTCGATTTCCTCTAAATAGGAATCATATTTTTTAGACTTTTGCTAATATGCATTAAATTTTTCTCTAAAAATATTAGAACATTAAGAAACGCTATAAGATCGATTAGTTGTCAAGTGTTATAAGACTTTTCCATAATCTGTCAAAACAAATACTCTTCGTGAATTTTAACTTTTTCTCTAACATTTTGGAATATTCATGTTCAAAGGAAGCAGAGTAATTCACGACTTTGAACATTTTCAACAAATCGGAAGCCTTAATAGTAGATATACACCCAACTACAGTCTTAATTTTAAATTTGATTATACTAGCGAACCCCTGCACAATAGAAAAATAAAAAAATCAGTTTCAAATTCATTTAAATCAGTGATAAACAGTTTTTATTGTAATGCTCCGTGGTACATATTTTTGGTTTTTCCAGGAATCGTATTGCGTAGAAAGTATTCTTGTCTATCAGGACAATGGATAGCTATCAATGTTACAAATTTTACAAACTTTGGCTCCCATGACTGTCGAAAAATAGCGCCACACCCCTTTTTATACCTAAGATTATCTGTCAATTTGAGCTCAATCGTTTCGGTGGTTTTCAAAATATGTATACGATTTTGAATGTTTTTTTGTATGGGCAGTGCCACGCCCCTTTGTCCTATTTTGACCAATCTTCAGAGGAGCACTCCAGGGCCAATAATTAAGATTATCTATAAGTTTAAGTTCAAGTTCAATCGATTGGGTAGTTTTGGATATATACGATTTTTAATATAATTTTTGTATGGGCGGTGCTACGCTCCTTTGTCCAATTTTGACCAATCCTTACAGCTATACTTCTGTGCCAATACCTAAGATTGTACGTAAATTTGAACTCAATCGATTGTGTGGTTTTCGAAATATAATATTTTGAATGCATTTTTTGTATGGGAGGTGCCACGCCCCTATAACTCATGAACCAATACACCTACAAAGACGGTATATACTTACAAACCATGGTATTAACATCACCTTTCATGGGAAATTTTCAGAATCAAAATCGATTCACGCATTACATAGAACATTGGCGACAAACACAATACAACTTATTTTTATATATATAGATAGATGAGCAGAATAATTAAAATAATCTAACATAACTAATAAAAGTCCAACAGAGGCATCTATAGCTGTACAATATTTGTCTCGGAGTATAATAGCATGAATCACGAAGTTTTCGTAACGACCTGACTTCTGGTTCTGGCTCGTCCAAGTATCTACTGTCATAAAAGATGGGTACATCTTCGGCTTGAAGACGGGCAATGGAATCTTCTCAGGAGAACTAAGTATCAGTCTGTCATACCGACTAATAGATAACTGCCTTCGTTTCCAGACGTTTTTTTTTAGCAAAGGAACTACCAGAAATGGAATTTACCCTCTGCTTGGACAGTCAAGCAGCACAAAAAGCGATTAATTCCAATCGAGTAAATTCCAAAAGCGTATAAGTCAGTGCCCAATGAGAGCAATAGGTTAGGTTAGGTTAGGTGGCAATTATCCGGAGTAATGCACTTATACCAGATAAGGTCCATTGTGATACCACAAGCAGAGTCGGTTATTTCCGCTACTCTTGGAACCATTTTGAATTTTGGAGAAATTTCCGTATTTTGCTGATATCCGTTTCGGCAATATCAGCTCCCCGAAGAAGTAATCTCCTAGAGTTTGCTTTCTAATTGAGGATAGTGCCGGGCAGTTACATAGTAGGTGGAAGTGTGTTTGCTCCTCCTCCTCATCCATGCAACTGCGACAAAAGTCATTAGCGGCAACCCCAAGCCTTGCGGCATATGTCTTCCTAGTACACAGTGGCCTGTTAGTACTCCGACAAGAGTTCCGATATGTGTCCTACTGACGTTTAACAGGATATCTGTCCTGCGCCGATTTATTCGTGGCCAGGTCTGTTTTGCATGGTTACAGGTGTCAAGATCCCGCCATCTCTCGGTAACCTGTTTCAGTGCTAGTGTGGAGATGTTGTAACTTACAGTTTCAATTTGGCACATGGGGCTCTCCTTTACCAGTAGAGAGTTAAATTTTTGTGCCGTTTCTTGCTAGTTCGTCTGCAGTTACCTGACACAGTGCATGACCACTTTGGATCTTAATATTGGTGATTCGAGTGCTTAACAGCTGCTTGACTGTCGGTATAGGTGACGAAGTCGGAGTTCGATATCGATCTCACCTTCAGCATTGTTATTGTTATGAGAGCAATAAACTATTGCACAGTATTGCTGTGATGCTGATGGGTTGCTAAACATGTTAAAAGAACGAGACAACAGACAAGATGGCTAAGTTCGGCTCTTAATTGAATGTAGTATACACTACTAGCTTTCAATAAAGAAAACAGCTTCATTGAAAATGCTACATTAAATTTGCCTAAAGGAACGATGAAACAACACCCTTTTTTGACATAACTCCCATCATCACCGTAAGCGTAACTGACACTAAACGGTCAAAATTCCTATCCTAATATATTTTTAAAAACATTCAGATCGAAGTGCTCGTCAGTGTTATAACCGCACACAATTAGGAAAGTGGATAAGAGACTAGCCATCTTTAACTTTGACTTCTGCAGAAGTTCCAGTGATGAGGAGGAAATAATCTGTGAAATATCTTACAGCGAGACAAACTTAAAATTTCGCTTGGAGAAACTTCTCACATTTGAAATGGTATAAAAGTGGCATTTCTGTAACAGCGTGTCACTTGAGTCACCGTAATGTACATATTTATCTACAGAAATTCAGGAACAAAGTTACCAATTTGCTCTAAAGGTTCTAAAACCTGGAAACTTCAAAGAACTTAGCATTATCAATCAAAATTTCCAAAAAGAAATACTAAATTGAACTCCACATGATATGAAATTAGGACGAAAATCTATTAGATTTCTAGAGCCAATAGCTATATATCCCAAGATCTATTTCCACGTTCATAAACGTGTAACGATTTGTGTACTCTAATCTTTGCAAAATACATCCGTCGCGTCAACTAGATTCAATTCTTGGAGACCTGTTCAGCTTCTCCCACCAAAAATCGTGTAAATTTGTTCCTGCGCTGTTCTCAAATTGATGTCAAATTTTGTCTACACACATCTTTAGGACAGACAAGACACGTATGTAAAATTGACAAGATTTTTGACAAAAGTGTAATAATGATTTAATTTAATTTTAATTTAGTTTCACAAAATTTTGGATAATCCCTAGAATACATTAAATCTGTATATACATACTTATAATAAAACTGTAGGAATTTTCTTTGGCCGTTAAAAACTCGAAAACTACTGGACAGATTTCGATGAAACTTTTTTTAAAATGTTCCTTAGGACTGTGAGACTGCTATAGGCTATGTCGTTTATAGCCACGTTCTTAGGAACAGTTTTTAGCCGTATTTTTTGAAGAAAAAACATATGCGAATAGTAGGTAGTTGCTTGGATTTCATAGGAAGAGGGGAATAAAAGGAAAGGAAATGCAGTATTACAAATAAGTAGCAAGATCTAGGGGAGGGAGGAATTTTCTTTATCTCCTAAAAGCGCGAAAACTACTGAACAGATTTCAATGAAACACTCAAAGTGTAATTTTAAATGAACCGAATATAATTTTGTGCGAGCGGAGAAGCCGAGCACGGGTCCAGGTAGTCGGTAATAAATAAATATCTACCACTTGCACTTGCTCAAGATCTTATTTAGAAATTATCGAAAATAACATCTCTTAGTGATCATATCAATCGAATTTTATTAAAAAAAAAAATTGTGCTTCACTTTAACACCCTTTGCACCACTGTGTGAATAACTTTCAAAGGGATATCTATCGTGATGCAGAGTACAGACACAAAGAACAATACTCGTATACGCAGGATATACGTTCTCAAATTGCTGTGCTCATGATGTCGATCGCGATAAGTGATCAACATCCAACAATCACTAGGTAAAGCGCCAATTACACAGTCATTAGACGACCATTACTCACCTTTCAATTGTGATTCGACATGAAAGCATTTGATTTGATTTTGACTTGGCATTTGATCGTTTTCGCGAATATCTTTTGTGTTCGGTATCGGTATCCTATGGCGCGGGTGCGTTCAACACCAGAGGGATGCATGTTTCACTTTATCTCTTTCATTTTTATTACGTAATTGCTACGAAAAACAATAAGCAAACGAATGACCAAAGATCCCAGGAGAGATGCTGGAATTAATTTCAACAACAAAACTGGTAATTCAACAATTCCATTTATACCATATTCATGCATGCACAAGATGTCTTAACAGTTATTTCTTTGCATTTATAAATGATTTTCTTTAATTTTTTTTCGATTCATTATTGAATTTGCTTTGTGCTATAAGGTACATAAGTGTGACAGGTTTGCAGATACTCTGTAAAATGCGTGTGGTTGCCGCACAAATAGCAAGTGCCAAGTTAATAAATTCAAACATTTATTATTGGTTGTAATTTATTTGGTAAATGATCGAAAAAAAAATCGCCAGAAGGAAAACAAAAAAAATAAACGGACGTTGGTCTTAAGATAATAAAAATAATGTTTGGTAAGCGAGAGACCAACCACACGCAGATATTCGAATAATAAAAAAATACAACTTCAACCTGCTGCAACTGCGAGTGGTTAAATTTCGCATTGACACAAATTTCTTATAGATTTTTTTTTTATATCTACTTTATTAAACTTTGACCATTTCTTGAGCGGTGATTTTTTTTTATAAGTTAACCGCATAGAAGGTATTATAGAGCCACAGGTTACACTTCAGTAACTAGTTTCATTTGGACTTTGGGTTTTTTAGGCGTTCGTTCTTCGAATAGTCACGTATAAAATAAAAACAAATTAAATCAAATCACCATCTGTGTAAGTTCAAGCCTCTAGAGTAATACCAAGGACAATTGAATTGAATTTTTTGTGTCTCGTAATTAGAAAAAAAAAGCAGAGACGGAGAAAAAAAAACCGATTGGAATTGAAAGTTTCAAATCGATCGATCTGCATCGGTTACATAGTGTCGCTGTTTTGGTATGGCATCTCGTATTCGCATTCGCATTCACATTCGAATTCGATTCTATTCTGTTTGGGGATAAGTAATTACACCTGATCATAGCTTGGCTTTGGATTAATTTGACATGTTTTGAAAAGTTGATATATATATGCAACTTGTGGGGGGTTGTAAATGGCTGTGAATTTGTGCGTAGCGAAATATTTATGCAAACGTTTGCTGAATTAATTTCGTTTTAATTTTGATTGCAAGCTGGTTATGCATTGCAATCGTTTTTGTGAATTTAACAAAAATTTTAAATTTTGAACATGCGTTCGCATAAATATTTCCAAATTTTGTAAATTGTAAATTTTAAAGCCATTAAAGGGGTAACAATCTCAAAGCTGTTAATAAGGCGCTTGAGAACCTCGTTGGTAGGATCGAAAGTGCTCTTGATCGGAAGGAGTACGCGTTGGGTATTTTCGTCGATATTGAGGGTGCATTTGATAACGCGACCTTTGATAGCATGTGCAACGCAGCCAGACATCACGGTGTAGATGAAACATTGGTGTTGTGGATTAAAGCAATGCTAATGTACAGGACGTCGATTGCCGAAGCGGATTGTGGCAAATGCGTCATGACAGGGGTAAATAGGGGCTGCCCTCAAGGTGGTGTTCTGTCTCCACTTTTATGGTGCATATGGTAGTAGACTCTCTGCTGACGACTCTCAATCTTCCTGGAACCTACACACAAGCCTACGCGGACGATGTCGCCCTTCTGTCTGTCGATTCAGACCTAAGGACTGTCTACTCTCGGGCGCAGAGATCCTTGGGCTTCATCGATGACTGGTGCACATGGGCTTTCAGTGAATCCTCTTAAAACTACGGTTGTTCTCTTCACGACAAGGAGGAATGTCACTGGTCTGACTCAACTTGTGCTAAAAGGTGTCACTATTTCGATCTCTGACGAAGTCAAATATCTGGGAGTAGTCCTCGATAGAAAACTTCATGTTGAATCGAAAACCGATAAAGCGCTGTCGACTTTCTGGCAGTGCAAAGGCGCTTTGGCAAGACATGGGGCGTATCTCCTAAAAGAGTCCTTTGGATCTATACGGCAATGGTAAGACCCCTTCTCTCATATGCATCGGTTGTGTGGTGGAATAGGCTTTCGCGGAAACGTGTTACGGCCTCTTTCGCCAAACTCCAAAGAACGGTTTGCCTTGGCTACACAGGGGCCTTCCCTAGCACTCCGGGCTCTGCTCTAGATGCTTTAATAAACCTCTCCCCCCTTGATATTTTTATCATGGGGTGGACACTGAAAACAATCTCCCGATTAAAGAGAGGTAGCTTTTGGTAGCACGCGCATTGGAATTTTGAAGAACTTGTGCGAGAATTATCCTTTGACCCCTGGATATGCCGTCTGACGCAATGACACCAGAAATCCTACTGCGACAAAACTACCACGTCAACTTTCCTCAAGCAACGGAATGGCCTCGGCCAGACTCGGAGCCAGGGAAAGAATGCCATCGTGTATTCACGGATGGCTCTAAAACCGGACAGGGGTCTTTCGGGCCACCAAGCTTTTGCCAAACACTTAAATGTGTTGGGCTTGAGCAACACCACCATCTGTCCTGCTTGTGGAGAGGATGACGATACAGCGGAGCACTTCCTCTGTAGTTGTCCTGCCTTTGCTCGCATCAGGTGGCGGTATCTTTGGGGCTGTCGTGGTGAGTGCCGAACATCTAAGCTCCTCATCGCTGAAGCTCCTTCTCATCTTTCTTCAAAAGACGGGAAAACTAAGTACAGTAATGTAAGGTGTCTGTTTGGCAGAACAATGGACCGGTAGTTGTGTCCTGAGTGCTCCATCGGATAGTAACAACCTCCGACAAAAAAAAAAAAAAAAAAAAAACCAAAGGCACTGAATGGAATTGAATTGACATTTATTTGTTGGCTTTGAACAACTCGTACTATTCCATTAATTCCACAAACCAATAGTTGTGAGAAGCAAAGCCTTAGATCCAACTAGGCATTTCGGCACCACCCTTTGCCTACGTGCATTATAGTCTGCAGGCGTTGTCATCTTCTGGAAGAGCAATCTTCTTAAAGTGGTACATGGAGTTACAATGACCTATAGTAAATATTGCTACTGCGTCATTAGGTATTCCCACTAGTCTGATGAGTATACGCTCATTGACGCGGTCAGCTGACGCATTTTGAGGAATAATTTCGACAAGTTCCTCGGAAAATCTGCTTTGGTAGAGACAAAGGTTAAGTTGCGACTAGTCTTATGTCCTGTAGACTTGATGTTTTGCGTAGCATCTTATATATACAGACGGCTATAATCCTCTGCTGATGATAGCCAAATTTATGCAGAACAGAAAATCAAGTAAAAACTCTTCTCGGCCATCGTTATCGATGCATTTTATCCAATAGCTATAGTTTCCTTGCATGTACATCTAAACCAGAACCTTATCCTTATGTAGAGGCAAATATGAAGCGAAGCTTGCTATTTTAATTATTCGTTCTTTAGTACAGATTCCGAAAGAATTGACGACAACAAAAGGTACGAATTGAAACCTCCTGCAACGGCTCACAGGCATATAGTAGAGGATCCTACAAACCTAATCTCTTTGGGAATTAGATAACTATGGTCTTTTTCGGGCAAAAGCGATATTAAGGTTCAACTAATTGTAAGTTGCCATACTTGCCAGCCCTCTAGCTCTACAGTTTCTTGTGATGCTCACAAACTACTGTGAAACTCTTTGAGTACTAAATGATGATTTAGGACGGCCCTCGATCTTCAGTACACCCTACCTAGGGAAATGCAAATCTTAAGCTATAAGAACAGCATTTACTATAGTCTTAAAAGATAACGTGCGGTACTAAAAATGTACCGCGCTCCGGTCTTTCTTCCCACTAAAAACTGCGGCAGGCATTTTGAATGCAGCTTTCTCTAAGGAGGCGGGAGGGTATAACAGTGGATACTATAGCACTTTGTCTTTGCATGCAGCTTTCATCATCTTTTTCGTTTCTTGGTAGATACATTTTATTTACTCTAAGCTCTACTATAAACATGCAGTAAGAGCAGTAAGAGACAGATGGCTAGAGCCTAATAGTTCCACTGTACCTATTAGGTTCAATTCCAATTTCAAGGTACCTATCTACTCTACACCGTTGTCCTGTTAAATTCGTCTTTGAAAACATGCAGACGAATATAAATCGAATAATGATGGCGCCTTCCTTAACATTTTATGTAGCCTCGTGTTGGCATTTTTGCGTAAGAATTCTTCTGTTTATAGACATTTTATTAGATTAAATCTTTCATGAGGCAACTTGGCGATCAAAGACATAGCACGTAAATAGAAATTCCTTAGTCATAAAAAATAATTTCGAGATGTTCACACTATTGGGTAAATCGTAATCCAATGCATATCTATATGCCATGCTTATGTCAGTAGGTACGCATAGACTTTTTGGTTTTTTGTAAGCCAACCACCACCGATTAGCACTAGACAACAGAAAACAATAACAAAAGCGTGTAACAATATGACTGTCAACTGTCACTTATCTATGCGTTGTCGGTCGTTGTCGTATCGCCTACATCTATACGGTCGACGACAGTTTAAAAAACCGCGATAAGCCTAGTAAAAGTTTGGTAAGCGCAGTGCAACTATTTCATTTCTATAGTTCGTTTATTTATTTGTTTCCATTTATAGTTTTCCAATGCAAAGGCGTCTCTAAAAATAACTGTTTTTTTTTTATATAATTTTTGTGGGTTCATTTGGTATGGAGACATGGAGTGTAATTAAAAATGCGAACAAAGCAGGGAACCACTGCAAATGTTGCCGTACTTGACTACATACATTTTTTTTTTGTTTTCTCTCCCTTTTTCTATTAAATTCTCTATGCCTCTGTTAGTCATGTTTAATCAAACAAAAGAAGAAAAGTTTATTCCCCCCAGAGCCCCAAAAACCTAACAACAAAAAAAAAAAACTATACCAACACCAACACTATACCACCGACCGCCCTCTTTGGTTCATTAAAACCACCATCCCTCGCAAAGCAACCCACCGAAAGACCGAAACGCGCGTATACCATACATCTAAATCGAATGGCAACTATATCGCTATACATGCAATCTGTATACAATTTCTTCTAGTCACGTCAAAATGCGTACACATAAAGATGTGTGTGCCGCGCATAGATGACTGCGTGTATAGATGGGGAAGGGGCAAAATATTTTCGGCGGTCATTCACCCCATAATAGCTGAGAGGAAAGTAGCAACGGGCCGCATTTTTATTGTACTGTGTGCGCGCTGCTACGTAATCGCGGTAATCGTACCAAAGTTTCCAAAATCTCGCTCAAACACACTTAAATGTTTTTGTATGTGTGTGTTTATGTGCTGCGTGTACACACTATAATAGACTGTGTTTAGGTTTTTCGACAGCGGGCCTATAATATAATAAAAAATAATCAAAAACGTCCTAGTGTGCGATTTGTGGTGCTTGTGACTTTTGAGGGTTTCTTCACTTTTTCTTCGGTTGAATTTGGATCTCTCTAGCTCTGCGTCTGCTGCCCTCTGCTATGTTTCACTAGACGCCAGCTAGCCGTATGTATACGTAGATTTCGTCGCTCTTTTGTATCTTTTTGTATTTTCTTTTATTTATTTCTTTTATAAACGACTTTGTATACAAGCTTATAGTTGATTAGGCTTTTTTTTGTGTATTGGATTTGGATGGGCTCCTCTTGCTGACTGCAGTCTAACACGAAAAGGGATGGGTTCGATGGTTTTTCATTTTTTTTTGTATTTCTTACACCCTTCTTATAATTATAATTATCACAAGAATAATTGATGAAAAAACGAATAACTCACGCATGCAATAAATAATATAAAACGGAAATTAATTTATTCGTCTCTTTTTTTTTTTTTCCTATTTGACCGATAAGCTCAAAAGTCAAAAATGAAACAAAAAAAGAAAACACTTAAAACTGTGATTAGACGTTTAATTTTATTTGAAATGCGTAACGCAATCGTGAGTGTGTAATGGAAACTAAAAGTTTAATAAACTTTCGTTGATGGATGCACTCGCACTTGTATTTGTATAGTGTGTTTATCGCTTTGCGTTAAGAAATTTGATTTATGATTCTGTCCGGAAACAGGAAAGCCATAGAAATTGTAGTTGCATAGTTTTCCCTCCCAGTTCTGAGGGTTACAGAACTCATATCTGGGAATAGTAAAACGCTTTTTACGACTCTATGCTACTGACCTTTAGTGTTTAATAAATCATTTGAAACCTGACGCTGACACTAGACGCAAGTACCTATGTAATAGATTTTTTTTGTTACACACAGTTTGGTATAGGTTTTTTTAAAGAGCAAACTGTTTCATTACATTTTGAATGTAATGGTCGCGTTAAATGGAATCATTTCCATGAAAATGGTTTACAGACTGAATTTAGGTGTTTTTTTCCGCTTTGCTAGTAGGTATGGTACGAAATTCCAGTCTTTCGCGTTCCAACTTAAAAGCAACTTTGCCTTTTTTACCGATCGATGAAATCTACCTTCTACACTATTACGAAATAAGCGAAAATAAACAATCACAATGGTTGCACTCGTTGCATAAATGGCCTCCGGTGGTGACAATGATCCATATCTAGTGGATCTATAGATTTTAGTTATTGTTCTATCTCAGTAGGTAGGTGAGTGCATTTTTTTCTCGGCCAATTTGAAAGAAATAAGAATAACACCAAAAACCTTTAAACTGTTTTGTGAGTAAGTACGCTGGCATGAAAATAGCGACTGTGAGTCTATCCATAATCAGCGAAATAAACCTTAGCCACTTTCTTTAGCCAAGTTTGAATCTAAAATGTCATTACAGTTAGATACCTTTTTATACACAAAATCGCAGGGAAAATTGCTTACCAAGCAACCATGCAAAATGCATCTATAACTATAGGTATCTACTATCTTAGAAATTTTGTAACATTTCCAAAGATGAAGGGCAAGGACAATGGCACAAAAGTCAACCTCAATCTAGGTATGTCCTTTGTGAAATTGAGGAAAACAGTTCTGGTACTTGATACAACTAACTTGTTTCCCTCAACTCAGTGCTGGTAATAAAATGGCTTGTTTTGAAACTTGGAGCTTAGGGTTGACAAGGCGATTAAGCTTGATATACCTAAAGTCCGAAAGGGGTGATATAGACTTAAAAAGGTTTTTAAAACATAAAATAGCTACATCATCATCATCATCATCATTTTCAATGGTCCGCTTGTCCATTAAGTGGGTCGCGGGTAACAAAGTTTTTGTTTTTCTCGCCATCTTTTAAGGAATTGGAATTAGAGGATCTGTGATTCCAGCAAGATGGCGATATGTACCGCATAAGTTGTGCAGCAATCAATCTTTTTTGCACACAAACTTTAATATCAGTTGTTTTGGTGGTGCCATGAAATAAAGTCTTATGCAAAAAGGTCCAAAACGTAATTTTGGACTTTATTGCACTTCTGTCATTGCAATAATGTCCAATGACTTTATTGTACTTTCAAAAATGAAATAAAGCCCAAAACTCGTTTTAGATTCTATTGCAATTTCAAAAGTCCAAAAATGGCCAAAATTACGTTTTGGACCTCTTAGCATAAGACTTTATTTCATGGCATCCTTTTTGTGAAGTTGCGTCGCGTGCGTCGGTCGCTTGTCCTTACGATTTAATGTCATTTGACTTTTTTTTTTTGTGGCTTACATTAAAATTGGTAAAAAATCTCTAACCAGTCGAAAATGCACTTCACTTAGTTAACAGAGTGTCAGAAACCTCCAAACCGCAGCCATGTCAGTCATTTTAATAGACTTACATATACAGGGTTTTTCAACAGGGACGCTACAAAAGTAGAGCGACAGGGACAGCAAACGACGCCGAATTTCTTGCCACTCTTTTGACATTTCTCTTCAGTAAGGTTTGCCATTTCATGATGGAAAGATATACGAGCCAACAACGAGTCGAAATTATTCAAATTTACTACCGAAATTCGGAGTCAGTGGCCTCAACGCTCAACGTTAAGAGCGCTACGTCCAATTTATGGTCGTCATAATCGTCCTAGCAGATCAACAATTGAGCGTCTAGTGGAAAAATTTGAATCCACAGGCACAGTACAAAATGTTCCCGTGCCAGTGAGACAAAGAAGTGCCCGTAGTGTTGAGAATATTGCTGCCGCTGAGGCTTCAGTTGAAGAAAGCCCAAATGTGTCTCTCACACGTCGTTCTCAAGCGTTGGACATCTCTGTGAAAATTGGGTTCAGCGTCTGGACTTCTGCAAGCGTGCCCGTGGTGGCCATGCAAAAAAATCGAGTTCCATACATAATGGTACTTTCACAGGAATAAAGAATTTCATTGATATCCAAAACAGTTTTTGTTTTATTTAAAAAAAACTTTTGTAGCGCTCTTATTGAAAAACCCTTTATTATGTAACGCATCAGAAAGTTTGCTCTTTTAAATAAAGATGTACCGCAGTTGACAATTATTGACTTGGAAGAATATATGATTGGCTCTGATCTGAGCGTGTATATCGATGTAAAATATTTTCATTAAAAAAAACAACAACCCAAGACCGCATAATAAAAGTTAGCGCAAAACAAGTAAAAGTGTTATCATCGGCTTGGCTTGGCTGATGCTTTGATCCCCCCCACTGCATAAAAGTCATGCAAAATGTTTGCCATGCGAGTTAGGATGTACTGTACAGTACACGGGTCTAATATTGGTTTTGTATGGAAGGTATCAGAACTACTTAACCGACATAGACAATTTTCTATACAAACCTGACGACGGTAAATACAAGTCCTTTCATTTGCCTAGGTCGATTCGTTTGAACGCTATCGTGTTTTCAACAGACAGACAGACGGACATGGCTAAATCAATTCAGAATATGATTCTGATTCAGAATATATATACTTTATAGCAGGGGTTCCCAAACTTTTCCATACTGCGACTCCCTATACAGAAAAAGTACGGAGCAATGACGCCACCGCGAGTCTAAAATGCGCACCAAACAGCTTTTTATGGATGCATTCCCACCTCGTGTTGGTTGGCGTCATCCCATATATGGCAATTTGGCCATTCATCCAAAAATGCGGCCCGTCGCTAAAGATGATTTTTCTATGGTCATTACATTATCATTATAACTTTGAGCTGCTGTGTCAGTTGGATCTTGAACGGGTATAGGCTCAAGTCTCGACGCAAAATTGGCCAAGTTGATGTCTGCAAAATTCTTATACTTCTTGTGCACGGCAAAACACAATGGCCAACATCGAACGAACCCGACCCGAAATTTTTTTTTCAAATCGAGCTCAAGCTGATGGAACGTCGTGTGTAGGCGACCTGTGCGTATCGTCTTGCGACGCCCATAGGATAGCCCCACGACGCCCCAGAGCGTCGCGAAGCACATTTATGGAACTCCTGCTTTATAGGGTGACTCCTTCTTGGAAGATATGATATTTCACCAAGATATTCCCCAAAATATAGGTCCCCAATAAACTTTACATTCCGCCACCCAAAATTTAAGAACTTTGACTTCATACCTGGCAAACTGATGCTTTAAACAAAATATTTGAAAAGCACGAAGTTGAAATCAATATAATATCAGCTCAGCAGGTTAAGAGGGGTTAAAAAAAAGTCAAATTTTTTTTTTAAATTTTGTACTTTTCTTAAAGTTTTCTAAATTAGTCATTCAAAAAGATTCATTGATGTTTCAGCTACTAACTAAGTGCAAAAGAAACATTTAAAAACTTTGGCATTTAGGGGTGCTACAAACTACCCGGGCTATGGGGTTCCTTATTGTAATATATGTCGGGGTGATTGGTAACAAAAAACATTTTTAAGTTCTATTACAATTTTTTTAAATGAAAAGTAAGAAAAATTTATAAACAAGATATCAATTGACGGCCCTTTCTGATTGTGTAGTTTAATTTGGGGTTTCAACTTGACCCCCTTGCTCGTTGAGTAACGTTTTTATTTAGAAGAAACTGGTCTTTTATAATTTTGGCTCTGTGAAACTCCAACTTGATCGATAAATTGGTGCGGGTCCTCTCGTCTATGATATTGATCTCGATATCGACAAACGCGTGTTTAATTAGAACCAAAAAATGATAAGAGAACCATGATAACAAGAACATACGTAAATTTGTGGATTTCTTATTTTCAATTCTTATCCTTTTTCATATAACTTTGCTAGGGTCAAAATTATTTCAACTAGACGTTGGCATGAGTAAACTTGGTGCAATATTTAAGAACTATTTTCTGGTTGGTTTTACATGAACGCACTAATTTTATAAAAAAGTTGGATAAGGCTTTTCACTAACGTCCTTTGCAAATTTATGTAGTACTGAAACTCTGATTAATTTTGTTTTCTTTCTAAACACCCTCAAATTTTGTTGGCTTGTCATTATTCCAGTTGATGCTTGACCATATATAAATGCGGAGCTCACCAGTTTCCAATTTTATATGACAACTCATAGAATAGGTTTAGATGTATTTTCTGTTTACATCCCCAAATGTTTACCAATTACAAAAAAAAACCTTTCACCAAGAATTTACGTACCTTTGATTGATCCGCTTGAGTTATTTTGTGTTGGTGATTGTACATTCGTTTGAACTAATGTATTTGCGTGTGCTTCCAATTTGGACGTAACACTACTCCACATATCAAACATTCGTGACGTGTACATTATAGTATCTTCTTTTTCGGCTTTCTACAGCTACCCGCTCGCTTTTTCGGCTACTCACGATGTATACTTTTATTTTATTTTAATTCACTTGGTGAATGTGACTAAAGCTTAAGATTTTTTCTAATATAATTTATGTTTAACGTGAAAATTCACAACAAAATTAATATTTTTCTTTATTATTTATTTTTTTTTGGTTATATATTTTACACTCTGTATAAAATAATATTTTGCTTCTTTTGTATGTATAGATGTTGATGTATATGATTTATTTATTTTTAAATGATATCACAGTTTAACTATTGTTTCAAAGGTACTGATGGGTATACATCGGTAATATTGTAATTTTATTTTTTATTTATTTTTTGTTATAATATCCGCTCTAAGACACTTTATTTTTTTTTTTGTTTTATTTTTATTGGTATAATTCTTGGTCGTAGGAAATTTTAATAAACAAAAAAGATTTTAATAAAAATAAAATTGAAAATTGCTTATAGCGATTTATTTTCTCACTTGTAACTGGGACAATAGTAAAAATTCAGATTCATTGTTGTATAAATATTATTGTTTGTTGATTGGAAAAAGTTTGGCATTTATAAAGGGCCACTTTCACCAGCACTTGCATTTTATTTTTTGTAAAATGTCACTTGTGAATTTATATTGATTTCGGCAGACATCTAAACGATGCGAGCGGATATTAATGCTAGGGTTAGGCATTTGCATTTAGTGATTATTGTATTTATTATGACTTGGTACATGTGAGTACAATTAGGTTTGGTTGGTTGCTTTTGAAATGCACTCTTCCGATTGAAAATCCATTACATTCCTGGAAGAGATATTATATATTTTTTTAAAGGTTAGAATCAATGCAGACTGAAGACAGTTGGATGCCGAGTTGTGGTTGTTGGAATGATATCGAATGGTTGTTGTAAAAGGATACACTTTCAGTTGTTGTTATTTTGTCTTATTAATGCTATGCAACTTTTCACCAATAAATATGAAATGGAAACTTAACAGTCTCCTTTTTGCGATCTAACATCTGGTTTTAAACATCCTGAGAGCACAACTACCTTCTATAGCTATTTAATATACCTATTGATGTTAACGAAGCACGCAGTAGAATATTTGGAAAGACCTTGACACCTGCCCTGAAGAACGAGCTATTATTTTTAATATTTAGGTAGGTCCCATCGCCCAAAAAAGGTGTAATTTTTAATATTCCTGCAACACGTATCATAGAATTATTTCAGTAGTCGCTTCTCTCTCTAAAATGTCAACCAAATGACTGGGTAGGGTATCTACCTACATGTGTTATCGTGGTTTCACTATCATCATTATTTTGAATCAATCCCAAGGATCGCTGGAGTAGAATGCTTATTACTCGCGTCCCGATCTATTGCCAGACAGCCTCAAAATCATAAGGGACAAACAACAGGAGAAATGTCGGGCTCAGTGCAACCATCTCGTCCTTGGCCTACGCTACGTAGAGAATGTCTACTTGATTGCATGGATCCCATAGCACGTCTTGAAATCCAAGCTGTGAAATTGCTTTAAAACTTCCATTTGGTCTAGAGCCATTTACAGAAAAATTTTATCAAACATCAGTTTAAGCTTGTAGACTGTAGAGCTTCTAGCCAAGATCTTGAGCTCGTCCAGCCGAATACAGTGTGCAGCATAAGTATTTTGACAAAACTAAAGTTAATTTTGCTCATAATTTGAACTTACTGCATGTAAATTTTGGCATCAATGGAAAGGTCATTTAAATTCCGTTTGAATGATACAAAACTTTCCTTAACCCATTAAGTACCCATTGAAAATTTAGAATTTATGTGAAAGTCTACTTTTTTGACTTTTTTCTTCGGTAAAAAAAATGTTTTAATGCAAAAAGTTTCTCCGAACAATTCTAACAGTGACGGCAAAAAAATTTTCAAAAATCTCTTCGTTAATATTTTTTATGATTTTTTGAATGAGATGATCTCAGAAAAATTTTGTATGAAAAGGTAGGAATTAGTTATTTTTAGCAATTTTCAAAAAATCATAAAAAATATTAGCGAAGAGATTTTTGAAAAATTTTTTTTGCCATCACTATAAGAATTGTTTGGAGAAACTTTTTGCATCAAAACATTTTTTTTATACCGAGGAAAAAAAGTCAAAAAAGTAGACCTTCACAAAAATTCTAAATTCTAAAATTTTTAAATGGGTACTTAATGGGTTAAGGAAAGTTTTGTATCATTCAAACGGAACTTAAATGACCTTTCCATTGATGCCAAAATTTACATGAAATAAGTTTTAAATTATGAGCAGAATTAACTTTAGTTTTGTCAAAATACTCTCACTTTTCTGGCAGTGCAAGATTGCTTTTGACAAGACATGGGGCTTTTCACCGAAAAAGATTGTTTAGTTTAGATGGATTTAGATAGATACGGCTATAATAGTCTATGCGTCGGTTGTTTGGTGAAGAAGGCTATGGCGTAAACTGTGCTAAACTCCAAAAAAAAAAAAAACTACCTGTCTCGGCTGCACACAAGTACGCATGCTCTTAATGCTCTACTTGATGTACTTCTTGATACCTTTATCTCTATATTAACAAAGCAATGTAGGTACGTGTACCGTCTTAGTCTGGGTGGATTTGGATAGTGCTAAGAACAGGTTGGCGGGGTCGGAGTATCTGAAACTTTAGTGACAGTCAGACTGCGCTTAAGGCCTTGCTCAACTCTGTAACCCGTCGCAAAATAATTCGAAAATGCAAAAATGATTCTTGTTTACATACGAGGTCACGTTGGGATTGCAAGAAAAAAGATCTCCAACAAGATTGCTAAGCAAGGCTCAGAGGATGATTTTTCGGGACCTGAACCTGTTTTGGCTCACCCATCGTCCTCGATCAGGGCCTCCATTGAAAAATTCGTTTCTTACTAACACACAGATGTATGACATTCTTGCTGTCTCAGCAGAAAAGACTGACGCTGAGTGGTTTTGAAAACTTTACAGCTTTCCATAAAACCTATCGGAAAGAAATGTAAAGTATTTACCTTAACTTATACAATTGGAAAGCACTCGTGTTTCAAATCTTCGTATGTCAAATAAATTAGTCCGACGGTAGGTACTCGAGTTGTTAAATTAATAGAGTATAGATATTGTCAAACCAATGTCCACCCGATTGATTGATGGTAGTTCCCATTTTAAGTGACACAGCAAAAACTACATGTTTCTAAGTATAGCCTACTCTCTCTTCTTCTGGGACACCAATCTTACGCCTAAAACTATTTTCCTTTCGACGGAAGACTCTCAATAACTTTAAAACCCTCAGCTTTGTTTCTTCGAATACGTAACTACTCATATCTTTACCTACCCCTGCCAAGAAGTCAAAACTAACACAATCCATCCTTCTTTCTTCTTCATCATCGGCTTTCGAGTTAATGCATATATACTCGACTCGAACGTTACACATTCACTTCCTTTTCCTTTGGCTGCAATAGCAAAGCAACACAGCAAGCACTCCATTTTACGTTCTGTATAATATAAGTGCGCTTTAAACCGAAAAATATTAAAGGAATCCTGATAGAAGCACACACACAGAAAACCAACAAAAAAAAAATAAGAAATAACTTAAAACGGAACAAAAATATATGCTTCCTGGAATTTTATATGCGCATTCCACCCATCAGCTGCATACAGCAGCCCACAAACTATAGGACAACGGTGCTTATGAAGCAACCCACCCACCTGTCCCAGATCAAGTGTACATGAATGGAAATGGAGTCATTCATAAAAGTACACACATATAAGATTGCATCATACTTGCCCTGGTTAGGGGACATAGGATAGACACTAGTGTGCGATGTGCTCCCCTCCTTGGGGGTTGTTTGGTAGGGCCAAGGAACTGTGTGTTTTGTATAGATTCCCTTTTGTTTCGCCTGATTTCACATAGTTTGCGAGAAAGGCGAGTTGAAGTACGATTAATGTCTTGCTCTAGGATATATACTCTATATTCTATGCCCACGTATATAAATAAGGTGAATGGAGAGAGCCTTTTCTTTTTCTTATAAGTATATGGGTATGCAGGACATTGGCTAGAGGGCCATTGGCAGACAGAATATTGCTTTTAATTTAAAACTTTCCCAGCAAAGAATGTGTGAGGCTTTGTTCGCTGCTGCGGTAGCTCTGTAGGAATTCAAATAAAAGTCCAAGATGGACTTATACTACAGCAGTGCCGTGCCGGGCAGATTGATGAACAGGAAATCCACTGCGTCGTATTAGTACAGAAATAATTTCCTTCCAGTGCTTAGTGTATTTTATGGCCGCGCGATTTATTTCAAAATGATCATACGATTAAGGATTAGGATGTGTGGTACAATGTACTTAGAAGGAGCTTTGTGTGGAAGGATTATCGCAGCCCTTCGGGTGTGGTTGGAAGGGAGTTGTTGGGAAAGTTGCCTAAACGCAATTTACTTTAAGCAAAGGAGGTGCAGACTGCAGAAGTATCTAAATTGCTTGTTACTGTTGTTACGAAAATACTGATAGGTATACTTTTTAGTGTTGTAATCGGGCTTTAAGTTTTGGTTAGCTGTCTTTTTAATATTAATACAACTGCTTAGTACAGTAATGTCATTGTGGGCTTTATTTTCCGCTTTTGACAAGAAAAACCTTTTTTTCAATCATAGACAAACTCGAGCCTTGGTCTTTCGGACGTTCTCAAAGTATGATTTGCTACGTACCGGTGATCACTTGACGAAATTTGACGAAAACTCTTCGATAACGATCCAGGCCGCGTCAAAAACACTCGAATATTTTAGTACTAGCACCAAGTATCAGCCGAAGCCTCTATATATTTCGAGTCAAAGTTTACTGCGGCATTTTTATGCCGACAGCTGGTCAAGTGCCCATTTCTGGTTTCAATAAAGTGGCGCTTCTGATCCTACAGCTAGATGTGATGACTATATATCGAAAAATGGGCACATTGGTTGGTCAGCTCGTTTTCCCCAAATGATCAGCTTCAGACTTTCGCAGGTAATTTTCCAGCATCACCTTTGAAAGTCCCTTCTATCCACTACCTACATGATTTGCGGGGTGTAGGATTGTGAAGTGAGCTCGAAACCATCAGAAACAAGCCTCATTCGAGGCTATTCGAGGTGGGTAGAAGCTCGGATGGAACTCCTCAGACTTGTCAATATGACATCATTTCTAAAAACTTTAGAGACATATGCTGACATATACTCGGCAGTTTTAATCTAAATTTTCTGCTGAAACGGCAGTCGCTAAGCTAGTGACTACTATTGAAAAATCTCTAGATTGATAGAGAATTTTACAACGCCAAACCAAAGGCAATTATTCACCTTCTGACGAGCCTTTGAATAGAGTTGTTGTTTCTCAAATTTGTGAACCAGTTGGTCACCAACAGGCTTATCAACTCAAAGATAGACGAGGCCCAGTTCGGAGGTTCGTCAGTATTGGTACACCACAAGGTCTTCTCTCTTCTCTTCGGAACTTAGTGGCGAATGAAATATGTACCTACTTCTAATACTGGAAGGGCGGAAGGTAATCGCCGATGCAGGTGACCTTGCTATCGCTGTCACAGGAAAACACCTCAAAACGCTGAGAGATCTTCTGCAGAATGCCCTCTCAACGTTCTTTAAATGGACGAAAAAATTTGGCCTGCTAGGAGTCAGAAAACTGAACTGGTCCTCTTTATAAGGAAGTACAAAATTTACAACCTTGTTCCCCCAAAACTAAATGGCCAACATTTAGTGCCAACGGCCAAGTACTTGGGCCTCATTCTATACAGCGAACTGAGTTTGAAACCCAATATCCTGCAGCGAGATTAGAAATCCACCACGCCTCTTTACTGATAAAAAAAAACTTCTTGGACGCAAATGGACATTCGTTATACAATATTTCATGAGTTCTTTAAATGGTTGCCTGGAGCTCGAAAGTTGTGGTGTCAAAACTTGACAAATATGCGTCTCCTTTTAGGCTTATACATAATTTGTTATTCCCAAGTGTCTCTAAACGAAGCTTTATATTTAAGAAGCAGTATTTACCATTCAAATCGATTTTTCAATAGTGTGTGCCATTCATTGCCCTCAGATCCGCATAAATTTGCCCCACAGAACATCCGCATTTATCAACGCCATCCCCTCAAGTGGGTGAACCCAGAAAAACCAAAGTAATCTCGTGCTTTTGCACAACGAACCGGCAAATTGTAATTCCAATCAGCTAAATGTGGAGGTGGTAACAGATGCAGCCACATTCATTGGTGGGTCAAAGATCCGGGGCCGAGAGAAAATTAAAAAAAAAAAAAAAAAAAACCACGACAACCTAAATAAAAGGCAGACACAGCAATTGCATGTGGATTCACGATGACGACGAAGCCACAGGAATGCAACACCACCATCCCCAGGCTGGCAAGTAAACTGCCACTGCAATGTTGCCACCTCCCCGAGAATATTTTGCAGTTTTTCTTGTCCTTTTTGTTCTGTTCGGAACTCCATCCAACTTTCTTTAGCATTGTTTAGTTTTCTATTTTGGTGATGTTCGAAATGCGGTTTGGGTCCTTGCACATTCCCCCCGGCCATACATTAGACAACTATCTTGGACTCATATTCGCACACATAGCACATTCCGGCACATTGGCATGCCTGTCATGGTATATCCGATACCGAATCGGAATCCCAAGCCCAACTCCATCAGATGCAGCAGAAGCAATTTGGGGAGAGGAAGAGTTTTCATCATTTTTTTGTTGTTTGCTGTATAGTTCCTTCTCTAGGTCTAGGCAGCTTTTCACCCTGCCTGCCTCCCCAAAAATCCATTCGTGCTTTGTTGTTGGGGTTTTTCTTATGCGACGAACTGGTTTGCACGAGTGTGTGTTGTTTTGGCGTGTTTGTCGTCGTCGTCGTCGTCGTCGTCCTAATCTGTGCCATGTTGTTGTTGGTGATGGTGGTTGCGCTGTTGATTGTTATTGATGTCTCGTCGTAGTCGTTGTCACTATGTGTGGTGCTAGCTATGCGGCCTCAATGGTATAGTTGTGTATTGGCGTGTGGATTGGCCCGTTCGTTGGCATGCAATCATGCAGCCGAGCAAAAATATAAGTCAGCGGGTATATGGGACATTGGATTTGTGCTCGGCTCTGCCGCCTCTGTGTGTTGTATATGCCACAGCCGTCTCCGTTCAGACGCTTAAATATACGGTAAAGGAATAGATATACTCTACGAGGTGGAGGAGGATGAGGAGCAGCGAAAAGTGTACGAAACAGAATGGGGGTGCTAATCTATGGGAGCATTTTCTGTTAAATAAAATAAACAAAGGTACCTTCATTTATAGCTAGGTAGGTAAGTAAAGAATGCCTATGAAGTTGGGGTTTAGTATATTTATATAAATACCAGACTGGTTCAAAGGGCTGGCAAAATCTGGTTAATTTCATTCAAAGTCTGTCGCAGCTCAGACTTTTGTTTGTTGGGGAGAAAACTGTGGACATTTGTAGATTGTATTGATTTGATATGTACTTGGGGAGTTAGCTATAAAAGCAACAAACTCCCATAGGCAGTCTCCCCCACAAGCTTCTTCCAACGAAACGTCGCTTGCAAATACAGTTGGTGAAAATGCGAAAGAAAGATCTATTCTCGTCTAGAATCTAGGCCTCTTCGGTCAATGCACCCTGCGTGCTATACATCACTAACTTTAGAAACAAAAGAATGGCATACAGGCACATCTATACACATCAGTGGGCACCACAGAAATCGGTTCTAAACATATGTTTAAAAACACAAATACCCCCAGGTACGGCACAGATAGGTGAATATAAAGTAATCTTCCGTCTGGCTTCCTTTTTCTTGCAGTCATTAATTGTTACCAATCGCCTGCAATGCTAGAATATAAAATTATCCACGTACTCGTCAATTAGTCATTGGTAATACATACATATATCCATACAATTAAAATGGAAACGCACTCGTGAGGTTGGAAAAAAAGAAATTAAACGCATATCATTGCGGCTGCAATTTGTTCAACAAATTAGCGTGCTAATTGCTTTATTTTTTATTTTTGAATTTGCAATTGCAATTGGCAGTTGATAGTATGTGGTGCGTGAATATTGGCAGGTTGTCTTGTCAATATTGGCAGGGTTAGGAGTACTCATCTATGTGTGGGGATACATTTATTTAAAACAAGAAATATCAACAAATGGAGGACGTTTTCTTAAATTTCTATGTAAAAGGCTGGAGCATAGTTTTCAGAAGCGTTTGACGTAGGGGTTTACTTATTGATTTGGCTTACTTTGACACCTTAAGAAATGTTTGCAGCACAATTTATAAATCGTTCAAAAACCTATAAATCTTGTTTATAGTTTTTTGTATCTAAAACCAACTGAAGACGTGTGGGTCTATTTACTCAAATTTAAAACCACCTTCACTTAAAGATTATTCTTTTTCAAAGTGTATAGGTACATAATTTCCTGTCTTTAGTGTTTTCCTTGACCCGCATCGTTGATCCTACAAACTGGCCCACAATGAATGACCCAATCGGAAGGTGCCATCGATTTTACAAATGGCGTCGAAATGCGAAATCGGTTTTGACATTTTTGAGCAGCAAACAAAATTAAAATTTATGTGAATAAGACGTGACGTTTTTGATGTCAGTATCATATACATTACGATCGTTAAGGCAACGTTAACATCCCTGAACTTGAAAAGCAGGTTTTACGTTTGATAGTTCGGCAACAGTTGAAAATTCCAATTGCATTGCACAAAATGACTTATTTGTCAAAGTACTTAGAATACCTCACTAGGGTTCTGAGCCTTGGAACAACGAGGAGTTTTACTGTCAAAAATAGGGGGTAATCCAAACCTTCTTACATCGTCCTCTTGGTTTGCTTAATATGATCCAACCAATCGATGAGCGAATAATTTATAGAATTTCGTCTGCAGTAGAAAGGGCGCATCGAAGGAGATCACCCCAACCCACAAATTTTAACCCTTACCTACTTATTAAAAGCAGGAAAGTTCGCGATAGAGCTTAGAGTCGGAGCACATATAAAGCTGTTTTTAACCAGTGTACCTTGGTGTGATGTTTGACGTTGGTCTAAATTTCAAAGTCCATCTAAATCTAGAACATCATATGGGAGCCCCACAGCAATAAAAAATGTTCTTCTAGGAGCCGCCTGTTTCATACGTCCAGTGCTGATATAATGGAGAATATTATAATAAATGGGATGGAGTCGGTGCTCCCGAATTATTGCTTGTACTCCCTTATAATCAAAGGTAGCGAACGATTAGGTCCTAACAAGGTTACCAAGCAGTTCAATGTCCGAATTTGCTAAGTTTCAGGTAATTCGATGTCCCAGGGAATTTTTAAGCTGACGAATTGGCTAGACGAATTGCATCTTGTAGTGGGTATAGCCTAATATTGAATACTTATTGAGATCGATTAACAGACATCAGCCACTCTGTTCCCAGAAAGCTTTTCAATTTACTAAAATTGTATGACCATTCGTCCAAAAATGAACCTAAATTAAACAAATGGACCTATTGCTGCCAACTTTTGTTTCCTTCTTTTTAAATGCAGTCGATGAACAACCAATCCATATCGTATAAATAGGAAACGATAAAGCCGCGCGTTGAATATACTTGCTGAATTTGATGACAAGAGACACCTTTAAAAGACCACAGTGACAATGGTAATACCGTATCAAAAGTAACTTTAACACCATTTTCAGGTCAACGGACATCGAATGGAACTTGCACAAAATTATAAGGGGTTGGTATTATCTCTTATGTCGGCGCAGTAGCGCAGTGGTTAGTGTGTTGGACTACTGTGCGAGGGATCCCAGGTTCGATCCCCGGAAAAACCCAAATTACATCTTAAAAGTTTTTTCTACTGCGCCACCTCTCGCGAACGTCTGACAAACATCCGAGAGTATGCCTGTCATGAAAAAGCTTCTCAATTGAGCCGTTCGGACTCGGCATAAAATTGTAGGTCCCTTCCATTCGTCCCAAAAATAAAAACTCACACAAAACGAATGGTTGCGAGAAGCTAGGCCTTGGGTGTCACCCGCCTGTTGCGCCACTTATTTATTTATTTATTTATTATTATCTCCTCAATGAACTTTCATGTTTCCAGACAACCAATAAAACCCGCCTATTCTAATAATACGCTTTAGTATCATCTAATTATCTTGATCTACTAGTACATATCTGATTTACTACGAAATTAAATCGTTTGATTACCAATTTGAGTTCAGTCAGCCGAATGTCACTTTTTAAATAAATAATTTTGTAAATGCATAGTTACATTACTAAGTCATAGATAGTTTTATCCAACTTTTATATGAATTCAAAATCCAATAGTCGTCATTATTAAATGAATTATGTATGTAGAAAAACCGAGTTATTAAAGACCCATCAGATACTCATCTAGGGCTTGACAATTTACCAATTTCAGTTCTGTCGTCAGCGGCACGCTTACAAGAGTATCTATATAGTTAGCGTAGTTTTAATAACACCTCAGAGAAATTCTGCACCTGCCCTGAGTAATATGTAGTTGCGCCTTATCAATTTTTGTATAATGTAGTTACCCAATGTTGGCGTATAACTACAGTCAATAAAATATTTAAACTGTGAGTGCCCTTAAAGGTTATGGGAACTAGGAAGTCAAAAGCAATTGGTTTTATATACTGTAACTAGATTTAAATTTTGAAGGGTGATTCGGATTAGATTGATGTCTTTTTCGGGGTAAGTTAAACACTTATGTATACCTTTCGACGACATACAAAAAAGAAAAGAAACTTTTTAAGCTCAGGTTTATATATGTGGGGCTTAACAAATCTGTGCTTCACTTTCAGTTGATGCAAGTGGTAGTCACTTGGCGATTCGAAGTGCAGGCTCACTTTCTGACAGAGGAATTAATATATACGGAAGATTGACTGTCATTTGTGGTCAATCCTAGCTCTAATTCCAACCGAAATGTTTGTTAACAAAGTTATTGTTTTTCAATACCTCAATATCTTATTCAAAGACAAATCACTCAAGAATGCTTGAAAATTTTATCGCATCTATACTCGCAAATGGACTTGATTTTGCCGTAAAATGTTTGTTTTAGCACTGGATAGAGCTGTACATATTTTTGACGATGTTGGTTTTAAAGTTAAATCGGGGTCTTCATATCGGTGTCAACATTTTCCTAACCTATTTAGGTGATAGGCTGTGAAATACAGCCCTTAGCTTTGGGGAAAAATAAAGTGCCGGACATTTCTTGTCCACATTAGTCTCTGCAGCTCCTGCAGAAGGCGTAACAAAAATGTCTAAAAATAACCTAGTACATTAACCAAGAATTGAATTGTATGGATTCAAATTTTAAAAACTGTCACCTACAACTAAAATAGTCTGATGGTGAGTGGTGTTGTTTGCAGTAAAGGTGTATAGTTTTAACCACGGTGGTTGTTTCCAAATAATGCATGATGCATCAATAAAAAATGTCAACAACGGGTCTTACAAAATACGGTTTCGGTACCTATACTAAATAAAAATTTTCGTTAATGTCACTTAAACGACGGGTTATTTAAAAACAGGGTTGCTACCGAATCAGAGACATTTTGTTCAGTATACCTATCAAGGCACACATTGCGTCAAGATCAAATTTGGTGGTCATCTACTGATGTGCCACTCACCACTACAGTCTGTGTCATTATTTTCAAAGCCTCTACAAAATATGTTTTTTTTTCAACAATTTTGTTTAAAAAAAATCTCTTTAACATTTAAGGCAATTTTAGAATTTGTCTACTTTAAAAATACCTAGTCATGGGTTAGCCAATCTCTAGTTCAAGTATACAAGGCGTACAACAGTCACCAAAGAGAAGTTGAGAGTGGGAGTTAATGGTGAGAAAACGCCTTATAAGTTGGTATTTAGTACATAGGTACTACCTTTTCCATTCTTAGAGTTCTATAAACATTTGCAAAATTAATGAATAAAATTGGCGCCCAACGTAGGGCCCTTAGTGTCGATATTTCGTATTTTTTGATACACATTTGTATGAATAATTTTCCCATTGCTTAACAAATTAAGATGGAATGTGTATTTTCGGAAAGTATGGAACACTATTAAGGATTCCTTCCGACTACTGAAAGCATGCCAAAAGACTAGAAGTTTTTGATACAGATCTGTGCATATTCTGTAATTACATATACCTAAGTCAAGGAAGACATCACGCATGGGTATACTCTGCAATTGTGTATAACTTTCTACGAAGATATTTCTTTAAGAACGTAGAAGAAATAGGCGTTAACAACCTATATGGACCTGCTTGGCCCATTAATTACACTCCGCGCCACTTGAATAGCACACCCCCTAAGGTCTGTTTTCTATTGCCCACTGGTCCCAAATCAAGCATTTTAGAGACTTATTTTGTTTTTTTTTTAATTAAAGTTCATTTACCTAATTGTTTTGATTTGAGCAGTAGGAAGATTTCAAACTAAAGCTTTAAGTATTAAAAAAAAAAAATTTTAACTAAAAACCGGCAAAATGTGGGGTATTAATTTTGCGCCACTTGAATATAGAACATGCATTTAGTTTGACCGTTATCTTTGGCACGTGGACTCATATTTTTCTTTGATCGAATTATTTTGTTAATTTCGATTATTTAATTAAAAATAAAATAAAATGGGTGGAGAAAAAGCCTTAACCGAGGCGGAAAAATGACAAATCAAAGCTTAAAGGACACTCGACTATTTATTGTCAAATTAGATAAGAAAATCGGGAGGAGCGAAAACGTCCATATTTTTAAGTAATGAGTCATACGAGTATTATGGATGAAAACACGAAAGGCCACATTCATAGAGTGCTTATGCTAATGCCGAAAGGTGACTTCTATTAAAAAAAGGCGTCAAATTCTCACGACTCTTTTCCAAAAATCAGGAAAAAATGTGGTATCTAAACAAGTCTAACAACTATTCGTCGTATTACATATTTCGAATGCTAAGCATATAAAAGACTAAACATCAAGAAGAAGTCACCCCTTCTTAACCCGGCTCGAAAAGCGCAAAGCCTCCGTTTTTGTCGCGCACGTGTGACCTGCACTTAGTAGAAGCATTGTGTGGTCTTCTCGGACGAAAAGAATTTGATTTGGAAGCCCCTAATGGTGGTACTATTTCCATAACCTCCGCAAAGAGACTAATCATTTGGTTGGACCGGCTGCACAGCAGAGTTGAAGATGTGATGGTGTGGGGGGCCGTTTCGTATTATGGCACCTGCAAATTACAATTTTTGTAAACAATGAATGCGTTGTCTTACAATGGTAACATATTACTGATAAGGCTTTAACATACATGTTTCTTAACCTTTTTGGACTTTTGCCTTGGATCTAACAACATGATAAAGCGCCAATACATACAAGCCCAGCTTGTTAAGGCGTATAAGGAGAACTAGAATGTGGAGCTATTAAGCTGACCGGCCTATACTCACAGGATTTGAATATCATCTAAAAAGTTTGGCAATAGTTGACACGTCCGTCAAGTTTATAGATCGGTACAAAAATATTCGACTGTATCTAAACTAGTCCAAGCCATTGAATTAGCTTGGAGTTCGATTTCGCTAAATTCCTTCCAAACCGTATGTGTGAATTTTGGAGCATAGTGGCTCAAAACACAATTAAAACAATTTTTTTAAATCTAAAATACTCCAATTAGTCTAGCATGCTTGGTTTGGGACCAGTGGGCGATAGAAAACCGACCTTAGGGGTGTGCTATTCAAGTGGCGCGGAGTGTAAATAATGGGCCAAGCAGGCCCATATAGGAACCTAGGCCAAGCTCCTCACAACTATTCGTTTGGATATGTTTAATTTTTTGGATGATTGCGTGCAACCTACAAGTATCTACAGCTTCTCCAGAACACAGATGTTCTGGATACACTTGAATATTTGTTAGACGTCCTCAAGAGGGCGAACAGTAAGCAAAACGTAAGGTTTAATTTGTTTTTTTTTTCTATTGAGCCAATGTGTGGACATATCTTAAATTTATTGATACAAAATCATAAATCCAGGGATGTTAAAAAATAAAAATTCCATCACAATTTAGTCAGTAGCGTTCACACACTAGGTTAGACAGATATCTTAAGACGACTAGACTTTCGAACGAGTATTAAAAGAAAATAGGTAGGTATAGTTCTGCAGTGTTTTGAAACAATGTTGGGTCCCAACTGACTATGATATTCAGCTAAAGGCCTAAAGGCCTGACAAATTAGCAACGACCCAAGAAATGTAACTATGTACATACCTGTACCCTAAAGCTAGGTAAGGTATGTATTTATTGACTTATTGAAGCAAGTGCATACCTATACCATTTCAAGTAATGGGCTCCTGGCTTAGAAATCAAATCGCATCTTCTTAAAATAATCCGTATTATGAGATTTATCCCCGAGTGTGTTTTATTTTGATTTTTGTTTAATTTTTGGTTAGCTCCGTAACGCAGCTAAACGAGTAACATTATGTAATATGTGCCTATAATAGTTCCGTTAAAAGTTAAATAAATGGTATCAATTTAGATAAAATAAAAATATTGTTGCCTACCATTGATTTTTAAAACCATTTCAGCCACACTCTTATAAATGCACCCCTTTTCAAAAATAAATATCTAGGTACCTTGTTAAAACCTTCCCAAATGGCATACATAGGTAGATTAAGTATTTATGTAGGTACCTAGTTATACAACCCACTTTTCTAAAAGTTAATCTATGAACCAACCCATTCGCAGAAAACTCCTTCATCCGATATCATTCCAAGAACTCCCAACATCTAACAGATAATTAAAAATATCGTTTAACCTTTAACAAACTTCAAAGAATGGCTATAATCCATTTGGTATATTCCAATTTGCTAGTATCCCGGGTATATCCTTGTGTTGATTGTATAATCCAAAAATGATAAAAAAACTTAATTTATTTCTTCACTTTTTCACTATTTTTTTATTTTTTTTTCTTGTATTTCTGGGCACTGCCCTTTTTATTTATTTTTCATGTACTCAAGCACACTTCACACTCAATTTATTGTTGTCAACATAAACACACTGACTTCACACTATCCTTTTAATTAATTTTTCGGTTCGATATTATTTTTAACGGTATATATATTTTACAAAGGCGCGCAAATCTTTTCTCTTTTCATTTCTGTTTCTTCAACGTTACGTCACTCGTACACTCCCGATATTATGCACATGCACAAGTTGTTATCCTTGCACATCCGAGAAGAAGACGACAAAAGATATAAATACAAACAAAAAAAATTCATAGGTAGGTATCAAAGCACACACAGAAAATAGGTATAGATATCTTCTCTTCAGAAGATTATTATTTTTATTTTTTTTGTTAAAATGAAAACCATATCTCTTCGACACAAAATTCACTATTAGACGTTAGACCAACGAAACGCAACAACAATGGGAAATAAAATTTATAAAATAGTTAAAGAAAGTATCTACAAAACGAACGTTAACAGCATTCCCGCGATACGCTCAAAACGGAGTACGGCTAAAGACTGCCTCAAAATAAGATTGAGTTCGTTGTATTCCACCATTCCACAAATACAATGTATTTCATGGTTTTCTTTTTTCTTTTTTTTCTCTTTCATTCCTTTACCCCCCTTTCCGATTGGTTTTTCTTCGTTTTTTTTTTTTTTTTTTCATCAAATCATTTTATTTTCGTGTGTTGCCAGCACTCATAATAAGTTGTATGTTATCAACATGCTGCCAGCATAAAAAGATATACACTAGCCAAATCAGCTGTTTCCATTAGGATGGTGTGTGAAATGGATTGGTTTTCCACTCTATGTTTTGTGGTTGAAATTCCGCTCTTAGGCGATGGAAAGAGAACAAACGCATGTACCCCATACGCATACTCGTTGAACTCCAGTTCGTTGAACGCACAATCGCGGGGGGACTGCACCCAACTGTCTACATTGGCATGACACTGGCACAGCACAAAGCTGTCACTGGGATAGTGACATCGTGCGTTGTTATCTAATCGATTAATTCGCTCTCCATTGTTTGTGGTTATTCCCTTTGATTCCCTTTATTTGCTGAAGATTCTGTCCAACGGGTTAACACTATCAACATGTTGATAAGCAGCGACACAGTCTACACGAAAAGTCAATGGCTTTGGTTTCAGAGAAAAACATAAAAATACCGCTGCGCATGGAGGGCACTGTGTGCAAAGCTTTCGAAGTGCATCTGTGTGACCTGCATATGTGTAGAGTTTATGTAATCGAAAAGAACTGTATCACTAGATGGTTTTCCCCATGCGTGACGTCGAAGAGAGAGAGAAAGAATGAAAATATAACTTCAAACACGTGTATACGACAGACTGCGAACGAATGTGTAGCAAAGCAATAGCAATGCAATTCGGCTGCCGCTGCAGTAGACTGTACAAGTGTACACCACGCACATTTTTACAGTTCACTCTTTATGCATTCAAAGCACGTAGAGTAGATGGACTAAAAAAGAGTAACGGTACAGATGCTTTTTGATATTCCACAGAGAGAACAGCAAGAGAGACACGACAAAAAAAGCTCATTACTCGTTACAGTTTTGGCCAAAAATAACTCTCAAGAAATTTTTTTGTAATAATTCCGACAAATGCGAGATACATACTTTTGTATCTGCACGTTAGGATCTTACCTACCGGCTTTTAGTGGCAACAGTACATAGACTTAAACTGCGTACATTTATACTTTGTACGCCTAATTACAGCGACGAAAAATTAGCGCCAAATAGTAATTACCTACTGAGCAGTTGTAAGTGGCTATAACGGCCTAACCTAAGAAGAGAGGCTTTAACGGCGAAAATAGCTTAACTTTTGGGGGACAAAATGTGTATTAGATTAGCTTCGCTGGGACAGTGTTAAGTGAGCTCAAACGCTGGTTGTGATATTTTTGTTGTCACCAATTTGTGATCTTAACGATTAGATAGGTATCTGCGCGGTTTCAATTACCAGATAAAGGTGGAGCGTGGAGGAGATACCTACCTATTTCGGATATAGTTGTAGTTATACGATGTCGTAAAGGCATTCATTGCCAAATGATTTGAGGTCAATGACTTGTAACGGGCTTAGGCATATATTTTTTTGTTTTACCACACATACCAGTGGACTGGTCGTGCCGTGTGTGTCACTCTGAATTAGTGTGAATTTCAAGAATGACGATGACAAGAAAGATGGTAGGTCTGGTGGTGGTAAGTAATAGAATAAGAATTGTTGGGTGTTGGATGTTGTAATCTTTATGAATAGGAGAATAGAATATCACAAGATTGTGTAATAATTTTTTTAAATTTTTTTATAGGCTCATTGTGGTGACTTGGTTTAGGATTTGACGACCCTGCTGCAATAAATAAAAAGAAGATAGATTTCGGTAACAAGATTGGAATAATAAGCACATCTTGGTTTTGGCTGATGTGTTAGATCAATGGTTTTGGGTGACACCTGACACTTGTCCATTTGACACTCGTAGAAGCAGCGGCATCATTGGGCTATGTGTTAAAACATGGGGCCTGTCACCGAAAGGATCCTCTTTGATCTACACCTATACTATACTACACCATCCTCTCACATGCATCGATTGTTTAGTGTTATATCTCACTCATAGATGCCTACATAAATCTATGTTTTTGCAAAACGATTGGTAGGTATGCCTTGCAGGGTACTGGCTAGAAACCCTGGCTCAGTAGGATTCAGATTTGAATACCCTTTGCATGGTCGTGGATTCCAATATAATGCGATATTGAATCGTGTTTTTCAAACTGGGATCGTTAAAGTTGTGGACCTTTACAGCGCAGCCGTCAAGTGACATGCTAAACAACTTTTGGATGTTTTTTTTTTAGCGCAAGGAACTACCTACCTATATTAATGCCCAAAGTATAGCTGGGAGTTAGGCATCTTATGTATATAATTATTCTGTATGTGTGTTGTAATCGAACTCGTCCTAAACGGCTGGACCGATTTTGATTAAATTTTGTGTGTTTGTTTAAGTGGGTCCAAGGATGGTTTAGATTCACATTTGGTGAAAATTGGACAAAAGGGCGTGCCACTTGTCATACGAAAAATACCAAAACTCAACTCAACTCAACTCAAATTTAAAAAAAATATATTTGGTATTGGCCCAAATGTGTTTCTGTGAAAGTTTGAACAAAAGGGCGTGCTACCTCCTGTATAAAAAAAATATACATTTTAAATGCTATTTCTCGTCACCCACACTGAACCAAATTTGGTAGTCATATTGACAAAAAAGCAGGTAGACTTGAAGAAATGGTGATCAATATAAGGTCAACACCTCCTGTCCGTTGTTTTGAAAAATATTTTGTTATACTTAAGAAATATTGTCATTTTGAAAAAAATTCATTAAATTTTTCGTTGTGGTGTTAAATTCACAAAAATTTGTTAAAGTGATAAAATTTCATCATTCTTCATTTAAAAAAAATATTCTTCAATTCAACGCATCGTGCACTTTAAATTAACGAAATTTTCATCATTTTTATGTCTTCTTTCTTTATTCATATTGAATAAACATTCTTCAATTTTATACATCGTTTTTCTTCAAATTAGCTTACTTAGGTATTTATTCAACTTAATGATTTTTTCCGTCATTTATCGCTTATTTTTTTCAAATGACAACAAAACAAAAAAGAAACACTTTTTAAAGTCAAAAACGTTTTATTTTTATTTTCTTAACATTAGGTAAATTATAAATTTGAAAATCCCGTGCACGGGAGCTAAAGTTGTAAATTTTGTAGACATTGATTTGTATTGTCTAAAAACAAACAACCGCGCGAATTGTGAGTGGGATTGGAAAACGGGCCATGACACCACCCTTACAACAAACTTATTTAAATTACTATATCTGAACATTGCCTGATTGAACCATTTTACAAATTATGATGGGATTGTGCAGGGAGTAAGACCTCTCATACCAAAAAAAAAAAAACATTTCAAACGCTATTCTTCGAAAGCCATGGGGAAAATATATCTAGACACAATTTGTGGCCACACGTCTGAGGAAATATCGGTTGAAGCACACGGAGTACCTACAGAATCAGTCAGGATACATCGGTTAAATAAAACGGCCGCAATTGACGGACAAAGAAAATGTATGATCAGGCAAAACAACAACGTTTACATATTTTGAATGTAGAGAACCAACAGGTATAAGCTCATAACCCATAATAACCCATAATACTTCTTGTGCAGTTAGGAACTTATTGCAATTTGAAATGAAAAAAGGTTATGTAGATCTTGTTAAATTTTACCTACATGCTTAATATAAAGAGAACCTCTCCAGGTATGGTTATAAACCAGAGTAGGCTGACAGTAGTCAGTTAGTAGATATACCAAAAACTAAATAAAATCCCACCACTGAATCGCATGAAACTTCTTAGTTAACACGAAGTTAGTCTGTTAAAAATTAACATTTTGAATTAAAAGCATTTTCATAATGTTCGCTAGTCGAAGTTTCAACAAAAAAAATTAATGGCGCCATTTTTATGAAATCGTTTTCGCCAAAGGCGTTTTGAATTTAAATGAATTTAAAAAAAAATCTTAGTATCTACAAGGTGGCGCAAAAATAACCTTCCGATGTTTTCTGGCTGTAATTTAAAAAAAAAATGAAAAACTTTGATTCTTCTTGTGGATTATTTTTATTTGGTCTTTTAATTTTTTTTTATCAAGTCGAGAATATGATGTCATGTAAATGGCCGCCGCCACAGTTGATTGTCATTTGAGCCCTTTTTATGGCATTTTCCATCACTTTGGCCAAAACTTCCGGCGATAGGTCCTCACATTCTTGACGGATATTGTCTTTAAGAGCTGCAAGAGTCTGAGGCTTGTTGACATAAACCCGCGACTTAAAAAAGCCCCACAAAAAGAAGTCTGGAGCGGTCAAATCAGGCGATCTTGCTGGCCAGTGCAAATCGCCAAAACGGGAGATTAGGCGCCCGGGAAATGCATCCTTCAGCATATCGGTTGTGGCACGTGCAGTGTGTGCCGTTGCACCGTCCTGTTGGAACCACATGTTTTCCAATCCCAATTCATCAAGTTGCGACAAAAAGTACTCGTTGATCATTGCTCTGTAGCGCTGTAGTCGTCTGGTCGATGTCGACGGCGCTTCCATGACATCTTCGGCTACAGCAGCAATATTCTCTGCAGAACGGCTACTCCGGGGTCTGCCACGCCTGGCAGCATCTCGTGTTGTGCCAGTCTCTTCGATGCGAGCGGCTAAACGTCGTAGTGTTTCACCAGTAGGCGTTGGACGGCTAGGAAATCTGCGACGAAATTCACGTTGTGCCAAAGTCACCGACCGATTATTGCTTAAATAAATAGTCACCAATATTCCGCGTTCTGGAGCATTGTAGCGTAACATTGTTTATTAACGTGTATTTCGCATGTGTTTACTACACAAATGTCAAAACAGAACTGACATTAGGGGCCAATCGCAAAATTTATAGCATTTTCTGATAGGAGGAGGCGCCACCTTGTATGACGTATCTACAGATATAAAAACGTTGGTGAAGTTATCCACTTTATATTAACACCATATCTTCGTCTGGTGCTCCCATTTTGTTTGTGTTAGAAAAACCCCCCTCCCCCTAGGTAGCACTGGTGTAGATTTTTTTTTCGAAAATTCTTAATTATGGTCCGATTTGGTCTCACAATTTTTTAATAAAAAAAAATTCTTTGACAAAATTTGACTCGGTAGGATAAGATATTTACAAAAATGTAATAAATATCTTGAAAACGGCTGGACCGGTTTGACAAACTTTTTTCCAAATGTTGGCAATCACCCCTATTTCCGTTGGCGTTTGTCGTATACGACTTATGTTTCGTGTCGTTGTACAACAATGTTCAGATTTTTTTTTAACTTTTGTTAACAATTTTATTTCCTTTTGTATGTGCTCACCATCATTTCAATTCATTTGTCTCAAAAAAGTTAAAAACAGCGATTAAAAAACAAAGCGAAATACGAGTCGTTTACGACAAACGCCAACGGCAATAGGGGTGAATATCTTAAGGAAGATTTTTTTTCGAAGAAAAACGTTAGAATAGTTGCCCGTGTGATCGGAAAAAGGGGCGTGGCACCCCCATGCAAAAAGAAAAATATTAAAATCGTAGTTATGTTTTCCTATTGGTCAAACTTAGATAAAAATCGTGGCACCTCCCATACACAAAAAAAAAATTCCAAACGCTATAATTCTTTGATAGTCATGGGACCCAACATTTATAAAATTTGGAACATTGACATTATGCGTTGTGCTGATAGGCAAGAATATATCTAGGGCTATGCAATACAATTCCTGGTGGGCATAAGAAAAGCCGGTGTAACCTCTATAGCAAGCTTTAAAGATTTAAAACCGATACATACCTTCTTTTGTGTAAGAAAACGTTTGCATTAATTATTCTGATATTCTCGGGAAGTCCATTAGCACCTATCACTTTTTTTTTGTTCAGGAATAAATGATGACCCTGTGTTAAAGGCTATACCCCTAACTATTTTATTGTGTTTTTCAATTGCCAAAGAATCTTTGGCTTAGACATTGCCACTATCAAGCGATACTATAATATAGGAAAATAGACATCCGCTTTAAGCCATGTCTCTAAAGTTGACCCTGCTAACTAGGATACCAATTAAAGTGAACGGCTTACAGATAACCTTTCAACTTGCCTTATCTATTTCTATCACATTCTCTTGTGAAACTATACGTTATATAACAATCAAATTACATATTTGCTCATCATTTTAATTCGGTAAAGCTGGTGCAACAGCCAAACAAGACTTACGTCCAGTGAAACCTATAATAAGCGGGTTTCTAAAGCGATACTTCAAGGCCCGAGGGATATTTGCTTTATAACCTCTCTCTTATAATCGCATGTGATAGGAGATGACCCCATCTCGGGGCCACTAAAAAAGACCACAATATAACTCACATAATATGACATAAGTTAAGTAGTTCAACTTGCTATATACTTATTTAGATTTCCACAGAAAGCTTCGATTAACTTTTGCCCAATCCACTTACAAAAATTATTGTTAATCATATGCGATGCGAATTAGTTAGCGAAAAAAAAAAAACCAAAAATCCGCTGACATAAATCAAAAATTTCGTATGACACTTCGAATGCAATACCGCTTCAACTTCGTTAGTATTCTGCAATCGTATATAAGCAGTTATAAAACATAATACAACTCGTTCTCGTATCTCTTCCATTCGCAAAGGCAATTAAGATTTATTTGTCAAAAATATGAGAACATAATCATGTCACATACGACCTATAAAACAACCGTTTTCTGACAACAAGGTAATAACTCTTCATAGTCATGTATAGGTTATTTGGCGGTTTTCAAACTCCTGTGACGAAATTTAGACAAGCAGTCTAGTGGTGGTGGGGATGGAACATTAAACCCTCGGCACGTACATTTGCATCATTACAGAAGTACTTACGCAGTAGATAGTTTGTAAATCACTGTGACAGGTAATACGCACGTAGAGGTACATATCTTTCAAGACGTTAACGATGATGATGATCCGTAAAGCTGATGGGGCCCGTCTCAAAAGACTAAATATTTCAATACCAATAACCATTTGAGAGTTGTTAGGATTTTTTTTGTTTTTTCAAATTATTTCAATGGGCCGGGTTCCACAGTTAACGGTTAAATGAAAAATATTCTATATTCGTCTTCATTTGTATGGAAGCCTGGTTTGTTGTCAATCCAGTCATTGTAGCGTATACGTAACTAATTTGAAAGGAAAAATTGTTAAACAAGACAAGAAGAAGGTAATTGCAGTTTATGGCTAAGAGAACTAGCAACAAAGTAGAATGCACAGTTAATATGCAGAGAGATTTCATTTAGCAGACGATGCGTACCTGTAATTACAGTTTTAATTTGTTGTATTTGTGTGCAACAATAAGCAGATGATAATCAACGGTTTTCAGATGAAACAAGAAAATTGCATGTTCTCGAAGAAGGAAAATACTATAAATAAATATAGGCCAATTCGTTAAAAAAAAAAAACGTCGAAGAATATGTGATGCAGAAGGAGGTGGAGGAGAATTGCACGAATCGTATTTCTTGGTCAATTGTATAAAATATACTCATCTTCTACAACTCAGTGCGACTGTTGATAGTTGAAGATAATGTACTACTTTAAGCTAGCGATTTCTCATGGTCTGTGGCAACCTAGGTAGTTAACAGAGATTTCAAGTGGAACAGTGGAAAAGGGTGTCAGTGTGGATGTAACTATAGAATATACAGTATGTATACAGAAATATTTTGGGCGTGTACCTGTCACGGACTACATCATGCCTTACCTATAGAGTTTACAAGACCACTCTCTAGCGCCTATCTCAGCAGGGAAGACGGATCAAAAATGGACACTGAGGTAGGGTCAGGTGTCTTCTCTGAATCGATGGGTATATCAAAATCGATATGCCTCCCCGACAATGGCAGCGTCTTCCAAGCAGAGGTCCTGGCAGTGACAACAGCAGCCCGTGAGTCTGTGGGAAGGGCAATACCACCTGGAGGTATTACCTTCTTTATCGACAGACAGGCAGCAATAAAAGGCATAACTGCACCAGAAATAAAATCGAAGCTTGTAAAGTGCTGTCGCGAAGAACTCAAGGCTCTTGGTACACAACACAAGGTATCGCTCTGCTGGTTTCCCGAATATGAAGGCATTCCAGGCAATGAGAAAGCAGACGAATTAGCAAGACAAGGTTCGAGAGCTGTTTCAGAACAAGCTGATCCCCCTGTGAACATCCCGCCTTGCACACTCAAACTTGAAGCAGGGAGAAAAGCCACAAGAGAGGCGAACGCAATATGGGCCACCTTAAACACTTGTAATACCACAAGAATGCTATGGCCGTCCTTCAACGAAACTAAAACCGAAAAGGTAATGCGGAAGGATTGGAAATCCCTGTCCCCCCACGTAGGGTGGAAGAAAATGGGCCTAACCGAAGAAGAACTCTGCAGATGCTGCGGTGATGAGGGAGCTCTTGAGGATACAACTCACTTAATATGTCACTGCCCAGGTCTCCAATACACCAGGTATAAATTCCTAGGGAGTCACTTCTTCAACTACCTAGACGAGCTTTCCAGAACATCAATAGACAAGATAATGAACTTCGTCAAATCAACGAACTGGTTTGTATGTAGCTGCACAGTAAGTACTTTAAATACAGGATTATAATGGGTAAGGGACAACCTCACATTCCCCTACAGGCATCACAATGGGTCAGTATTGACCTGAGTGTGACACGGAGAAATTCCCGCCAACCCACAAACCTAACCCAAACCTAACCTAAACTGTTGCGTATTGGAAATCACACGCAATTCTTTGCAATGTGATGGCCGAGTTGAAAATGGGCCCTACAATCTAAGTCTCAAAAGAAGCTACTCTCACTAGCTAAAACGGTAGCTGGTGGGCCTTAATTCATTCTGGCTAGGGGAGTCAGTTCCATTGACTTAGTTCGTAAGGCCTGCTCTCTTTTCAATTAAGTCTCACCCCAAATAAGTATTTTGGCTAGGGCGAGTTAGTTTGGGACTTAGTTCGTAGGACCAAGCAAGTATAGCTTGGCGGGCTACCTTCTAGATGTTGACTACAAAAAAAAGACAATTGAGTTGGTTTGGTATCAGATTATTTTTGGAGCTACTTTTCGATTTTTGAAAAATGTCGACACATGAGCTTCTTACCTGTCATCCTTATCAAGCGTGAGTTGAATATTTGTTAACAACTGAGGGTACCTGCTGCTCCATAGACTAGTTTTTTTCCGAAACATGGAAATTCTGCGAGCTTTATAGTCCAACTGTCTAAAACAAACCTAATTTTTCAATTTTGATCAGAAGTAGCAAACCTTTGAATAGTTACCGTTCGGCGCCTAATAGTAGTTATAGACAATTTGGAACTACTGTCTTCATCGAGCCTGACTCCTAAGGTCCAAGTATTTGAGGACAACAGAAAGTAGCAAAATGGTTAACAGTGCACTAGTGACTAAAGTTTTGCTTTCTATTCTTGAATTTTCGTTTTAGAGACAACTTCAATTCGGTATTTTTTGTCCCCAATTCCCATCAATGGACCGAAGGAATAAGATTGCGGATAGCTGCCAAAAAGCTAGTCTTTCGCTTTATACGTACCTTCTTATGTACGGATGGTGCGATCAATTCTTCAGTGGTTTGGTCTAACATGAGCGCAACTCGGTTTTGAAAGCATGCTATTCAATTTGTGTTATCAGGCATAGTCAATTCCAGAATACATCAACTACGACGTTACAACCACTGATTTGTAGAAGAATTTAATAAACCATGGACATCGGTAAATTCCTGCATAGATTCGTTTATAGACAAAGTATGACGTTTTCGACGTTCTTAAAGTATAAAACTTCAGAAGTTTTAAAATTGCTCCAGTTCACTTTCTGGTAGATTTTTGAAAATTTGAAGTCGTCAAACTGTGCGGAATATGTCTCCTGCTGAATTGGCCAAAATCAGAGTCAACCAAATGATGCCGAAGAGAGTGAAACAGTCTTCCGAATGTAGGTAAGTCTCGCGATAAGGACCTTTATGGTATAGTAACGAAAATCAACCGGTATTTGTACGAATTATGTTTGTAGAATTTGTAAGGCCAACAAGCCACCCCAGTCTATTAAGCTTATATTGGATTAAAACATAAGTGAATTTTTGCTTTTTTATATTAAACAGCATTAAACTAGGTAAAACAATTCATAAGAACAGGCCAGCACACACAAATTGCGTTTGCTGCCAACCGTTTCCAAGCACAAGCACACCGCTAATAATTCTTCCTCCAAACGAATATAAATAACATCATCATTGAGCATTCAATCATGCAATTGCAACATTAACCAACCAACTGCCGTTAGATTGCATAAAACTGATAATGTACCATCGGTAGATGTATCTCTATCCATATGCACATGCGCGAGCGCTCACACATAAAACATATTATTCTTTGTCCCAATTGCGCGAATCTCTAAAGACTATCTTTTTTATACAGATACACTCTTGGAATTCTTAAAAGATTCTTATATGGTTGCATGAATGTACGTACCATCATCAGCACTGATACCACCATATAGTAATGCAGGTAAAGAACATTATCCAAGAACCTTGCATCGCCTCCACATATACCACATCAGTTTACCAACAGTCACCAGAGTGTACGACGCAGCCTAACCTACATTCGTCTGTACAAAAATTTCATCACAATTTTGCTGTATTCTTTTACCTGGAAGGTAGCAGCATACCATACCACTAGCGCAGCAGCTGTGTTTTTCACTTGATTTTTTAATGTTTAATGTTCTAGATAACAACAATACCGGTAAGAAGAATACAGAACGAGACGTTAGGACTTTAAGTTGGAAAAGAAACTCGATTTTGAGCTTTGTTCCGTTGATTTGGAGGAACGTTTCATGCCGAAACCGGAAGAGTGTCAGGCCATAAACCTTCTTTTGACTAATTACGAAATATACACGATTGTTATTTTACAGTTGCGCTGGTTGCAGCAATGTTGTAAGATTCAGTAGCGATCTTACGATCGAAAGAATTTATGTTTGGGATTTGTTTTTTTTTCAAAGAATTTGAGAATTTTGTTTTTTTTATTTTAGTAGAAATCAGCAGACATTCTCATTCTTCGATGCGGATTCTTGCACATCGAAATGCAAATTCAATGGGGAGATGACATTGGGTCCATTGATAGGTTTATGCAAATGGAATTCAATCGATGGATATTTTTGTTGAATATTCAGGGTGCAAGGAATTAGCAAGGGGGATTATTTAAACTTTAGATGTAGTTTCCACAATTTTTTTTATACTGGCCATAAAAAGGGCATTGTAGATATCTTCACGGCGGCGGCGATTACGATTATATGTATTATTGCCTCTTTTGAGAATTTTCAAAAAAATGATGAACTCTTTTCTTATGCACCCTCAAGGCCATTTCTTTATTAAGCAGAGGTACTATTGGTACTAGTACTACACGCAGTATTGAGTTCAGAATAATGAATATGTATATATTTTGGCCCTGACACGGAAAATACTATCGAGTCGAGGTTCTTCGCGTACAAAACTGCCTCCTAACTTACAGAGGAATGGGGTGCGCTAGGAGTCTGGTTTTGGGTAACGAAAAACATTAGGTACATGAGCTTAAGAACTCCCTACATTCGCAATTGGAACTTGTTTGGGTTCCAAGTATCCTTATGAAAACAATTTCACTGATGAACTTATGTAAGTCGAGGTTCAGAGAAGATTTTTGGAAGCTTAGAATCTAGGTCGAGCCTGGTGAAATCTGCGATTAATAGTGCCATCATTGACAAGTTGAACGTTAGGTTAGGTTAAAAATTGGGTATGAGAGAGATGTCTCATATGGCACTAGGCACGAAAAGGGCCCATCGCAATCCCTAGGGGAAACCAATTGCAATGACCTAAACACTTGCTCTTAAGAAAGTCTCAATCTCTCTGCAATAACCAAGTAGCCCTTATAGATGGTATTAGTATAATCTCCTTCAAGTGTTGGAAGAAGTACCTACCCAGAAATTTCCTTCTACTGCGACATATTGCCTCACATTCACACGGTATGTGTATGTCCTCCTCGGCTTGCAGGTCATTGCAGAATCTGCAAGTGTCCGAGTCTGCCAAACTGTGCATTTTGGCATGTTTTCTAAGAAGACAGTCAGTGCCCTGATAATATACTGATCAATGTCTGAACCTGTTTCCTGCCTAATTTGAGGAATTTCCTAGATCTTTTACGGTCGTATTGCGGCCAAAGTGCCCTCCGGGCGGCTCCCTTAGTAATTTTATTCCTAATTTCGGTCTTCATGATGCAAGGAGGTGGTTTAGTATTCACCTTTCAGAACAGCCAGAACTTCTGATTGGAAGACACTGCTTGTATCCGGTAGTAGTATATAGGTATACAATTTTAGGTCTGTTTCTACGGAGTAGATTCCAGCTCCAGTTCGTTCCACTCTTTTTGAGCCGTCGGTGTATAGACTGCTATTTCGTAATGTTTAATTACTTTATCCGTTTGCCATTGCCATTCATATCTTTCTCCGGGTATCATACCTCGTACGGAGTGTCGAAGTCGACCAGAGGTTGAATTTCATTAGTTTGCACCTGTACAGTGCCCAAAACTGCCCCAAGTCCTGGCTATTATTTTTTTACAAATGAAAAGAGCGTTATACGCCTTTTTAATTTTTTCCCCTACATTTGCACTCCAGTTCAGTTTCCAGTCCAGAACTTAGAACTAAGAAACTAGTGCGTGTTCAACTTCGACCTAGAGCAGGAGTTCCCTAACTGAGCGTCGCGACGCCCTGGGGCGTCTTGGGGCTATCCTAGGGGCGTCGCAAGACGATACGCACAGGTCGCCTGCACACGACGTTCCATCAGCTTGAGCTCGATTTGAAAAAAAATGTCGGGTCGGGTTCGTTCGATATTGGCCATCGTGTTTTGCCGTACACAAGAAGTACCTATAAGTAGCTATTTTGCAGACTTCAACTTTGCGAATTTTGCGTCGACATTTTGGCCTATACCCGTTCAAGATCCAACTGACCCAGGCCCAGGAGGCAGGAGCTCAAAGTTAATGGTATTGTAATGACCATAGAAAAATCATCTTTAGCGACGGGCCACATTTTTGGAAGAATGGCCAAATTGCCAAATATGGGATGACGCCAGTCAACACGAGGTGGCAATGCATCCATAAAAAGCTATTTGGTGCGCATTTTACACCGGCGCGCGGGACGCAAATACCATCAACGGCGAGTACTACAGAACGATGCTGCTAACATGTGGTTCCAGCAAGAGGTGGCTACGTGTCACTCAGCTGCAGGGTACGGTTATCTGATCTCTATCAGAGGTGACGTGAATTGGCCACCAAGATCGTGCGATTTAACCTCGCTAAATTTTTCTTGTGGCGTTGCCTGAAGTCGCAGCTCAATGCGAATAAACCGCAATCGACCGATGTCCTAAAACCCAACATAACAAATACCATCGCTCAAATTAAGTCTATGCAGCAGATTGGACCACTCGGATCCGTGACAACGTGAGAAGCTGCCGCGGACATTTGGGCCTAGTGTTATATTCCATACAATCATGGCATATATGGGATTCGTTAATACCTTGCACACAGCTTGTTTTATTCCATTTCAAAGTCGACCAATCATCATTGAAAGCCCATTTAGTGAGTCTTCAGTAAGCTCGGCTTACACATATCTGTGCTTTGTTCCGTTGTGTACTTTTAGAAGGGCGTCGCAAAAATATTATAACCTGCATAGGGAGTCGGAGAATGGAAAAGTTTGGGAACCCCTGACCTAGAGCACGCCTTCATAATAATGTCTAAATCTTTCAAATAATATTTTCAAAATTCCGAGCCACTCCACAAGAACAGACAATTTGTAAATCAATTAATTGTTATTCATTATACACATATATATATAAAAAAAACCTACCTACAGCTGTCTACCTATCGAAGTAAATATCGGAGGTTACATTGCTATATTTTTTAAGTTGATTCCCACGAATTACACAGAGGTGCCATTTTTATTAGGTTTCTTCCCCATTAGATGGATTTTGACCAAGAAATTTCCACGAAAAGGTAAATTCCCCACGACCTATTAATACTGGTCGCGCCCGTACTTACTCGAATTTATTCGCACAGGCACCAATTACTTCTTGAATGTATTCAAAAACAGAATTTTTTAAAGAAAACTAATGAGTAATGGAATAGAGCCTCGAATAGAACTGTATACCATTTCGATCCACTTCGATAACAAAATTAAAGCAAAATCTAATTTGACACGTACCTACGTACCTACGATTATTCCAAATAATAAAACTTTTTCACAAAAAGAAACTCGATACATATCTAGCTTTGTTTCACCTAAAATGTGGTTCACTCAACGACGACGTCAATTTTAAGCCGCCTGACCCCGAAGTAGCTCCTAAAATTTGACAACAATTATAGCAAAGTCTCTCTCCACTTGACTGCAAAGTTACACGTCATACGTCGTACCTTTAAAAAATGCGCAAATTTGACAGAATTTATCCGAAAATAATGCCCCCTCTGAACAATAACCTAATCCGCTGTAATTCATTTGTTTGGCGATATTTACAGGACTTAAAAAAGGAAGCAAAACAAAAATGAAAAAAAAATCCCTTACCCAGCAAAGCGGAAGTAATTTCAATCACAGTTCCAATAAACTGAGTTCGGACTGAAAACAGGATTCCTTTTTTGCGCTGATGTTTTTCCTCCTGCGGACATTTTTTTTTCTTTATTCGTTCTATAAAGGATAGATATTGGTTGATAGAAATTTTTGAGCTATAAACATTTTGCCAGTTTAATGCTGAACGCAGGACAGGTCTCACAACCCAATCATACACTTTATATCGATTACACCTGAGTTGATTTCCACCTGGTGCTCGCGCTCATCATTACATTGTACATACATTATGTATAGACACATTCACTTTATGTACCTATTTTCACGAACAAATTATACACAACGAAAAAAAAAAAAAATAAAATCCTGTCAAGAGCGGATTATACCTAAGCACTGCGCACCATTTGGAGGGGTGTTATTCATTATTCGCTCGCTCGAATGAATAAGAAAAATAATGCGATCCTCTGAGCAACGCCGCCGCCGCGCCGAATTTCAGTATTGTACGTCAGTCGCATCAATGCGTTCCTGTTGTAAACAGAAATTTTCCAGCAAAAAAAAAAAAAAAAGGTGAATCCTCCATTGTCTTGTCCATCGATTAAGGTGGATGCTATGGGAATCGAGTTGCATCAATTTTGTATTGAGATTGGGATATCCCCCAATATAAATATGTGTAGGTACACGATGCGGAAAAGTGCCACACAGACGAGAGTGATTTAATTGAAGATTACTACTTCAATCAGAAATAGGCGGAGAGGATGAGGGTTTTATGGTGTACTCAAGGACTATCAATCAATATTGTGTACTATTGCATAGTACTGTGTGTGTGTTAGGGTATCTGCATCTGCATAACTGTGATTGAAATTTGAAATTGAAAGAGAGTGAAATAACTTTGATTTCCGCTTCCTGTAATTGAAGGATTGAATGGGACACTGTTTGTACCTATACATAGCTTATATACCTATACTGGCACAGAAAAAAATTAATTCTGTAATAAAAGTGAATTAGGTTAGTCTGAGACTGAGTGTCTGATGCTTTAGTAGGCCTTACTATTTTTGAACGAGTGCCAAACTATTCAGTTTTCAAGTACAATAGGTTTGTCTCTAAATAAGAATTAAATTCTTTAATTTCAGTTTTATTCGAACTCAGGATAGGTAAATGTATTCTCGAAAGTTTCTACGAATTAATTTGTCGAATGAAAGGACACCTATGTTTATTCTTGAATAATTGAAAAATTGCTGCATTTGAAGCACAACTTTCATCGCTTGACAATACTTTATGATGAATTTGAAGGGTTTTCAAATTTAGATTTTTTTTTTTGATTTTGAAAAGCTTACATTTATGGTGCTTATTTTTTACTAATCACAAAAAAAATGTTCTTTGAGAAAAGTACTGGTATGAAAATGAGGAATGAATAAACTCGCAAACTTCTAAACCTCTTTTTATGTATTTATGTGTCAACGATATAGATCGCACAGGATATAATAACGTCAGCCTATGTCATGCTACCTATCTCATGCGTAATTAATACAGTTTGCCCTGACTGATTGGTGATCAACGGCCAGCCCAAACGGTAATACCTAGGAGGCTGACATTTTGAAAAAAAAAAATCCCTTTTATGGCCAAAGTGAGCGCACTATTTGGTAAAATTCGAACTCTAAAATGTGTCTAGGGTACGACGTCAAATTTGTTACTGGGGCTTCACTTCAGTACTTTAATCAATGACAGCATCTTCGGAAGGTTAAGCGAAATATCTTGACGTCGGACTAAGTTAGGTTAGCCAGAGCAGGCCGCATTTTAACACACTTATGCACAGTGTGATACCAAATGATGGAATGATCTCAAAAAACTACCCGTAGAACCAACCTTGGATTTACCCTTAGGCCAACTAGGCCCAGGCCTAGGGCACCACGAAAACTGCAAAACAAACGCAACAATTGAAATTGAATTTACATGACGATCCTTTCAATTCTTCCTATTCTTCATCACTTAAACCCTCTGTCAACTATGAGATCTAGCCAGACCTGTCTGACTTTTGATGGGAGTTTTCTTTAAAAACTCAGACACAGACTCAGACAACGTTTTCCAGATTATGATTATACGTATACCCCTTCCCTCAACTATAATGGTTTGGCTGGCCAGACCTTTCCGACTTTTGAACCGAGTTTTCTCTAAGAAACAATACAGAAACAACAGCTTCTTGAAATTCCATGATAGAATCAACACGAATGTTCTGTGGTTTGGTAATCCGTAGGTCATGTCGTTGGTAACACTGCATATAGAAGAGCGAATGAATAATCCGTGGGTTATAAAAATTGATGGTTTTAAAAAGGAAATAAGTTCTTTTATATTTTCTGTCTTGTCACTTTTATTTTTATGCAAAATGTGTGCAGGTATGGCCAGACCTATGGTCGACGGGAAGGTATAAAAAGCTATAATTGACAGTTGGGTTAAAACAAGCTTCACCAAATTATACCTATACATTTTTACATAGTTTGCTGTTCCTTGTTTGCAGAGTTTTCGTTTGGTTTGTTTTTTTTTTTATAAATAGACAGACTATGCGCCTATGTGTGGAACTTCTGCGGCAATGTGCTGGATCTACCGCAATTTCTGAATATATTTTTGAAAATCTATCACTGTACCCCAAAAATGAATTAAAAATTATCTATTGTGGGCGTCAAAATATTTAACTTGATGAATCTAATTATTCGTAAGGTCCATTGTCAATAGACAATATTTACCAGATAATAAATAAAAGGAAATATAAAATAGGGCACCATAAAGGCCTAGGGCCCACAAAATGTAAATCCGGCGCTGCGTAGAACCAGTAGGAGCTAATATTCTCCTAAATGTATTCTTCTACTTGTTGAGAGGGCTCGACATGTGCATAGGAGGTAAAGAATAGCCTCCTTCATCTCCTTGTTTATGCAACTTTTACAGACATCATTTGCAGGGAGATACTATTCAAGGTTAATTATATAGCCTTATTAAATATGGTCTCCTTCTTCTTCTACTCGTATATACCCAAAACTAAATCTTCTGGCTAAATCTTCATTGTAGCGTATTTTTGGCTTTATTTTTTGAAGGAAATATTGAAATCTTGAAGATTCATCAAACTGCAACCAAGTCCATGGAATTCTAAAAAAAAAATTATGGTAGCTCTAAACTGGAAGATGGAGGAACAGTTCAGTATTCAACTTTGCGTGGTACATGGACTTACAGATATTATAAAGTAAATTTTAAGGCTCATTATCTCGCAAAACGTTGAGCTACACTATCTTTTCTATTTAGTACAAGGTGGCGCAAAAGTAATCCTCCTATCAGAAAATGCTATAAATTTTGCGATTGGCCCCTAATGTCAGTTCTGTTTTGACATTTGTGTAGTAAACACATGCGAAATACACGTTAATAAACAATGTTACGCTACAATGCTCCAGAACGCGGAATATTGGTGACTATTTATTTGAGCAATAATCGGTCGGTGACTTTGGCACAACGTGAATTTCGTCGCAGATTTCCTAGCCGTCCAACGCCTACTGGTGAAACACTGCGACGTTTAGCCGCTCGCCTTGAAGAGACTGGCACAACACGAGATGCTGCCGGAGTAGCCGTTCTGCAGAGAATATTGCTGCTGTAGCCGAAGATGTCATGGAAGCGCCGTCGACATCGACCAGACGACGTGCCACGCAAATGGGTATCAGTCGACGGTCTTTACAGCGAATTTTGGTACAAGATTTGAAGATGTTTCCGTACAAAGTCCAGACGGTGCATCAGCTGTTAGCTGCTGACCGCCAATCGCGTCTAACATACGCTCAAGCCGTCCTTAATCACCACCAAGAGGAAGATGATTTTTCATCAAAAATAGTCATGAGTGATGAGGCCCATTTCCACCTTAGCGGGTACGTAAATAAGCAAAATTTACGCTTCTGGGACACTGAAAATCCGCGTGTAACCCACGAAGAGCCATTACACCCGCTCAAAGTCACTGTATGGTGTGCTGTTTTCGCTGGAGGAGTCATCGGACCTTTTTTCTTCGAAGACGTCGCGGGCCAAACGGTTACTGTGAATGGTGAGCGCTACAGAGCAATGATCAACGAGTTCTTTTTGCCGCAACTTGATGAATTGGGATTGGAAAACATGTGGTTCCAACAGGACGGTGCAACGGCACACACTGCACGTGCCACAACCGATATGCTGAAGGATGCATTTCCCGGGCGCCTAATCTCCTGTTTTGGCGATTTGCACTGGCCAGCAAGATCGCCTGATTTGACCGCTCCAGACTTTTGTGGGGCTTTTTGAAGTCGCGGGTTTATGTCAACAAGCCTCAGACTCTTGCAGCTCTTAAAGACAATATCCGTCAAGAATGTGAGGACCTATCGCCGGAAGTTTTGGCCAAAGTGATGGAAAATTCCCTTAAAAGGGCTCAAATGACAATCAACTGTGGCGGCGGCCATTTACATGACATCATATTCTCGACTTGATGTAAAAAAAAATTAAAAGACCAAATAAAAATAATCCACAAGAAGAATCAAAGTTTTTCATTTTTTTTTTTTAAATTACAGCCAAAAAACATCGGAAGGTTATTTTTGCGCCACCTTCTAGGTACCTTAGGTAATCGGTATTCCAATAACTACACGGATGGTAAAGCTGAATGCTATCGGAAAAACACATCTTAGGTGGACATGTGATTTAGGTAGATATACAAGATACCTAGCGACAAAGCGGATTTGCTCAAAACTGGGATCTAAAGTGCGAAAACTCCACCCGGCCCGGATGCTTCATATTATAACCATTTTTAAGGATTTAAATTAGAAGTCTCTAACGTTTCAAACTCGTCCAACGAATAGGGGGTAGGTAAATACTATTTTCTGGATTACAAGAAATATTGCAATAGCGTCACTGACAGCCATTCCAACCTAAATTAATCTAACCCTACCCACATCGCTTGGGTAGAAACGAATTTTCACAAATCGTTTCTAGTCTCGCAGGGAATTACACCATGAAACGACCGACTGGGGTGAAAACTGTAAAAAGATTGCATTTCAAAATGGCAACAGTAAACGATTTTTAATTCTTATCCACGTTCTGGGTGATTACTCAACAAACCAAGAAATGTAATGTGATAATTTGTATGAATGGCACAAGACGCGATTGACCTCAATCAGTTGGACAAGCACGTTAAAGCGATGTGCATGAAATGGCACCTTTAACAATTGCACACACATACACACCTGCCACAGTCCAAGCATAAATCACCTGAAAAAAAGGCAGGTGAAGAGGATGATCAATAACCCAGCTATCGTCGGTCGGTCGTCAGTCAAATTTGCAACTTCACAGATTAATTGCTTCACAGCTTCAACTCGCCAAAAGAAATTCTAAGGAATATGCAAAAGAAACTACAATCCGCAGATACAAAGCGACGAGTACCTATCTGTGTGTGACAACAACTGACAAGTCAAAAGAATTCGAACTCACATTCGTATGTGCACGGAGGGGAGCACCCCAGACCCCAGATCCCACATACCAAACGACCCAATCCTACCCCCAGGGAGCGCGATATCTATGTATCCGAACACTTCCTCTGGTGATGGTGATACTCGCGAAACAATGTTCAGCAGAAAGCAGCATACCAAAGGAATTTCCAATTCCAATTCAAAAAAGGTCCCTGGACGAAGTGGGGCGCGGCAAGCAACCAGCACAGCAGCCATGTTCGTTCACTCATAACTGTATAGTTTGTAGGTGACGTAATTACCGCTAGAGTTCGTCGTACGGTAAAATAAAAATAATAATAAGAAAAAAGAAAGACAGCAGAGGGAATAGAATTATGAGCCGAGGAAGAGACTCTCTGTGAGCTACAAGAGAGCCGCTCAGCAAAGTATCTACATACTTGTATTATTGTTATTGCTGTTGGCAGAATTGGCAGAAAAGTAACGAAAGTCGAAAGAAAAGATACGCCAGCCAACAAGAACGTTCCTCTTGTTTGTGTGTGGGGCAAGTGGGTTGAAGAAGGAGTTTCAGGAACACAGCCCCACTGCTTGTACAAGCAACAGAAGTAAGCACAAAGCAAAACGAATGTTAATGTGCCAAAAGCATGAGCAAAAGTAGAACGCCGCGTCGACGTCGATAAACAGTAAAGAAAGCAGCAAAACCCGTAACAGCAGCACACATAGAAAAGGCGACAGAGCCAAGAACAACAAAACCATCTATACTCGTACTTGCTGTGTAAAAGAGGTGAATAGCCAATAAATGGACGGGCTACGGGAAAACAGTTTTATCTACGCCAAACCATATGCACCTCGCTGTCGTCGGCGGCTGCCTTTAGACGAATGTTTGTCGTCGGTCCCCCCAGTGACCCCAAGAGGAAAATCAATTTCCGACTTCACTGTGCCTAGGCACATCTTCCTCTTCCACGGCAATAAAAGAACCTGCAGTAAATGCCTTCCTACAGTATACAGTGATTGGCAGTGCATTTCACTGATTGCTCATTGCAATCGCTTTATGACCCGACAAAGTAATTACCTCGCTTACTTAGCCATTCTTATAGAGAATGGCATTTTACGACAAAGACCTATTTACGGTCTTAGCTGCTCCTGTGAAATGAATCGGCTCTTGTGTGCGAAAAAAATATGCTCGCAGATAGCCAAGCCTAAGAAGCATAAAATATTGTTTCCTCGTGGTTGTAGGTATGTATTGTAGATATTCGGTTTAACGCCCAAGACGTGACAGCGATGGGGATCTCTTGGCAGGAGGGTGATTTGTTTGCACCGGGCCCATAGTCGCATACAGCTTTCACGTTGATGCCATACTTCGAGGAGGTTAGAGGCGCGTTGGCTTTCTGTGGTCGTTGTTGCTGCTGGAAAGTGCATTAAACAAATTGAGATGTTGGCAGTTAAGACTGAAGACCCCATTTCGGGGATAAGTCATTTGTTTTGATTGAAAGTTCTAAAGGGTTAGGTAAAGGTATTAAGGTTGTGGCTGGCATATTAAGTTGATGTTTGCTATCGTTTCAGTTAAGAAATTGTTTGAGAGTGTTAACAGATTGTAATGGATAGTGAATAAGCACAGTAACTGTACAAGACCATAATTGTTTTCATTTTAGCTTAACACTAGCCACTTTTTTTAACTCTCATAGAGCGATACTTGACATCGAAATTGGCCGATAAACTATTTTCTTGGGACTAGTCGCATTCTCAATTCGGCGGCAATATTAACAAACAAAATTGCCGCAATCGGGGGTTGGCAAAATCAGCACGTGACTGTCGAAAAGCCAATGCATTCGCCAGAGATTGACAGTTTTGTTCGGATCTTGATGTATGGTGGCATCATTCAGCTATTTGCTTTCAAAAATCTTGCTGAAAACGCCATTTTGGTCAACGTTGAGTGCTATCGAGCCATGATTACTGAATTTTTGAAGACATCGACTCTATCTTTGGTTTTAGTTGAATGGGCCGACAGGTCACACAGCCGTACAGTGAACAAGGTCTTGGCAATTTGGATGAAAACTTCTCTTTCTATAATAAAGCCATAAACTAAGACAGGGCCACATCTGTATAAACTCTCAGAGAACCACAAGCTAGTATGTATTACCTCTATTATATGTACAAAAGCAAGCAGCTATTCTTTTCCGAATAGTATAGGCTTTGAGGGCTTGTTCGGATGCGAAGAGTTGTTATCTATTTGCGAGATGGTTTTGCAATCATGGGGCTTACTACCCTATAACTGGTAATCACTGAACTACATTTTTAATCGGCAATCCCTAGCATGTATTTATTGATAAGACATTCTGCCTGAAAAATTGTAAAACCGACTACAGTAAGGTCACGTTAGGATCATAATGGTTTTAGCCAAGAGATATATGAATTCAAAAGCTAAATATTTGCAATATTTAAAGCTCATAACTATCCTTAAAAGAATATAGCTAGGTTCAAGATCTACAGCTGTTAGTAGACCTTGAACATAATGTTCTTGTCGCTTAGCCATCAAGGCATTGTATCGCCTATTCGGTAACAGACAGAGACAGTTCGTATACAAAAAGGTGCTAGCAAACCTCCTTTTGGAAAATAGTGATAAAAGAAAAGAAAATTGGGGCAGAAAATCAGACGTATACCAGAGAGCAATAACGACATAACAGTGTCCCCTTCGTAACTTAGTTAACTCATAAATCCCAAGTATTTGAGCCCATCAAGATTTGAGAATAAACTTTCCACCATATAGCTGAAAACTGGATAAATATTTGAGCCACCCACCTGTCATTGCTCCACTGGATGTTGGTCCACCTTCACGTGTTGTTGTCGCCGCTGCCGATGTTATGGTTGTTGTCGTGTTAGCCACCAATCCTCCGGCAGATTTTGAATTCCTTACAACACCACCACCACCGCCGCCGCCGCTTGTGGTCACAACAGTCTTAGGGCTCGCCTTGGAGTGATGCGCGTGCTGCTGTTGTTCCTGTTGCTGATGCAGCTGTCCAGCTTGCTGCTGTTGCTGTTGTAGATGATTGCTTGTCCCAACGCATGCATCCAAGTTCACATCGACAAACGTGTTCGTCTGCAGACCAGCGATATCCTTCAAGTCAATCCAACTCGCGCCCACTCGGTCACAGTCCGATATTGGCAAACTCAACAGACGCGTATCATTCTCATCGACTATCTGGAACGATTGTGTCGGTTCGATCTTCACGATAATCGGTGGCGTGCAGCCCAGATCTGTCGACGTTGATGTGCTCGTTGTTGTGTGCGACTTGGCGACGAGTTCACCGCCTCTAACGTCAAATTTCAGAACAGCACTGCATTTGTCTGTCTGTTGCGATTGGTGTTGCTGCTGGGGCCTGTGTTGCTGTTGGCTGACCGTGTACAAACGCGTTGAGCTCCCAGCTAGCGGTGGCGAGGTAGCCTTATTCGCTGTGCTCACTGTTGCACTGCCTTGCGTGGCAGCCGACGAAGGCGGTATTGGAATTATCGATATCGAGGGAATTTTATTTCGAAAATTCGCAGCAGTTTTCAACGCCGCCGCTGACTGATGACAAATTTGTATTTCGTCCGTGACTAGGCTGGCTGTAACAGTCGATGTATGCGGTGACGATGGTGTCGACGAGGAGGACGACGAAGATGATGACGATGATGACGACGACAACGACGACGACGATGACGACGACGCGGACGAATGTATTTTACGAGAAGTCGCCACTTTGTTTAGTGTTCACTAAATCAGTCACAAGTTTAATCTTCCAGTCGAACAAATTTCCACACACAATATCCACAGTAAACAATAATTAAAAACTCTCACGTCTCACACCACAGAGCTTTCCACGTTTCCAGGACACCCACGCTTGTGCGATATCGAAAAGAACACTTCCTACTTGCAAAGGTGCTTAAGAATTCATGTCATTACCGCGTACCAACACCAACACGAACTAGATATATGTCACACTAAACTATTATTCTGTGCACCACACTACAGTTGAGACATGAACCAATTTTTGCACCACACTGGAATTGGAAAAGTGGGAGTGGGTGGTTTGGGGAAGGGGACAGCTTTCTGTTTTTCTTTTTTTTTTTTTTTTTTGTATTTTAACAATATGCAGTTATTTTTTATTCAATATTTAAAAATTTAAAAACGATTTTTGTGCGAAGATTTCGATTTATTCTTTATACAAGTTTTAAGTTAAGTAGAAAAATTTGTAAAATTATATAAGGAAAAGTCCGATTAGTATACGTTTTGGGGAATAGGGAATAATATGCGACGAATGTTTTCAAATTCAACTACAATTATTGTTATTATAATTTTATTCAGCGCAAAGGTATAAGGTAAACAATTTGCTTAATCGAATCGTTTGTTTATAAATAAATTAACACACAGATGCACGACATTAAAATAAGAGAAAAATCAGCCTTTTTAGTTAATTTCTTTTCTTGTTGTTAAAAATATTTTCCCGTGTACGTTTTTTAAATTTTTGTTTATTGTTTTTTTTTGTTCAAATTTAATTTGAAGACGGGTAGATATTTGATTTGTTTTTCGGGGGAGAAAAGTTTGTTTTTATGGTAAAAAAACGGCACAAAATTCAGTCGAGGATTTTATATATAAATTTTTAAATTTAAGTCGGTTTTATTTAGCGTTCGCGATAAAATATTGCTCTGTGATTTGTCGTCGAAGGAAAATGCGAAACAAATGTAAAATTTAGTTTCTTATCGAAGTTAATATTCCACCTTACACACCACCACCACACAACCGAAAGACCAAGACACCGCAGAAGCTATAGAGCGAGTTAGAAGCGAATAAGGAAATGCAATGCGCATTCGATGCGATTTGGATTTTTTTTTTTCCCTTTGTCAGGATAACGATTATAGCAGGAACAACGACAGCGATAAAAGTAATGGCGTTTCGAATGACGATGACGACATTTTGGATGCGAAGAACACAGTTGTTGCTGATGGTGTTTGGAGGAAATGCATTTCACGAATTTTCCGGATTGATCGATAGGCTTTAATTGAATAGTTTCTGCTTGGGAAATACACTTTTATGCCGAAGAAAAAACACAACAAAAAACTTGATGATTGAAAACACGAATGGCGGATTTTCAGTACGCTCTCTCTCGCGGTAGCTGTGTATCCTCTCCCCGGTTGATTTCAGTCAGTCGGTCGGTGGATTTGGACGAAGAAGGGATAGAGTTTTCCAGGGGACATAGAAAAATTTCCCAACGAAATTGGAATGTGGAACAGTGGGAGGGTGGGTGGCTTGCAGCGTGCACATATAAATGTGGAATTTTGGAAAGACACTCAGAAATGTCTGAAACGTTGTGTTCGAGAGTCCTGCGCATTTGAGTGCTAGGATTGGCTTGCATTCGCGCGATGTGTGTGTTTTCAGGTTCAGGGTAAATTTTTGTTATAATTGGGGGGTTATGGGGTGGTTTTTCCAACATTGGAAGCGGGCAAAACTATAATGCGAATGACAATGGTAGTGCAATGCTGCGCGAAAGGGAGCAAAGTTCGTTGATGATACGATGCGAAAAGGGGTGGGTGGCCAACGGCATCAGCGGCAGTGCTTTTCTAAGCAAAAATGTGTGTATCCTCTGAATATGAAGCATCTGAGAATCGATTTTGTTTGGACTGTCGAGCAGCTGATTTAGAAACTGTGAGCGCATTTCTTTGGATGGTTTCTCGAATTAAAGGGGATGCATGGACGTGGGAAAACGGCATTAATATTTAATGCCCGAGCACGTGGATCTATTTGGAAGAATGTTTTCCTTTTTATATGGATTGTATTTGGGTACTCTGCTGTTTGATAAATTATGCAGCAATAGAAATTGCGTTTGGAATAATAAATTTGGCATTGTGCCACGTATAGCATTGACACTCCTCTGTAATAATATTAATTGAAATGGTCATCTTAAAATATGCATTTTATTTGGACAGGTACATTGCGGATCGAATTCTCTATAAGTCGGGATATAGAATCAAGCAATATAAATAAATGCTTATGCATGGAGGGATGTTCGAGGAAATCCGACTGCAAGGACCGTTTAAACGCAAGGTATAGGTAAGCATATGGTCACATAAAAAAATTGCATAGTACCTATCTACATATGTATTTTGAAAGCCTTTTCTAAAACTTGTGCATTCACTGAAAATCATTTACAAACGGACTTATATATAATATGCATTATGCAATAAGCCGTGCTAAGATTTGTGAAAAATTGCCCGCGAATTGCAACGATTAATAGTCAAGATTTGTGAATAGAATATGCTAACAGTCAAGGGTGTCATTCGATTTGTCGTTTCAACCGTCACTTCAAAAATCTAATACATAATGTTATTATATTATCATTTGTCTTAATCTACTTATATGCATACCTATATGTAAGTCTGAGATCAATATTCTGTTAGGTTCCCCAGTTCCTGAATTATGGAGATGTGGAGATGGACAAAATGAGGCGACATTCATAAACTTGTCAGTTTGAACACAATTCGAAACAAATTTTGAATTTTTTTTGTAGCTATTTATGTATCGTATAGAAGTACGTATTCTTCATAAAATGGTCCACAGAGAATTCTGTTTATAAGATTCTAAACAACTGGAGTCCCCAAAGTTTGTTACAAAGCATCCGTAAAGAACTGAATAAATTGTAAAAAGTCAAATGGACCCAGTGTGGTGGCGATAACCTTGCATGAAGGTGAAATTATCCTATACGTTCCTTATGGTAGTGGCGAGCTCTTAAGCTACTATTACACTTGTCAAAAATCATGGCATTTGTTGATTTAATAGTTGGTGTAGTGGCTCGGTGGTTAGTGGGTTGGACTACTGTGCGAGGAGTCCTAGGTTCGATCCCAGGAAAACAAAACACAAAACACCTCTTAAGGTTTTTTTCACCCTCTCGCGAAAGTCTGACAAAAAACCGAGAGAATAACTGTCCTGAAAAAGCTTCTCAATTCAGCCGTTCGGTTCGGACTCGGTATAAAATTGTAGGTCCCTTCCATTCGTCCACAAAATAAAAACTCACATAAAACGAATGTTTCTGAGAAGCTAGGCCTAGGGTGTCTACACACACCTGTTAGGTTAGGTTAGGTATGAGGGAAGTGCACAGCTTTAAGAGTGCTGTGCTACCACGGGGGCCTTTTGGTCCATTGTGATCCCTTGGTTTTTGGTCGTGGATTAAAAATTTTCATTTTATTGGACAACACAAAAAACATGCATAAACACTTTACCTGGATTCTTGGAGTTGTTCCTTGGCGGGGTTGGACTACTAAGTGAACCATCCCGTACTTTTAACAAACCTGATTGTATTCGTCAGTGGTACCTGCACTATGTCCTCTAGGTCTCCGAAAAGTCTGTCTCCCATGTATCGGAGTCGACTGGTTTGGAGGTTTGGGCATTCGCAGAGCAGGTGCTTGATGGTCTCCGTTTCTTCTATGTCTTACAGACCTGTTGCGCCAACTTTTTATTAATTTTTTTTTTTTGACGTCAATATGACGTCAGATTTTGTTCTTAGGGTGTGTGTGTCAGACGATTTTTAACATGTTTTATTACGCATTACTCACGAAACCACGCGCCGTAAGCCGTAAATTCGCGAGGGTCGTCCTAAGACCTTAGTCCACTCTATTTTTTAATTGTGCGCTTTATGTTGGCGCCCTAAATGCCTCAAATTGTTTCGTTGTTTATAAATGATCTCATTTTTATCATTCTGGAATATATATATGTCTAATTTACGACGTTATCGTGAGTGTCCTGTTTCAAAAATTGATTCTGTAGATCGGTTCTCTCGCCTACTTATAATAGTGGCCAATGCAAGAATACGTGTTCAGCAATGTGACAGTTTGGGATGGTTTCATGTGCGGGATTAAACAGATTTTTCTTAGGCAGCCATGACCCGTAAATGACTGAATAAGATAGAAATCTGCTTCAGCATAAATTCTTTTAATTTACAAGACGATGTGTCCATCTGCCGTTTAACGATTCGATCCATTATTGTTGCCAGATTGCCAATCGATACATGTATTGAAATATCTTTCGTAGGTATTTTATTTTTTCGCCGTCTGCCCGCAAATTTCGGACTTCATAGGTTCTTAGTTTCTATATATCTTTACTTCTTTAGCGAAAGTTTGTAAGACGAGTGAAATGTACAGACCACTTTTAACGTGCTAAGGCGGTAGATGGACTTAATACCCCCACATAAGACTTAACTTTCACATCGCTTGACCATACCATAGTTCTACTGTGTATTAGCATGCATTTTGAACCAGTATAACTCCTGCAAGAAGTATAGTCACTTATTCTGTTTCGGGACTTGGATGTTACTCATTAGCCTTGAAAGGGGATTGACGTTTTTGAAGACTTTGCACAAGGCACTACAAAACCCTCTAGGAATATGTAGAATTACAACGTTGCAGAGCAGATAGTTGCTATAATGTTTGTCACAACCACCACCAGTGATGTCTGCAGAATCGGAATCGGTAGGCGCAGTATTTCGTCATACATAACGTTCAACAGCAAGGGACGTATACCTATAACCAAACCTAAATATAAAGTGCGAAATATAATTTTATTTTAAAATTTGGGGCAGCCACTATCCCTAGAAAACTGAAAAAGTGGTCTTGGGAAGCTTATATACCTACATAACGTCATTACGTAGAATAATCTCCTCCTTATCAATGATCTGCTTAAGTCGACGAATACCGAATACCTAATACGAATTATAGTTTTGCTGATGATACAACTTTTCTCGAACTATATCTGTTAACTATGAATGAAACTGCAGCATTTCAGTAAAGATCTGCGTAAAGTCTTCAAGCGGAAAAAGAAAACATAGTTATATTTAATGACACAGCTCAAGGAATCCATTCGGAATTACGACAAATCCAAAAATGTCACAGAATAGCCACATATCTGAGGTCGCAAAATTAAAACTTTATCTACAACTTTCAATAGCTTTAGTAATAATTGAATCCCCTATACCTATAATACAGCATTCGACCAGCTAAATTGATAAGCTTATTGGATGTGTGTCTGACGCTCGCAAGGGTTAGGGCAGAGAGAACAACTTGTATTCGCAATTTTTAACAAAGATTTTTAAAAATTGGCGTATTCTTGTAAAGTTTTAGGTACAGAAGTCAGTCCAACTGGGGACTGTTCTGTAAAAGTGCACTCCTCCATATTTTCCAATATTGTGGACATACATCAACATTCCATTTATCTCTACTATATTTTCCTGTTTATTAGGCGGCTTTTAAAATTTAAAAATCCAACGCTTAAAGACATATAGATATAGAAAGAAAACTGCTTAACCCAATGCCATTTGGGTGTTTCCATAAATTTCTTATAACGTAACTTGCAAACGTCCCTCAAAGAGTATGACAGCTTTAATAAAGGGTACAATTATTATACGTGATATACCTACCTAATACCTATCTCCCTTAAATATTAATTGTTCGTTTGAAAGCCCGCCTTAAGGTTATCGATTTTAATCGTTTTCATATTTTTGCCACCCTTTAAATCCTCTTACCACCCCATACAAAAAATAACTATCATCCAAATCAACAAACAAAACAAGCTCTCAACCCCCATTTAATAGAAAACAGCAAAAAATATGTACATATCAAAACTGTCAATGCATTCAAAAAACCATTGCGTGCAGGATCATATGGCTCTGCATAATAATTCCCAATACAAAACAATGCGCACGCACTAGAAGAGTTTTCCCCACACTTAGCCGTCCCCACCGTCTCCAAAAACCAACCCTTATTGTTTTATCCTCAACCACACATATAAATATACGTTTTTCGCTTCCATATCAATTCACAGGGAAAATTAATACATTTTTGTAGGTCTCTCCCTAGCGTTATGGTTATTGCTGTCGGGGATTCAACTAGGGAAACGAGTTGAAGAAAAAAAAAAAAAATAAATAAAAAGTCGCAATTTAATATTAGGGCGAGGGAGACCCCCCCCCCATTGTAAGCGGAAAAATCTAACAACTGTGTGGCACAATTTCGATAGGACTTCCAGCCGGAATATAGGACTGGTTTATTGGAAAATGGAGTAGTAGGAAAATGCCAAGTGCAGTCCGCTGGAAGCCGGGAACGAGGAGTGTGAGTTCACTGAAAATGGGTCGAATTATGTAACGGAATGGATGAGGACTTCCAATGGAGAAGAGCAGACAGGCACAGGACTACTGCCACTATGCGACTGGGAGAGCGAGAGCTTTTCAACGAAACAGAAACACATAAAGGTGCCAGGGTGGACGAATAGCAACCAAAGTCCGATGGGTTGTGATATACAGTAGACCACGAAATGCGAATTGGACGATGAAGTTTAGAGGAAAGCTCTATAAGTCCATCCCTGCACACCCAATGTACTTGGTTCTGTTTCCTCTTAGCTCCCGACCGTAACATGAAAGAACACCAAAACTGCTCGTAATATTGCAAAACACCTCTGTTGGCTGTAACATGCCAATATCAAGTAACCCCTCCTTGAGCACCTTGAATTAATCATTTTTGTTACCAAACACTCTTGGCAAAGTCATTACAACGCAAATACTAGCGGGGAGGAAGGCAACATTCAATAACATTAACCGCCGCTTCCAATAGCGTAATGCCAGCAATCATTGCCTGGCATCGACCAACCGAAGACGAACCAGTCCAGGCAGTCTTAACGAGCCTAGATCAAGAGAACCATCAACCGACAACAGCACGAAACCAATTTACCAAAAGAAGTAACAAGAATGATACGGTAACCATGATTCCCGAGACTTGATTCTTGATAATAGCCTGAAAGTCCCGTAACTTAGTCCCACTTTTTCGCCAGCGAGTATCAGGCATGCAACGCCAGCACATATACACACTTCGCTCCAAGAAGACATGCAACATGTACATGCGGCATGAAATGAGGTGACGGAGGAGCGCGTGGAAAAGTCTGCAAAAGCCACAGTCCAGAGGCAAGAGCATGTTGGGTAATAGAGTTGGAAACATGCTTCGTACTTTTCATCGATTCATTTATTAACTTAGCCTTGTTGTTTCAATTGACTTGGCATGACACACATGGCTCAGAGCGCAGCAATGCCCAGAGCGATGCGCACTTTAGCCACTTGTGTGTGTGTGTGTGTGTGTGTCGCGCGAAAGCCTCATTCATTCCGCTCCCCTTTGCGTGTGTTTTGGCTGCTAGTACACCGACCGAACCAGTGTTTAAGTGCAACGATGCGACACAACAACAAACTGAAGAAGTACACGACGACACGATGAAGAAGTAGAAGTATCTGCAACAACATTCCTCAAATTGTGACTTTTGCACTTCCAAGAAAGTTTAAGAACGGTAACTACATTACCTTCGTCTGGGACTGGGGCAGGCGCAAGAGAAAAGTCTGTAATTTGTGGAAATTGTGTTGTTGCGCTGTTGTAGGATGCGTGTGAGAAACGCATTTGCTTCCAGGCATACTACGACTACCTATCTTCTTCATGTCTTGCAAAGTTACAAAACTCTTTCCGGTAAAAGAAAGAAATACGAGTCCAAAATCGAAGCGATAATTGCATGGAAATATTGCTGCTTTTTCATATGCGGCATCAAGTTGCCAAAGGGCATTACCCACGCACGGTAAAATTAATTATTTAGTAATTCTGGGCGGAAATTAGATACCTACATATTTCAGGTGATTCTTGAAGTACGTTTTCCAAATGCTATTTGGTTCAAAAAATGATGTCGAAAATTGCATAGTCAAACGGACTTATATTCTTATGTATATAAAAAGCATATAATAATTTAATATAATGACCATAATTTGGAAAGGAGTTGAAATAAAGTAAATTTCTGGTGAATGGAATTCCATTAAAATTTCGAAAGGAAGGATGAATGGATTTGTTAATATTTTAAACAAAATTTTTCTGGTCAAAAAATCATTCAAATTCCTGTTTTTATATTTAATTAAATTTATTGTTTGTTTTTGACGAGTTTTTGTGTACTTTAAATTTAAATGAATTGCCAACGGCAGCTCTTACATGCCCGATGTGAGTAACTTGCTAAAATATCTGGCCTGCTGTCAAAAATGGGCGAGGATCTCAAGGTTGGGGGTTGTGCGTCCGATTAACTACCCAACCATGGAGAAATTATATCGCTGCGAACCAATTAATGCTAGGTTTCCACTTGTCGATTTGAAATTGACAATTGTCGTATTTTTATGCCAATTAAAAAATTGGCAAGTAGAAATAGCGAAAAATTGCTCGTCAATGAACTGACTAACAGCGTTTGTCAATAACTGACAAAGAAACCACTGGACTGGTGGAAATAGCTGAATTGTTAAACAAAATGTCACTTTGGCTATAATTGACAGAGAAAATTTAATTGACATCGAGTTTATAAGTTTGGTCAATCAACTGACAAATAATTGGCATAAGCGGAAACCCACCTTAAGAGCCTCGGATTTACTGTTGCTCCTGCAACTATTCGAAACTGCAAGTGGAACATTTCGAGGGTTGGGGTTGAAATACTGTATGGTCAAAATTCTGTTTTCAAAATACTGTATTTCAAAATTCTGTATGAACAAAATTCTGTATGAACAAAACTCTGTATTTCAAAATTCTGTATATCAAAATTCTGTATTTAAAAAAAAATGGTTTTGATAATGTAAAAAAGTGCGCACTTTTTTACATTATCAAAACCATTTTTTTTAAATACAGAATTCTAACATACCACTTCTTTTATTTTTATATTTTACTGTCTCCTTGCATATCTACATAGATTTATAAAACATAAACCGATGTTTTGGTCTGTTTTTGAAAGTTCAAAAACAAGAACAGAAGTGTTTACGAGGACCCAAAACAGCGTTGAGGCATGGCATCGCCGATTAAAAGTCTTGGTTGGGAGGAAAAAGCCGGTCCTGTATAAACTTATCAGCGACCTGAAAAAGGAGCTAATTTTTACTAAAGCACAGGTGGAAAGGGTTAGGAATGGGGAGCACATTAAAAAAACAAAAAAAACAATACTTAAAAACAAGAGAATTCGACGTATTATGCGAAAGAGGCCCGATTTAAGCAACGTTGCTTATTTAAGGCGAATAGCAAAAAGTTTGCTTTTGTTTTAAATGATTCTGTTATGCTAATTTGTTATTTTTATGTTTATTGTTTATTAAATTTCTTTGAAGTATTAAGTTTACTGTTATGTTTTTGTTAAATTATGTTCCTAAATGATTTCCAATTTTTGTTTTTTTTTCCAATAAATTTAAAAAGTTATATTACAGCTTGCTTTTTCTTATGCAAACACTTTTCCAAAAAATAGAATTGGGTATAAGCAGCTATTCGGAAAACAGAATTTTGCACATACAGTATTTTGAATATACAGCATTTTGGATATACAGCATTTTGGATACACAGCATTTTGGATATACAGCATTTTGAAATACAGAATTCTGAAATACAGAATTTTGTTCATACAGTATTTTCAAAAAAAAAAAATACAGAATTTTGTCGATACAGTATTTTGAAATCCAGAATTATGGCCCATTCCCACATTCCGACTGTCAATAGCCCACGTCCAGCTGAAAAATTAGCGGAGACCTTAGACTGCTATAACTTATAACTGCACTCACTTAAGTACGATGGAATAAGCTGGGCCCGACAAAAAGCGGATGGAGAACTATTGACGTTTACTATGTACAATGGTTGCAATAGAGAACAATTACAGCGGATGTGAATTTGTCATACGCGACAAATTTAGACAAAAAGTCTTGAGCTATCGAAATGTTAGAGAAGTTCTTATGATGACCCGCATCAAGGCTTAATCCGCCAATATTAATTAGCCTGTTCTGAACAAAACAAACTTGAAGCAGAGTCACAGTTTTTTTTTAAATTCTTCTCCCGGGAAAGGCAAACCTATAACGCTTTATTAGCGCCCCGAGATGCTTGCAGATGTATGTTAGTTCTGCACTTAAATTGTAGTCTTCTGGAAAAATATCTCCAGGAAGCGAGTTCCAAAGTTTGCTTGTCCTGTAACAGAAGTAGTTTTGTCAAAACTGATGTCCTCGCGGTTGTCAAGTGTATGGTATGATGGTCATGAGCATTAGCAGCCTGTCTTGTGGGGCGCCCAAAAGTTGCATTTCGAGGGATAATGTCCTTGAGTTCCTCGGAACATCTACCATGGAAGTACCTATAGAACAAGCATAGGTCAGCGAATTGTCTTCTGTGCACCAACAGTTGCAGATTCGATATGGGTGTAGGGTCTCCAATAAGTCGAACTGCTCGTGAATGTTTTGGGACCGAGCTTCATATATAGGAGCAATATTCCAGGCCTGGTCTAACCTGTGCTTTGTAGAGAAGGAGAAGTTGCTTGGGGCTAAAGTACCTCTTTGCTCTAAATAGGTAGCTCAACTTAGCGGACGCCGATCTTGCGATATAGGATATGTGGTCCTGCCATGTGATTCCTGAATTGACTGTGACTCCTAGAAGGTGCATTGAGTCCTTGGGATGGATTGGATGGTCATCCATTTGGATTTGAGGAACTGTTGATGCATTTTTCCTGGAAAATGTTGTGAGCTGTGTCTTGCTTGCATTAAATACAACCAAGTTGTCTTTTCCCCACTTCAAGATTTTTGATGATGTTACAAAACAGATTAAATTCAGACCAAACACTAATTTATGTCCAATATCTGGTCGGAAGGAAGTACGTATGTCGAATGAATGGAACGCCATCATCGTTTGAAATGTCCATAAGGAAGGAGATCCTCTAAACTGCGCCCAATTATAGAGGAATAAGGCTCCTGATGGTCGCGTATAAGATCATATCGGTATATTACTGTGCGAACGGTTTAAACCTCATTTATCAACAAACTGAATGGCCCAAACCAGTGTGGTTTTATGTATATACACACTAGGTACAGCAGATCCAGAAAATTCAAGAAGTCCACATCGATATCTACCGTTGACTTGTTATATTGGTTTGCATGCCTACCCAGTTAGCTAAAGCCGCACATTGACCTACGACAGCTCGATGAATCCAGCTCTCATTAGGAAAAGACTGCGAAAATAGAGCCTGGAAAACTGGTGGCAAATGAGTCATTCGGATGGTTGCATAGGACTAAAGTAAGTATTGCCGAAACTTGTTCGAAAAAGGAAGGACAGACGCTGCAGTTTGGCGAGTTGATGAGGAAGTATTCATGCAGTTTCAGATCTACTAAACAGTTGAACAGGTATAAGGGCTGTATTGAGGGAGAACAGATTATACCTTAGTAAGTTGCATCATTGTAGCACACCTATATCCAATAGATATCTATAGTTAGCTACTTTCAAAAACCGATCGACACAAAACTCGAACAGCTGCTTGCTTACTAGGATTCATATTGAGCTAGTACCTAAATAGATAGACAAAATAATAATAATTTTCTTTAGTTTAAAAGAATGATAATTATGGTCTTTAAATTATTGGTTACACAACTTAAAGTTGTCGGTCAAAGAGAGTTATTACAGCCGTCAGGTATATTCCTCCTGCCCGGAGAAGTAATAGGTACAGCTTTATTCCAAACCGGGTTTCGAATCATTTTTTATTAACATTTAATTTGTTATGCATAGAAAAACTCCACTCACCTCTTATTGTGCTCGGCATATTTATATCCTTTTAATCCTCTGTATACTATAGGGGTAGTTGTGGTAATCCAATAAAAATGTCACAAAGTTTTGCAAAAATCAAAGTTTCACTCTAAACACTCACATAATCACTTAGTTTTCAATTGTAATTCAATTTGTAACAAAATCACTTTACAAACGAAACATAATTTTTTTTTATAAATTTTCCTTATATGTAATTTTTATTTTGAAATATTTTTTTTCGAAATTCACATTCACAATAAAATTTCGGACCGTTAAATCACTCAATTAAAATCGAAATTAACAAAAATTATCCCCGTATAAAATCGCATGTCACATGGGCAACAAAACACAAAACGTTAGATCCCCAACAATAATAATAATATGGCACAATGCCACCCCAAAAAAAAAAAAAAAGAGGCGAAAATGTACTTCAAAAGTACACACAACAATCGAATCCCAATCACAGTTAAATTCGAAATCAAAATTTAATCATAATCCGAATCGGAATCACACAAAACAGAACAGAAAATCGAGAAAAAAAATCCGACAATAATACACAAAAATCTCCCACAAAAAAGGTATCTGACCTCTCGCCAAGCGGACTATCAGATGCTCACTAAAATGGTACATTTCATTGGTAGGTAAGAACCAACAGAGCAGCACAACATCATCATATCGTCGTCGTCGTCGTCGTGATCGTCGTCATCAGAACATGAAAGTTATTTTACTTAGAGACCTATAGACGCAAGCAAACACCCAGAAGATGAAAAACGCCAAAGAGAGGCAGCCGCAGCTCAGCAGACTCCCTTTTCTGGCTTTGTGGGTATTAGCCCGATGGAATTAAAAGACTCGAACAGACAAACGGTTAATCGGTTTTTCTTTTACTTATTTCAAAACACAAACGAGGAGCTGTCCCCGCGAAGGCGATGTGGTGTGGTCAGTAGGAATCCCAACTACATCCAAGAGACACAAACATGTCCATACCATACCTACTGCCAACAATCGATTCCGCATTTCCCCATCCCCATCGAGAACGAAGAAAGCCAGAAAGCCAAGAATGAGAATCTCTTCCTTATGAGGCACAGCACAACCGATCGAACGCTGCGAATTTGTTGTCTCACTTAAGAGCGAGGAAGGAGGATCAAAAATAAATCAAAACAAACAAGCGTTGGTAAGTTGGGGGGATGTACCATAAAGGGGGTGCGGAAATTCTCACCTTCAAAGCCTATCCAAGTTCAAGAAAGTCAGAAAGTCAACGAGTCGCTGAGGGAAAGAACAAACCGTATATCTGCTCACCACCCCACACTCTCCCTCTCCCATACCATCAGCATCGGACTTACCATTACCATTTACCAACAGCAACTCCAACCTCCAACTCCATTCCAAAGTCCAGTAAAGAAAGCCAGATCTCACCGAACAGATATTTCGCAAGAGCTGCCGAGAGAGTGTTGAGGGGACTTGGTGCTGGCTGGCTCTCTATAGCGACAACTCTTGCCGAAAATATGCATGGGGCCATCATCATCACCCCAATATGTGAAGAGCCACCGCAAAGCGAAAAGGTGGAGAAGAACTTTGTGTGATTTACCCACATCCACACTATGGAGGAACCTGAAAATAAAAGATTGTTTGGGCGCGCAGGTGAGGTGACCGAACTTTGATGACGTCGCCGTCCGCCACTGCCATGATCAAACATCACACTATAGAATGTTACTTCATGGGGTCTAGGTATCTTCTGAGTGGAGAACACCATACAGATGGAGAACCTACGGTACCGAGAGTATGACATAATATTTTTATTTGCATTTCGCTCTTTCTATCTTCTCCTCGGTTGTCGTTATTTCTTTTTAAATATCTTTTATGGTGTTTGTTTAGTTTTCTTTTTGATCGTCGATCACGCCGCCAACGATGTTGTGGACACCATCATCAAGTTGTGCTACTAAGCGCTAAGGGGTGGAGACGGGGAAAGCTAGACGCTTGGGGTTCGTGTTGTATATTTGTTAAGAAAATAGTCGACCATCCTCATGCAGTAAGTGGTTTCGAGTGAGCACAACATTGCTTTTAGGGATACGCATTGAACAGACGCATATTTAACCAGTAGTTGCCTGGATGGGATCAACAAAGATGCCTATGAATACATGTACGTAGATACAAAGATGCTTGGATAAGAAAGAGTACTTTTAGACATAGGAGTAAATGCATGGGATGCATGGGGCGCTGACTTAGCGCTGACCTACTTTTAGAGACATTTTTATGCCCGTTTTGTTTTGGATTTTCCTCAGACATTGAATCGGTCACCTAGAGATTTTCTTTTGAATTGAATGTTGTTTTGACACTGACCATTTTTTTAAAGTGTACAGAAGCATGTTGTCATATCCCCAAAGTTGCTGAAATGACAATATGACACGAAATTATATGCATAGGGTGACCAAAAAACACTCACCCGATGTATAACTATCTTTAAAGTTACACAAAATTCTCGAACTTCCATAACTCGAAATCTTCAAGTCGAATTACTCCATTAGTCTAAGTTTTATTGAGAACTCTGCGTTTTAAAGTTTCTATAACTTGAATTTATTTACTTTCATTTTGGGAGTTCGACTTATGGAAGTTCCACTGTACAATTTCAAATTTTTTTTTTAAATGTTTATTTGGACCTCACCTCAAAGTGAATTTTCATTAGGTACTTTTAAAGTTCCTTCTACTGCGCCACCTCTCGCGAATGTCTGACAAACATCCGAGAGAGAGTATGACTGTCATGAAAAAGCTTCTCAATTCAGCCGTTCGGACTCGGCATAAAATTGTAGGTCCCTTCCATTCGTCCCAAAAATAGAAACTCACACAAAAACGAATGGTTGTGAGAAGCTAGGCCTTGGGTGTCTACCCGCCTGTTGCGCCACCTATTTATTTTTTTTTTTTTTTTACTTTTAAAGATGATATCTGTCAAGTGAGCGTCGCCATTTTTGATGACCATTTGAGCTCTTTTTACCGCATTTTCAATCGAACTTCGGGCAATTAGTTCTCGCACTTTTGTCGAATATTGCTTGCTGAAAGCTTCTTGAGTCTGCCGCTTAAACCCGTGACTTTAAAAATAACCCCAAGGAAGCAGTCAAAAAATTCAATCTTTCCAGTCAATTCAAATTGCCGAAAACGAGAATTAAAGCGACTCGGAAACGCATACCCTTCAAAATGTCCATTGTCGCGAGAGCTGTGTGTGCGATTGCACCATTCAGTCTTATCAACTAATTCATTTGGGGAATAAAAACTCATCAATTTTTGGCATGTCATCTGTTTGACATAGACGAAACAAAACTGACAGTTGCCGCAAATTGCAAATGTCGTGCCATCTTCCGATACAGTGATACGGGCCCCTCATATTTCATTACAAAAAGCTGGTGTAAAGGTTATATATTAAGGTGTCTATGTCTTCAAGCTATAAATGCAAATATCTATTAAAAAAGTGGTACAAAAGGAGAAAAGTGTACGACAAAAAAAATATATTTTACTAGCGGACCCGGCACTGTAGACGTTGTCCTGCCTGCATTAGCATGTTCATCAAATGTTTTTCCAATAGCTATATTTTTTTTTAAAAACTACATACACTGGTCGGCAGAAGTACATATTTTGACAAAACTATAGTTAACTCCGTTTAAATGATACAAAACTTTCCTTAACCCATTAAGTACCCATTTAAAAATTTTAGAATTTAGAATTTTTGTCAAGGTCTACTTTTTTGACTTTTTTTCCTCGGTCCAAAAAAAATGTTTTTATGCAAAAAGTTTCTTCAAACAATTCTAACAGTGACAGAAAAAAAATTGTTCAAAAATCTCTTCGCTAATATTTTTTATGATTTTTTGAAAATTGCTAAAAATGACTATTTTTCCCACTTTTTTATTCTTTTCGTACAAAATTTTTCTGAGATCATCCCATTCAAAAAATCAAAAAAAAAATTTAACGAAGAGATTTTTGAAAAAAAATTTTTTGCTGTCAGTATTAAAATTGTTTGAAGAAACTTTTTGCATTAAAATTTTTTTTTTTTTTGGACCGAGGAAAAAAGTCAAAAAAGTAGACTTTTACAAAAGTTCCAAATTTTCAATGGGTACTTAATGGGTTAAGGAAAGTTTTATATCATTCAAACGGAATTTAAATGACCTTTCCATTGATACCAAAATTATTTAACTTTAACTTTAGTTTTGTCAAAATACTTAGCCGACCAGTGTATATACCATACTAAGTGTCATTTGACAATGAGTTTGACATTGCAATATTTTCTTTAAGTGCGACAGAATTTGATTTAGCAAAACTGCTTTAATTTATTAATCATGAACGGTTATTCCAGCTGATAACCATGTTTGTTCAGTCAAATTTTAACCAGAGAAACCAAGGAAATTCTGGAATTTTGTTTGTTCAAGCTTTGACATAGCAGTCAAAAACAAAACAACTTTCTTTCAAAAATAAAAATTAATTTAATAAATAATAAAAGCAAAATAGTTTGTGGCTTCGTATCTGCTATGTCGACGCATTTTCAAAAACTGGCAGATGAATACAATGCAAGACAGTGTGGAAAAAAATTGCATGCATTGCTGCGGCTGTGACAATTTTAACCAAGGATTAATTCAAACAGCTAATTGACAAAAAAAAAACTGGAAAACTGGAACGATTTGTCGAAAATCTATGGTTTGGTGACCAAAGTGAAAAATAGCCTTTTGGTTACCACAGATAATCATGGGTTAAACTAAATCTATGGTAACCTAACCGCAGATTTAACCAGAATAATTGGCTGCATAGATCGGGAACAAAATCCCCAAAACTACATTCTAACCTGTAATTAGAGCAATATTTTAGCCGTTCTAGTTAGGAAATTCTTTATAGGGTGAAAGCTCGTAAGGTAGGTCTATACTATTGCTTAAAATTGGGGACCTAAAATATATTCCTGCGCCCGTTTTAGGTAAGATGTCTATTGTTTGTATAATGCCAATAATGCCGCGCGTCTTTTCATTTTATATCGTCATTTATTTTTATAAATACATAGCTGAACGACCGCCAGCTTTGCCAGGCTTTTTTTTGCTTTTTTATTTTTAAATTTTTTTGGCCTATCAATTGATCACCGTAATTACTGACATTAAAAAGAAATCAACTAAATTGGTTGAAAATTACGGGCGACAATTTTTTAATTTCTTGTATTGGAGGTGTCATGCCCCTTTGTCCAACTTTGACCAATCTTCACTGGAGCACTTCAGGGCCGATACCTAAGATCATCTGTAAGTTTAAGCTCAATCGATTCGGTGGTTTTCGAGACATACGATTTTGAATGTTTTTTTTCTGTGTGGGTGGTGCCACGCCCCTTTGTCCGATTTTGATTTGTTTGGCCTATCGCCCGATCATCGTAATTACCGACATTTAAAAAAAAATCAACTAAATTGGTTGAAAATTATGGGCGACAGAGGGAAACACTTTTTTCCCCTTTGTTTTATATCCTTACATATAATAAAACTGTAGGCATTTTCTTTGTCAGCTAAGAACTCGAAAACTACTGGCCAGATTTCGATGAAACTTTTTTTAAATGTTCCTTAAGACTGTAAGACTGCTATAGGCTATGTCGTTTATAGCCACGTCCTTAGGAACAGTTTTTAGCCAAAATGTATTTTTTGAAGTGAAAATATATACATACACATATACCTTGCTACGAATGGATGTTTATACTTTTGCGATTGTGCGACAGGACTAGCATACGGATACCTGTCATTCGAAAAGGGTTGATTTGTTTTCGCAGTGCTATGGTCAGTTGCCCTTTTGTTGTAATTTTAAATGAACCAAATATAATTTTGTGCGAGCGGGCAAGGCGAGCAAGGGTCCAGCTAGTATATAAATATATAGAGATAGAGATAGATAGGTTATGTTTAACGACCATAAGAAGTCTGATCCATTTCCTTTCCGTCATTTGAAGATATTATTAGATTTGTGGAGAATAAATTGTGAACCGTTCTCAAACGGCTGCTGACTCTCTAGGTCTACCGCTTCGGCAATAAAAATCTCCAAAGTTACTTGATTAAGGTCCAGTTTTGTTAATGGGCGAACAAGATTTTCTTTCAACTGAAACTACAAAAATTGACAACATGCAAAATTCAGTCACAGAGCAGACCTATAAGAAAGTTGAGAGACCCATAGTTGTCAGTTAATTTGAATACCTACCATTATTTTTTGTTTCCCATTTCATTTCTGCTGTTATCCACAATATAGAGGAAATAATTCAGTCTCGAATCCATCCAAACTCATCAACTCAACTTTCGAAAGTCGGAATAGTTAATTAACTTCTGCTTCCATAACGAGCGAGTCATCCAAGCCGAAAATGTTAAGCACCTCACCAGGTACCTACCTCACCACAATTTCTCTCATCCAAGAACATTAATTCTGCACGTCAATCAAATATCGCATGTCCAACGGATTTATTCCTTCCTTAGACGTTATTATCACAAGAACTCCTTGCCGGGACAAGTTAGCTCATCAATACACCGTCCAAACGACGACAGTTTCAATAATTTAAAAAAACATATTACATTTGACGGGAATTTTATGTAACGGTTCCCGCCGTATCTGCGTGATACAACAAGTGCGACAGGTTGTTTCGCTAGATATGTCCTTTTTCCACTCAAGCTGCCCAATCCCCCCACTGACTGCGTGGAGTGGTCTAAGCGATCTATTGCTGCCACTTGCAATATCAAAACGTGATGCTGTTGATGTTGTTTTTTTTTGTTCCTCCCGTCGTCGGTCGCATACTATTTCCTGGCTAGAATTGCGCGCCCGGTTTATACGCGCCGTTAGACACCTGTTCAGGTCTAACCAGTTTGCACTTAAGGTTATAACAACAGAATTTACGATTGGCCTACAAAAGTCTTCTATCATCCATCTGCAAAAAAAAAACACAAAAATCTTGTTTCCTTCATTCATAGATTGCTGCAGCAGCCCAAGTTAACTTAACTCTCAACACAAACACCACCTTATGGTGGGTTAGATCGTGGATGGGATAACCTCCCCCCGAATAAGATTCGTAAGAGAATGTCTCGAGAAAAAACAAAAAACAACTTCAAAGAGTATCTATACAAAAAAAGAGATACTACTTGCAGTGGGTCTCTTTCAAGAACATGGATCTGGTCTGGTGTGGAGTGGATGTGGAACCCGCTTTTGATCAAGTTGGCGGTGGAGGAGGGGCAGAGATAAACAAACGCGAAGATCGGTGGAATATAAACGACACAAAACCTGAATGTACCGCTAGACATTTAACTCCCCAGGTCAACGAACGTACTTATAGTTATGCTGCATTAACTGTCAACCGAACATTAAAAGAGAACTGATCGTGTGTTAGAGCTGGAGTCGTAGAATGAGGGAACACGCTAACCAGAAAAAGAAAAAAGCGGGAAGAACAAGTACAGCAGCAGCCGTATATTCGTTTATGCGTTAAAAGAACATTTCCCCTTAGAACGACAACTTATAGATTTTTTCTAGTGAAACACTTTTGCAAGTACCTACCTATGTCTATCTTGGGAAGGGTGGGATGTAGTCTATGGTAATTAATGCGCCCAAAATTTCAAACTTATACTTTCTTCCACAACGCAATTTTCAAAGCATACCAATCAATTAAAATAACCGCCCAACAAGAATGAGGAAGTTACCAAAAAAAAAAAAAAGTACATTTGGTTAGAACCTGTTTTGGGCGAAAAAGAACCTCTAAAGTCATGCAAAGAAGCACGGCTCCAACTCGCGAAGGAAAGCACGACATAAAGTCGGAATAAAAACGTTTATAACTGTTGTTAGCCGAAAATACTGGCGGTATACCTGGCCGAAGAGCAATGACCCTTGGTCAGTTCAGTTTCAGTTTGTTGTTGTTGGTATTGTATCTTGTATCTTCTTCTGGTTCTTTTTGGTATTTCGATTGATTTTTTTTTTATTTTGTTTTTTTGCGTTCAAAGAATCGTAATCAAATGTGGTCACTGGTCAGAATTATTTTTTATTTTTTTTTTTTTGCGATTTAAGTAAATATTTGGGGAACGGTCGCTTTTGCCGTTGCGTATAGGAGCTAAGATGCTGGTGGTGATGATTAAGTCCAACCAGGTGCTTGATGTGGGTGTCATTGACACTGCCAGAGTTTCGGATGGACTGTGAAACTTTTATTATGAAATGTGAGACAATTTTGATGGGAGTTTTCGGTTTGTTTTTGTGGTGCCACTTTTGCTTGGTGGGTCATAAACATGATAAGCAATGTGCGTGCGAGTGGATATGCACGCCTACTGCTTCTTAGTGATCTACATAGAAACAGACAAAAAAAAAATGGAAAACAAAACCGAAATGGAGTCTGAAGACTAAAGATTTGGCGGTCTACCCAAATTTGTATATGTCTTAGGTCAAGAATCTCATTGACTTTCTTTGTGAATTTTTGTTTTGTTTTATTTACGACTGATATTTGATCTTCGGTGCGTAGGGTCGATAGCCTAATCAAAACGCTGCTCGCGGCAAAAATAATAGCCAGCTATTAACTGTTATTGAATAAATTGATGAAATGCTGATGTCTGTTGAATAAAACAGTTCACTTTGGGATCAAAGGCCTAGACGCTATATCAGAGCATTGTTTGCACATAACGTGTTCTAATAAGTTTGATTCATCCAAGCGAATGTCAGTACAATGTTTTTTTTTTTTTTTGTTGCATGATGCATCTCTCTGAAGACAATAGTTAGTTGTTCTGTAGGTAGGTACCTATTATGCTATAAATTTAATTTTATTTTTTTTTATTGTTCTACTAACCCGTAAAAGGTTAAGTCAATAATACGACTGATTTTTGAAAATTCAAACTGGTAAAAGTAATCTTCCAACATCTTAAATATTTAGTACTTAGTATTGCTAACTTTAAATTTAATCGGTCACAAGAAAAAAGTGCCCCTAAAACAGGCTATTGGGCTAAAATTTAAATTTCCGGAAATACGTGTCCAATTATTTTCTATTCTCTATAAGCGTGAAAAAATTGCATTTCGCTTTGATAGTTGATTAATAAGTTATAATAGTCCTAAGGAAAAGTACCTACAAAAAAAAGTTTAACAACTTTAGCTCCCATAAATGTACGATTACACGCCCATTTTTTTGAGTCATTTAAATGACGCTGTGACGTCAGGAAAAAATGTCGCATTAGAGTGACATTCAAGCTACCATTCGTCATTGTTCATTTGCGAAAAAATGGAGATCACACGAAATGACTATTATCGTCATTTTTGTCCCAAAATCAAATGACGGACACTGCGAGTCATTTAGAATTCTCCGCTGGGCTGGGATGCCATTAAATGACGATCGAAAAAATGACGATCACATGGTAATGACTTGCCTCATCAAAATGACAAATGTCACCTTTCCTATTATTTCGTTTTCGCGTCATTTATCTGTTTTGCTACGATACGGTAATGACCAATGAAAAATATATAGCTACTGTCATTTAGTGTTTTTCTCTCGGCGAAGACGCACGCGTGCGACTTTTTTAATTAAATTATATAGCAGTGAAAATTAAAAAAATTATTATAATAAACTAGCGACCCCTGCACACTTCGTAGTATGAAATAAAAAAATAAAATAAATAGGTTGCGCAACAGGCGGGTAGACACCCAAGGCCTAGCTTCTCGCAACCATTCGTTTTGTGTGAGTTTTTTATTTTTGGGCCGAATGGAAGGGACCTACAATTTTATGCCGAGTCCGAACGGCTGAATTGAGAAGCTTTTTCAGGACAGTCATACTCTCGGATGTTTGTCAGACGTTCGCGAGAGGTGGCGCAGTAGAAAAAACTTTAAGATGTAATTTTGTGTTTTTCCGGGGATCGAACCTGGGATCCCTCGCACAGTAGTCCAGCACACTAACCACTGCGCTACTGCGCCCACAGTATGAAATATAAAAATATAAAAATCAATTTCAAATTCATTTAAATCAGTGATAAACAGTTTCTATTGTAACGCTCTGTGGTACACATCATTTTTAGTTTTTCGAGGATTCTTACTGCCTAGATAATATTCCTGTCTATCAGGACAATGCACATCAATGTTACAAATTTCCCAAACTTTAGATCCCATGACTGTCGAAGAATAGCGCCTCCTCACACCTTTATCTATTTTTGACCAATCTTCACAGGAACTCAATCGATTCAGTGGTTTTCGAAATACATATTAGATTTTTAATGTTTTTTTTTTTATGTATGGGCGGTGCTATGCCCCTTTGTCCAATTTTGACCAATCTTCTTAGGACCACTCCAGAGCCAATAACTAAGACTATCTGCTATCTGTAAGCTTGAGCTCAATCGATGTGGTGGTTTTCGAGATATCAGATTTTGAATATTTTTATTTGCATGGGCGGTGCCACGCCCCTTCGTCCAATTTCGACCAAACTTCACAGAAACGATATATGGACAAATTCAAAAGATGTGTGAAAGTTTGGTTTAAAATGGTAAATGTGTTAAGGCGTGAATCGACGACAAACATTTTAAGGCTGAATCTCTTCTCTACATGTATTATAATAATAAATAAGTGGAAAAAACTATTTCCCTCTGTCGCCTGTAGTTTTCAACCAATTTTTTTGATTTTTTTAAAAGTGTCGGTAAATACTGTGATAGGCGATAGGCTAAACAAATTCAAAATCGGACAAAGGGGCGTGGCACCGCACATAAAAAAAAAAAAAAAAACATTCAAAATCTTATATCTCGAAAACCACCAAATTGATTAAGCTCAAACTTACATGTAATCTTGCGTATTGGCCGTGGAGTGCTCCTGTGAAGATTGGTCAAAATTGGACAAAGGGCATGGCACCTCCAATACAAAAAAAATTAAAACATTGTCGCCCATAAATAAATAAAAAACAATTAAAAAAACAAAAAAAGGCCTGGCGAAGCTGGCGGGGGTTCAGCTAGTTTTTATATCAGATTTACACGTCCTTTCGCCACGAGACAAAAATCCAAATGAAAGCACAGAAGATATCGTATTAAATTCTGCGTCATTTGTCATTTGCGTAGAAAAATGGCATGACATGAATTTAGTGCCTTGTAATTTTTTGGAGGCTGCCATTTGAATGACGCAACCGCCAAAAAGTTTAGTCATTTGTCGTAGGCGTCATTAAAGAACGATTACATGGCCATTTTTTTCCGTCATTTCATATTAATGGCACAAAATTCTTGTCATTTGGTCAGCCATTTTACAAGTAATTTAAATGACGCCGAAAATGTTATCCCAAAAAATGGCGATCACACAGAACGACATTAAAATTACGGCTTTGTGACGCGGTTTTTACATCAGACCGCCATGTAAATGACGCGAAAAAATGGCCGTGTAATCGTAGCTAAAGTCATGAGAAATAGCGTTTGCTAAATTTGTTTTTAAATGAATGGCGCGATGCTCCTTTGTCCAATTTTGACTAAACTTCACAAAAACCGCCTCGGGCCAATACCAAAGATTGTCTAAAAATCAGTGCAGAAGTTTTCGAGTTTTTGAAGCGTACACAAACCAATTTAACATTTTTAATTACATTATACACCCCTATCGCGAATAATATTTCCCCCGGAATGTTTCCCATTCAGCAATTTGATTTACATTGCTGACAAGGGCAAACAATTCCATCGGAATTTATTCGCGATACCCCTAATAGAGATGTTGCATTCAGGCAAATAAGCTACAGATCTCAGCCTGAAGACAGAAGTTTTAATACACCTTAGGTGCTGTTTATATCCTCCTTATATGTATCTTAAAGATGAGTTTATAACTTGAGTGCTATAACGATGGATGTGCTTTTCGTTTTGCCATCAAACTTTCATCTCAAATTTACTCCGTAAGTATAATAATGGCCGTCTTGTAAGTCAATACAGATCTATATGTTGTATTCCACATTATGATATGACATAGAGGTAGATAGACAAATTAAAATCGGGTACCTATACAACTAACCATATAGTTAGACTTATATAATTGATCTCAGGCTCAAAATCAGAATAATCCAAGTGACAACCCTTTCTATGGATTCTCTTCTGAAAATCCAAGTGACAACAGTTCCTGTGTTTATGTGACAACGTGCGAAGACCTCGCGTTCGCGTACCTTATCTGCATGAGCAAGTTAAGCGAGTTTACCTCAAAACGAAATGAAATGAGTTTCCCAACCTTATTGTTGTAGTTACCTACCTCCCCGTCCCCTACATTGCTTCGTTTTGTTCGTTTTCTTATTTATTCACTTCAAACGTGAGTTATCGTGTTGCTGACGAGAACAGAACTCATTCCGATACGTCATCATTTAGCATAAGGAAACGTTGTCGGTTGGTTTTCGTATTCACTTTTAACGAACGTCGACCCGCTGGCACTACTCGTACAATTCGGCAGTTCAGTTGGGAACATTTCATCAAAGTTCGATGACTTGCCACAGTTCCCGCCACTAAAGATGATGCCCGCGCTCTTGGCTCACATGCTAACGCGGGCCGTCGGGCGTCGGTCGTCATGATGATAATATGCGTTAAGCGTTACATTTCAAAATTGTTCAGTGTCAGAAGAAGATGACGACGATGACCGGCCGGCGAGGTGTTAGCGAGAACTTTCTTCTGTGAGACAGCCGGCGTACCTCGTATCGTATATGACTGAGATTCCGTTTTTGTTGTTTAGGTCATGTTATGGGTCTTAAACGGCTTATGGTGGGTATTTAAAGATACAAAACGTTAATTAATATTTTTTTTTTGTCGGAAGGTAGGCATTAACCGAGAGAAAGGAAATCATTTTATGTACTTATACCCAACATTAGTGGTAGTAGTTTCAATGGAAACAATTTGAGCCCCGAAGCACATATATAAACAATTAGCTTTGTTTGGTGGTCCCTTGAAAGGTTAGCCAACTGCCTTGAATCTTGTGAAATCAATTTAGATAAAGTCAGTCATCATGTGGCGAGCAAAGGCATGTGGGAAACTTTAAACTTGTGATGTTTCGCTTTGTAAATGGAGACCATGCGTAGGGTTGAATTATTGTTTAATTTATGACAGTGTTAACATTTTAGGTGTTTTCGATGTGTAAAAATATGGAAAATTATTTAACGACTATTGTAATTCTATTGTGAGTTTAAGTTGGTAAGGTGTGGCCGATTGGAATCCTAGAAAGCTTTGTGTGTAAAAATATAGTATTTACAACAATACAGAGGTTTACGCAGTGACTATTGTTATTCTGGCTGTATAGGTGAATGAACTATGGTTCGAACACCGCGACGTCTTATGAGTTATGGGCCGTTCTTGGTTTGGCCTTGAATTGATAGTCGGCTAAGTTGATAAGAGTGGTGGTAGAGTGCTGGGATAATTACTTTTAATTTTCGAGTCAATTTGAAAGTGAATTTGATTGGCTCGACTTTTGGTCCTGTCTTATAGTCAGAGGAGAAGAAAAGCGTACGCGAGTTTAGAGTCCAATACAGTTGAATCTATCTGCCGAACTGACTGAGGCATATGGACCAGCCCTAAGCCGTCGAAACAAGCTTGCAGATCCCCTGAACCGTCGAAATCCGAAAAAAATCTAGATCGACAATGTTGACGGATTATTTACATATAGGTCCCTAGGCTAAGTTTTTTTTGGCATTTACATGTTTGTTTTTCTTTTTCAAATCTTCGGGCGATGTATTCCCCACTTCTTGACCGATTAGTTCCTTGAGGGCTGTTAGAGTTTGTGGCCTGTTCACATAAATACTTGCGTGACTTTAAATCACCGTAGAAGATGTATAGCGAGGTCTAATTCGGTGATGACCGAGAAACGCCAACTTTAGAATGTGGGCTGTGGCTCGTGAGTCGGGTGTTGCGATAAAACCACATGTTCTCTAGTCCCAATTCGTCCAATTGAGGAATGAAAGATGCATTGATCATGCCTCTGTGGCTACAGTGACCGTTTGGCCCGCGTTCTTAAAAAAATGGGTCTTGAATTTTTTTTAGTAGATACCCCAGAACGGCAAATCTTGTTTGTTCAACTATCCACGAGGTGGAAATTGGCTTCGCCACTCACGATTCATTTTGACGCAAAGTAGTCCACTTTGTGAAGACGTGACCTTAGGTTAGATGCAATTCACGGTCAATACCCGTCAGATGATCGACATCTTCAAATCTTCCACCAAAAAGCGCCGCAAAGCGTGCGACTAAAGGAAAAATTGCAAGGTACGTCGCGTCGTCTGGTTGGTGTCGACGGAGCCTCTATAAGACATCTTCTTCAAATTCAGCGATATTCTCAGCTAAACGAAATTTACGAGGCTTTCCAAGGCATGCTTGGTCCCTTGCTGATCCAGTCTCTAAGCCCCGGTGCACACTTGCGTTTTTTAACGCACGGTACCACAGCGTCACCGCTTTTGCGTTTTAGCGGTAAAATGACGCATGTGTGCACTGGCTCAATAACAAACAATGTACTGAAATCTCGATCTCGAGGAAACCTGCGCGTTAAAATGACGCATGTGTGTACCGGGGCTAAGAGTCATGCGGATAAACGGCGCATTAAAGGACCAGTGTGAGCCCGGCGGGCAGGAAAACGGACACGAAAGGCACGTTGCTTTAAAATTACTGACGAATTGTTCGCCGAAAATATCGTAAAAATTATCTTGCTTTCTTTAGGAGTATAGCGTTGTATTCGTTATTCACGTCTGTCTAGTTTTGTTTGCAAAATCTATGCTACTTTCCTAGAGTGCCCTACATAATGGCCCACATACTTATATTTTCAAAAAAGAATGAATCGTTCTTCTGTAAATTTAATCCCGTAATAGGCCGTTTTGGACTTGACAAGACAACTAAGTCAGATCTTCTTACCTATTTAAGGATAATTATTAGTTTCGTGGGTTTTTGTTTTTTGGAAGCCATCTTTGTAACTTCTATTTTTTTCCCATATATTTTGCAAGTCCCTGTTAAGTGAAAATTGTATTACTCATGTTATATAAACTAAAAAAAGAACAGGTCTCTATTTTACTATATGTACCCTTTGAACCTAGATTTAAGGATTCCCGCTATGCTTGACGCTAAATCAATAGTCATAAAATGTATGCATAGCATATACACCAGTACCTTATGTGACGTCAAACTCAAGGATTAAGTTTCTCAAACGTCATACAATAGAACACAATTAGTTAGATTTAAATCTAAGGGTATACCCAAGCAAATTTATTTCTGTATACTAAACGCAACAAGACTACAAATATCGTCCTTTAACCTCCCACTGTGTAAGTATACTTCTCCCATTGGTGACCAATTGCGCCAGATTTTTGCCCATGTCCAATGGGGTTGATGCAAGTTCGATTGTCCTTTTGTAATTGTTTTCTGACGGCAAGATGTCATTCGTTGATGCTAGGAATGCGAACAAGTCTATATGGTTGGGGATGAAAATGTGGCAAGGATGCGCCTCCTATTTATAAAATTTCTAGATTGTCCTATAAAAGCCCTTGCATCATGGGAATGTTTCAGTTATTTTAAGTTCCTCTCAGTGATTTCTTGTGAATTTTATATTCATTCTAAGTTCCTTGTGATAGTGTGTAACAACAGTTTTTTTTTTAAATCGCTGACTTATTATTCAATTGCGATTGTTTCAACCACCCAGTATGACTTATTGTTATTATAAGAAATTATTTTTCCACCCCTTCGCCATATGAACAAGCAACAAATTCCGTGCACCTAATTTATCGATACTTTCAAAATTGACAACCAAACGATGGTTTCTACCACTTGTATACGGTTGATTGTGCGGCCACAAATGAATTGAAGCCCTACAAAAATACACCACAATCGAGGTGCATAACGATTTGTCGGAGACACCACCACCGCACCATCCAAAGTTAGGTTCTTCGATTGTGAAATTTAGTTTCGTCGTGGTTTTCAATTTGGTGCTGTGTGGTCTCATTTTGATTTGTATTTCGTGTTGTTTTTTTTTTTGTGTTTCCTACCAAAATGAGCAAAATATTGAATAAGAAGAATTTAAAAATCATTAAACTGCCGTGAGAGGAGGACAATTTTGAATTTGAATGCAAAATTCAACTCAAGGTCACGGGTAAAATAGTGCAGAATAATCTCAAACTACGATCAGTACAAATTTCAATCGACAGCATAAATGTATGCAACACTTTTGTTGAGCTCTAGATCAGCCTAAAAGTGATACAAACAAGATCAAGAGAAAATTAACTGCAAAAAGTGTTGCATAATTATTGGCTTAGTTCCTAAACTTGCTTCTTCCTGAATGCAAATTTCTTGTGGAATTTTTCTTACTCGGTATTTTAAATTGTATGTTAATTGAAAATCAATAGAGGTAATATTCGCACTTCCGTTTCGTTTCTGCTTGTATCAGTTTAAATGTAGCTAAAATACGGATTATGCTTTGTTTTAAAGCGAGTGAATGGAGGGAACTGCATGTGTGCTTTGGAACCATGTAGTGTACTAAGAGTTGCCATTGTGGTGAAAAGGTTTTACTGTATTCCTACGGTGTAGGCAGATAGTAGTATTTTCAGTCAAAATGTCGAATTAAAAATATGAATGAGTCTGATAAATCGTTTAAAAAGATATCCAAAAATTAGATTTCGTAATTGTATTTTGTCCTTTTGTTTAATTTTCGTGTAGGCCTCCGCACACGAGATGATTTCTGCCGGCAGAACAAATTATTATATATGAACCCCTTTTCATTGTGTACTTTTATTTTCCCAATTGAAATATTTTGAAAGTCGCGTATGTATTAGTTTTAGCGGTTGAACAAGGAACCGCTCAAACTCGGCAGAACATTTGATTCCGTTTTTTGCCCTCACTTCAGTCCCCTCGCCAACAAAATCGGTTTTATGCCGGCAGAATTATTCTCGTGAGCGAAGGCCCAATGTTTAGACGGCATTGTTTAAGGCAATTGTGAGCTCACAGTTCACGACATAACTCGCTCACATCAAACTTCCATAACTCGAACTTCTTTAAGTCGAATTTCACTATTACTCGATGTTTTGTTGACAACTCTGCGTTTTAAACTTTTCAAATTTTGGCCTCCATAAGTTGAAGTTTCTATAACTCGAATTTATTTTCTTTCATTTTGAGAGTACAGTGGAACTTCATAAGTCGAACTGTCAAAATGAAGAAAAATAAATTCGAGAAACTTAGAGTTAAAGAAATGAAAACAAACATTTTAGATTATTATATCTACCTATATGTACCTATATTTATTGTTCTATTTTATTTTGTTGTAAAGGACATTTATAAAGAGAGCAAAATAATTTTAATTAAAAGAAAGAAGCTTTTAAAAATGTCAGTAATCTTTTGTTGAGTCTTTTTTCATAGCATTTAGATTTTTAAAAAGTTCGCACCTCTTTAAACAAACTTTCAAAATATGTAATCGCAGTAGACTAAAGTTAACTAAAAAGAAAATAAAAATAAAAAGGGGTTTCCCGATTGAGAAGAAAACTTCTACATGAAGTATGTGGTACGTAAAGCTAAATAAGTATGTAACAAATTTCAGAGTAGACTAAATATTAAATTTTAAAAATTTTAAATACCTCAACTTAAAAGTTTTAGACCAATAGTTCGAGTTAAGGAGATTTTTTGCTACCAAGCACAATCAAAAAAATTCTAGAAAGTGAGATATTCGAGTTATAGAAATTCGAGTTATGGAGGTAAAAATCCATGAAAAAAAAAGAAATTGGAGTTACAGAAGTTCGAGTTATGAAAGTATTGAACTGTATTACGTATATTTTTTTTCATAAAATTTAGATTTTGTCAAAAACGGTGCCAAAGATTCTGTAAAAAATTCAATGTTTTTAGTTTTCCTTGTGCGGTAGGTAGGTACCTATCTAATAATAATAATTTTTCAAGCAGAGCTACAGGAGGTACTACGATCGATATACAGACAGAGCTGTGTAAAAGATCTATGGTATACCTACAAAGCTATTAGAAACTCTTTAGAGAGATAATGCGCCTCTCAAAAGATTTTTTGGTAAAACATAGCTATTATAACCTCTTCAGTGAGGTTGGCAAACTCTCAAAGCCTCTTAAAAAAAGTTACGTTGAAGCCTACCCACTTTTTGTTATGATATTATTTTCAAAATAATATTTATACATTCAAGAAAACTCGTATACGCATTTTACAGATAATATGTCATCCAAAAGTCGGATCTAGTAGGAGTATGTAGTAGTTTTTTTGTTTGTTTTAGAAAAATGTATGTTAAAATTTTGAAAAATGTGGACAAGGGTAGATTTACGTTTTTTTAGCATGAATATACCTAAAATAAAATAAATAAATAAATAGGTGGCGCAAAATGCGGGTAGACACGCTAGGCCTAGCTTCTCGCAATGTACCTAACAAGCAATAAAAAGCAAAAGTGCGCCGGCTGTTGCCATCGGAAGCATTGCTTGTCGATTTTACACCTATACTGCAGCTAAACATCAGCTTTGGTTACGAATAACTGCTAAAATACTATAGATACAATAATTGCGACAATAGAAGTACATAATATAAATTTACGTTACAAGTTGCGTCATTGAGCTACTGTGATGATATTTGTTTTTAATTCTAATTATTCGTTCACTAATTGATTTAAGATACCATGCACGGGTGTTTTAAAATGTTGTTCATAAATTTAATTGGACAAACGAAAGCAGTGTGACTAATGTGTGTATTTCGAACGAGAAAATACAGATTTTGGTACCTACTTGTATTTCTTATTGAAAATATACATTCAATTATAAGGTACTCATAAAATAGGACTGTACTGATTGATCAAAATTTTTACTCTATAGAAGTTTGTTTTTATTTTATTAAAATGGATAATTAATTTTCTATCGGGTTTATAAAATTCAAAAAACAATACTAGAAGAAGCAAGATACTCTAAGGTTGTGACACAAACATTGTTAACTAATTTAGGATAAACAATTTTAATTTGGGACATTTATTTCATTTAGTGGTATTAAATTGTGTTTGGTCCCAAAGTTTCTGCTAACGGTAATTGTTTTTTTTTATTATATTAATACGATAAAAAATCGAGTCTTTAAGTTACCTAGCATAAAAATCTCATTTGAGCGTACCTACTTAAAATATAATGCTTTTCGCATGTAGTCAAACCTCTATCTGATAATTCGGCCTCACAATCCGCGGTACTAATAATAATTTTTAGTGTCCAGGCTAACTTTTACGAAGTCCGTATAAAATGTTCCATTGTGACCGACAATTATTATTGGTAAGGCCCAATATGTATATTGGATAGCTTTAGCAATTTTGAAGCTGTTAATTTTTTCGAAATTATTTGAAAAAGTGTCAAATCTTCAGATGAGTAGTTTTAAAAAATTTAATTTTTCATAACACATCCTTTGATTTATATATAAAAAAATATCGCGTGCTAAAAACATTGACAATTTTAAGACAAATATATATCAAAAATATAAAACATTTTATCTGCTGATATATGGTTGATATTTTAAAGAGAATTTTATTCGTAGGTAGGCTACTGCTAATTTAAACGACATACAAGCCAAATAACGCAACGGAAAGTGAATAATTTTAAAAACAATTGATTAAATTATTATTTTTGCATACGGTTGAAACAAAAGCGAATTGCAGTAATTTTGCTATCTATAGTGATAATTTCTAACAAAATTATACAACTAACATCGAAAAGCAAATATGGATTTTAAGGAATACCGTAGACGTGGTAAGTATTATACATCTACCGCCTTATTTATAAACTTTATACACTCTCTATAATAACTCTAAACGCAAAAATCTAATATATATTTTTGCGTTTAGACCTATTATAGAGAGTGTATAAAGTTTATAAATAAGGCTGCTATTCTATAATAATACCTAATATTGCTATGCAAATAAATGTTGTATTCACGGTGACCTTACGGCCTTTCCTTTGGTTTTTTCTCCTTTCCTTTTGAATTATTTAACCACCCAATTTGTGTGTTATCGTTTGTTTTTAATAAATTAATGCCTTCTAATTAAATTGTATTAAAAATTGCAGAATAACGTATAAGTAGTAGACAGTAGCTAGTAGTTCACAAAATTACTCGATAAAGAAACCTATATGGGAATTGTCTCAATAAATTTTTAAGAATACAAAATTATTGCATTTGTTTTAAAAATAGTAAGTGCATTTTAAATTTAAATAACTTTTTATTAATTTATATTGAATCTTGACAAAATTAGACAACTAGTGAAGCCAAGTCTTTGCTTTTGCTTGACTGATTGATCTGAAAAAGGAGTCGAAACGATCAACGTTTCAATTTTTTTCAGATTATGTATGGCCTGGGCAGTAACGCCCTTTTGTTGAAACCATATCAGGGCACGGGATAAGTGGTTCTCTATACGAACATTTTGCTTTGTGTTAATTTGAATCATTTTGGGGTTATCTGATGATTTGGACAATGAGATCTTGGGAATGTTGTACCTACACTTTCAAATGAAACTTTTATTTCCTTCGAGAGCTTTCTTAACTACGTCCATAAACCGAAGCATCGATCGTCGAATGTTTGCTTTTAAGGCCGTAGTACGCGGCATGTAGAAAGTCATATATGTACCTACATAATGTAGCACTGACGTCATTTTTACATCAACATAAGGTCCCGATGGATACATGCCGTGTACTAGCTCTCTTTGTAACACTCTCATACCTATGGTACACATTACACGTATGCACTATATGTGGCACTCTCTGTTGACGTCAGAGTATGTAACTTTCTACATGACGTTAAATACGGCTTTTAGACCTGAGCGGGTGGTCTGGTCAGGTATAAGACGTTTGGTTGTAACTGTAAGTGCCTGAGTCTGAGGTAAATTTTCGCAAAAACTTTGGAAATGATTGGAAGAAACGACATTGATCTAAAAGACTATTTTTACTCGGTGGCGTGCTTGGTTTAATGACCATAATGACATCTGCGACCGCGACTCTCCATTGACTCGGAATGTGTTGAAATTTAATCGAAGCGCTTAAAATCGAGGTATCCGTCGGAACGAAAAATTGTCCGATTTCGTACGAATCGGAGGATTTTTACTTCGGGGTATACTTCGGAACAGCTTTTCGGAACTTTATTCCGACAAATGTGCAACCCACTCTGGCGTTTTGCGTTTCAGTGCGATCAAGTGCGTTTTTACTGATATTTTTGACAGCTTCATACGAATTTTCTTCCAATATGCTTCGACAGGAATTGGTTGCGGAAGTATTAATAAATTTTAAAAAGCAATAAAGAAAAAAATGCGAAACGCATTACTGGAGTCGAGGCCAACACAAATTGTTATGACAATCGTAAACTCCAACGTTATTCAACTCATAAAATATGTCAATGATTGAAAGTAGTTTTGATTAACTGGACAAGCCAGGCCCTGGGCAAAAACAAATCCTCTCGGCGATCGTCTTTGAACCAAAGATTCGTCTTGAGGTATGATTCACAGTCACTTGTTGATTGAAAAATCATATATAGTCTCGGTGAAACTCGAGCAAACAGAGTGCGTCTAGATCAGATGTGGTGGTCGTCTACTGATGAGCCCATCCACCACATCGGGGCGAAACGCATTACAGGAACTGGAGTCGAGGCCAACACAAATTGTGATAATTGGTTGTAATTGTTGCTTAAATTTGTGTTTCAAAGGCAAAAACAAACGAAAAAACAAGCACTAAATAGGAAAACCCCGATGTAGGTACCACGAAACAAAATCATGTCAAATCAATGCGTCGTCGTCGGATTTTAATTATTCTCTCCGAAGGCGGATGGATACCTCGATCGAATTTAATTTTAGCCTCCGACAGAGTATGCGTTGCGGAGAAAGCTCCGTTCCGACGGATACCTCGGACCTCGCTAGGGCCGAATAAAAATAAGTTAATGCTTTTCGTTATAACCAAGATTTTTATTAGCCTTAAATTTAAGAAGGTATGAAGTTCTGTCGGACGCATTTATATTTTTATTAAGCGCCTGACCATTGAACGGTTTCAAAGTTTCTATACTAGGTAGGCGGCAAAAACGTCCGCTTTTTCTTTGTCGGCTATTACCCAGACCTCTCTTTGGCTATCTTAAACGGCGGCGCTGGGATCTTCTGCCTTTTTGTGGCTGTAATAACCCTTCAGACCGGGTAAATTAAATATTTTTTTAGCTATTTTCAAGGTAATTGTTGATTCCATGGTTTTTAAAATCACTTAAACTTTGTCAGCTTATCTGGCGGAGCACGAGTCTATTGTTATTATTAAATTACATATTCATGTCTGTTATTTGCAGATATTTGATGCAATTTTAGTCCGGTTTTTCCGATGGTAAGAAATAGTATTCCAACCGGCTTTTTTCATGGAATCGACGACTTCTACTCCATAGGCCCACCTTAGGCTTTTTGCATATAATCGACGACTTCTAGTCCATAGGCCCACCTTGATATACTCTGTTTTGCATTTGTCTGAACATTTTCTTTTTTTTTTAATTTTTGTCGTTTTTTAGTCCTTATATTCCATTGTGAGTTGTCCAATTGTAATAACAAAATCTTCAAAATTTGGTATTGTATAGCGACATCAGTTAACCATTGTCTTGGTTTGCCTTCGTAAAGCATTTTACCTTCCGTGATATGCATCTATAGGTCTCCACGAACTATGCCTGGCATTCCACTGCTTATAAATAACAATTTAAAAATTGTTTAAACATAAAAGCTAAGACCCTGGATTTATGCTCCAACTTTACCTCTCAATCGCCCTATAAAACTAAAAGCCATTCATTTAATGAAATATCTACCAATTTTCTTTAACAATTTCCTTTAACCGAGTCTCACTGTTAACACAAGGCCTGATGGGAAAAGCAATAACTTTGCATTTGTTGTTTGTATCTTTTATTGTTTCCTGAAAATACATACCCACCATTATTACAATCCTATATCCTTCTACGACTCAACTGCAATCTGATTTGCATTTCTCTTTATTGGATTTAACTAATCCTTGCGAAAAAGTCTTTATTTGGTGTGACACGTCCTTTATCCTTACATATAATAAAACTGTAGGCATTTTCTTTGTCAGCTAAAAACTCGAAAACTACTGAACAGATTTCGATGAAACTTTTTTTAAATGTTCCTTAAGACTGTGAGACTGCTATAGGCTATGTCGTTTATAGCCACGTCCTTAGGAACAGTTTTTAGCCAAAATGTATTTTTTGAAGTGAAAATATATACATACACATATACCTTGCTACGAATGGATGTTTATACTTTTGCGATCGTCAAACAAACACATTCGATAAGGGTTGATTTGTTTTCGCAGTGAGTGCTATGGTCAGTTGTATATTATGTAGGTATGTATATTATGATTGTATGTCCGATTAAGAATGGGGATGGGGTGAGTCGTGCGTGCTGCAGAATGGCATGGGGTATATTAATAATCTTCATAAGAGAAGAGACGTATAATACAAAACAGGTTTCATTTCAGAATTTCATTCGATATGTGGTATGGTAATTGGGTTGGGTTGGGGTAGGTAGTTGTTTGGATTCTATAGGAAGAGGGAAGCAAAGGAAAGGGAAGGAAATGCAGTATATTAAACAAGTAGCAAGATCAATGAGAGGGAGGGCGATGCAGAGGGTGCACATTATATATCCAATGCATTACATCCATTATCGCATATCGCCACGCAACGCAGTAGGAATTTTATTCTGATATGACGTAACAGGGTAGGGTTGGGGTAGTTGTTTGGATTCCATAGTTCTACTTTGGGGTTGTTGTCGCACATCGAAAGCAATTTTTCTTGAACAGATAGGTACTGTGTATGAGTGACTTACTTCTGTCCAGCCAGTTTGTGAAATATACATATATTATCATAGTAAAGACGAAAGCCGATTGTTAGATACATACTTGAATTGTTATTGATTTTAGAAGTGAAATTGAATACATAGATACCTATTGATTTCTGAATTTAAACTTCATCAGCAAGGTAAGTCCGAAAAAATTAAGCTCTGATTTAAAAAAAAAAATTAGTTCAGACTATTCCTTCGCGAGATAAAAAACCGATTTTGCTGACATTTTTTTGTGTTTGAGTGGGTCCCTGGATGGTTTAGATTCACAATTGGACCCGATAGGTGGCGCTGCAATTGGGTTCCAGGAAGTTTACTATTTTTTTTTCATCTAAACGTTTTGACTGATTTTGATTATATTGTGTGTGTGTGAACAAAACAAAACAAGTGAGACACATAAATGTATTCAAATATGTATGTATATTGTTATTAGTTTAGGTGACTGAATTTATTTTGGTTGTTTTGCCGTAACAGGGTAGGGTTAGGGTAGTTGTTTGAATTCCATAGGAAAGAAAATGCAGTATTACAAACAAGTAGCAAGAGTACGGCGAGGGAGGGCGATGCAGAGGGTGCATATATCCAATACATTACATCCATTATCGATATCGCCACACAACGCAGTAGGAATTTCATTCTGATATGACGTATGCATTTTTTGAAGTGAAAATATATACGAACACATATACCTTGCTACGAATGGATGTTTATACTTTTGCGATCGTCAAACAAACACATTCGATAAGGGTTGATTTGTTTTCGCAGTGAGTGCTATGGTCAGTTGTATATTATGTAGGTATGTATATTATGATTGTATGTAACAGGTTTTATTTCAGAATTTCATTCGATATGTGGTATGGTAACAGGGTAGGTTTGGGGTAGGTAGTTCCTTGGATTCCATATAGGAAGAGGGAAACAAACGAAAGGAAATTCAGTATTACAAATAAGTAGCAAGATCTAGGAGAGGGAGGAATTTTCTTTTTCTCCTAAAAGCGCGAAAACTACTGGACAGATTTCAATGAAACACTCAAAAGTGTAATTTTAAATGAACCAAATATAATTTTGTGCGAGCGGGCAAGGCGAGCACGGGTCCAGCTAGTTTCACATAAAACTGCTGGATCCCATATTATAGTGACGACCAAATTGACTCACATCCCTATAAACTCACATATGAACGAATTAAATCTAAATAACTGTCCTTTTCCGTTGCAGGAAAGCAAATGGTCGACTACATAGCAGACTACTTGGAGAACATTCGGGACCGCAAAGTTTTTCCGGACGTAAAGCCGGGCTACATGAGAAACCTTCTACCCGAATCCGCTCCAGTTGATGGCGAGAATTGGGATGCTATCTTTAATGACGTTGAACGTGTCATTATGCCTGGGGTGACGCACTGGCAAAGTCCCCACATGCACGCATATTTTCCCGCTCTGAATTCATTTCCCTCGCTACTGGGCGATATGCTGGCGGATGCCATCAACTGCTTGGGATTTACCTGGGCTAGCTCTCCGGCGTGCACAGAACTGGAGATTATCGTCATGAACTGGTTGGGCAAAATGATAGGTCTGCCAGATGATTTTCTGCACCATAACAACAACAGCAAGGGCGGCGGAGTCATCCAGACAACAGCTAGTGAAGCTACTCTGGTGTGCTTGCTAGCCGGCCGGACAAGAGCCATTAGAGCGTTTCACGAAAAAAGTCCCGGATATCAAGACGCCGAGATAAATGCCAGGCTGGTGGCATATTGCTCAGATCAAGCTCATTCCAGTGTTGAGAAGGCAGCTCTTATAGGTAACTTGACTGAGCTCCCACTCTGTATAGATACTGACAAATCTGATTAATTTCTTATATAGGATTAGTTAGAATGCGTTACATCGAGTCTGATGAAAATCTCTCAATGAGGGGTGAATTGCTGCGCGAGGCTATCGAAGATGACACCAAACAAGGGTTGATTCCGTTTTGGGTGAGTTTGGCAAATTAATTGTGTACACCACGAACAAGTGGTATTTTCTGAGTGACATTAAGAAGATTGGCTGCTGATAGTCCCGCAGGGATCTATTAGTTGCGGTAGCAGTTGGCTTTCAAGTTGAAGGCAATTCACTTGTTGCTCATTATTTAATGTTGTGCGGTTGTTTATTGTCTTCTCGCAACAGGTGTGTGGTACTTTGGGGACAACTGGGACTTGCGCATTTGACAACTTAGAGGAGGTATGGCTTTCAAATGTGCACAATAGAGATTGGTTAACATTTTCTTTGCAGATTGGTATGGTTTGTCGCGAGTACAATTTATGGCTACATCTGGATGCTGCCTATGCAGGGAGTGCATTTATTTGTCCAGAATTTCGTTCATGGCTGAAGGGAATCGAGAGAGCTGATTCGATTGCATTCAATCCGTCTAAATGGCTGATGGTGCATTTTGATTGCACTGCCTTATGGTGTGTATTACAAAATTGCGTTCAATTTAGAGTCTTTTTTTTACTCGGACCTTTGGGCTATCACGATTTCAACGTGAAAAGGCGATAATGCCACTTACAAAGAGACAATTGTTTAAACAAAAAATAAAGTGAACTGAAAACTCAGTCGCACTCATATTCGAATTTGTTTAATTTCAGGGTTAAAGACAGTACAGCCGTTCATCGAACTTTCAATGTGGAGCCGCTGTATCTTCAACATGAAAATTCCGGCTCAGCTATAGACTATATGCACTGGCAGATCCCATTAAGTAAGCGCTTTCGTTCGCTTAAACTTTGGTTTGTTCTTCGTTCCTTTGGCATTAAAGGCTTGCAAAAGCACATCAGAGAGGGTGTTCGATTGGCACAGAAGTTCGAAGCACTCGTTGCAGCTGATCATCGTTTTGAGATTCCCGCCAAGAGACATTTAGGTTCGTCCTCAAATTACCAACTCTTTTTAGCAAATAATTAAATAATTCTCTGATCTAGGAATGGTAGTCTTTCGGATAAAGGGTGAAAACGAGCTCACCGAACGACTTCTTAAACGGCTCAATCATAGAGGAAACTTGCACTGTGTTCCATGTTCAATCAAGGGCAAATATGTTATACGTTTCACTGTCACATCTAGTCGTACGACATTGGATGACATTTTGAATGATTGGTCCGAGATTCGATTGGTTACGGCATGTGTTTTGGATGAGATGAATGTTAAGATCGCTGCCAAGGTACCTCTGAAAGGTAAAGCCACTCTGGAACAATTATATTGGAACAAATATTTTAAAGCATTTCAGACCCTACCCTGTAAAGATCTTTAGTGCATGTGTTTAGTTATATGTATTTGTTAATAGTGCTATTAAGTATACAAGCTCTTTTTATTAATTTTTTTGCTTAATTTTTATTTGAATTAAATTTTGTTTAGTTTAGTAGTTTGTTTGATTTCATTTAATGTTCTACACAAATCTCAAGGTCAGTTGGCAAGTACCTGTCAAATTTCGAAGAAGTGAAAATTATATAAAACCGAATACGAATACGAATAACCGTGCGGGTTTTTACTAAGAACTGCTAAAGAAATCCTTACCATACAAATATACAAAATATTTTCTAATTAAATGATCACATCAAACTGTCAAGCATTATTGTCAAATCAAAGCTGGTACATATTTCCTACGACTTGTAGGTATTCCAAATTGTCAAAGTCTATATATATTTTTTAATGTTTGGCTGCTGCATCTCTTTTTTATTCTCACATTAGAATCTGAACACGCCCAAATATTCGAAAGCGCCGTGTTCAATGTACATTAGCGCTAAAAAGTTATTTGACGATACCATATCACTCATTTAGCACATCTCTCACGTTCTCTTCACACTTGAGTATAGGTAACGCGTAAATATTTCAACGAGTTCACCACAAATAAGCGCTTAGCGGCATTCCGGGACACTTGGCGTTGTTGAAGTTTCAGCTGAATTTCAAATAAAAGTGATCACAAAATTGAATAATGGTACTTGTCTCTGTTAAGTAATTACGTACGCAGCAATAATTATCTACTGTTGCGTGTCAGTGAGAGCGAAATGCCTCCTTGATCGTTTTTTCGTACATCGCTTCACAAATTATATGCAGCGAAAAGAATATTTAATGCATTGCTGCCGCTATACTGAACGCAACCAGGAGAAGAACATCGTCCACCACAAACGACATAGAACTAGACCGTCGACTCCTCCGACATAACGGACTTTGCTTACGGGCCCAGGATTTTTCATGAATTGGTGCTGTACAAAATCAAAGCAGCGCCATTAACGCACGAATACTGGAAAAATCCTAGACCCATGGTCAGAGTGATCATAATTATTTTCTTAAATCTGCTAGAATCTAGCATTTAGCAGATTTTTTTTCAAGCCGAATCCTGCTAGACATTTTTTGGCTTTTGGATTCTGCTATAATGCCTGCTAAATTAAAAAAAATCGTAAAATTAAATAAATAATGTTCGGAATTCATTTTATTTTATAAAAGAACTAGCTGGACCCGTGCTCGCCTTGCCCGCTCGTATATGTATATTTCACAAACTGGCTGGACAGAAGTAAGTCACTCATACACAGTACCTATCTGTTCAAGAAAAATTGCTCTCGATGTGCGACAACAACCCCAAAGTAGAACTATGGAATCCAAACAACTACCCCAACCCTACCCTTTTACGTCATATCAGAATAAAATTCCTACTGCGTTGCGTGGCGATATGCGATAATGGATGTAATGCATTGGATATATAATGTGCACCCTCTGCATCGCCCTCCCTCTCATTGATCTTGCTACTTGTTTAATATACTGCATTTCCTTTCCTTTCCTTTGCTTCCCTCTTCCTATAGAATCCAAACAACTACCTACCCCAACCCAACACAATTACCATACCACATATCGAATGAAATTCTGAAATGAAACCTGTTTTGTATTATACGTCTCTTCTCTTATGAAGATTATTAATTTACCCCATGCCATTCTGCAGCACGCACGACTCACCCCACCTCCGTCCTTAATCGGACATACAATCATAATATACATACCTACATAATATACAACTGACCATAGCACTCACTGCGAAAACAAATCAACCCTTATCGAATGTTTGTTTGACGATCGCAAAAGTATAAACATCCATTCGTAGCAAGGTATATGTGTATGTATATATTTTCACTTCAAAAAATACATTTTGGCTAAAAAACTGTTCCTAAGGACGTGGCTTTAAACGACATAGCCTATAGCAGTCTCACAGTCTTAAGGAACATTTAAAAAAAGTTTCATCGAAATCTGTCCAGTAGTTTTCGAGTTTTTAGCTGACAAAGAAAATGCCTACAGTTTTATTATATGTAAAGACTAGCTGGACCCGTGCTCGCCTTGCCCGCTCGCACAAAATTATATTTGGTTCATTTAAAATTACACTTTTGAGTGTTTCATTGAAATCTGTCCAGTAGTTTTCGCGCTTTTAGGAGAAAAAGAAAATTCCTCCCTCTCCTAGATCTTGCTACTTATTTGTAATACTGAATTTCCTTTCGTTTGTTTCCCTCTTCCTATATGGAATCCAAGGAACTACCTACCCCAAACCTACCCTGTTACCATACCACATATCGAATGAAATTCTGAAATAAAACCTGTTACATACAATCATAATATACATACCTACATAATATACAACTGACCATAGCACTCACTGCGAAAACAAATCAACCCTTATCGAATGTGTTTGTTTGACGATCGCAAAAGTATAAACATCCATTCGTAGCAAGGTATATGTGTATGTATATATTTTCACTTCAAAAAATACATTTTGGCTAAAAACTGTTCCTAAGGACGTGGCTATAAACGACATAGCCTATAGCAGTCTCACAGTCTTAAGGAACATTTAAAAAAAGTTTCATCGAAATCTGTTCAGTAGTTTTCGAGTTTTTAGCTGACAAAGAAAATGCCTACAGTTTTATTATATGTAAGGATTAAGAAAACCATAATACATGTAGGATTGTCGGCAGTGCTGACTTCAAAGATTTTGAAAAATTCGCAAAAAAAAGGGGATTTGCGTAGAAAAAGGGGCAATACTAATTTGCCCACAAATGTCAGAAAAAAAAACGAGGGAGTTCACTAAAGTTAAGTGGCTTACGCATATTTTCATCTCGTTCTATCTTATTGTTGCATTGAACATGGTTATAGCTAAATTGTTAATGCCTAAACTTATGACAATAGGACGTAAATAGCTAATAGCTGATACCTCTGGCTGATAGAAAAAGGACGCATTCAGATCCCAATTAATTGTGAAGGTCAAGCATTTATTATGTCACATTTCGTATTTCATACAAAAGGGTGTTTTTTTTTTCCAAAATGGGAAGAACTATCAACGAAATACAGAAAAGGGCCAAATATGGACAATTTTGGAAAAGTCGTCTCATTGGGGATAGAAAGAAAAAAAGGGGAAAAATGCGACTTTAGTCGCATAAAGTCAGCCCTGATTGTCGGTACCTACTTCACTACCAAAAACTCCTCATTAAGTCTGTAAAACAGACATTTTAATTACATTATGTGTGTTCACCGTTCACCTTAATAAAATTCGAGATCATTAAGAACTTCTTCAAGCGTAGGTGTCACTTTCAAGGTTATTTTTATAATTGCTGTCGTTATAAATCTGTTCTAATCCCACTTGTCTTACAATAGGCGTGTTTTATTGAACGTCTATCTCAGCAATGTAAGGCCTGTTGTCTACGTAGTTGCGCTTCATACGCACGCTTTCATCATTTGCAGCCTTTTGTACTCTGTCTCTGTCCACGGAGTGTAATGCGACTTTGCTGCTTCGTGGACAGAGCTTCGTTTGGTTATATGACAGGCTGCGAGGAAACTGCAAGCAAGCGTAAAACAAACTGGAAAGCGTGCGTATGAAGCGCAGCTACGTGAACAGTAGGCCTAAAGTAAAATATAACCTTTAGCATGGAATAACAACCAATAAACATTGCACATTCGAGACTATTATATAGATTGTAGTTGTTATGATTGCGTGCTGAAAATTATACTTTACTTTGCTATGAACTGAGATATATGTTCAACAAAACACGCTTAATATAGGTTAGGTTAGGTTGAATAGGGTGTGCTTAATATAAGAAGGAATCAATAATTTATCACATTTTGTCATTGGATATCTTTTATTTTGTGATTGAGAAAAATTCATCTCGTCTCTATTTTAAAACTAATTCAGTTTGAGTATGTTCGCTCTGAAAATAAATTATTGAGAATTCAGCTATATTTCCTGCCAGATCGTAAAATTATGCTAGAAATTATGCCGGCAGATTTTTATTTTTTTTTTCAGCTGAAAAATATTTTTTCCTGCTAGATCTGACAGGAAAAATGCCAAATTGGTCACTCTGCCCATGGTATAGCATGGAAAATCATTTCGGCCATTGATTTTGACATTTCACACGTATTCACAGACAGGGGAACAAATTCCGGGGAAAATCGGGAAGGTACACGGAAGTCGGCGGTCTAGTTCTATGTGGTTTGTGGCCTCCACTCATCCGTAAATTAGCCCAAGTGGTAGACTCCTAGCCAATAATTGACACCGACTCGATGTATATGGTTCATTTCCCGGCAGGAGAAACACAATAGAACAATAAATGCGATGATTTGACTGTCACAATTTAACTGTTCAAATAAAATGGAACCAGTTTATTGTCTGTAACCAATTTGTATACTACGTCATTATTTTGGAAGGATATGAGAGAAACTGGATTGCGTATGTACCTACGTAACAGACAGCCCCCAGTGGAGTTGTCGCAGATACCAAACACATCAAAACACATCTGTTTCTGTGATAATTTAAGTAGAGGAAGATTCATTGGCCGCGTTCAAATTATAATCAAGTTCGCTAACAATTAGTAGTCAGCAAGAACATTATATTGATAGTTTTGGTTTTTTTTTAGCGAAACTTAGTGAAGAATTTCGTTCGAAATTGAAATTGCTGAACGAATTAAATAAAATATTTTTTAGCGCAGAGTTTGTATAGTAATTATAATTTTAAAAATAATATTTACAAGAGCATCGAGCTCAAATATAGCATCAGCAATTTTTTTTTTTTTTTTTACTTGTCAACTGGCCTTTATTCATTTCATAAAGTTGTTTATCTTTACCCTCTGTAAACGAAATGGAAACAAAATATAGATACTAAGGAAAAGAATGAAGCATTCGGATCAAGCTTGCTTCTTTCAAATTCACCAATGTCACCGAAAATTGTTAATGGATCATTTGCTGCTATATTCGATGCTGATGAATTTTTGGCAAAGTCCTATGCCGGTATACGGATTGCGGTGAGTTTCTGTTTTGCATTTTGGTTTTACAAAAAGTTACTCTCCTAGCTAAATCTGTTATAGTGTAAATAACTATTTTTAATTAAAACTATTATTAAGAAATCAGCTTAGTATTTTTAAAAGTCATACATAATGTCTAGTTAGGATATTTTTAAAACTATAGACTACAGCTTACAATTAGCTTATAAGTTTAATTTGGAATTTAAGGGATAGCAGGCAGGCCCTCACACCAAATTTGATTGTGGATCATCAAAAATTAGAAATTTGGAAATGTCTTTAATTTTTCTGTCACGAAATTTACTGAAGATAAAATGATATTCTTTGCCGCGGTAGGTATTTAACAGAATGTTCGACATAAAGTCGAGTAATATAGCTTATTGACAACCCTTACGTTTGATGCGGACGAAATGTCAAATTTGTATTAAGTGTCAGAATGGTGTCTAATTTAGTGATTAGGAAAGTACTTCAGAGCTATAAAAGCCTTAGCCCACATTAACTCGATTTAATGTTAAGGCTTTCTCTGGCAGTTTAATAAAGCAATATACGCCTCAACTCACATAGGAGAGCAGCCAAGGCCTAGCTTGTGCCAACCCTTCGTTTAGGAGAGTTTATATAGAGGTTTAGTCGTACATTAATTGACATTTTATTAGGTACCCATCTGCGCTAGGGCGACTATATTTTGGATGTACATACTTATTTAGTAGTTATGTGAGTGGATTGGATTTACAAACTTGTTTAGCTGTACATTTACTAACTACCATCACTTAACTGATACCGATTACATTACCAGCTTAAGCGTTAGGCCAATCATTTTAAGCACTCCATGACCAGTTGTTAAAAATATCTTTCATTTTCCAGCACCAAGAGTCACCGTCGATGAGACGTCGAGTACGAGGGATCCTAATGTCTGGTAAGCACCCACAAAAGCATGCGCAACCCTCCCATAACACAACCAACGCCCATCTTGCAGGAAAACAATTCTCCCTGGACTCCCACATGGACATAGTCGTGCACACCTGTCTGGACTCTTCCACAACTCCTTCCACCACCACTACCACTTATGATAGCACCAAGCCAATACGCGAAGACAACGAAGACGGCTGGGAAGGTACGAAGGGAAGGTATTGTAACGCTCACATCTCATTCATCTACAATTTGGACGTGTGTTATCAGTGTTATTGTTAACTATTTCAATTGTTTATGTATAGTTCGACTTGTTGCGTGGCTGTTGTTAAATATTGCTTCATTGTTGTAGCTGGTAACAAAATTCAAAAAACAAAAATTCAATGTTTTTCCATGTTATATGCATACATTTGCGATCACCCACTAAAACTCACAACTAACAACTGATTTTCATTGAAACAGCTTATGAGTCGTTGGGTACTCCGCCCAGGACTCCATCACCGATGATCTCCCCACTTATTCTGACACCCAGCAACAGCTACAACACGATCTATTACCCAGCAAAAACATCGCCACTGCCGGACGACCAGTTCGGTGTGGTTCGAACCCCGAATAGAAAACCACCCAATACACTTACCCTTCCCACAAAAAATAGTTACATTATCGATAATACAGTGTTTATGCATAACTTTGAAACTTCCATGTCACACAATAGTCACCAATATGCGTCCACTCCTTCGCCAGTAATTTCTTCTAGTCATAATCAATCATTCTTCCTGAAAACCAGAAGCAGCAACAGCAGTTTGTGTAGTCCCACAGCAGCAGCTGGTCGCAGTGGATCAAAACGAAAGAATATTTACGTGTACAGTTGTAATGGGAGGCAAAACTCCATACGAACACAGTTCAAGCAAGAAGAAGAGGTCTACCATGGCAAACGGTATCTCGATCCTGTGATAGAGGCCGTCGATGGTTGTGCTTTTGTTAACGATGGCTTTCGAGCTGTTTCCGTCACCACACGCCAGGAGTTTCGCTCCAATACTTTTGGTTGTACAGTGCTGCCGGAAATTGCCGAGATCCAGAGTCCGGGTACGGTTGATTGGGAAGCAGTGCGGGCGAATTTTCGTGGAGAAAGAGCGCGATTGCGCAGGGGAAGTAACAGTTTTCCCAAATTTAGAATCCGGATCAATGATGAGCACGGAAATCGTATTAAAAGTTCCTTTGAATCGTCGTCAGGACCAGAGGATCAAGATAGTAGTTCATCACCGATTACACCGGATACAATTACCCCAGATACGGTCACCCCGGATAAGGTAACGCCTATGACTGAGAAGGAGGTATGGTCCTCATCGGAAAGCACAGAGAAGCAAGATGATGCAATTGTTTCTAAAGACGGCTGGACAATTGAATCATCTGACAGTGGGGATGGTGATGAGGAGAAAAAGTTCTGTCAAAAGTGCGGCCATAGTGCGACGAGCCGGCAAAGTTCCTCTTCCTCTTCTTCTTGATTTAGAGGTTAAGTGTAGTTTGATGTTGTAATAGGATTAGAGTTGTGTATGTCTTTTTTTTTTAAATATAAAATTAATCTAGGAAATGTATTCGATTTTAGATTATAAGGACTTAAATATATTCAAGGGAATTTACTGTGAATGTATTACAAAACTGCTGTGCTAGCAATAATTATAAACTATATAAATTTGAAACTTGTATTGTAATGTAAATTGAAACTAAACACTGTTATAGAGCTCCAACTAAATTATTCGATTAATGAACTGTAGCTTTCTGATTTAAATAAAAGAACAGTTAAATATCTGCGATTAAGCTTGGGGTTTTATATAATGTAGGCAGAGGATTGGTCTTCCTTTCGGGTCAGCCATTAAAGGTTATAGTAAGAAGGATGGGAACGGCACACTGATTTTGTGTAAGTTAATAGGCGCATTTGAATTTGATTGAATCTTCCTCTGTAGAAGGGGATAACGAATTTTGTAGGCCCTCGTACCTCAATGTGGAAGATCGTCGCAAGACGCCGGCCGGCCGGCCTGTTTTTTTTTGTTTTTTTGTTGGTTGCGCCAATGGATGTGGTAATCTTCTAAAGATGCGGTAGCCCGTGCTACCAACATGCACGATTCGCAAACCCGAATAATCACCCTATTTCCTTCAACCACTCTCCCCGCGGGACTGCCGTTAGGTATTACTTCGCGGGGCTGGTTAGCAACTCATGCTAAATCCTCCGGGTCCGCCATTTCGGCTCTTCTAAGTCTTTCAAGTCTCCTTAATTCTTCGTGTACACTCGTTATAAAGGAGCATACCTCCAGCCAGTCATCTTCTGACCTTAACTATGGCTTATTAGACTTTGGGGGTTTGGTAAGTTCGCTCTTCCCCTTGCAAAGCGCCTGCAAAGCGCCATGCGTGCTCCGTATCTTCTTCTTCGTCTGGGCATTCGGGACAGAAAGGCGAGCTATCAAATCTGTGAAGGTATTTCCGATAGCCGCCGTGCCCTTATAAGAACTGCGTAAGGTGGTAGTTGCAGTCCCCGTTTGTTCTTTTTGTCCAGACCTCGATGGTGGGGATCAGTCTGTGGGTCCATCTGCCTTTTGCCGTGTTATCCCACCTGGCTCGCCATAGTGCCATCGATGTTTCCCTCTCTTCTACTTTGACCCTTCCATTAGGGACCTCTTGCCGGTTGGCTGTTTGCCTAGATCCTTTGCATCTCGCCAGTAGATCCTTTGCATCTCGCTGGCAAGAATGTCGATGGGGATCATTCCCGATATAATGCAGGCTGCTTCATCCGAGATTGTTCGAAGTCCCCTTATTGTTCGTATTGCGCAGAGCCTGTATACTGACCAGAGCTTTCTCCTTGTTTCGTTTGTTTCTAGAGCCCCCGCCCAGACCGGTGCAGCGTATAGAAGTATTGAGCTGACCACTCTGGATAATAGAATCCTTCTGATATATCCAGGTCCACCGATTTTTGGCAGCATTCGGGAAAGAGCTGCTTGCATTTGTGAGGCCTTCCTGCCGGCGTACTGGATGTGCGTTTTAAAGTTTAGCCTGTTGTCGAGCATTACTCCTAAGTACATAAGAGACCCCTTAGACCTGATGGTTTGATTTGACGCCGTCCGGTCTGAAAATCTATATTCGTCCTTGTGATAATGATGTAACATGTAGCCTCCTTAAAAGCGGAGGTTATAAGAAGTGAAGCTTTCGTATGCTAAATGTCGACTATGATTTATATCGCCAGTTCAAAACATCTATGCACCATGGCTACGAATTGAATTGAATCGAAAATCAAATGATCGCCAAAATTTGTTTGTATTTTGGTCAATTCTCAAAAAAATACCGACAACGGTTTTCCGGTGTCCGTCTTCTACGGAAGTCAGTTAATTGATGATCCCCACAATATCTGCAACAGTTTTGAAGACTTTTTATAATCTGTTTATGCGGCAGAGATCCGCCGCTTGAGATCAAGTGATTATCATAAATTAAGACAAACCTATTATTACCACTGACGCTAATGCAAATTTGGTAGTCACAGTCCTCATGTGGTAATCCAAGCTAACTAGGTTAGATACACATTGTTCCGCTTGGTTTAATTAAAATGAATATCCATTTGCATCTAGATGTGACGCATCTAAATCCAAAAGATTGCTGGGCAAGCGAAAGTCGATCTTCTTAATGGGAACAAACGACACGCATAAATTTCAATCACTTACAAAATTATACCATCGGACGGACCCGTGTGTCTACTAGTCAAATTTATTATTTTGCAGATACCCAAGCGTAGTCATGACGTGCCCAATGGAATCCAGATTGCTTGATAGACGGACGAATTAAATGTAATCCTGCAAATCAACAAGGTTTCATCACTCTTTCGTCGGTCGAAATAAGCCCATTCAGACCATAGAGATACTCGCGTAAACTCCAAATAGAGTTCATAATCTGTGGCGTCGCCATCGTGGTCGCTGTCGTATTACGGTGATTTAGTTGATTGGTTTTACTAGTCTCCACTCATTGAAGCGCAAGATTAAATTTTACCCGCTTTCTTTCTTACGTAACAGTCAGCGCCACAAAACGCGATACACACAAGCGTCTCGGACCTAAATGAGCCTATTCAAGATAAAAAATATCCACATCCACTCGATGGTGTCCGCCGACGACGACGCGACGTACACTAGAGGTGGAGGTGGTGGTTTCTTGGTCTCAAAAAACAGAAACCCCAAGTCGAGGTTTTCGATTTCTGATTTCTTTTCATTTCCAGCCTTTCAGTGATTTGAAGTAAAGCAATAAAAGCAAAATACCAAGAGGTATCCCTCCTTTGGGCAACTACTAGGTATACGCCGCGCGCCGGCTGATTCGATTTGCTTCATTTGGATCGGCATAAGTGAGCGGCGGCAGCACTGCCTAGCAGCAGCTGATTCATCCAGAGGAGGAACGCACTATCTGTTTCAGCTCTTTCCCAATCTTGTTTATTGGCAGTTGTTCGATTTGGTTGTTTCCGTTGTTGTTCGTTTTAATGTATTTCGGTAGCGTAAAGTCGTAAAATCGTAAAAAAAAAATAAAACAAAAACAAAAACAAAATTAATTGTTAACATAGGGAAAGGTCATTTGGTGATAGTGTGCCTTCGAAAATGAAAGTACGCAAGGTCGCTGTTTGGCTTGAGTGATTGAGAAGCGATGCGACGCGACGCTGGACAACAACATGAGGAGGTGATGTGCTGGATCATTTCTCTCTTGGAGCCACCACGACTGGAGGGCTTATGCAATTGTGGTGCCTCTGTATCGCATTTCGAATTTCTCTTTTATATTTATATAGCACCTTCGTATTTGCCAGCGCAGATGTCTTTTTGCACGATTTTTTTTTCGTAATTTGTTTGCTGGAATTGTATTTTTTTCTTAAACTTTGGTTGTTTTGATTTATTTCAGGTTAGGCAGTTACGGTGGCTACAAAGAAGCATTATAAAATGACAGCGACCACAAAATGACACAACAACTAATTATTTTTAAACGCCTTATGGGGTTAGTGTGCTTGACCACAGTGTGGTAATTTTATCGCACAGTAGTTGATTTAAGAATGGATTTTTTGCTTAGAGATGAGATTCAAATTCATTCAAGACGTTGGATTAAGCTTGTGGTAATTTTTTAGTATTATTAAAAGAGCGCGGTACTGATCAGCAGTTTTAGTGTCTAATTCAAACTTTACGAACCCACAAAATTGCTTATTGTGGCTTACAAACTCTTTAAATTAATTGTTAAAAATAATTATTAGTAAGGCCCAGAGTGTTTCACAGCGCTGCCAGTAATCACCACGAACTAAGCTCACAAAGTTACAGGCTTGCTAAAATTACTAGAGAAAAAACGAACTAAGAACTAACTAACTAAGCTAAATTAATTTTTCGAGGCATTACGAACCGGTAGCCCAAAGGACTAAACGAAGTATTATGCTATCACCGAGAAAGGACTCTAAATATCGGCGACTCGGACAAAACGTCACAGTGGCGACAGATAAAACTTCGATGTAGTTAAAGACTTTGTCTATCTAGGCTCTACAATTACCTCGTAGAACGACATCGGCGTACAAATCAAATCACTTTTGCCAATCGCTGTTTTTTCGGGCTAAGAAGGCATCTAAGAAGTATAGCCCTCTCCCGCAGAGCCAACAAAATATTGTACAAGACCTCAATCATCCCGGTCCTGCTGTATGGTGCAGAAGCATGGACCTTATCCAAAGCCGATGAAACCCCCTTTGGCAGGCTTTGAGAGAAAGATTCTTCGAGTGATTTTTGGTCCAGTTTGTATCGACGGAGTGTGGAAGAGGAGATTTGACGACGAACTTTACGGGCTATATAGCGATATAGTTAAAGCCGTGGTCCACCCTGGACTGTGAGCGCCATCTAGAAAGTAAATAAGCCCGGTTATTAAGGACTTCTCAGTATACAATTTTATGTAGTTCCGGTATTGTAGTTTATTTCTTCGAAAGGGATAGACTTTTGTCATGAGCACTTTACTCATCAGCCTCTACATAAGTAAAAGCATGCCTACATTAACTCAACGATCAATTTTGGTTTAAATCGTTAGAGCCGTTTTCGAAAAAATCTTAAGTGTTTAATATTTCATAAAATGTTTATAAACACTGTTTTGCAACTGTTTAGCTCAAAACTGAGCAAATGGTATTACTATGGATTTAAGCATTACCTGAAAGTAACATTTTTATCATAATCGAAAATGGCGTTTTTGAGATATGAGCAGTTTTTTAAAGTACTATTATTAGGGATTTGGGTGGATATCAAATGTTATGATAATATTTTTATCATAATCGAAAATGGCGTTTTTAAGATATGGGCAGTTTTTTAAAGTACTATTATTAGGGATTTGGGTGGATATCAAAGGACGCAGTCTTTTTAGGGAAAAACTGAGTTTTGTATCAAGTTAAGAATGACAATAGTACCTTAAAAAGTTTTTTTTTAAATCGTTTTTACCGTTTTCGATAAAAGCCAATTTTCAAAACTGCCGTTGCTGGACTTTTTAGCGAAAAACTGGGTAGTATGCAGTCATGTTAAGCAGGCTTACATTAACTCAACTATCAATTTTAGTTCAAATCGTTAGAGCCGTTTTCGAAAAAATCTAAATTTAGGCATATTTCGGCATATTTCGTAAAATTTGTATATGGGAGGTACCGTTAATATTAGGGCTAGCTTAAAAAAAAAACGTCCCGAGCGGGAAGCCTACAAACTCTAAATACGAAGTTTGAAGCAAATCCGTCCAAGCGTTTAGATTCCCCAGGGGTGGGACAGACAGACATACGGACGGACAGAATTGCGAGACCCACTTTTTTGAGTTCCCCTATAATCGTAATATCAGAATTGATCGAAATCTCGCGTTCGAAATTTTGTACGAAAACAATATCTTTCTCTTACTACCTACGTACCTATACGAGAAAGTTAAAATGTTTGCAGAGTGAAGTGGTCTCCCGGTTTTCAAAAAGTCAAGATTTTACATCTTAAAACCAGGTCGCTTTAAGAAGTGAATGTTGTTAGAGTTCGACAAAAAGTTAGACCGTGATTAAAGATTTGCGAACAAGGTGTTCTGAATTCTGATAGACCTTCTGGAAAGAAGTAAATATTTTTTTATTTTATATCATTGAAGAAGCCAAATGTAAAAATCGTGTAGTTCTAAGTGCATTAATCACGGCCATAAATCCCATATTCTGGGGGCTTATTCCCATCGCTTTTCATGGCGGATTTGTATTTTTGCATTTCTAAAAGCGATTTCCTCCATTCAAAAGGGGTAGCTGTTTAGGTGGCGGATTGTTAGCGGTTAAAAAAATAAACTAAATTCCTGTGACGAGAAAAGCTGTCAAACGTTTGGAAAAATAAATGGAAAATTGTAAAACACTCGAAAAATCATTTTCGCCGTCGTTCGCATTTGAGAATAACCGAAAGCAAAGACGGTCGTTATTGAGGTATCGCTTTCATGCATTTGGGAATAACCCCCCTGGATTGAAATTGAATGAAAATTGACTGAAAAGCTCCTTGGTAAACATGGAGTGCATAGTGCCTCTTTCGTGTCATTTAATTTAAGTAGGTATTAGGAAAGCGGTTAAATCCCTGGCGATTGGAAAACGCGGGTGATTGTAAACCTTTCAAGGAGGGCGTAAGAGAGGCAGACGATGCAGTGGTTAAAGTGATGTACTACAACCTTTGAAAAAAAAAAACATAAATTGCACCACGCGCCACCTCACACGGACGTGTAACTTCATCCAGGGGTAAATTTTCTCTTCTCTCCTGGAGACGTGGCGAAGAACAAATTTGGAGACCTATGGATAATTCCTCTGCTTTTCGCTGATTATTTGGTGTCCCATACAGAACTTCAGATATGAAAAACTGAGGGAACTGTATTTAGCGAAAGTTTGCATTGGATGAGAATGCAAACTTTCATTATAAAATGCAATGTCTGTCTGTTCGTCCCTCCATAACTCGAGAACCATTCGTTCGATTTTCATGATTTTTTTCTGATTTATACATAGATGTGTGGCCAAATTAGGCCGTAGAGTAGGTAAGAATTGTTAAGGAGTAAAGGGATCGCGGGGAGTTAGGGGGGTCTCACGAACCTTTAGTCGTATGAACTTAAAAGTTTGTACGTTCATTGATAAGTCAAAATTATTACATGTCACATTCATAGTTTTTCAAAATTAGTCCTGTAAGAGTGGAAAAATGAGGTGAAAACTTTTCTATTTCGCCCTTAGTACGCTCAACTTGCCATTATTACATAAATCTATGTAGGTCAATTCAAGAAATGCTTTTAATTGTTAGGCAATACTTCATCGAGTATTTTGAGCTAACATTCATCTTTCTGGTCCATCCATTGAAAATAGATCTTGTTTGGTCAAGAGGTGGGACTAACTCTGAAACTATTTGCCCGATTTTAAGAATTCTTTCAACATTGTACCGGCTACATCTCCGGATCAGTATAGGTTAGTTATGGTGCGTAATTTGTTTATAGCTACTTGCGCCCACTAAATAAATAACGTGTAGGCATAGTTTGTGAAAATTGCGATAAAATATTTAGTAAGCTGTAAAAAAGAAGACAAAATATAAACAAACGTACATTCATTTATAATAAATCAAATAAATTTTAATATAAATAAAAAAAACGGCCGTTGGGCGGAGCCGTGGGCATTGCTTGTCGTTAATAAATATGGAAAAGAGTGTCGGAGACAAAACAGAGCCTAGGGAAATACCACCATATAGTCAATTGCAGACTTGAAACCGTCCAGCACAACTGGAGTTACACTGTCAAAAACTTATTTTTTGTATTTTCTAAAACCATGTTGCTATCTTGTGGGTGGATACGTTCTTCTTTATAAAAGAGTTTATAGTTGCATTTAGTAGGTACGATTAATGAATGAATCAAGAACGCTTCCAATTAATGGAAGGTTGCGGTCCCAGCCAAAGATAAGACATGTAATGTGATTTTTGACTACAAAACACTCATAATAAACACACAATTATGTTCTCAACCCATATCAATACAACAAGTCCAAATGCCTTGCACAATTACTGAATAAATTTGTCATTTCGAAACACTTATCGTGGACGTGCAAATTTATTGGCTTCATGCCAATATCGAACCAGAAATATTTACATACATCGCGTCGTCGGTATCAGCTGCGGATCGCTCTGTTACAACATTTCAATCGAAGCCATTCGATGATACAACAATTATTTCACTTCCACTTTCGCTATGTGGGTCAACGCTAATTGAATCTAAATATTCACCTCATGCAATCTCATAAGCCTAATCTAACTACATCTACCTACATGCAATGGGGCGGCCAGGGCTGGATATAATCTCAATCGATTGCCGTCGTCGTCGTCGGTAGTCGCATTTCCCCAAACAAACGATACATAAACACTTGATCCAGTGACACTTTTATGTGACTACCATACTCATCATCGGAGTCACAACTGTCTGCAATTGGCATGCAGTCAGCTCACGCATTTGATTGATTAGGAGAGGCAGTTGTATAACACTTTGGCTGCACGAAGACGCCAAAGGGGAAGACGAGGCGCTGCGCTGCTGCCTCTGCAAACGGATTGTGTAATCCAATCTGAGTTTGTTTTGGCATTTCTATTTGTTTTAACAATTAGCACTAGCAGTCCTCCTGAGGACGACTATAAACACCTTCTTCGCCATCAAGTTCACAATTTATGGTCGTGTTGACAAAAAATTGTCAATTTCAACAGAATTCGACTTTTAATTATAGCCGTGCTAATCAATCTATATCAAATTACCATCCCACTGACTAATAATTATGATTTTATTGGTCAATGAGATGTGATGTACTAATCTTGGAAAATTTTCGACTAAAATTCTAATTAATCGTCAACACAAATAAATTAACATCTACTCAGTCTGTCAGCTCAGCGGAACCAATTCTGGAAATTAGCATTAAAGGTCGATTGCATGCAAAATGTGATTCAAGAGTGGATATAGGTACAGACTTCAGAGGTGTGCCGCGCAATCGCAGCCATTGTGTATCTCTGCCTGTGGTACCTTTATATGAGCGCCAAAATAAAATAAAAACATATTCAAATGTGATATAAATAAATTTCAATTGCAAGTTTTGCGATAATAGTCGAGTCACGTTTCGCTTTCTCTGGCGCACTAAACTGCCACCGCTAATATTGGGGTTCTGTGTAAATCACTTGCCTTTTGGCAGAGGGCGGCTCCACTGCGCACAGAAATGATAGGAGCAATTGTTGAGTTCAGAGTCAGATGCGCGATTATAATAATCTTTATTGCTTCATCTTTGCTGCTATTTTGCGTATTAATTTTATGAAAATCGTTCCCACATGCGCGATTGCGTGCGTGCGTTAAGAGCGCTGAATGGGGTTTTGGCGGCGCTTACTTATTTAAAGAGGTATTTGCAGTAGCATTTTGGGATGTTTTTGGGAAGCCATTTGAATTAATTTCAAAAAAGAGAAGAAAGTTGGGATAGATTTGAAAAGGAAAATTGTAAAATAAATGAAGCCAATAACATACAATTCTGTCGAAAGTCAGCAATAGACACAGACCGCCAGAACTTTTGCGGATTAAATAGTTGGAGCAACAGGTCCATATGGGACCCTGGGCCAGATCAGAGATCATTAAATTTTGTATTACTTTCGATCACTTAAAGATTTTTGAAGAATGGGCCTATAACACAGAACAACAAGTCAACAAGCCAACAGGTACTTGTAGAATTATGTTTGTTTAACAAGTGTAGATTAAAGGCGTAACACAACAAAAACCGTAACAATTGTTAAAACCCGAAAATTTCCCTCGATTTTTTCAATTAGTTCAACAAGTCAGTCAGTATTGCTTTCCCCCATCGCCCATCGGCACTCGAAGTTACACCGAAGTTGATTAGTTTGGAATGTTTGTGATAAACCTATGGAAGAACATATAAATTTTTTTTAGTTTATATTAGCCTTGTTAAATAAGAATATCTCACCTCTCTGTGCAGCTTGTGCAATTATGTATTTTTCAAATGCCTTAAAGAAGCTGTTACTGAAAACATATCTTGAAAAGTGGCTAACATCTCGAAATAAGCCTTATAACGACAATATAGAAGGTATATCTTATTAAGCCTAACAAATTGGGCCTTATACAAGTTAAATTATTTTTAGTTGCGATAATTTTGCTATCACCGTGAACGTCACCTATAACATGGTACTAAGATCCTGTGCCAAACCAATGTGATTCTATTAATATTTTCTTCCTAACTTTTGCTTGTTTAATTCTAACAAGTCGATCAACGTCGGTTAAAATTTACCAACTTTTTAACAGATCCATTCTCTTTTCTTTAGAGACACTTGTTGTTTTCAGTTACAGAAATTTCCCACTTGTTGAAATGTTCTAAAACAATTGTTGAAGTGCCCGCAGACTTGTTATTACGTGTTACACACATTTTTAACAGTTGTTGAATTTTACTTGTTTAACAAGTACTCTTGTTGTATTGTGTTATAGGCCCCTGGTCATAGGAACCCTAGATTTTCACAACCACTTTTTTAGGTCAGTCTTACGGTCCGATGTTTGTCAGACGTTCGCGAGACAGTGAGAAAAATCTTAAAATTTAATTTGTGTTTTTCCGGGGATCGAATCTGGGACCCCTGTAGTCCAGCACACTAACCACTGAGCCACTGCGGCCACAAACGAAACGTCTATCCAACAATTTAAAAATTTGCTAAAAGAAATAACAAAATCAATACCAATCGCAGACATAAAACAGTGAGAACTTGGGCGGATCTACAGTTGGCGGTGAGCAAAAGACTCAACTAACAATCATCACAAACCCAGAATTCACTGTGCAGCAAGATTAGAATACACAACTTCTTATGGGGTGATACGAATGTAAATTCTGCACCCCCGCAGCACTGCAACATGTCTCTATTTCTAAATCCACTGCATAGCAACGCAATGAATTAAATTAAATAGACTTGGCAGCACCGAATTTTTAAATGCAGCTACTGATATGCATACGAGGAAAAGAGAGACGGGAATTACTTGTTGCCTGTATTGCACTCTCATATTTTTCCCCGCATTGATAGCAACCGATGCAAATTGAATTCTGCACATCTGTGTCATCTGCAGTACTGCTTGCAGTGAAGCGTTCAGAATTTCTGCACATGTGTTTTGGACATAAGGGCAACGAAAGGCAAATGAAAAGGGTAACAAGACAGAAATCAGATGAAAAGAATTGTATTAGAAACTAAAGCGCCTAAAGAAAGGCTGCAGGGAGTAATGGTTTACCCAAACTTTTTACAGCAACTTAGTAGAAAGCGTGCACCAACTCACTTCTTAGATTTTGTTAGATGATGAATGAACTTCACTGTTAATTATGAAAAATCTATATTGAAAACAAATTAACATCAGAAAATAATTTTTAATTAATGATGCAAAGAAAATGGAATTACGAAGAATGGTAACATTTTATGAAACGTTTTACTGAACCTTTCGTCACGTGTGGAATGGAAAAACTTTGATTCAGTTTATAGGGTTTGCTTAGGGTGACCAAATCCATGCCCACCAAAAAGAGGACACCTTCAAAAATCTCAAATGAAAAATTGAAATACCGGTTTTTTTAACTTTCTCGTTTTTTAGAATGGCACGCCTCGATTTTGAGGTCTTAATTCCAAGAAATTGGCACCTAGCAAAATACATTGGGCAGAAGTTCCATCGCATTTTGAAGAAAATTAGTCGAGTAAAACGCCTTTGAATCCTTTCGATGCGATCAGATTGAGTTTTAAACGCAGTGCTCCAAATGACATTAGCATACTTAAGTAATGATCTTACCAAAGATATATATAAAGATAAGAGGGCATACAAAGTGTATTTAGAATCTAGGATAACACCTAAATCTTTGATTTCGTCCACCCTACAAAGTAGATTTGAATCAACAACCTAATCAAAGTTAAAAATTTAAACCAATCTTGAAAAAGATACCACAAAACACTTTTTATGTTCAGCTTTAAAGCATTGAAGTTACACCAGTCTGAAATAGAATTTAGATTTAACTGTAATAAATGGCAGTCCTCTAGTTTTAGATCGCCGGCGTATAACAAAAATTGACAGTGTTTAATCGCCAAAGTAAATCATTTATGAAAATTATGAAAAGCAATGGCCCTTCATTTCCGTAAAGTAGGAAATCCCAAAAAGAGGACAAATTGCACACTTTTTCAAAAAGATACCGGACATTTTTTTTTCTAGATAAAAAGAGGACATGTCCTCTTAAAAGAGGACGTCTGGTCAGCCTGTTTGCTCAACTGGAAGTATCAAAATGCAATGTGTGTTTTTGAGCTTTAGATGCGATGTTTGCATTGACGACGAGTGTCGCAGTCGCAGGTCGCAGGTACTGCAAGTGGCGATAAAAACTCAGCCAACAATTTGACCCAGTAAACCAAACCTTTTCGGTGGCCATGGTGTAGTGTTTAGAGTCATTGCTTGTGACCCGAGTGGCGTTGGTTCGAGCCCCGGCGGGGGAGAGCAATACTCTGCCACAGACCATAAAGAGAAACACAATGGACCGAGATTCATCTAAATGCTCCAGGATTTGGAATCCCCTTTTTTATAAAAAAAAACCAAACCAGTGTGATTTTTAAAAGTCTATATAAATTCACAAACAACCTGCCTTAAGTAATACAAGTTATTCACTGTATAGTGTGTACGACAAGCATTCAAGCCCGCCAACAAATTGTTCGTACGATGAAAAGAACAGGGTCTTGGTTCACCAGATTTATATCATTTTCACGACTGTACCAGGTTCTCGTGAGTAATTATCAAGACATATACTATAATGATAAGAGACTCAAATCGCGTCTTGTTCTTATAAGCAGATTACAGCTGGAAAGAAACCCCTTATAGTGCCTATGCCATCACCCTTCCTAATGTCACTTCAACGAACAACAACGAACCTATTTTTTACAAAACATACTTTCGAAATATATGTCAAACTGAAATACGACATTTAAGGCCTTCAACAATGCGGAAATCATGCGGTTATGTAAAAATAAAAACCATCGTCCATACGAAACCCCCAAAGCAATATAAATTACACACTTAAGTTACATCAAGCCTAAAACATCAGCGGCATAGTCGCCAGTCGGTATAGATACCCTGTAAACTTTTATAATAACTGTCCATTTGACGGCGCAATCTCTCATTTCACAACTCTCACTTTCTTCCTTTAGCACCTACTTATGATTAGCTCATGAACCAAATTGCTCATTAAGGTGTGATTACGTGGTAGGTAGCGCCCAGGCGAATCCCCATCTACAAGAGTGCCACTTGTCTTTATATAAACAAATTTCATAGTCTGAAGTAAGACCCTCGATTAACATTGATTGGTAAAGTATGCAGGAATGTTCTTGACCATAATCGCAGACACTCTCCCACTGATACTGAAGTGCGAATTTGTTTGGTATGTAAATACACTTAATCATTTTGGTCATAAATGTACCCCCTTGTGAAAAGGTGAAAACGGTTTTTTTTTATTTCGGTGGACTGCCAGAGATGGAGGCGCGCACATTCGCAATCGGAAACAACAACCTTTCTCCTCTTTTGTATCTCGATGGTGGTGGTGGCGGCAGCAGAAGTATAGCTATAGCTACAACGGTGACGACGACTGACAAGAATTGCTACGGATTTTTGTGTTTTAATTTTATTCCATAGCGCAAAAGTTTCTATTCAACAGCCACACCGCGAGCTAGTCCATGCCGACAACGAATTGTTACACTTTTCATTTCTTGAAAGAGAATGCGAGCGCACCGCGGTACACATTTCTTCGTTTTGATCATCATAATGGTTGGTTTTGTTGGAGCTCTCTAACCAACATCGGGGGACAGATGTAACTAGCTGCCGCCGCCGCTGACACAGTGGCCACTGAGATTCTAATTGCAAAAGTTATATCGAGGGGGAAAAGTGGTTGCGTTGTCGCCGGCGCGGCCGCTTAAGAAAGAAACAGAAATTAATTGCTTTCGAAAGTGTGAAAGGTGGCAGTTGTATTGACAGAGAAATTATCTAAAAGAATATGTATCTAACAGTAATTATCCGATATTACCAGCTGTCACAGTCAACCCTGCCACTCTGACATATTGTCACATTTGCATTCATTTCACACGACAAGAAACGCATAATTAATAATCCAGTCGAATTTATGTGTGTACCTTGTCCATCTTTAGCCCGACAGTCAGTGGCTGGCTGGCCTACAACACGCCACGCACTCTCGTTGACGCTGTGCAGCGTTTTCCCTCATCGAAGATTAATTAAATCAGATTAATATGCTTTCTAAACACGAAGCAATGCGCGCAGATGATTAGGCGCGCTCGCACTCTGATTGCGTGTAATCGGAAGGGGAATACGGAATACCCATGCCAAAGCGACATCCTCCTTCTGCGTGTACTATCTAATAGTTGGCCATTTCTCATAACTCTCCACAACAGGAAGCAGTCACTGACTTCAGCTGTTGCCAGTTGACGTCTCTTTAAGAAAAATAAATCATTTGTATCTTTTCTTTTACCATTTTCAATTTGTTGCTGTTGGGATGATGTTTTGTGTATTCGTCTTTTTTGGGAAAGGAGAAACGATGATGATCTCAGTGGCCATAGTGGACAAAGAGATCCCATCATTAAGTTGGAGATTTGCATTATATAAACAAAAGAAAAGAAATTTCCAACGCAATAGCTAACAGCTTCGTTTTGCATATAAACACAGTAAGTCCTCTGAGCGGCTCGCGGTGGTTTGAGTGTATTTTCGTTAAGTCAAAGTAAACGTGCGACCACCGGACGGTGTACCTACTCTTTTGCGCCATTAAGATCTATAACGAAAGATTAAACTTGAACTAAACCTTGAATGCATAGTATGTTCAGCGGGGATGGAAATGTTTTCACTTTCTTTTTCACTGATGACGATGGTGGTGGCGCGGCGCGCGGTTGGTTGGTCGTTTATGTTTATGCAACACACAGTATACCTACCTAAACGCTATACACACGGACTAATGAAAAGTGTCTCGCAATGAAATGGAACGCAAAATTATTGTATTCGGAAAATTTGCGCACGAAAGAAAATCAACTCAACGAACCGAGAGCAAATATGGAGAAAGGAGGTGGCACTCTACTCTGTCGGCCAGACGCCGCCGCCGACCGACGACGCCTTGTACAAATGAATAAACAATTACTAATTCGTATACATGTTCAATTACAAAGTGAACGGATTTGGGGTTTTACATTTTACAAGCTTTGCCTTTCCATGCAAAAATAAATAAATAAAAAAAATACACCAGTTCGCACAGCAACTCTTTTGTTTGTGCAACAATATAATTCCATTCCGTCTGCAGCGCTGCATATTAAAAGGTACATGTACGAACTTTTATTATGTCTGCTTATATATCTACGTCGGGCTGACTTGGAAATTTATTTATTAAGTTTCAGAGGAGCATCATTAGAGGTCACTTGCAGAGTACGAATAGTTGCACGACACTGAGGGGTCAGGGTACTCACCGTAACATCTGACAACCCCAGAAAATTAACAAACTTGTTGCGAGTCTTGGCGGCAGCAAGTGCATGTAGCCACTCGCGAAGTATATAGGAAGAGCGGAGCAGAGCATCTAAATACGAACTCTATGAATACTGTGGTGAAGAGAATACCAACAGGGACAGCTTCTATCAGCTTTAGTTTAGATGTACGACGTTGAAGTATGGCTTTGAGATATCAACAGTAAAGTCGGAAGGGACAATTAGGTATTCAAAGATGAGTCTGAGTCAGATGACTACCACACATACCCCAGTATCCACAAGGTGTTTTAAAGGTTGTCTGCCCAAAAGAATCGCAAAGGAAATCGATGTCAAAAACTACTTATGTGCGGATTTTAAATAAATGGTATGCAAAACCCGACATAATATGCCACCCTTATACGAGAGTGTTACGAGGTATATACGTTGTAATAAGCCATGTAATTATGTAGTGTAGCATGTGCGAAGAATGTTCCAAGTGGATATACATGTCTCAGAATTTATCGTGTATGCCGGCGGTGACTTAAAAGTGCTTTCTTGGATATGGACCAAAGAAAGAAAGAATGTGCGACGAATCAAAACGCCAGCATCGTTTGCCCAATCCGCACGAAAGGAGACTGGGCCAACTACAGGGTATCTTTAATTTTTGCATATACCTACAAGATCATGTTTGTGAAAACTTGGAAACATTTGTGAGACAAGTGATTTTTCACTTCAGTCGACAATATATGCCACCTCTCGCGAACGTCTAACAAACATCCGAGAGTCAAATCGTCCTCAAAAAGCTCAATTAAGCCGTTCAGAATCGCTATAAAATTGTGAGTCACTTCCGCCTCAAAAATAAAAAATCACACAACGAGAAGCTAGTCCTAGACGCCTGTTGCGTCAACTATTAATTTTTATTTTTTTTTTTCGTAAATTCCAAAATTGAAAGAAGAAAGTTTAAATAATCCACCCAAACAAATTTAATACACAGCAAACAAAACAAAATTTGTTCTCATTGAACGACATGCTCCTTTTCTCTAGAAATTGTTTGAAATTGGCCCTATAACATTTCGTAGTGACACATTCATTTTACATGCCATAAAATTCTGGCATGCAGAACGGTTTGCCCCGTACACGACATGCAGCATATTTGTACATGCAATTCTAGGACTGCCATACACATGCAAACATATGCCAGCGTCACAAATATGGCGACTGTGAACATAATATGCAACCATTTTCCTAACATGCGTATGTCGGGTTTTACATTTCGTGTACTTGCAGCTTTTAATAAGAATTTTGACTCTAACAAAAACCTATGCACATGTAGACCAACTGCTTACAGTTTTCTTAAGACTTCTCGAATTGCTAGGTGCCCCGAGATGCCTCTGATATCAGGGCCTTATTCCATAAACATTGACAGGACAGGCGACTATATTCGACAAATTTGTCGCACTTGTCTGGCAATTTTCATTTCATAAAATATTGGCAGTTGACACTTAATTGTCAGTTATATAAAACGACAAATTTGTCATGACTTTTTTGTCCAACAAATTTGTCCAACAATTTTTTCATAGTTATAGATATTTTGATAAATTGTTCGTGATTGCATTTTTCGGTAGGTATGCTCTAGATGTCCATCAATTTTTTAACAAAATATACTTTGGTGCTCGATCGGGTTGTAGCCGTTTGTCGAGGCGAAACGCATTACTGGAGTCGAGACCAACACAAATTGTGATGACAATCGTACACTCCAACGTTATTCAATTCATAAATATGTTTATGATTGAAAGCAGTTTGATTAAAAAGTAGCCGTTTGTGTTGAAGCTGAGATAAAGATAAACGTGAACAAAAATCTGAAGTGATGATTGTCTCCAGAACGCCTGTTCAATGCACTCTGCATGTTAGTAGAGTCCCATCCACCATCCACCATCAACAGGTGGAGAAGTTCAAGTATCTCGGGGTCTTATTCACGAGTGATGGAAGGAGCAATGCTGAGTTTTCCTGTAAAATTTATCAGGCTGGATCAATTTTGAGACAGCTTGGTCATTCTGTTATCAGGAGGACTGAACTTGGTGACAAAGCTAAGTTGTCAGTCTTAAATTCGGTGTTTGTTCCAACTCTTACCTATGGTCATGACTCATGAGGTTTGGGTAATGAAAGAAAGAATAAGATCGCGGATACAAGCTGCCGAAATGAGATTCCTCTGTTGTATTGCTGGTATGACTCGTAGAGATCGCATTAGAAATACCAGAATACGTGAGAAACTTATTGTCGAGCAGCTACTTCTCCTGACGGAGCGGTTCATACTTCGGTGTTTTTGTCATGTTAAATGCATGTCCCCCACAAGAATCCCACGACACGTGCTATGGAATCCGTACCATCGGGCAGCCGTCTTCTAGATAGACCCGGGATGGGATGGTTAGATCAAGTTCATAATCTCTCCTCTACCTATATGGGGATTGCCCTTGATGATTTGGAGTCGATGACGGAGGATCGATAGCTATGGAGGGTTCACTTAAGCAACCGGCACCCGCAAACCACTTAATGGATAAGCGCGGGCCATTGAAAATGAATGAATGAATATTTCGGTGCTGTTTTCAGGACGAGCTATTTTTTCTTAAATTTGAAATCACTTAGGGCCACTTGCACCAAACTCATTTGACAGCAGTATTTATTCTTTTATTCACTGTTTAGCTCTATTCCGCTTATTAGGTAAAAATTGTGTTGCAGATGTACACTTATTTATCTATTTATCTTTTTTATCCGTGGATAAATTCATAAAATATTTATCCAGTTTCGAAAGGCTGGATAGTCATGCCCAAACGTCAAATAGTAAAAGAAAATGTCAAGTACTTGGTAGTGTGAAAAATAAAATCAACACAAAGAATGGATATTAATTTAATTTCCGACGATTGTGGATTTTATAAATATGTAGCCTTTTATAGCCATTTTCAATGTCAGCGAATAAAATGCGGCGATGAGACGAGTGCATGAATCGAATCGACAGCATGTCGTATAATCCATAGGGTTAGGCGGCTCTCAGATTGAGGCAACAAACAATAAGCAACTATAGTTGCTATGGCAACTGCCAATAAGTAATCAGCAACGTTTTTCATTCGAGCGATATTTAGTTGATTTGATGTGTGAGACCTCTAATTTAATTCAAAGTAAAATAATTGTGAGCGATAATATTGCGTGTTTCCTATTGCCAGTTGCTTATTGAATGTTGCCTCAATGTGAGAGCCGACTTACTGGTTACTCGCATGCGATAGCTCAACTCAGACCAAAATACCTTCTTTAGATTTTCAGAAACAACAGCAGAATAACAGAAAAAGTGGCAACAAAATTCTATATCGTAGTACGATTACCTAGATTTCTAAAATTTGGAGTCCTATAGCGCTATTGGAATTATCTGACATTAATTTCATCTACTGGCATGCGTTTATTTAGCTACGTCTGTAGCTTTTATTTGCCATTTATTCGACAGTTCAATGTATTTTTAGTATTGGTAGTACCTACTGTCAAATTTAAAATAATCGAATGTTATCTACTTATCCAGGCATAATTTTACAATGGTGCAACACAAAGACGGGAAGTAACTATTTATTGGTTTATCTTTGGTTAGTTATTCAGAAGTTTATCTAGATATACAATGATTTAGTGCAAGTGGCCCTTAATGCAATAAAAAATTATTATTTAATATTTCTTTAAACTAAGTTTTGAGTGAGTACTTTAAGAAATTGGATTTGAGATCCTTCATCACTTCCGCTCGAAGAAATAATAATATTTACCTATTTAAAACATACTTGTCACTTTACTATCAATACTTGACCCAAACTCAAACGCCTGTCTGAATTGTCAATTACATACCTACTGACAAAATTGTAAATTGTAAAATTGTATCTGTCCCATAAAAAAATTGTCAGTACAAATTATTTGTCAGAAAATGCCTGACAAATAAAAAAATAAATAAATAAATAGGTGGCGCAACAGGCGGGTGACACCCAAGGCCTAGCTTCTCGCAACCATTCGTTTTGTGTGAGTTTCTATTTTTGGGACGAATGGAAGGGACCTACAATTTTATGCCGAGTCCGAACGGCTCAATTGAGAAGCTTTTTCATGACAGTGATACTCTCGGATGTTTGTCAGACGTTCGCGAGAGGTGGCGCAGTAGAAAAAACTTTAAGATGTAATTTGTGTTTTTCCGGGGATCGAACCTGGGATCCCCCGCACAGTAGTCCAACACACTAACCACTGCCCTACTGCGCATGAGAATTCTCAAAAATTTCCTGACAATTCATCCTCATATGACATTTGATTTTATGAAAACTTTAATTGTCGGCTACTTTTTGACAATTTTACGAAATTGTCGAATTATTTATGAAACAGAAATTTGACAATTGTCCAATTGTCAGTTTAAAAATTGTCTCCTTTCGCTTTTATGAAACAGGGCCCAGGTATTATTACCGCTCGTCTAACTTAGGTGCATTGTCCTTCTGGACGACCGATTCACATCAGTTTCAAATTAGTACTTTTGATTTTGGATCGTCTCAACTATTGAAGTTGTTATATCATTTTTTTGATATCGTCTTCGATGCAGCTAACGTCCATATACATAAAGGGTCCGCCATCTAACGTTTTTTTTTTCAACTAGTGCTTATTTCGCGAATGGTAACACTTAGCTCATGTCTGATTTAACAGATAATTAGTTTTATCCTTCCGCTGAACGAATATGGTTGTGTATACGCTTGAACAACGCTGGGAAATATTGCGACATTACTTTGAAAATCATTGTAATGTTGCAGAATGTGTGCGAAAATTGCGTACGGATTTTGGAAGAAGAGAAGCACCGTCAGCTCCGTATGTTCGTTATCTTGTGAAAAAAGTGAAAGAAACTGGCATCCTCATCGATAAACCAAAGCGTGAAAAGCCAAAAACAGTGCGTATACCCGAGAAAATTGCTGCTGTGGCAGAAAGTGTGCGTGAAGCGCCATCAACATCAATTCACCGTCGTTCTCAACAATTGATTTTGATCTTGGCGGGTATGTAAACAAGCAAAATTGTCGCATTTAAGGGCACAGAATTTTGGCATTTGGTTCCAACAGGATGGCGCTACGTGCCACACAGCCGAAGCTACACTCGATGTTTCGCGCCCTGTTTTTGAAGATCGCATTATCAGCCGCAAAGCTGTTGTCGTTTGGCCACCGCGGAGCTGCGATTTGACACCGTTGGACTATTATTTGTGGGGTGCCGTAAAAGATAAGTGTTACGCCGACATGTCAGAGACAATTGACGCTTTAAAGGACAATATTCGTGAAGCCATTGGTGAAATACAGCTGCACACAACCGGTAATGTGCTTAAAAATTGGACCGATCGTGTAGGCTACTGCATGGCCAGCCGAGGCAGCCATTTGAATGAAATTATTTTCCATTATTAACCGGAAGGATTGTACTTTCAAATAAAAAAAGAAATTTAAGAAAATATTCAGTCGTTTTTTTTTATAGCATTTTAAAAAAAAAAAAAGTTATTTGGCGGACCCTTTACATAGGTAGTAGGGTATCGAGTAAACGCATTGTTCGATATTGCACTATGTGTGACTAAAGCAGAAGCACAAAATCAATTTTGGTTATTGCATAACATTGGCGCATCTGTTGGACTATAATAAACTTGATAACTTAAGCCATTTAACTGAAATGCCGCAATTATCCACCGACTTAAGTAGGCTGATCTCTCATTAACAGAGCCTCTTATAGAAATACTTTAAACACTTACATTGTGAATATTACGCTTTTCTAATTTGTCAGCCTTTTGCGTACCGATCAACTCCACCGTTAATTGAATTGTGGGAGTTAAGTAATCCCCTTTGACAGCCATGTCAAATCGTAATGGTTCAGTAAACATTCCTAACCAATTAGCGTGACACTAGGCCAAGGACAAGACACAAGTGCCTTCGAGAAAACCCACCAAAATGTCGCTGAATCATCGGCAATGGAAAAACCCTCTTTCTGAGATGAACCGATTGCATCTAAATGAGCTACCTTGGCAGCATCTTCGATGACTTGATAGCATGCAGTGCTGGTCAATTTACCAACAAACAACGTAAACTTTCCACAAACATCCGACTATTTAAGGAGAGAAAATCACTTCCACATAATGAAGCAATCAAATTGCCTCTAGTTGATTACCCAACACACAACATATTTTATTATAATAGTGAAAATCTCACCTATGCAAATTCACTTCACTTTGTTTATATTTGGAACACGGAACTTATTTAATTCCCATTTCTTTGTGGAATCCATCTTCTCGCCAAAAATAGCTTAATTTTTACATATGCCGACTTAGAGAGTTTCACCGAAAAAAAAAAAAAAACAAACCTATTCCCTTGTGTGGTCAAGTCTGTCGATTAAGTACTTCTTTTGTGAGAGGACAACTACGCGTCATCAATGTTTATTCAAATTCCATTGAATATCCAGCCTCGCGCAAATAGTAGAGTAAGTGCAAAAGCAATCATCTCCATATTACAAACAGCATCGCTTTCAAACAGCTTAATCATCTTTTTTTCCTTTCACTTTCATCCACTACACGCCAAGGGGAGTATGAAGTGGATACACATTCGGCCGACCGACGTAATTGTTGGATGACGGAAAATCAGCCCGTAGAGAAAAAAAAAATACCCACTGAAGCATTAAAGATTCTCAATTGATCCCCTAATCAATGCAATCATTGTTTGGTCTCTGACATTTTGCAAGTTAAACAGATTTAGCCCGTTTGCCAGGCAGCCAGCCACCACTGATGTTGTGGTTGCATACACTAACAACCATAATATCGTAACTCTTAACCATGTCGCGTTGGCTTACGAAATCTATTCGATTAAACCAAACCAACCCAACCATCGGATCGCGTCAGCTGAAGAAGCAAAACAAACCCCCCCGAAAAACATAAAAAATCAACCACAGTCACACAATCAACCTCAACGCTCGCACACACAAACAACAAAGCCCAATGTAACAAACAGATTGTTGGTTCGATGCAAGATGGCAGAGCATTTTTTGTACGTTTTCGAGTTTTAGTCTTTCGCGATCGGCTCCACATTCACGTCAGACTTCTTTGAGCTTTTACTCAAGAAGGTCGAATGTTTTTCGTTATTCTGTCTCCTTTCGTTTCGAGTTAATAATTTTCGTGGTCGTCTGGCGCATTAGCATTTTTCACACGCTCTTGAACAAGGATCAGTTTTATTTCTGTTGGGTTATCCCAAGTGAATTTGTTGCAGAAAGTGTTAAACGGTATTTTATGCAAAATTTTTTACAAGACCAGGAATATACGGGCTAGAAAGAAGAGAAAGTGCTCGCATTTTGTCAGCTTTTTCATTGTCTTGTAGAGGCGACCGACGCGTCGTCGTCGTGGTGTATTCATTTTATTAGTCGAGTTTTTTTTTTTTTTTTGTATGTCATTTAATTTTGTCCGCGTTTCTGGAGCAACGTGAGATTTGGGATTTTTGTTTCGTTTGTTTGTTTGTTGTGGTTAATTTCACTTCAGCGTCGAGGAATTAAGTGTTTGTGATAGTTAACATATTTTACGAATAAAGATTCAATTCTTTTTATGGCGACACACGCTCTGGATAGCTATGTGATTCATTAGTTTAATTTATTGGATAACACTTTGGATACCATTTCGAATTGAATACAAGTGAGTATGGGAATGGGAGAATTTGATTTTTATTTGATTGGAATGACCCAATTAAGGTACTTAAATTTCCAGTTCGCAAGTGGACTCTTTTGTTTTTTGTACAGAAGGATGGGCTGCTTTTATTTTTAATTTTTTTTTTCAATTGACGAATTTACATAGAAAAATGGTTCTATAGTTGGGTAAAGATTGAAAACGGAAATTCCCAGTTTTTAGTGGAACTTTTTTGTGTTTGAGTTTGGTGGTTATGTGCTATGATTTATGAACTAGTTCAGATATAATTAGTTCAGAAAAGCGATGTCCTTTAAGGGGGAGTCGGGTTGAAAAGGAAATGCCAATTTGCAAGCTGGGTCTTTTTTTGTTGGTTGTCTGCAAGTAAACTATTAACCCCCAGTTTCACACTCGAAGTTTAAACTATAGTTCAACTGAACCAGAACGTGAGTTTAAATTCGAAGTTCAACTCGTCCAGTTTCACAATATAATCTGAACTTCAATTCAATTGAACTCAGTTTAACGAAATTGTATGAATAGAATCTGGCAGTATTGTACAGTAGTTAGCTTTTATACGACTTTTTCAAAATCGTTCATTGTATATTCTTTCAAAGAACACACAAAACAACGTCAAATATTTGTGTTTTTGAAAATCGCCAGACCTGAGGTTTAAACGGCAGAATACTATAGTTTAACTTGAAAACTACTTGAATCTCTGAAATCGAATTAATTGTTGAACTGAGGTTTAAACTGAAAGTGTAGTTTAAACTCTCACTGTGAAACTGGGGGTAAGGACTATTATTATTTTGCTGAAATTGGTTGCTATTGATCTGGGAAAAAGAGGGTTCCAAATCCTGGAGTGATCAATTCCAGTTCCACTACCAAAAAAAAAAAACGCTATTTAGTGAATTTGTGGATAAACACTGACTACCTTCATCACCTTCACTAGTAATGACCTAGCCATGGGGTAGGGCAATCGCCGGCATTTTCTAAGGTAAAATAAAAAACAAATTAATATGAAAATGGTACGCAGTTGTTAGCCATGATGTTAAGAGATTATTTACCAACTAGGTGTCAAAAAATAGTTTTAATAATGATCAGTCTAGGAATCGACAGAAAAAGTGACACATGAGGTGTTGAGATTGAAAAGGAAAAATAAAATCCCAGTTTGCATGTGAATCTTTTTTGTTTTTCGTCTCTAGTTTTGTAATTGTATTTTTGACACATTGTGCGTAGGAATGGAATGGAATGTATGAGTTATGGTTGTAGTAATTGGCATTGCCCTTGAGACAATAAGACGAACTAATTAAAGTTGCGTTCACAGTCACAAGTTAATTTGGTTGTTTTTGTCAACAAATAGACCAAACTGTTTTGCAGGAATGCCATTAATTGCGTTTATATTTATTGATTGGACCTAAAACGCTAAAATTATGAAGTAGAAACGTTGATATAATAAGGCAAAGGAATTAGAGATTCGGATGTTTTAGTGACAATCTAATGGCGTCAATTGTCAGTTATCGGAATAGGTAAACCTTACGCGGGAAATGTATGTTATGAAAGCGTTTTTTAAGAAATTTGACCCACTGCCCAAAGCGAATTTCGTTGTTTTTGTAAGAGATAATCAATTCTTGAAAGGAAAAGCATATGGAATTTCGTCCTTCTTAATTAAATGATTATTTGTTTTTCAAATTATGATCAAAATTTGTGGACAGTTGGTTAATTTCTGGAAAATAACTTTTTCTAAGAGCGACAATTTCATTGGTGATATTCTTTCTTCGAATAGTTGCTAGGTACCCTTGAACCCAATTAGCACTGATGTGCCGTTTTATTACCACGACTCGTGTGACCTATTTTGTGGTGATTGTTAAGGATGTGGTCCGGTCGGTGCCTATAACCAACCAGTAGAATTGAGAAAACGGATAAGATCCTGTATCTCTTTGCCCGAGATGTCGGGCTAGAATATTGACTTGTTAGAGCCAATGACTTAGCTTTATGTATATAGTATGCATCGACAAGTTCGACAAGACACTTACATTACAATAAGATATTTACTTTGAAAAATACCCGCTAATTGCAAAGAGAAACAAACTCACAGATAGTTACGAAACTGATGGTGCACGAGTTAGTGTTATTCGATTATTTGTTTTTCCAATTGGGACAGTTTGTTGTCGAGACATCAATTGAACTTGCCACGCAGGTAGGTATCAATTAGCGATCTATTTGTGGGTCTTCAAATATGATGTATATTTTTGTAGATGTTCACGCAATCTTTGGAGATGTTAGCAACTTTTTGCCAGTCTCTTTCAAAATTGTTCAGTGAATAGGGAAGTTTATTTGAAAGCTTTTCAAAGGCTTTTATCCGAAGTAGGTAGATTTTAAAAAGATGTCGAAAGGAAGAACGATTATACGATATTTTGGAGCACTAAAAACTAGTTGCCGAGTGCCGACTGAAACCTACCTTCGTCTCTTAAGAAGATAGACCTATTTGTACTACGATTAACCACCCCGACTACACTAGTGACCCCCGCTATGAAAGTGTCGAATAAACATTTAAATAAATTTTATTAAAGAATTTTTTTTTAAATATTTAAAACTTTAAAACTAAATTATATTGTTTTTTGTACACAATCCCACTGTGTGAAAAGTTTTCAAACACTGCAGCTGCTACTATTATACATAAATGCCAAGTTGTTGGAATGTGTAACAGTAGCTTGAGTAGTTGGTAGCTGTTGGTTTACTGCGAAAAATTGAATGGCTTCTTTGATATAGGCGTTCGGGCATATTTAGGATGTGGGTTGTGCCGTGCGTCATCAATCAGGATAAATGATTATTGATTGCGAATAGTGGGTGATAGTGCTTCCTGTCACTATGGCCATAATTGCGTAGTATAATGACATTTTCGTTGATGGCGAGATTTTAATACCCCTTAGTGGCCCCTAGTAAACATGGTGGCTTGCTGAATAATTAAGATTCCACTGCTGTTAATTGCATTAAAATGTTTCCTAAACTATAGAGCTCACTCTATATAATGCAACACAAATTTCACTTAACAAAAACTCATACTTTTTGGTCATACAATGGATCACTGTATTCTAAATCCATTGTATAACCAAAACTGTCGTGAGAGTGCTTGACTGAAATTATGCTGGTAATGCATAACATATTGTCTCTCCAATAAAATAATATATATTGAACTAAATGGATGTGAATAATTTCAAGATGTCTGTAAGTCAGCTAACGCATCATGTGATCGGTTGACTCGTAGTTTGAAGATCGTGGGAAAAGAAGAAACTCCAGTACATGATTTGCTTACTTGATTGGCTTCTGTTCACACCGATCCATACGGTCCGTGGTTGGATACTTGGATAAATCTATTAGTTATTTACTGACTCATTTATTAAAAACTTTCATCATCATCATAATTTTCAATGTTGCGCATGCGCATATCCGTTTCAAGTGTCGCGTATGTAGGAAGCTCACTCAATGTAATTGATGCAAAGGCAAAAATTAGTTGACTTTGACTTTTGACGATGTGTGCGGTATTGTGGTCGATAAGTAGTCGTGGTAGTATTGAAATTGACATTTTTAATCAAGGACAAGGTCAATAGTATTTAGATCTGTTTCGGATAGTAGGACAAGCGGACCATTGATGATGATGATGATGATGATGATGATGGGATAGTTCAATACATCGCAGTGAATCTGCTTGCTTTTATACAGACGAGTTCAAAATGGATACAGGAGTGGGGTTAGGTGGTTTCTTTCAAAATGTAAGCTGTAAAAACCGTGGGTATATTTTTTCAATTTGCTACTCTTGTTTTAATGTACGAGTTTATCGAGAATAATACATTCAAGATAGTATATTTTGTAGGGACGTTACTTTTAAAATGTAACCTTGTTCGCATCTTTATTTATTTCGAGATACCAAATGGACCAGGACCTGCATTTTTTTGACTCAAATTGATTTAAAACAAACTCTACAATTTAATTTTCGCAGATGTAATGGCTCTGCAAACGTACTTGCTTTTGGAAAGGTTGTCTTTGTGTTTCTTTGGTGTTAAACTGAGGAACCACTGAACCGATTTAAAATGTATCTCACTAAGTTTTATTTTTTAACAAAGGGGCGTGGCACCGCCTATAGAAAAAAACATTCAAAATCGCATATCTCGAAAACCACGATCCAAACGATTACGCTCAAATTTTCAGCGGCATTTTACGTATTTATAAAATTTTTTAAACACTTTTTTTTGACACTTCAAAAAGTAGCCAGTCTATTGAGCTGAAATTTATATTTGTTATGAATTGAAAAGTACCCGTAAATCAAGTCTTAAGGCTTTCGGATAGATACACCATCTAGTGAAATTTATCTCAGCTTTAGAACTGAAATTTGGTAAATAAAAGTTCATTGTCTGATGAGAGCATTTATTAGAATGTTGGCGTAATCGGACAAAGAAGCTTTTCTCTTCCTACAGGGCCGGCATAAGTATTTTGACAAAACTAAAGTTAATTCTGCTCATAATTTAAAACTTACTTCATGTAAATTTTGGCATCAATAGAAAGGTCATTTAAATTCCATTTGAATGATACAAAACTTTCCTTAACCCATTAAGTACCCATTTAAAAATTTTAGAATTTAGAATTTTTGTCAAGGTCTACTTTTTGACTTTTTTTCCTCGGTATCAAAAAAAAATGTTTTTATGCAAAAATGTTCTCCAAACAATTCTAATAGTGACTGCAAAAAAAATTTTAAAAAAATCATAAAAAATATTAGCGAAGAGATTTTTGAAAAAAATTTTTTGCAGTCACTATTAGAATTGTTTGAAGAAACTTTTTGCATCAAAATATTTTTTTTTTTGGAACCGAGGAAAAAAGTCAAAAAAGTAGACTTTTACAAAAGTTCCAAATTTTCAAAGGGTACTTAATGGGTTAAGGAAAGTTTTGTATCATTCAAACGGAATTTAAATGACCTTTCCATTGATGCCAAAATTTACATGAAGTAAGTTCAAATTATGAGCAGAATTAACTTTAGTTTTGTCAAAATACTTATGCCGGCCACTGTATATGTACAAACAAATGCGCCTACTCACAATAGTTGGTATATATGTCTACATTTTATACAATGGGGTATATTTTGGACTTTCTGATGATCAACTATCGCTTTTCTTTAAATCTATTCTGAAAGCAAATTCAACAGCTAGTTTCCAGAAATCGAGTCAATTCGTTTTCAGTGTTCTGCATTTCGAGCGATTCGGAAACTCTGAAATTTTTTCGAAATCACAATTTCACTTTGTTCCAATTCCGAAAATTTTGAAATCGAAATGGAATACAGTGAAATGTAGAACAGAAAAATTTATTTCCGATTTAATTTCGCGAGAAAGTGAAATGTGGAACCTAGCAGCGTGGTTAAACCGCAGATTAGGATAGCATACTCGCATGGCATCCACCTTAGGTCAATGTCCCTTGACATTTAAATTGTTTGCGATTAGGATTAGCTTAATTTAAGCCATCCGAATCCTATCATAGAAATCATTGCACTATTTTAAAAAGTTGTAGGCAATCTGATTGGTTCAAGAAATTGTTTCCTGCTCTGAAACGAGGTGGAAGCCTATATAATAGCAACAGCTTCCTATTCGAGATACACATATTCCAATTCAAAATCAAATGGTATTTTTTGGGAATAAATCTCCTCTAACTTCGATCACAATTTTGTCACCGTACCCCACAAAACCAGTTCGCGCATCAACTCTTTTGTTTTTAAGATATTGTTTTGATTTTACTACCACTTACTTAGAACTACGTCACTATACTCGCTTTTACTTACTTTCTGGCATAAAACAATTAAATGCACAAACAAAAATCGCTCCACTTTCGCCACTGCAGTGACTTTGAAAATTTGAGTACTATTGACTTAATTGGGTCTTACGCATCTCCAATTCGGCCGAAAACAACTCATTTCAATAAAATCTGCATAACTGGAACAAAATCCATTCAGATCACCACCTCTTCAGCGTGCAGTAGCAGAGTGGCAATTCATAACGCATTTTAAGTGCTTCATCTTCTTAACCATCGTGCTCGTGCTTAACTTTACGCAATCAATCGCAATAACGCACTCAACCGGTAGTGATGGTGGTGCTGCTGACGGTTGGCATTCAAGCTGCCAACAGTTTGACGGTATCTTGTATGACGAATTTATTTACCAAAAATATATATATATAAAAAAAAATACTTAACCGCGCGCCACGATGTTGTAACAATATTTTTTTCACGACAACACAGCGCATACGTAACAAAGTCTTGAATTGGCCGTTGTCTGCATATGGCCTGTGGGGTTTTCTTGTCTCTTGTACCTATATGCTTTCTTTCGCCGTCTTCTCAATGTTAAGATTGCACATAGCCGTGTATATATTGGTTTGGCTTATTTCCGGTTGAGACAACATACACCAGGGTAGCGCACCAATATCTTCTTTCTTTCATTTTTGTTTTTCTTTGTGCAGAGCTGTCTGTTTTTTTTTTTTTAATGTTTTGTTGCAATATGCGGATGGATGAAAATTTCTCTTCTTACGCAATGTTAAAAAAAAATTGTAAGTGAAAGATACAGGCCAGATTAATGTTTTGGAGTTGTTTTTAATAACTGTACACTGCCACCTCCACCACTCTGGTAATGAATTGCATAATCTTCATCATTTTATTCATACGACCAAGGGATTACGCCGATTTTTTGATTTACCGAGGGGAAGCGGAAGCTGTTTACTTTCCGATTAGCAGCCAATAGGTTTAGGTCATAATGAAAATGAAGCCATTAAAGCGCATAAGACACTGAGATGAGGTAATGTTTTTATTTTGGAAAGTTTTATCCCCCCCAAGAGTAGATGATGGTGAATTAATCGGTTGTAAAAAATGTAATAATTACCAGAGCCAAAGAAGGTAATGATTAATTATGAAATGGAAGTGAGCCCACATTATGCGAGTAATGAATTGATTTTCTAATATATTGTGAATAGAGTCGTTGCATGGGTCCATAAAATGCATAAATTGATTTCATGAAGAGATTATTAAATTTAATATTCGATTTCGACTTTCAATTCAATTTTTAGTATAGTTTATGCGTTCTATAGTTTTCTAGGTGTATCTGTGCCGTAGCAATAAAATATCTGCTACCCGCCTATGAATATGTATGAAATCAAAGTGAATTAGGTGCAGGCTGAGATGTTCTGGATAGGCTTGTTGTAGATCTTCCATTGACAGACAAGAAAATATGTTAAATTGCACATATTGAAGCGGAGCATTGACCCACATGGGACAGTAAAAGATCGTTGAACCATTCAAGTAGTTTGACGATTGGACTTTTTGCATAACTAAATATTAAAGCGTTGACTGACACACCCACTCGTAAAAAGAGTCACATTTTCGTGTGGCACTAATGCATGAATTATTGATATAAATAAGCTGCATATAGTCGCATATAGTATATATGTCTGAATATATCTTGAAGTCAAATTCTAAATTTCAATGCATAATCAATCAACTTCTCATACGTTCGTCACTGGGGCCTCATATGACCATAAAAAAGGATAACTAGAGCACTTTAGACGTTTTTTAACCAAAACTTTGTAGGTATATTGTCGTCGAAAATCACTATTTAAAAAAAATTTAAAATAAAAGCAAAACTCTAGATAGTGCGAATAAAAAAACGATAAACGATAAAACATTTTCTTTGCGTCTGACCACAATCAATCGAAATTATTGAAATAACTACTTTGCTAGCGATATCATCGACACTCTCAAATACCTGCAAAATCAACATGCTGGATAGCTGGATCTTATCGATATAATATATGAAGCACATCCACTAAATTCTTTTGCTGTCCAGAACTCGACAAATTGCAAAACTACTTACCACTATCCGTTTTCGAATTTGACAAGAAAACCGCATGACACATATGCAACATTTTACAAAGTATAAGTTTGAAAGGTCGTTTGTGCGACGGGATTGCAAAGAAAAAGCTTAATTTGGTGCTAATTACTACACGAATTTCATATTAGACAAAACTTACATATTACTGTCAGAAGATTACGATTTTATAAAACCCAAAATGGCTGTCATTTTGACTTCCACAATTTTTCAATTGCATAGGAATGTCCAATTTTGGCACACTTTTTCCAACATATCGACTGGTATCTTACCAATAACACGAGTTATGTTACCAATAGTGGCTGGTTTATCCGTATAGACGAAAGACTTCACATATCCCCACAAAAAATAGTCCAGCGCCGTCAAGTCGCACGATCTATAGGCGACCAATCACAGGTCCAAAACGTGAGATGAATTGCTCACCAAATTCGACTTGCAATATGTCCATGCATTCGCGTGCTGTTTGGTATGTCGCGCCGTCGTCCTGTTGAAACCACATGTCGACCAAAGCCAGCTTTTTAATTTTGGGCAAAAAAAGGCCGAAATCATCGAACGAGGTCGAGCACCATTGACCGTAACGTTGTTGCCATCAAAATCTTTGAAGAAATACCTAGAAATACAAAGAAATAATGGCCCTTTGATGCCACCGGCCCATAAATCAGCAACAAACGGTCCATTTTTACTCTACGCAAACGAGTCGGTGGTTTAATGTCCAATAAAGTGAAATTATTGCGAAATTTGGTCACACAATGGCTCGAAAAGATTGCTCAGTATTGCTTATGATGACCATAAAATGGACGAAGTGATCTAAATACATTTTTTACTGAGCAGGATTTTTGGTAATAAAATTCAATAATTTACAAACGTTGTTCTGGCTCAAGTCTATCCATGGTGAAATGACAGTGCTAACTGAGCATTTTTTTATTTTGACACGTGTCATGAATCACGCGTGAACTGTCAAAAAATCAGACTAAAAAACCAAACAGCAACAAAATCACCCTTTACAAACTAAATGCTGTTCGTTAATAAGCGCAATACTTGAGAACGGCTGTATTGATTTTTTTTTTTTTAATATTCGTACAAGTCCAAATAAGGTTTTTATGAAAAGAAAAATTGGCAAAGATGCCCGGAAAATCAAAAAATGTTTGTGATTACTTAAAGCGCTTTCTGTCAAATGCTGTCAGAAATGTTAGTTAGGAAACGACTTATCATAATACATCATAGTTGCAAAAAGGCTTACTATTGTACTGAATTCAGTACAATTTGACTTTCCCGAGTACGCAAGTACCACTTCTCAATTTTCAGTACTATTTGTACTATTTTTAATTTTTGAAAGTTTATTTTTATATCTTTCAAATCAGACATACTAAGGATTAAACAAAAATAAGCTGAACGCACTCCTTTGTTTTAAAATTCTGAATGTATTCATGACTCATCGTACTTTATTTTTACTCCGTTAAAAATTAACTTTTGAAATTTTCTGCATTCCTCGAAGGAGTTGGAAAACGATTTGATTTCGGAGACATTTTTTTTGAACTCATTACAACATTTTTCACAAACTAGCATTTGGATGATCAAGTAAATTCAATCGTCCAATTTGTCTTAAGGTTTTTTCCTGGTGAACAAAAAAGTATTGAAATTATCAATCATGAATATAGAGCTCTATCTGACTGCGATAGAAATAGGAACATACTTCTATTTCTGCGTTTTGGTCTGAAATAGGCCTTGTGCCAAATGAATGCAACGAGTTTATATTTTAAAATCCTACACCGCATTGCCCAGGGTGCTTTTTGTATTCCTTCTTATTCTTCCGCAAACGTTTAAAGAATGTTTTCTTATCAAAATAGCTATTATAAAAAAAGCTAAAGAATCGAATACAGGCGTAATGTCTGCACTATTAGAACCTAAACATCTTATTATGTTTAAGGCTGCCACAGCTCTATAAATAAAACAGATCTTTACAAAATAAACTTGAAAATGAAGAACTTGTATAGTAGATTGTTATCTGAATGTTGTACAGTCGTGTTCAAATCACTTGGCCAATGGTAGATTTTCTGTACAAAGTCTACAGTTTGCTCAATCGACCGTTGGACAAGTGATTTTGAACACGACTATCTATACAAAGATTAGTCTTAATCTGTACATGGACTAAAGTTCCTATCCGACGTCTATAAGACTTATATTACCTTGAGCTTAGTACGCTGCTGGTGCTAAATTTTAGCTCACATACAAAATTTCCTCCAAAATTTATCTGAGCTAAATTTAAGCGAATCCGAGCCGAGCGGTATTCTGCCTCAGCTAAAAAATTAAATTTTCATTTCAGACTGTACTGCATGTATGTCACAATTTATCGCGCCCATTAATGGTTCGCACATTTTTTCTAGCTAAATTTTTACAGTTAATATTTTTTTTTCTTCTGTTCTTTTGTGTTGCGGAAAAGTAAATAAGGATAAGTTTTTTTTCAATGAATTCCTCGATGAGGAATCCTTTCAAAGTGATAAATTTGATATCAAGGAATAGCAAAAAAGAAAGTGCAACGAAAATATAACACATTTTCGCGTCGATGAATCTTTGAAGGAAGTTATTTTCAACGAACAGCTGTTTTCTGTGACACTTATATTCACAGCGCACTCTATGTCAAAATTTAGCTAGGATTTTAGGTAATGTTTGTACAGAAAAATTGGAGAGCAGCTAAAATTTAGATTTCCTCGAACTTAGATTCAACTAAATGCGCCTTTATAACACCCTCCACTGGAAGGTATATACTTACATTTCCAACGCCAAGCAAAAGTCACCCTTGACCCCATAAGCCATAAATATTCTCAATCAGGATGCAATTCTGAAACGATTTAGCCATGTACGTTTATCCGTCCGTCGGTCTATCTGTCTGTTAAAAACACAACAGAGTCCAACAAACGAATCGACCTAGGCGAATGAAATTTTGTGAAAGGACTTCTTTGTTCAGGTACCTCCCTGCCACGCACAAAACCTTTATAAGAGCCACGTACTTGTGTATACTTACGAACTCACATAAATGCTTACCATTTTGCAAGACTTAAATGCTGGGGAGGTTATAAAAACTGGCCGATGCTAACACTGATAGGTACCTACTCTTTTTTTTAATAAAATATTTATATTTTTTATGTTTTCGTTTGGTTTTATACATTTAAGAAATTTGAGTACTATTCAGTACAATTTTGTTTCAATTTTCAGTACAATTGAGAAAAGTCGATTTTCATCACTGTAATACATTGTTTGGGAATGTCTGAAATGGGTTTCTGAATTTAAAAAAAAGAGAATTTTCTAAATTCTGGAGCACTGAGACCAATCCCGGTCCATTGTACTACCAAGCAGAAACCCTTTTTGGTGTAGTGGTGGAGAAACTCTGAAGTTATTCGTTTCTCTTTTATGGTCGGTGGCAGAGTATTTCTATCCCCCGCCGGGGCTCAAACTAACGCCGCTCGGGGTCACAAGCAACGACTCTAACCACTACACCGTGGCCACCGTAAAATGGGTTTACTAATAGGTACAATAGCTTCGAAAATATTAAATTTTTCTATGAAACATGCACTTTGAATAAATACATTTAGAATATAGAATACGGGCTTCAGTAGAATTTTGTTTACCAGGGGCATGAACTTTTGATATTATTAAACTTATTGTTATTGTTTTCGTACAATTCATTTAGCGGTAAAGAAAATTAGGACGATATCACTTTTCAACTAGAACTAAAAAGACACTACATCTCCGAAGGAATCGAAGGGCATTAAAATGGGTGGTTGCGTTATCAACAGGCTAGGAAGTGTGCCCATAATTGTTCGTCGGCATAGTAGCACGCACAACCTATAGATAGATTTTATGTGTTTCAGGTTGTTAGCCAGCTAGGCACACACTAGAAAAATAGTTGATTATATTTAAATGTTTACGATTTACGCAAAAGTGAAGGGTAAAACATTTACGTTAACATTGTTCTTCCTCAGTTTTACTAAGTTTAACATATTATTATGCAGCAACAAATTGTCAAAATGCCATCTTTAGATTCGCTGTCATTAGATTCGTTAGGGAATTACATAATTTGAAGCCACACACCTATATTAACGCTTTCGTTTTCATTATAAAAGTTTGAGTTTTATTTAAACTGCTTTTTTTTTTTTAGAAAATTATGTACGAGTGTTTTCTATGTAACATCGGAATTAATTTTTTTCTTCAGAATCTAAGAAAATGCAGGTGTCATTAAATTTGCAGAAAATAAATGGTGTAGCTTGTTAATAAAAAAATTGCAGCGCTGATAGCGATAGCCCTAACTCAATACATGTATGGGCCATATTCAGATCAGATCAAAATGATAAACGAAGCAAACCGTTTTCAGTAAACCGTTTCAGTATTCATTTCCGATTAAGTGCAAACGATATAGTGGATTCCGCTTATTTGGGACACATCGAGCTAGATTGTTTTGTCCCAATTAAGCGGTTGTCCCAATAATACAAAGTGATGACGAAGTATGATAAAAACACAACAACAAAATATTTCACGTTTTATTTCGATATTAACAAAACAACAACAAACCGTCCGCGTCCGTCTGAAACTGGACAAAGGCAAAACGGTGCGCAAAACCACGAGACATGAATGGCACTATTTTCTTTCTCGTCTTCAGTAAAAGACAAACAAGCTATGTTGCGATATTTTTTTCTGTCAAAATGTGTGTACGATATTTAATGAACATGTCCAGCGATCTAAAAAAAACTCCCGAGGGGACTGACTTTCGTCATCCCGAATTGGATTGCACCTAGTCGTTTGACAAATCGGCAATTTATTTTTAATTCATTTTAAAAAATTTAGAGAGTAAATCCGCCGATTTTTTTTTTTAAATACTTCTCCTGGGAAAGGCAAACCTATAGCTATAACGCTTTATCAGCGCCCCGAGATGCTTGCAGATGTATGTTAGTTCTGCACTTAAATTGTAGTCTTCTGGAAATATATCCCAAGGAAGCGAGTTCCAATGTTTGCTTGTCCTGTAACAGAAGGAGTTTTGGAAAATTGATGTCCTCGCGGTTGTCAAATGCACTGTATTGTCATGATCATGAGCATTAGCAGCCTGTCTTGTGGGGCGCCCAAAAGTTGCATTTCGAGGGATAATATCCTTGAGTTCCTCGGAACATCTACCATGGAAGAACCTATAGAACAAGCATAGGTCAGCGACTTGTCTGCTGTGCACCAACGGTTGCAGATTCGATGTGAGTGTAGGGTGTCGGATTTCTATACTTTTTTAACTGAAAATATTACCTACTTTCTTGGTCTTAGCTAAGATCAAGAGCTTTTACCCGCCTTAATCTCCTGGATTATATTGTCAGTAATTAAAAATTCTGTTATTTCTATGTTTACATGGTTAAGAAGTCTACTTTTATGCCTTCGGGCAACTTTTTTAACTTCTTCCTCAACCATTTCAATGTTAAGGTCTCTATGTAGATCAGCGTTGCGTATGTACCAAGGTGCATTGACTATGTTCCTTAGTACTTTATTTTGGAAAACCTGAATTTTTTGCAAATTTGTTTGGCATGTATATGCCCACAACTGTATCCCGTAGGTCCAAACTGGTTTTAGAACTTGCTTGTATAGCAATAACTTATTGTAATTGGACAGAGATGAATATCTCCCAATAACCCAATACATTTTACTTTATCGCATGTTGAACTCATCTTTTTTCTTTCTTTACATGCGCTTTCCAACGCAGTTTAGCATCTAGAGTCATGCCTAGATATTTGGCTGTATTTGAGTATTCCACTACATTGTTGTTTATGTAAACTGGAATATATGCGGTACGTTTTTAAACGTAAAATTAATATGGACTGACTTAAGGTCATTTAATCTAATCTGCCATTTTTTTTTGTCCAATCAGAGATATTGTTTATTGCCCCTTGAAGCTTTTTCGTTGCTACTTCGACAGTTGCGCCCACAGCAAGGACAGCTGTGCCATTTGCAAAAGTAGCTATAGTGAGTAAATAGAAGATATAAAACTGCACCTAGCACACTGCCTTGTGGTACACCAGCTTTAATTTCTCTTAATGTTGACTACTCTGTCTCTTCTTCTGAAAAATCGATCTGATATATATGACTCCAGAATTGTCGAATATTGCTTTGGCAGTTGACCTTTGTGCCAGACTTTATCGAAAGCTTGTGCTATGTCAAGAAATATTGTAGACCACCCTTTTTTTTCTTCGAATGCTTTTTCGATTTTATCTGTGATTCTATGCATCTAATCGATTGTAATTAAATAGGCCTAGCTTTCCACAACCTTTTGTTTGTTTAACTTTTTTTTATTTTTTTTACGAATGGAAGGGAGCTTCAATTTTATTCCAAATCAGAACGACTGAGCTGAGGAGCTTCCTCAGAACAGTTACATTCTCGGATTTTTGTCGGATGTTAGCGCAGTTAAAAAAACCTTAAAATGTAATTTATGATTTCCGGGGTCTTAGGAGCCCACTAATTACTAAGCTACTGCAACAGCAATTAGAATTGAGTAATAAGTTCGATAAACATAAAATATGATTTCGACTTTTCAATTTGTAGACCTTCGTTACAGTTGATTTGAGTTTAAAAGTATTGAAGGTTTTTTCATTGGAGTCACGAATAATAATTTACGCTAGAACAATATGTCACCTCTTGCCCATGACCTATGCGGAATACCTAAAGTCTTTTAAAAATGATCTTTTAAGACTTGCTTTGTGAATGACTGGAAACTAGTGTTTCACTGAGTGTTTAAAAATAAGTACTTGCCAATTGGACATGCATTTTAGACCTTCACAGGAATAACTTTCATTTCAAAGTGAGCTCAATTTTATCTCACATCGATGTCTTGTGTTTTCCGTTGATAAACAGGATATGTATATTTGCGTGTTCTACACCTGCTTCACAAGACTCTTCGTTAGCGCAGGAACATGTAATGACTCAAACAAAACACTTTCCAATGGAAACAATAAAATGCATAAGCGATCTAAGAACACACATACAACCGTATTGCATGTTTGCCAGAGAAACGCAAAGCACCTCTCGCACAAGTGCAATGACTCCTTGTTAACAGCAAAACATTCACAATAGTGCAACTCTAACAACAACACAAAAACACTGTTAACATTGCACTTCATCCAATTAAAGAGGAAAAAGCATTCCCCGCGAATATAAGACTGAACCCCAGAGACTGGTACCTGTGCTCGTGTGTATCGTGATTAGGATGTAATCGTAAATTTAATGCTCGCTTAACACAAAATATTTCGTTTCGCCATTTAATTGTGGAAATGTTAGAAAAATGAAAACGAATCTGGAAAATGTTATTCACTTCGGTATGTTGTCATAAAATTGCATGTAACTGAAATAGAAGCTGAACAATTTAATTCCACCGAAAGTGCGGTTGAGATCAGTGTAGCGTCGTCGCCCTGACGTGTGGCTGTGTTAAATTTCGGGCTACATTAGTTTAGCCAAATTACAGTCACAGTATTTTGTTGGTTTGACGCTTAGTTACAGGGCTTTTAGCTGAAATCCGATCGCATTTCCACGGAAAGTGACACACGGTCGTTCTGGTAAGATGACCATGTCCATGGGCACAAATTTGACAGACAGAGCATTCCAAATTAAGCAATCGATGAGACCGGTCGGTTAAGCAGACAACATGACAATTGCCTCATTTCGTGGACGAGGGCTCATTCTACCATACAATTAGTGGACGCATGTCGATATGAGAATTTCGAAACGATCGACTGCTAGAGGACAAGAAGAACAAATTTGCTAATAAAAATGACAATCGTACGAGTTGGCATTATATAGGCTAATGGCACAACACAGAAAGATGCTGAAATTGTATCTCGACAGAAGCGGGGGAAAGTATGCCATGATCTTCGTTGAGTTTCTTTCAATATATATATCCCGCCTCCCTTCGGTTTGGCTGCAGCTAAGGTTACCTCCATAGATCCAATTTTTTTTTTGCAAATAATACAAAGTGCAGGCGCGCGGCGAAAGCAAATCAAACTCTTCAGTTCATTTTTATTATGCGACAAATAAAGTGCCACAGAGCGGGAAATAGTGTGTCATTGTTATGAAAGAAATTTCATGTATACTTTACCAATTGGATGCAGCGAATAATTTCACTTGGCGTTGTTGGCTCAACATGAAATCATATGTATCTAACGAGGGCTTTTGGAAAGATGCGAACGAGAACAATTGACGGTCGTTTTGATGAATTAATTTCGCAAGTGAAAACCGGCAAGCATTGTGCGTAAATTGAAAGCGAACTTTATTAGTTTGAAAGTGAAATGCGTTTCGTTAGAATTGTCAATTTAGGGCATTTTCACTATGGAAACTTAGAGCATTTTAGCCACAGATGGTTCACTTAATTATGGTTATTCATGTACAAGTACATGCAATAGGTATGTCATCGCCAGAAAAGGCAATTAGGGTTTCCTTCATGCTAAATTCTGTCTAGTTTTCCATAGGAATAAAGTATCTAAATCCTTATAAGCTTGGTTCCCTTTATGGCCTAAGTTCAACATAGATTTTTAACATCTTAAAGCTGAGTTCATATGTGAGACAAATTGGTTAATGTTTTTTTTTCCACCTTGTGTACAACAGGTGACATGATTTTTTTTTTTTCAAATTTGTATGTGAAACTTTAACGTACTACAGCGACAATTTGTTTATGACAAATTCGAAGGAACTGAGCAGTAATTTCGATATATCGATATTCACTTATATGCGTCTTTAAATTGCGTGCAAACTGTATAAATACCAAGCTCAGGCTTTTGGTTTGCCCTTCTCATGCAGTGAAATGCCGGAAAATGGTTTCAATTCTGACTATACACCAAGCCCTCGACTCTTGACATTTAGATTTTCTCCCAGTTGGAGTTAAATTTTCTCAAATTTGTTCTACGGAAAAACAATTTCTAAAACGAATTAAAGCTACGATTATACAGCCATTTTGTCGAGTCATTTAAATATGGCGCTATGACGTAAAAATCCCGTTACACAAAGCAGTCATTTAAATGTCGCTCTGTGTCGAAAAATATAAGTTAAAGTGTAACGCTGGTATTGGTGTTGGCTCGCATTCGGATTCGGCGAACAGATCTTCGTTTGACGTTTAAATGACATTTGCCTTTGGCACATCGTGCTCGTGTAATTTCCGGGTGGCTTTGGCCATTTTGAAATGTCATTTAAATGACTAGGAAAATAGCGCACCAAATGACATGAATTGAGTGCCATTTAAATGGCGGAAAAAAATGTCCGTGTGATCGCTCTTCAATAACGCATCCCAACAGAAAATTCTAAATGACTCGCAGTGTCCGTCATTTGATTTTGGGACACAAATGACGGATAGTCATTTCGTGTGATCGCCATTTTTTCAATAACGAATCATAGCTTAAATGTCGCTCTAATGTGACATTTTTTCCTAACGTCAAATGACTCAAAATGAAATGAACGATGAAATGTACTTTCAATTTGGACTTTTCTTCAACTACCTACTTATTTTACTGTTAGTTAAATAATAATGATAGAATAATTTATTTGCTTATGTCACAATTCACATTACAATTTTAATTTTTAACGCAGTAACTGTAATGCATTTATTTAATAATGTACAGAGTTGTAAACTTTGCCAACAATGCCTCCAACCATTCATTTTCATCCATTCATTCATTTTCAATGGTCCGCTTGTCCATTAAGTGGGTCGCGGGTGTAGGTTGCTCAAGTGGACCCTCCATAGCTTTCGATCGTCCGCCATCGACTCCAAATCATCAGGGGCAATCCCCATGCGGGTAGAGGAGAGATTATGAATTTGATCTAACCATCTCATCCTTGGTCTACCTAGAGGACGCCTACCCGATGGTACGGATTCCATAGCACGTCGTGGAATCCTGGTCGGGGACATGCGTTTAACATGACCAAACCACCGAAGCATGGATCGCTCCGTCCGGAGAAGTAGCTGCTCGACATTGAGTTCCTCACGTATTCTGGTATTTCTGATGCGATCTCTACGGGTCACACCAGCAATACTACGGAGAAATCTCATTTCGGCAGCTTGTATTCGCGATCTTATTCTTTCGGTCATTACCCAAACCTCATGACCATAGGTAAGAGTTGGAACAAACACCGAATTAAAGACGAATTAGCTTTGACACCAAGTTCAGTCCTCCTGATAACAGAATGACCAAGCTGTCTCAAAATCGATCCAGCCTGACCAATCCTACAGGAAAACTCGGCATTGCTCCTTCCATCACTCGTGAATAAGACCCCGAGATACTTAAACTTCTCCACCTGTTTCAATGGGGCTCCACTAACATGCAGAGTGCATTGAACAGGCGTTCTGGAGACGACCATCACTTCAGATTTGTTCACATTTACCTTCATCTCAGCTTCAACACAAACGGCTACAAACCGATCGAGTGCGCGCTGAAGTTCAGTCTGAGAGGATCCAAGGATGACCAAGTCATCAGCGAAGAGCAAATGACTTATCCTCAGATCTCCCAATTTGAAACGTTCTTCGCCAAGACTGCGTTGTAACATCCAATCCATATAAGTAATGAAAAGGAGAGGCGACAAGACGCACCCCTGGCGAAGTCCAACGCCCACGGTGAAAGGTATTGATTTAACGCCGTTTACCCGAACACAGCTTTTACAGTTTGTGTAAAGAGATTGAATGGCTCTCAAGAGAGAACCATCAATTCCATACTCCTGTAATACACTCCAGAGTTTCCCTCGAGGGACTCGGTCGTATGCTTTCTCCAAATCTACGAAGCAAGCGTAAACAGGTGTAGCATACTCCCAAGCTTTCTCAAGTACCATTCTGAGAGTGAATAACTGGTCGGTTGTGCTTCTACCGGGACGAAAGCCGCACTGCTCATCTCCTAATCGTGCCTCGACCACAGCTCTGCAACGCGTTTCCAGCACCTTGGCAAAGACTTTTCCCGGGGAGACTTAAAAGTGATATACCCCTGTAATTGGAGCAATCCCTTCTATCCCCCTTCTTGAAAAGGGGCACAATCACCCCAATCTGCCAATCGCTGGGAGTTTCGCCGCATTCCCAGGCCACTTTAATGACACGAGAGAGCCATTTGACTCCCTCTTCACCTAAGGCCTTTAGCATTTCTGGCCGAATTTCATCCACTCCGGCAGATTTGCCAGCTTTTAGCGATTTGATCGCAAAAGTGACTTCATCTACCGTGGGACTATTTTCCGCCCTGCTTAAGGCGATGGATGTATCATCCTCAATGCCCTGGATTGGATTGAGCAATTCGGAAAAGTGCTCGCTCCATCTGCGCAAGATGTCCTCCTCATTAGAAAGAAGTGTACCATCTTTGGATTTGACTCCTTCGATAATGTTCCACTTCCTTCCTCTAAGACGGCGGATGGTCTGCCAGAACACCTTGCTTGCAGATCTGTGATCACGGTCCAATTTTTCGCCGAACTCCTTCCAAGACTGTTCTTTGGCTGTTTTAACAGCCCATTTGCAAGTTCTTCGCGCCTCAATGTACCGGTTTCGAGAAGGAGAGTCCCCCAAGTGAATCCACACCTTGAAAGCCTTCTTCTTCTCTCTGATAGCTTCTTGAACTCCGGGCGTTTTAAACCACGCAGTTCTTTTCTCACCACCAGCCGCCACACCGAGCCGCTTCACTCCGCAAACATGTCCTGCAGAGGCAATAACTGCTGTTGAAAACAGCTGCCATTCTTCCTCTACATTCAATGGAACATTTGGAATTTGTTCAAACCTTTCAGATACCTGCCGTGCAAATTCCTCCCGTATCTCATCGTTCTGTAGCCCCTCCCACCGTATGCGCGTAACCATTCTTGGTTTACGCTTTGGCAGGATAGGTATTTGATCGTTGAGATACAATTTGCACAACACCAGGTGGTGATCAGTTGACAGTTCAGCCCCTCTCAACACACGAACATCACAAACCATCCTTTTAATACACGATGGTACCACAAAGAAATCTATCAGCGATTTCTGCTGAAGACTTCGACGGTACCATGTGTATTTATGGATATCTTTGTGTGAAAAGAAAGTGTTCATAATGGACATTCCGTTGGAACAACAAAAGTCCAACAACCTCTCTCCGTTCGCGTTCTGATCGGGGTCACCGTTTTTCCCAATCGCGCTGCCCCATGTCGAGAAATCCGCACCCACGTGAGCATTGAAATCACCCATCAGGATATAGGAATCCATATCTGCAACCTTTTCAAGGGCTGCATCAACTTCATCCAAGAAAGCTGCGTACCCCGACTCCAGATTCGGTGCATACACCTGCACTAGAGCCAGAGTTGATCTTTCAAGCTTAAGCTTTAAGATCGCAACTCTCCCTCCTAATGGTATCCACTCCAATACTCTGCCTGACAGCCTGGGACTTGTGAGTATCCCCACTCCCGCCTGAGCAGACATTGAAGGTGCTACTCCCGACATGAAGAGTTTCCACCCATCTGCAAGGTCCACAGTTCCAGAACCCCTTTGCTTTGTTGAGGAAACACCAACTATATCTAGTCGATATTTTACAGCCTCCCCAACAAGCTCCAGGTCTTTTCCCGTGAGCGAAGAGATGTTCCACGTGCCTATCCTAAGTCGATGCCGTTGTCGAGCAATCGAAAGTCCACTTATGCCCCTATTGGTGCATAGCGCATCCACCCTTTGACCCCCATAATGGTTTGCGAGACCATTGATAGGAAGCTCCAACCAAAGTTATTCAAAATTCGTGATACGCCGTCTGATTTGTCATTGCAAGAACGTTTGAATCTTTTTGTATAGGTACCAAATATAAGTAAGAACGCACAACTACGAAAAATTACAGAAGACTAGTCGCTGACGCATGCCTATACCTACTCTTTAGGTACCAACCAACTTCTTTGGCAGATGCTCAGAGGAACTTAATGATACTATTCCTCGAAAGAGCATCCTACGAGACACCCAACGAATGCACATCACCAATCAGTGCAGAATGTCTAAGTATCTACCTGTGAGCATCTGGCGTTCGTAAGAATTTTATTCAAGACTAGCTGGACCCGTGCTCGCCTTGCCAGCTCGCACAAAATTATATTTGGTTCATTTAAAATTACACTTTTGAGTGTTTCATCGAAATCTGTCCAGTAGTTTTCGCGCTTTTAGGAGAAAAAGAAAATTCCTCCCTCCTAGATCTTGCTACTTATTTGTAATACTGAATTTTCTTTCGTTTGTTTCCCTCTTCCTATATGGAATCCAAGGAACTACCTACCCCAAACCTACCCTGTTACCATACCACATATCGAATGAAATTCTGAAATAAAACCTGTTTTGTATTATACGTCTCTTCTCTTATGAAGATTATTAATATACCCCATGCCATTCTGCAGCACGCACGACTCACCCCATCCCCATCCCATAATATACATACCTACATAATATACAACTGACCATAGCACTCACTGCGAAAACAAATCAACCCTTATCGAATGTGTAGTATACGTATGCTAGTCTTGTTTTGTTTTTGTTTGACGATCGCAAAAGTACAAACATCCATTCGTAGCAAGGTATATGTGTATGTATATATTTTCACTTCAAAAAATGCATACGTCATATCAGAATGAAATTCCTACTGCGTTGTGTGGCGATATCGATAATGGATGTAATGTATTGGATATATGCACCCTCTGCATCGCCCTCCCTCGCCGTACTCTTGTTACTTGTTTGTAATACTGCATTTTCTTTCCTATGGAATTCAAACAACTACCCTAAACCTACCCTGTTACGGCAAAACAACCAAAATAAATTCAGTCACCTAAACTAATAACAATATACATACATATTTGAATACATTTATGTGTCTCACTTGTTTTGTTTTGTTCACACACAAACAATATAATCAACATCAGTCCAAACGTTTAGATGAAAAAAAATAGTAAACTTCCTGAAACCCTATTGCAGCGCCACCTATCGGGTACAATTGTGAATCTAAACCATCCAGGGACCCACTCAAACACAACAAAATTTCAGCAAAATCTGTTTTTTATCTCGCGAAGGAATAGTCTGAACTAATTTTTTTTTTTTAAATCAGAGCTTAATTTTTTCGGACTTACCTTGCTGATGAAGTTTAAATTCAGAAATCAATAGGTATCTATGTATTCAATTTCACTTCTAAAATCAATAACAATTCAAGTATGTATGTATCTAACAATCGGCTTTCGTCTTTACTATGATAATATATGTATATTTCACAAACTGGCTGGACAGAAGTAAGTCACTCATACACAGTACCTATCTGTTCAAGAAAAATTGCTTTAGATGTGCGACAACAACCCCAAAGTAGAACTATGGAATCCAAATAACTACCCCAACCCTACCCTGTTACGTCATATCAGAATAAAATTCCTACTGCGTTGCGTGGCGATATGCGATAATGGATGTAATGCATTGGATATATAATGTGCACCCTCTGCATCGCCCTCCCTCTCATTGATCTTGCTACTTGTTTAATATACTGCATTTCCTTTCCTTTCCTTTGCTTCCCTCTTCCTATAGAATCCAAACAACTACCTACCCCAACCCAACACAATAACCATACCACATATCGAATGAAATTCTGAAATGAAACCTGTTTTGTATTATACGTCTCTTCTCTTATGAAGATTATTAATATACCCCATGCCATTCTGCAGCACGCACGACTCACCCCATCCCAATCCCATAATATACATACCTACATAATATACAACTGACCATAGCACTCACTGCGAAAATAAATCAACCCTTATCGAATGTGTTTGTTTGACGATCGCAAAAGTATAAACATCCATTTGTAGCAAGGTATATGTGTATGTATATATTTTCACTTCAAAAAATACATTTTGGCTAAAAACTGTTCCTAAGGACGTGGCTATAAACGACATAGCCTATAGCAGTCTCACAGTCTTAAGGAACATTAAAAAAAAGTTTCATCGAAATCTGTCCAGTAGTTTTCGAGTTTTTAGCTGACAAAGAAAATGCCTACAGTTTTATTATATGTAAGGATATCCTCGAAATTAAAAGAGTTGTAGCGCGAACTGTCGTTTTAAAATCTTTAAATGATAATTGTGGCGAACAAGCCGTCCGATGGAAATAATTTTTACTTTGCACCAGAGCGAATAAATCAGCAATATAATGCACATATTTTTTTTTTATAATTCTTTGTAGATGTTCCAGGGTTGTAGGGTTAGTTGCTCCATTAAATTCAACACTTCGCGAAGAGCGAACTCCCTTGCAATATCCTACTTGACTGCGTTTTGTTCAAAGACAAAAATACCAATGTAGGCGTTATTCAAAGTAGTCATTGAGTGACAATATCCTCGAACTAACGTAGTTTTTATATAATGGCCTTGGTTTGTCTGTTTGTTTGGCTTTCGACATTTATCGTCAAATATAATTACATTTTTATTTTGGTATCCCTACGTTATCCCCTTTTCCAAAATCGCTTATTGGACAGAATCTCTCATATTTGTTCTTCTCTTTTTCCAAAATCTCCTGGGACGAAATCCCCTATGCCAAAATCTCCCACAAGAAAGAAAGTGGATTTTTCGTCCATTTTCTGCACCATCTACCTTCCTGTCTCTCTGTACACGACGTTCATAGTAAGGAGTGTATTACCATGGCCTGGCCATACACCAGTTTTATTAAAAATGTCAAAAGAATGAATGCATTCAGAAACCCAACAAAAAAAATAAGTGGGTGTTGCTTGGGCTTTGGCACATTTCTTGAGCATGGTTGTTTTTTTGCAGGTTCTTAACATTTATTCTTTCTACAAGATTCTCTTACAAACTGTTTTTAATAGGATTTTAAGATTTTCCCCATTTTTGGATTTTTTCCCCGTTTTTATCCCTTTCCCCTTTTTTCTCCCTTTCGTCTTAAAAAAATCGGCAAAAATGGTGATTTTCCCCTCAACCTGGGAACACTGCCCTGAATCCCAAGTGGCCACAAGCAGGGGGGTTGCAGGGGGGGTCGTATCTCACTTTTTGACACCATTTTTAGATGTCGCGACGACAGAATTAATAACACAAAATCTAAAAATGGGGGATTTTGCCCGTGGGGATTTTCTATTAGGGTCTTTTAGAGTAAGGGATTTCAGCACAGGGGATTTTGGAAAGGAAATTTTGGAAAAGGAGATTTCATCACCAACCCTTTTATTTTATTGCAAGAAAGGAAAGTACACGAATGAACCCAATTTATCAAATAAAAATTATGAAAATAAATTAATGTCAACGAGCTGTAAAAAATAGCAACACGGTTCGTTGAATGGTAAATTGGAATTTATTTGGTCCCTTCGATTAATTTGTTTGAATTGGACGCAAAAATTTCTTCCTACTTGTACTAATAAATTTATCAAAAACAGTTACAGATAAAATAGAATAAATTACTAACGCATACCCGAAAATATTATTCTTTAAAAAGAACTATGGATACGATCTTTTAGAGTTTTTGCTCAAAATTTTTTGAATTTGACTGATTTTATGGTTAGAATTGTATACACGAATGGAGCATAACAAATTTAAAAAAATGTTTGCAAAAACTTTGAAAAATTTCTAAATCGCAATAATGAATAATTTGTCCTTGGCAAATTTAACGATCTTGCAATAAATTAACTGAGCGAGGCAATCAGACGGTTGGAACAATGTGTTCGAACAAGCGATACCATTCGCGAAAATAAGTGCATTTTTTTAAAAAGGCGAAATACATCACAAAATTTTTGAAAAAATTAATTTTTTATAAAATTCGGATATGATTTTTGTACTACAGGCACGCATAGTGATCTAAGATTATAATCAATCAACAATGCCTGGTATAGATCAAGTCATCTTTAGCATCTCCCTGATCTCTTTGATTCGAATGACAATCTCTCGAAATCTAAAACGTGTAATAAAATAAATTTGTCCAATATAATGCCGTCCATTATGACCATTTCTATTCATGCATTGATCATTGTTCGCTCGTTCATCCACAGCACGATCACGGAACTGGCAAGGTCAAAGCTTAAGATCTGCATCATAATAAACTCAAAAAGCAACTTCCATGACAATGACATCTCAACAAGTCATTGTTCGAATGAACACAAGAAACGTGTGGAAAGTTTTTTTAACTTTTGACACCTCCAACAGACGGAAACACCAGGCAACACAAGAAATTTTCAATTTGCGACCGGATGACGTTTACGAATAAGACATTTCTCTCTGTCGATGGTGTCCGGTGTGTCAATTCGTTAGCATGTACGATTTATTATTAAAAATACCGCTGCTGGCCCGTGCTTGTGTAAATCAATCCGCAAAACATTTATCCTGTTTTTCTTGGGATTTGTTTCTCCCATTTCCGCTGTTACATTTGTGCATCCATCCTCAAGTGTCGGTTGTAGCTCTCAAGCTACACACCATTTTTCTTCTTTTTTTTTTATCCATGGAAAGTAAAAGTTTTCACTTTCCTTTTCGCTGAGACCGCTTTGCTCTGCGATGTTTTTGTTGTGCTGTAATACCTTACCCCCTGATTCGGCCCCCAATATAATGGAAGTAGGTACACCTAGGCTTGTTGGGGAAGATTGAAAATTCATTGCACTTTGCATTCGCTCTACTATCATCGGTCGTTCGGTGTGTATGCGAAACGTGTTTTTTGCACTTGAGAGCATGGTATTGGTATAGCCATAAGATGCTGTATCTCATGTTCGAAATGCACTCACTTTCGATTTCTTTGAACGGACGACGACGGATTCACTCTGAAACTTTGCTGCACGATAAACAAGATACAACCCATCATCACTTGGATAGAGGATGGTGCGCCTGCGCAATGTTTTCTTTGCACTGTTGCACATGATTCCGGAATGATCAGTGAAGTGTGATGACGGTAATTTGTGTGAACAAACACACGCGCACATCGCGAATCGATTTCATAACAACTTTCAGTCCAGCAGCAGGAGTTATTAAGCCTTGGCCATAAATGGCGACAAGATTGGGCGATCCGATGGAAGCATCAATTTCAGGAGCCAACCACATTTTCATTTCCAAATAAAACGAGAGTAGATGCAAGCTGGGGTCGGCCGGGCCAATAACCGCGATGATGCTACCGATTTGGAGAAGCGCTGGTAATTATGCACATTAAGCCGTTTTTCTAGTTGTTTTCGTTTAGGTTGCCATGTTACCATGACCAACCAGTAATGACTCGCTTGGCTTACATGCGCGACTTGGAATTTCTAATGCGCGCCGCCTGCTCAGTATATAACGGCACCGATGTCGTAATTGATTGATATCGTATACCTCATCTCATCAATGCTGGTGCCTGCTACCATCGCGATGTCGTATAACTTGTTCCGATGCGAGATGCTGCTGTTGAGTAGTGCGGTGCAATGGCCACGCGATCACGCTGCAAGCGACAATCACCTCACCGCTGATGATCGTCATCGAGCGGTGATCAGAGTTTAATACTCCCAATAAAAACAGAGCCTCAGAACCGACCAAAGAAAGGTGATAAACGATGAAAGGAGAAGAGCGAGAGATAAATGGGAGCGCGCAGCTATGGCCGGTGGAAATGCGCGTGTAATTGATGTTTGTGTTTGATGAACGCATTCGGTTTGTTGGCTTCTACTGTTCCACTATACTATTGTGTGTGTTGATTGACGGAATTTTGTAACGGCCTTGAGATGGGGTCGAATTAGAGGTATTTGTTAATTGGTCTCAGCCATAGGAGTATCGGAGAAAGGAAACAAATCAAAGCAATGCGGATTCATTGCGAATTCAAGATCGCGATGACAAGATACTTTGTAAGTGTCATGCGTGGACCGGTTCGGGAATGCTGTTGGCTTTTTGTCTGCACAAATTGTCGCTCAAATTGATGACAGTAGTTGGAGGTTGCAGAACTACTCCAGTAGGCTACATGATGTATCAAATCAGGAAGACTTGTGACATCTAGTTTTGCAATCTGCAACCGGTGATGATCAAGATCAGTAGATTAACTTGAACAAAGTTGAAGGCGCAGACAGAGAGAAGATCATCAGAAATGGGCATGGTTATAGATTCATATTTTTAAATGTATTCTTATAATAAAGTAGGTAATTCACTACCACTTAATTTAGTACTTACCTTGTGGTTAAAAAGAGTTCTGGCTTCAGTCATATTTCGACTCTCAATCGTCTTAGTTTTTCAATTCTTGTGAGGACCAAACATTATTATTTTTGTGTCTGATTCCGAATCACAGATTTATGTACGAACTTTTCGGCGAAACTAAAATATTTTCCAGAAGTAGTTGAAGTTTTGTTTAAAAATAAAAAATTTCGAGTGGCTTCAATTCAGCATTGAAATTTTGAACAAAGTTAAACAGATTGACAAAATTGACAGTATTTAGGAATCGGCTAGAAATAGTTACTTGTCATGCATTGACTTTTGTATTTGATACTTTTATTTTGGCATGTAAATGGGTAACGTACGAATTACCCGACGATGCCAATCGTGGCCTAGACCCCCTTCCGTTTTTGCTTCACAGACTGACTTCATGTACCTACCTGTGTGTGATGCATAGCGTGAAAATTGGAAGGAACAATTATGGAGATTCGAAAAGTATCTGACACCTTAAAATCAACTTATCGCAATGATATTACTTGGTGTTGGTATTCATTTATCGTCCTCTCCATAGGTTCCAGGTTCTACCTATGACAGCTGAGCTGAGGCTATGTCGTTTCCAAAATCTGCCATAGTGTGAATATTTGGTTAATCTTGAACCTTTCCAGCCAAAAATCGCACTTACCTATCAGTTTGTCGACAATTGGCCTTAAACTTTAACGGATTATTTAGAACCGTACAAATGATACTGAGATTCCTGGAATCGGTATTCTTTTTAATAAAAATAGCGGATTCCAAATCCTAGAGCACGCAAACCAATGCAGTGGTACAGAAACTCTGATAAAAATTTTGTTCTCTTTATGGTCGGTAGCAGAGTAGCATATTGCTGTTCGCCTAGGGTCACGCAACCACAGGCAATGATTCTAACTACTACACCATGGCTACCTAACTTCATCAGCCATTCTTTGATCTGACAAAATTTGTAAAATAAGGTAGCCCTCTACCTCTCACATTATTCCCACCAATTTTGAAAATATTAAAGATTGGACCGTCCGCTCCGCAGATTTTTTGGATTCTTATATAGATTTTGACACCCTTATTTGTTAAAAAGATGATTATTTAATTTTTAGTTAATTTAAAATGACAGCAAGAAGTATTCCATCTTTTTTTTCGTAGGATTATTGTGTTAGTGCGGTTAGATACAGCATCTTCTAAAATTGTGCAAGCTTCAATAATGTATTTTCAATACAAACATATATCCTGAGGCTGTTTAGAAACACCCAGTACTGTTCAGGGTTTCATATCTTCTCAAAGATCAGAATATACGCTCTTAGCATATGCAGAACTTTGCCTTTTGAGTTTTTGACATAGCAGGGAATGAACAGATTATAATTTCGTCTCAGCAGAATAGCTATTTTTTCGAAGTACCCTTATAGGTTTTTTTTATTGAGCTCGTGTAACATAAGAGCTCTAGACTTTAAGAATATCTTAGCCCGCCTTTGACCGCGCCTTTTCTCCTTAGACAATCAGCGCCAACCTCGTCATAACCTCATATCCAGCAATGGAGTATTTTTCTTTCACCGTAGTCTTGTCAGATTTTGGATGAGATTTTTGGATTCTGGCCCTTGTAGTCAATATAAACCGTGAGCTTCATTTTTTAACTGAAAGCAGAAAATGCTTGAAATGCTGCCGATTACAAGAAGAAAACTCATTATATTCACCAAAATACTGCAAACTGCTTTGCCTACTTTTATCATTAAAAATAATTTCCCATAATGACTTTAATCCTTTTTTATTACCACGCAAGTGTCAGTGCACCCACCCAATTTGCCATTAGAGATTTCTACTATATAATTACATTTTATAGCCACTCGATCATTAACTAATCTATTTCCATTTTCATCTCTCGTTTCAGATACCACAGCAACACGTTATCAAACCGAAAACCCGCTTCATTCCGCTCCACTAATCAAACCCCACAAGCCCCAGCAAATCTTCAAAAGTTAATCGAATCATCGAGTGTCATATGGGTGCATTCACCGCCACTGTATTTTATATGAAATTTGATCGCACTGGAGGTGAAATTTTCCATCGAAACGAACCGCCAATTATACCAGCAACACTACCATCCTTACCAGAAACATCAAACTCCGCATCACCTGTTAGATTTCAATAAAAGATACAAAAAAAAAAATTGTTTTCCCTCCTTGTGTGCGCAGTGTAATCGGTAGCAAAAAAAAAACACAAAAATCTAACACAAACAACTAACGATAAACCTGATCACTGAACTGACGACTACCAGGACGACGACTGACTTCCATACACAACACGACACACAACGACTACTATCACGATATATCCGAGACAGGTACAAATCAGTGCAAGTGGAAAACATTGGTGCAGCATTTCCACCCAGAGTCAAGTCCGTTGACTTTGCGCACCAAGCTCTACTCGATCAAGATCAAGATCTTGGCGCACACAGCAGCAGTCACCGCAGTTTGCCACTTATCACCGTGTTTGTCGTGAAATTATGAGGAAGGCCGAGGAAGGGGTTTTTGGCCACAAATAACGATAATTGAAGCTACGAACCTAACCAATGTGATGCACTGTATGCGACTTCACTTAAACCGAAAACAATCCAAAGCTACGATTACTTTCAACTCGACACCACCCCATTTACCACCTACACACCCTGACCTCAATGTAAGATGTTAGAATCCAACAAATGGCGTTTCCTAACAATTGTTGCCGGTTTGATACTAACCAACGCAATTGACAGTCCCGCAAGGACAAGTCAAATCCACAGCCTTGCCGATAGCAGCTCGGTCAACAGAAAAGACTTAGCCAGTAGCCCGTACCAAGGAGTCCCGTGGTTGAGTGGAGAGCCACAACAAACAGCGAGGAACCTCTATGCTCCACACAATGCATTCTCGAAAGTAGATGACGTCAGTTTCCCTCGAATGCACCGCCGATCCGATGGAAGTCTGGTCAAATCATTCGGCGCGTACCGCAATGGGAGGAGCGCCCAACGTAGATCTGACACCTCAGATGGAACAGTCGTTTTTGCTCCGCAAAAACTTGAAAATCAAAACCGAACGGAGAGAAACTACGTCTACATTCCACTCTTTCAGGGCTCCAATGACGACCCGAAGAGGATCGTACCTCCGAAGAGGAACCTAACATTGTCCAACATACGACCACCGTCCGTTGAAGATGACCCCACTGAAGAGTACAGCGGTGAGTTGTTCATCAACGATAGATCGGAACAAAGTCCCCAGTCCGAAGATAAAATCGATGTAGATGACATGTCAGGGCGTCGCATAGGTTTCCAATTCCCAAGCTATAGCTACAACTCTGAATTTCCCTTCCACCCGCAGGGATATCGGGAAGATAATCCCATATTCACTGACAGCGGCTCGTATGAGCGGCCCTACAGTGAGGACTCTCTGGATGGCCCGCCCATTAGAACCGGCCACTCGATTGAGTTTCCCGGCGAAAGTGTCAACGCAAAGCCATACTCGGGGAAGATCTTCCGTGATGAGGTCACCAAATTCGGCGACATTAACGGGCCCATAGCAGCCGCACCACGACCCCAACGTGGCATATACTTCAGTGACAGTGACTATCGGACCGGATCGCGGCCATTTGCACCGCCAAAATCATTCACCGAGTACAATGACTACAGCGAGTACTTGGGATCAAGGAAGTCCCGCTACTATCCGTACAAATCGTCACGATCACCCCGCGTTGTGTTCCCCACGAACGATAACCTCGGCACGACGAGCACATCCAGCGGGGTGTACTTTAGTGATAACGTCGCCTTTAGGTAAATGCATTTGACGTACGTTACGTCTTACTTCATCAACTTCTTTTCGAATTCTTTTCGCCCCGTGTAGAGACCAAAACTTTGGCCTGAATGAGTTGTCTGCCATTCAAGAGGTTCGCAACGAATTCGGCCTCCAGGATATTGATGGGGCTACTATCAGCGGCGGCGGCAGCGAAAGTACGGGACCACAATCGGCGAGCACTTTCAAGGAGAAAGGTAGGAGCATCCATTGTAATCATTCTTTGCGCTTTCACTTCATTCTGCAACTTCTATTCAACATCTTCTCAACATTTATATCTATCTTTTCTGCTCATTAAAAATTTAATCATTTTTCGCCAACAAAATTTACCGTTAACCGATTGCAGCCGACACTAACACTGATATGCAGTGTCAGAGCCGTGGTGGCACCTGTGAGTTCTTCTTGGGTTGTTGGATGACAGGTGGTCTTTTGCAGGGAACCTGTGACAGCCTGTTACGTGGATGCTGTCATCGTACAGCCAAATCGGCAAATTTGAAAACCTCCGACTATAGTAATACCGTCGATTTAACAGATCTTCCAAACAGAAACTATGGACCAGTTTTAAATGATCCCAGTGAGTTAAAACAACAAAATTGGTATCAAGTTTTCTAGTGGTACAGTTGGATGGTTTTTTTTGTTTTTTTTTTTTTGCTGGAAAAATAGATTGAAAACGTTTTTAGCATGTTTGGGGTTAGCTGTAATTTAATTTTTTTTTTCAGGCCACAATGACACTTTGTAGACCAAAATCTGCGCGCATCAGAGCCACGTTGTAAGCTAAATTTTGTCTGTCTAACTAGTACCTCAAGTTCAGAAGGAATTTGGTTTTATATTTTCCAACATTTTTAGGGATACCTACTTAAAATTTAAATAAGGTAGAACTGATCGGATTTCGACTATGCTGTTCATGTTCGTGTTCATGTTCATTTGATCACAATACTCAACTGCGTATTTTTTAATATACCTTTGACGTACTCTAGAGTAGATCTTTGTTGTCATTTAAAATGTACCATGGAGCGGTAACTCTACTTCTTAGTACTTTGTTCTGAAAATTTTGAATCATTTTGTATAATATTTGACTTTTTCGGACAACCCCAAAACTTAATTGCATAACTGTGTCCATAATGGTCTTGCAACCTGCTAACAAATCTGGAGTTTGTTTTAAATTTAAAATTACATCTTCTTGCTAAAAAATGCACGACACTGCTCTGATTTAAGACCCCAGTTATAGCTATCAGGGAAATGCATCCGTAAAAATAGGAAACAGAAATTCATAGGAATTCAATGAAAAATGTTGTGGAACTGACTAAAAAGTTGAACAGAAAACGTTTTTTGTAGGTGCTGAAAAATAAATAAATTCCTTTTCTAGAAAATTTAAAGATCAATTATAGCTATTTTTTTTTATGAACTAACTTTATAACTCATAAGCAACATTTTAGGACCAAGATTGAGTTCAACAATTAAAAAAAGCAAAATCATTTTTTTGTTATGTTTTTCTATGGCTATATTTAACGCCTTAGAATGCAAAAAAACTTCTAAGGAAGATCTGCTTTCAATTTACTAGGACTGGCAAAAATTGTTTAAATTTTGTTAGTGATGCCAACCTCCTCGAAATTGTCGAAGGAGTACCTTCTAAGGTATTTCCTCCTGTACCGAGCAATGGCTTGACATTCACAGAGAAAATGAGTAATATCCTCTGCGACATGTAAGTCTTCGCAATACCTGCATGTATCCGTTTCTGTTAAACCTAGTGCTTCCTTAGAAGACAGTGCCCGGAAAGAATCCCTATTGCAGTTCGTAGCTTAGATCTGTGGAGCTTTAATAATTCTACAGATTTTTTCCGATCTAGCTTAGGCCACACAGCCCTTGAGACCCTGTGACCTACTATATCTGACCATCTTTGATCTGCCCTATTTTTAATTTTCTCGAGAATAATTCTCTTGGCCACGGCTATTGGTGGTCTTCGAGTTTCGAGTGGTTTCGAGTTGTGGAAGCTGTGGCCAGAACGTCGGTCCTTTCGTTGCCCTCAATATTGCAGCGTCCGGGTACCCAACACAATCTAACTTGGTTTTCGAGTAGAACCAATGCTCTGAGCATTATCATATATTTCAATTTATTGGTAGGTAGTAGAGAAATCTGTCGGTGGGATTTTTTTCATTTGGGGATTTTTTCCGGTTTTAGAATTAGTATGACGTTGGTACCTTGCACTTACTAAGGACATACTTAAGTCTGATCTGAATACTGCATTACTTCCTCAGGTAATTCTTTTAGCAGGTATTTAAATTTTTCTTCCGAAGTTCTTACTGAATTGGTCAAAATATTTAATCAAAATAATCCATTAAAGGGTTAACCTTTTAATTGGAATTTTTCACCCAAGACTAATTACCAAGATGTGCCTTCTTGTGTTCTCCGAGGATTAGATCTCATCCCATGCACCTTATCCCTGTGTATTTATGGTTAATAGAAGTGTGTTCTTTTCTACGACGGCCGACTCATAAGTAAACACTCTTTCCACTACACAATGGCCATCGCCAGAAATGATATTTAATGGTAAATAAATCCGGTGTGATAAGCCCGATTCTTTTAATGCGAAAGGATATTTGAGGTATCGAGGCTAGTGCAGTTACTTATTACTTAGATGGCGCTACACATCTCTCCAGTTAGCACGATCTTTGGCTAACTGCCTCCACAGTTGCGCACTCCAAGTTGGTTGAGGTCCCCTTCCACTTGTGCGCGCCACCTAAGGCGAGGACTTCCTCTACTGCGTTGTCCCTCCGGGTTGGAATCGAAGACTCTTCGGGCCGGAGCGTTGGTGTTCATTCGCTCTACATGTCCTAGCCATCTTAGTCGACTGTCGCTGTACAGCTCGTAGAGTTCGGTGTTAAATCTCCTCCTCCAAAGCCCGTCAACGCAAACGGGACCGAAAATCACTCGAAGAATTTTGTGTTCGAAGCAACCAAGGAGATCTTCATCCGCCTTTGACAAAGTCCATGATTCTGCGCCATAAAGAAGGACTGGGATGATGAAGGTCTTATATAGAGTCTCCTTGGTGTTTCTCGACAAGGCCTTACTAATCAATTGCCTTCTAAGGCCAAAGTAACAGCGCCTGGCAAGTATAATTCTTCGCTTGATTTCTGATGTGATGTCATTTTCAGAATTAATAGCGGAGTCAAAGTCCCGAACTACCTCAAAGTTATAGCTATCTATCGTGGCGTTCTGTTCGATTCGTCGATGTTGTGTGTACCTTCTTGTTGACAGCATATACTTTGTTTTGCCCTCATTCACCACTAAACCCATTTTTGCCGCCTCTGTACTGATACTTGCAAACGCACCATAGTGACAGCTCGCTGTGTTCTGCCGATGATGTCGATGTCGTCAGCGTATGCAAGTAGTTGTACGGACTTTTGGAAAATTGTGACCCTGGTGTTGGCTAGCGAGTTTCGAACAATTTTTTCAATAATGATGTTGGAAAAGTCACATGACAGCGCATCACTTTCTCTAAATCCTTTTTTGACATCAAAGGTCTCGGTGAGATTGTTTCCGACCTTTACGGAGCAGCGAGCGTTCTCCATCATCATTCTGCACAATCTGACAAGTTTGGCAGGGATGCCAAAACTAGACATGGCTCTGTATAGTTCGTCTCTATAAATGCTGTCATATGCGGCTTTAAAATCGATAAATAGATGGTGAGTATCGATTTGGACTTCTTGGGTTTTCTCCACGATCTGCCGTAGTGTGAATATTTGGTCGGTTGTGGACTTACCGGGCCTAAAACCGCACTGATAGGGTCCGCCAATCAGTTCGTTGACAAATGGTTTCAGGTTTTCACACAGTACGGCAGACAGGATTTTGTAAGCGATGTTAAGGAGACTGATGCCTCTATTGGCGCAGTTTAGAGGGTCTCTTTTCTTATGGATCGGGCAAACAATGCCGAGGCTCCATTCATCAGGCATACATTCCTCTGACCAAATTTTAGAAACGAGTTGGTGTATGATCTCTACCAAGTCATCTCCCGCTGCCTTAAAAAGCTTAGCCGATAAACCATCCGGTCCTGCAGCTTTGTTGGACTTCAACTTGGATTGGACCTCATTTTGGTCAGGTGGACGGAGGTCTCGGCTTTTATCGCCCAGGTTGAATGGTTCATTCTGCTAGTGCAGTGTTTCACCTAAATATGAAATGTATAGTTTACACAATTTTTTCCAAGACAGCGGCAAGAGGAATGACTAAAGTAGGTTATTTCAATTGAGCAGAAGAAGATTTTTAAAGGTCAACATGAAGACTAATTAAATAGACAGATCTACGGTTAATGAATGCACGGTTCTTCAGCTTTCCTGCAGGAAGAGAAGTACAGACCTTAAAAAAAATCTTAATCTGCGTCCCTATGTCTGCTTAGTCAGTGGGTATCAGATGTTAAAAAGTTTTGGTATTAGTAATGGCAGTATGTAACCGTGGTATATGGCAATGGGATATTAAGGAAGTAATGACAATTTATATGGGACGGCAGTGACGCATATAATATCCCATAACTAGTCTTTTCAATTTAATCTTCAATTCTATCAACCAAATATTCCAGCTAATAGGGTGTTTTTTTAGAGTTTTGTTTTTCTAATTGTCAACGTTTTTCCAGTGACAGCCAATTTGACAGCTTGCATCAGATTTATGCTAATTTTTGTAAATTCATTTTGAGTATAGGCTTACATTGTATTATGTGCCTATGTTACTACGTTATGTTACTGATAAAGTCAATATTTATGGTCATTACTAAGACTGGTATGTGTTTTTGTACGTCAAAACATACCTGTGCTCGCGGCACAAATGCCAGCTCGTTCGGTATATACAAATTTTCAAAATTGACATTCTGTCGATTGTCTTGCTTGACATATGATTGACGGCAAATTTTCTTCACATTAGAAATTCTTTTAGTAGCTTCAAAACGTTGTGGCAGTATTAGATGCTCCAACATAAATCGTTATCTAACATTCTCCACGACTACTGCCAAATTACAGCCAAAATCGGCCTGCGAAAAACTATAACGAAAAAATAAATAAATGGGTGGCGCAACAGGCGGGTGACACCCAAGGACTAGCTTCTCGCAACCATTCGATTTGTGTGAGTTTCCATTTTTGGGACGAATGGAAGGGACCTACAATTTTATGCCATATCATACTCTCGGATGTTTGTCAGACATTCGCGAGAGGTGGCGCAGTAGAAAAAAAAACTTTAAGATGTAATTTGTGTTTTTCCGGGGATCGAACCTGGAATCCCTCGCACAGTAGGCCAGAACACTAACCACTGTGCTACTGCGCCCAAAACTATAACGAACCGTTTTTAAATTAATTGAATTCTGTAGTTGCTATTTGATAGATGGATAAGGTCAAGTGCTTATTAGAAGTCATTAAACATTTTTTTTATTTCTTTCATATGATCTGCTTTATCTATTCTTGTAGCTGTGACTAGATCAATTATCAAACAGAATTAAATTTTAGTGGTGTGAATATATGACACCTAATAACACTTTTGTTTAGTTTTTAATTAACCGAGTGCTTCTGCGTTCTGCCACCACTTTCCGAAAGCTAAATCAGTTAGAGTGCAACACCCAATTTGGTTAGTTAAATGACCCAACCGCGTCGCATTATGGAGGCCCCTTTACATTGTAACTGCGTTCATTATGGGCACTTTTACCGCGTTAACTACCACATCGTCATCTATTCATTCGCACTTAACTTATGAATAAAATAATTGAAATTCGCGCATTTTTAACAATCATCCGCCGTCACTAATATTCCATTTAGCACAGCCGCACGTTGGCTAACGTAACCCATTACCGACGACGCACGGTGACGGCCTCAAATTGCGTTAATTACAAATTTACATGAAATCCCCTTAAGAGACTCATTGCGTCGACTCATTGTAAGAAAAGTGAAAGTACAAGTATTTCGCATTTCAACGCTTTGACAAAAAAAAAGACAGTAGTAGAACTGGAAGAAGGAAGAATGCACTGTACACCAGCTCATGCATTCATTTGGAAACTTAATACCACGCCAAGCTCAAGATTCCTTTGTATTTTGACAGGGAACAATCATTATGTCTGATTAAGGAAGGGATTAGTCGTGGTCTCTGTGCTACTTGCGCATGTATCTACCGTATCATTGACATGCATGTTTTACGAAATTCTTGAACTTACCTCTATGCATCTTTTGTAATAAAATAACACACGCACGCACTTTCCAATTTTAATCATGGCTTCGGGGACTGAGAAGGAAGAATATTCGCATGCCATCGCACCAAAAGGATTAATAATTTGTTTGCTTTTGTAATTAATTTTGTTTGCAATTAACCACTGGGATATTATGCTAACTGGTTTTAGAGTTTTTGCTATTTGGAAGATCGTAGACGGACGGGACGGCTTTAAGACGGTCCTACACATGGGTTCAATTAGTCGGTTCTATTTAGAGTAGCTCTTTTCGCTTTTTGCTTGCGCATGTTATCTGTGTATTTAACTCGCATCTGTATATCTGTAACATTTAATGTATCCGAAAAATAATTATAACCTCATTTCTAGGTTGTGGCATATCCCTGGCTAAGCAGACAGCACAACGTCGCATTGTGGGCGGAGATGATGCCGGATTTGGATCTTTCCCCTGGCAGGCGTACATTCGTATTGGATCGTCAAGGTAATTAAAAGAATACGACCGTAAACAATACGAAACAAAAAACACACACACACCCACTAGATGTCAGTATGAAGTAGGTGAGATTGAGTGACATTGGAATGAAAGCGCAATGCTCAAGCTGATATGATAATCATCTCTCTTTTGTGCATCATTGCAAGAAAAAAGGGTTACGATACACGAGTGACATCTTTAGGTCTCATGACGTCTTGCAAAGACAGTGCCTGACGGTATATTGTTTTTTAAGCCGCCTGGGCGCATCAGAGAAAGTGTCATCTTTGTCGCACTGATCCTTATCGGAGTAGTGGATTTGGTGGCTCTAAAAGCCGACAAGCGAAATAATTTATAATCCATGTGGGAGTGGAATAATTTATTTATTTTTTTATTGGAATGTAAAGATTTGAGTCATGAAAACTCGTTGGGCAATAAACATTGTTGTAAATGTTATTGTACTTTCGGATTGGCAGTATAGGTGCAGCTGATGTAAGACTTTTGGAGAAATGCATTTTTACAATAATTGTGATGACACAGTAAGTATAGGAGTGCCCCTCTTTGCTTGGACGATGTTTGAATAATATATTTTGATATTCTTTGGTTTATGAGAACTTTTAATTAAAGCAACAAGGATCGACTGATATTTTAACTGATATCACATTGACGACTGCAAAAATGCTAAGGAAACAATCGCGCCAAATATTTTGTTGCATTGCAACTCTGTGTCGATTGCATCGATTGATTTTAGGTATCCCTACGCACAACATTTTTTCACTTCCAAGAGAAATCACCGACCAGACATTTGTAATCGACTGTCAAATCGACAAATATTAATCGCAATCGACAATCACAATACTAAAATTTGCAATCGACGATCGACAGTTGTCGCTCAACGATCAAGTATCGACACTCACTATGGGGCCTGCGTTTTGTTTGGAAATTCGCTGTTATTTTTAAGAAATTGCTTCTGAAAATGAAACCATACTGGTAGTACCTACCTACCTACCTAAGAAGTATGGCTGCCAACATTACCACCATTCAATGTTATTATAGCTTCCTCCTTAGTAAGTGCACCCTTATACAGCAAAGAATACGTAGTTAATGTTCCGGAGCATGTTGCCGGAATATAGAATAAATTTTCCATTTCATTAGGTTACATAGGTTCTTACAAATTCCTCGCAGGTCTTCTCTATGGGGCGGCACATAGTTGAGGCCTAAAGTTCTTATCGATATCGCGTAGTGCTCCAAGGTCATTTACCACTCTTTGGATTGAGTTGAATTTCCTAGCCTACGCTGTTCAAGTTTAACCACCTGGAGCCAGTACCACGAAACAACAAGCATTGTTAAACAGTAACAATTTATCGGAGCAATGTGTAAAAATGTTCCCATTCCACAATACTTGTTGTTTCGTGGTACAGGCCCTTGATATCTATTTGCAAAATTTTGCACTATAGTAGTCTTCGATGTCTATTAGATTTCTAGTGCAAATCTCCAGTAAACCAAGCTCTACATGAATTCAATTAAAGAAAAATCTCTAAACAGCTTCAAAGTCTTCCAAATATTTGTAAATACTTTAGCTTGAATATAGCAAAAGCAAGAGTTTACTGTAGCATCGAAAACTTTTAATTTAGGAAAGAGGTACAAATATTGTTTTGACAGAAAACTGTTTCACTTTGATAGCCATTTTTGCAGTAGAACTATTTTCTCGTATACATGTGGACATAAGTCTAGATTGCGTGACATGAGAAAACCCAAATACCTAACTGAATCCCTTCCTAAAGTCCAATGCTCCCGTCATCTCTTTCGAGATGTTAATACTTATCTCTCGGGAAAGGCGAACCATCAGCGCCCCGAGATGCTTGCAGATGTGTGTTACTTCTGGATTTAAATGACTGCAAAATTGTAGTCTTCTGGAAATATATCCCCAGGAAGCTAGTTCCAAACTTTGCTTGTCCTGCAACAGAAGGAGTTTTGGAAAATTGATGTCTTCGCGGTTGTCAAATGCACTGTATGGTCATGATTAGCTGCATTAGCTGCTTGTCTTGTGGGGCGCCCAAAAGTTGCATTTCGAGAGATAATGTATTTGAGTTCCTCTGAACTTCTACCATGGAAGTACCTATAGAACAAGCAAAGGTCAGCGACTTGTCTTCTGTACACCAACGGTTGTAGATTCGATGTGAGTGCAGCCTCTTCAATAAGTCGTCGTCTCTGTATGCTGTCAAGTAGGTTATGTGAATGTTTTTGGGGCCGAGCTCCATATATGGGAACAATATTCCCGGCTTGGCCTAATCTGTGCTTTGTAGAGAAGGAGAAGTTGCTTGGGGCTAAAGTACCTCTTTCCTCTAAGCAGGTAGCTTAAATTAGCGGACGCTGATCTTGCGATATAGAAAATGTGGTCCTGCCATGTGATTCCTGAATTGACTGTGACTCCTAGAAGGTGCATTGAGTTCTTGGGATGGATTGGATGGTCATCCATTTGGATCTGAGGAACTGTTGATGCATTTTTCCAAGAAAATGTTGTGAGCTGTATCTTGTTTGCATTAAATACAACAAAGTTATCTTTTCCCCACTTCAAGATTTTGTCCAGGTAATCATTTAGAGAACTAATTTGTTCACATTTCTGACTGTGTGATGTAGCCGCATTCACAGGCCCACTGTTCGAGATGGAGGATATAAGAGTGCTGTCATCAGCAAAGCTGTAGATATTATTATTTGTCGATCCAAGCAAATCGTTGAAGTGGCGAAGAAATAGAGTTGGAGAAAGAATAGATCCTTGGGGCACCCCTGCATTTATAGCAAACGAATTCGATGATAGACCATCTAAAACAACTTGGATCGATCTTCCCAGAAGAAAATTTTGCATCCATCCGCAGAGTTGTTGTGGTAATCCATAAGACGCCAACTTGCCTAATAGGGCTCTATGCCAGACTGTGTCTAAATGCCTTCGATATATCCAAAGCTACGGCTCTGGATTCGCGGTGTTGTTCAATTGCTTGCGTCCATAAGTGCGTTAAGTAGCTTAACAGGTCTCCAGTGAAACGACGGCTCCGAAATCCGTGTTGCCTGTCGCTTATTAATAGGTGGCCTTCTAGAATACCTAGAATTTTCGACATTTTTCATTGCTCAGAAAAGAATCTCTAAATTGCTGACAATGCTGAAAAAATAAATAATTTGACGAAGTGTTGGTAACCTGATATTTGATGGAACAATATCAACTCCTTCAGCTTATAGCCATTAAGTAAAGTGCACTTCTTCTCGGCTTCCCTTTTCTATTACAATAGCAGTCTGAAGACTTTGTTTATACCGTGAAACTACTTGACACTATGACCTATTTACTTGACCCAGCTTCCGGCTGAAAGACGCATAACTTGCAAACGAAATCTAAAAATCTAAGCTTCCAATTTATTATTCCGAAGAAAGTTAATACGTCATTCATAATGCTATGCTCTTCATTTGAATTTCAAATGAGCATCACAAGAGATAAACAAAAAGTTCTTACAATGAGTGGCCGAAAATCATAAGAGCATCAATCACGAACCTTTGAATGGACTACTTCCGTACGTTCCACCAAAAATTGAATTGGGTTTTTTAAACTGGCCTATTCTAGGAGATTATGACTTTCCCAAGAGCCAACTTCTGGTAAACCTCTGTGGTTCAATTTATATTATAGCGGTTATCAGACCTACCGGTTTCTGAAGAAACAACAGCATCGCTTAATTCTTTCTTTACCTTGGCCATGCGCAATTAACTTTATTTTGTCCGCTTCTTCTTTGCAGATGCGGTGGCTCACTGGTATCCCGAAGACATGTCGTCACCGCTGGACACTGTGTGGCTCGTGCCACTCCACGTCAAGTACATGTAACACTGGGCGATTACGTGATCAATTCAGCTGTCGAACCGTTGCCAGCGTACACGTTCGGCGTGAGACGCATCGATGTTCATCCGTATTTCAAATTCACGCCGCAAGCGGACCGCTTCGATGTTTCCGTGCTGACACTGGAAAGGCCGGTTCACTTCATGCCGCATATTGGTATAAACGAGTTTTCTCTATAATTTCCTATGCCTACACACGATGACATAAAACATAATTGTTTTAATATTTTTTTTTATTTGCGAAATGCTATCCCATCCACCGTTATGATTCCGTGTTGACATTCTTGAAGCTCCAATATGTTTGCCAGAGAAAAATGAGGACTTCCTTGGGAAATTCGGATGGGCTGCTGGTTGGGGTGCTTTGAATCCTGGTTCGAGATTGCGGCCCAAGACGCTGCAGGCTGTCGATGTTCCAGTGATAGAAAATAGGTTTGTAGTATTTCAACTAAAGACATTATCTGACTTGAGATGTTTCTAGAATCTGCGAGAGATGGCATCGACAGAACGGCATAAATGTGGTGATATATCCAGAGATGCTGTGCGCGGGCTACCGAAATGGGGGGAAGGACTCGTGTCAGGGCGACTCAGGCGGTCCACTGATGCATGAGAAGAACGGTCGATGGCATTTGATAGGTAAGTGTTTCACGCACTTGTATCTGCGAAGGCTATAACAATTTATTTATTTTTCTCCTAGGAGTGGTATCGGCAGGATACTCGTGTGCTTCGCGAGGACAGCCGGGCATCTATCATCGTGTTCCGTTCACAGTCGACTGGATATCATACGTTGTTGGACTGACATCACAGCTGTAGATGGCTCATTGTTAATTTGTTTCTTTATTTATTTTGTTAGTTTTTTTTTTTTTTTAATTATTTAATTGTATAATTTATTTCACGAGTCCTTTCTATATGATTTTCATTGTAACTTCCTACCTGATGGTACTTTCTTTCGTTAAGTTTAAATTATTGTTTTATTGTAAATACACTCTTCACACAAAGTTAGATGTAAGAATAAGTTTTACAAATTTATTAAAGTTTTCTCATTGTGAACTGTTTAGATGTAAAAACGTGCTTTATGCAAGGAAACAAAAATATAATAATTGATTTAATGTAGTCAAGTTTATCATTAAGAATTTATTTATGTAAATATAAAGAGTAGTTGATAATATTATGCGATTATTTGTTGTAAATTTTAAAAAGACTTTAGGAAATTTTAAATCTATGCAAAAAGACTTAGGAAAACGTTTTGAGCTTCAGACATATAAGCGATACTTATAAACGGCTATATGACTTTCCGTTCCGACACTTGGCGAATCTTTTTTCTTATGAGACACTACAGCCTTCTATCCTCTACGATCCCGGGCACGCTGCTTCCAGTTGTGCAGACCAAGCGCTCTGATTGTATCCGCGGTGGCTTGGTCTTTGAAATGGAGGTTCGGTCTTCCTTGTCTTCTCGAACCTGTGGCTGGGATTCAAAGATCCTCTTAGCTGGAGCATTCTTGTCCATTAGCTCGATGTGGCCAAGCCAATGTCGACGTGTTTTAGCTTTTAGAACTACATCTACATCTTGGTATACAACTCATAGAGTTCGCGGTTGTATCTTCTTCTCCATTCGCCCTCTTCGCACACAGGACCAAAAATCCACCGAAGTATTTTTCTTTAGAAGGAGTATCAGCTCTCTCTTCTTGCTTATCGTCCAGCACTCGGCGCCATAAAGTACAACTGGCAGGATAAGGTTTTTGTAGAGCACACATATTGGCGAAACATAGATAGCCATTACTCGTTCCCAATATCTCGACCTCGTAGACAAGGCAATATCGATGTTCGGTGATCAAAACACGTAAAATCAAATTGATTACATTGCGATCAACCAATAAAATGCCTGCAATATTTAAGACATTCGTATAAGCGATTATTGGCTCGCACAACTATATTTCTAAAAGAACAAGTTGGACGGGGAATATTAAATCGCAATAAAATGCCAAATTCTTTGACGACACTTTAATTACCGTGTCACCATATTCAAATCTGGAAGAGTAGTAGCGGAGCTGTCAGGAAACCACCAGAAGGGCCGCCTCTAAAGGGCTAAATATCCCCTGTCGACTAAAACGAAGAAACCTATGGCTCGTCGACGAATGCACATACAATCAAGCAAGAACCATATCTCGCAACCATGGACGTACAAAAAAGGATCAGAGCCAAGCGCAAAGCTACATATAAAAGGAAAGATTCGAAAATGTTTGCCATAAAGAGTAAAAAGACAATATCAAGGCCTCAGAACCCCAACCAAAGCCTACAAAGACGCACATGGGAGCATTCGCATTGTGGTAGAAACTATCCGCAGGTGTGGTGATGTGAATTTGGATGGACCACTTTTTCAGAATGTTTGCGAGCGTATATAGAGACGAAGACGAGTTGTACAGAGCCACGTATATTTGACGCTAGAGAACTCTGGCGTCTGTACAACATAATAATCGGTATAGGAGCCGGAGCAGGGAAAAAAGTGGTTTTATTTCCCACTAGGTGGGAACTTAGTCCCTTAGTGGACTTAGTTCCCGGGGACTTATTTCCCTGCACTATAAGAGCCACCGATCTTTTTCGTGTCAGAAAATGTCTGAGACATGGTGAAGCTCAATTGTTTTGAGAGAAAAATGCTCCGTGTGATCTTAGGTCCGGTTGGCATCGAAGACTTTGAATGAATAACTTTACGGAGAGTAACTCTAAGTTGCCTGGAATGGGTTGGGTACGTTTTTCTGCAATCCAAAAGCCCTCCAAATGACCGTTTCCAAAAGCCCGTATTACAAAAGACCGTATTTCAAATGCCCGTAAAACAAAAGACCGTAATTGTATGGGGGGAATGCTGCCCCCTGCCTGTGGTTACTGTAGGATTTGAATTGAGTGCGACGAGCGAGGTTGATGAAACAGACCGTAAAAAATGTGGTCTTTTTGAAAATGTTTATATTAACAGTCTTCTGTATTACGAGCTTTATTTTACGGTCAATTTCGAAACGATGTGTTTGTATTTATGGGCTTCTGTGAATACTGGCTAAAGTTTTACGATCAAACGTATCTTTCCGACATTTTTCGGCCTAAATCTGTTTCCGAAGGTGGTATAGTCCTGTGTGGCTGTGTATTGCACTAATCATACCAACGACATTTTACCTCTTACAATTTTGTCGCTGAAAATTGGACCACTATGGCGGCGATCATAACATTGTAGTTCGGGATTAAAGAATATATTTTTAGTGGAATCGTCCTTCTTCTTTTTTAGGGTGGATTACAGAAAATGTACTTCTGATTCGAATAGCTACCAATTTGTTACGTAAAGAACAAGAATTATTGTCAAGAAGATTTAAAATAGGAATTGTTATTTTTTATCTGCACTGTAACTTAACAGAAACTGTGACAGTGCAATAATTCAGTGATATGAACAAATCTCTTCGAAGATACTTACAACAAAACGGATGTTTGCCGCAGATGAATATTTTTGTTTGTTACAACACAAAATAGTCTTTTTTAAGTAAAAATAAATTTGTTGTCTAAGAGAAATTACAAAGACCAAAAGCGATTTTTCGACCAAATTCGATGTTATGATATGATTAAGGAACCATTGCCCCATGGGAAAGCAAATTAACTAACTTCTTTCATTGCCTAAAAATAATTTCACCAAAAAAGCTAAAAAGGCTTCAACAGTCCTTTAACCATATAAAAATAATTATTGGCCACTCACCGTCACCATTTGCTTGCAACCAAACTCAGTCGTGTCCTCACATTCATTCCTGACTGGATTTATTCCACTTGCAGAGGGGATACCAGCCTATGGCATATATATATATTATGTTCCTTCATCTACTGATTTAACATCACCTTAAAAACGTAAGCGTCTATCTATGTCTCTCATTTATTTAATTTTATCCTGAAGATTGATTATATCCACCTTAATCCGCAGACTACTGATCCGATCCCATGAATTTAATTGTTTTGTACATATCTATTGTGCCAACATGATTAACCTAGATTTATTTGCCTAATATAAGGCAAAATGTGTCAAGCGTGCGAATATAGTTGAGAGAATCCATTATGCAACTCATTGTTCATTCAGCAAGAGGTCGGACTGCAATTGCATCAAGCAATCAGAAGGCAAGCGTGCATATAGCAAGGCAACACCGCCAAAACCTACGCCAATTAATTCCATTTCTCACAGGCAAACCCATAAAGAGATCAAACAAACAACATGCCATGACCGGGTCTTCCCATAAGAGCGCCCAAGGTAGTTTACCACAAACAGCTACAAGTTTGTGTCTCTTCATTCAATAATGGACCGCATCTGATTTCTGATCAGTCAACGAACCACTTAAGGTGTTACAGCATTTCTCTTCGATTGAATGGAGTTGGATCAACTACGCAACCCGTTAACAGTTTTAAGACCCAGAATGTATCGAGAACGTAGAAAAAGGCCACCTCCTTTGGATATTACAGAATCCATCCGCGAGTATAGGTTACAGCTCTGTAGTAGCGCGTGTTGATTACATGGCCGCGCCACTTGGAACTATAGTTGTTTGGCCAGCATCTTTCCTCACTTGGATTACATCTCTGACGACATCATCATTTTCATCGGCCTTTTACAGCCTCACCTGCGTGTTCTCTTTATCACAGGTGAAGCGAACTTCAACTCTGTTGTGGAATTGATGTTGCTGTAGATGCGATGCTGGTGAATGGTGATGATCGTGATGGTGGCGATGGCGATGGCAATGACGATGGTAATCATGTTGAATTTGAAAGAAAAATATTTCTCCAGTTTGATTCTGCCTTTCAAACCGATCAGATCTCGGGGATCGTTCTTAGAGCTAAAACACGTGTAACGACCGCGAAAAAGAGTGTCTGGCTGGAAAAGAAGAAGAAACTTTTCCTCCTACCACAACCACCACCACCACCCATCTATGCTCGTGCGGCATTTGACAACAAATCGTGTATAGCTAAGCTAGCTGCTCGGCAAAGGAAGAGTTCCATTCCATGTTTCAACCCGATGGCATTGGAAAGTAGATTGCTTCTTGAAGCGGAAAACTGTTAAACGATTCAATTTAATTAGAGAAGCGAAACTTTTATATTCGTGTATCTTTTATCTTGTGCGGATCGTAAACCGCTCGCAAAGTGTCTAAATAGTGTTATTAAAGTCACAATAGATATGATGCACAACAGTCAGAGGCAAAGCAACCCAATTTGTTAAGAAAAAGTGGAAACAACAAAAAATATGTATATATTCACCGCAGACCTAGTGCCCTAGAAATGTGAGCTTGACGCGCGCGCGCAACGATAACAATTCTTTTATTTTTATGTGTTTTTTTTTTTGCCTTGTGAAATTTTAATATCTCCATGGTTGTGGAATTATTAGTGAGATATATACGCTTATTAACGGATGTATCGGTGCAATAAAATTTCAAATTCTGAACGGATTGGTTCTTTGGTGCGGCGCGCGTGAGAAGAATGAGTAAAGTGTAGCCATAGCATGTCCGATTAGAATAGCATGAACGATGCTGCCATGGAAATTTCATCAATCGATTGTTATTCTTCAGTTTCTAGAGGTACTTTTGGTTCTTCAACTGCAGCAACCAGCTGACGGAGGTATGTAATTGTGCGGTAGATTATAAGTTGGTTTTTCTATTGATACGCGATGTTGTCTTATGTCGTTTGTTTTACAATTGAGAAAAGTTATCTTGTGTAGTTCAATGTGGAGGCAAGTTATGATTTGATTAGATACGGGATAACTGGGGGCAATTGTGGGTACACTCTTCCAATTTAAAAAAAAAACATACTGAACGTAGTGAAAGGGTAACATCTACAAGAGATACTGAAAATGCAGAATACAAAGAAATACTCACTTAGTAAAAACCTGACATGCAACTTTTCCGACAATTATCGTCACAAAAATAGTGACGGATGGCCTGGTGGACTCTGGAGTAACCAACGCAAGTGATAAAATTGAGAATTTGATAGCAACATCCATCAGTGTTCACAAGTGAGGGTGTGGAGATGGATGGAATAGATAGTGCGAGAGCTGTAGCAATCGAAAGACAGATTTTGGCAATTTTAGTCCACATTGATCACTTTACATGAACAGAGTAAGTTCTATGTAGAAAGGTTTTACAAAAACTTATGCTATGTACTGCGACGCTGCGTCTGCTTCGGAAGTCTGAATTGAAGAAGCATAAGTCGATGATATTATTCCACGTAAGTTATTTGCTAAGGCGTTGTTCGAGAGCTTCACTAACTTTATCAATGTATATTATCATTGCCGGCAAGTATGTGCTTATGAATTGGGGTTAAATTTACGAGGATACTATTACACACATATTTTTTTTCTATATAAGAGATCTTAGCCATTTTTTTTTACATTATTACGTTTTTGGTTTGATTTCACTACTTTTTGCGAAGATTTTTTTTATTAGATTTCACAACGTTGAAACGTCTTCGCTTTTTAATATGTTAACATACATTGACTAGAGCAGGAGTTCCCTAACTGTGGGCTATTCTAAGGGCGTCGCAAGTTTTATTTTTTCACTGCTGTAAGACCCCGAATAAAGGAAAAGCATTAGGTTTCTCTTTAGGAATACTAAGAACAAGGTCGAAGCGAAATCCAATAGTCGAATATTAAGCGCGTTTGTGTTTTCCGTATTTCCAGTCAGACTTGCTTCGTGGCTGTCACTCGTATTACCTGCCATTTAAAATTAAATAAGGGTTTTTCAATTGGTATGGGTCGTTGCCAGCCAGATTCTTTGGGAGCATTGCCGTGGTCCATGAGAGTGTACAGGAGAACTCGAGGCTGTCAATTCGACATGCATAAGAAATCGGCCTTTCGCAGGTTCCAACTCGGCGAATTTTGCATCGGAACTTGGGCTTACGCCAGTACAAGATCCAACTAATCCAGGAGCTCAAAGGTAATGAACATAGACAAAGCCTTTTGTGCGCTGACTTGGCTTCGGGGCGGTTGGAAGAGAGCCTCAATTTTGGCCGAAAAATCACCTTTACCGACGAGGCGCATTTTTGGATGAATGTGGGTATGTCAACAAGCAAAATTGCCATAAATATGGGACGACGATATTTCAACGTTTATTCGTCCTTATTGAAAAACCACATATCTCTGCTATTAGAAGGGCGTCGCAAAAATATTCCAGCCCCTCTAGGGAGTCGCAGTATGAAAAAGATTTTGAACCCCTGGACTAGAGCACCGTCACTTTGGCTTTCTTTCTTATAAACTATTCATTAACATTTCATTCAGCAGGTAGATTAGATAATTTCTGTTCTTATTTTAAGTGGGAGATTCCACGTCCCTTAAAAGGAAACATTTTTTTTTTTTTTTTTAAATTTCTCCTTTCGTACAATGCAGGTCCTACCGCTCTACCAAATTTCAACATTCTACGACAATCGAAAGTGGCACAAATAAATAATAACTATTTGTTAAAAGTGGGCGTATACCACACCCCATGTGTGTGCATACACTGGGAAAAGTCAGGATCGAGCCTTCTGCCAAATTTCGCGATTCTAGGATGGCCGCAAGTGCTTCATAATTAATTAATAAGTGAGTGAGTGAGTCAGAGATTACATTTGGCGAGGTGGTCCATTTCAATGAGCTTGGTAAATGCTATAAGTTTAAAAATATTGGCTCAATTGATTCTGAAGTTAGAGGGGGTGTGTGGTGTGTGCCTTTACTAGAGAACTTGGCTGGAGCAATACCGTGCCCTTTGATAGCGAATAATGCGATGAGGTCTATGGAAGTCCAAAGTTAAATCACAAGCTCAGCTATTTATTTCGCTGTAGCCAAAGCCATACTGCGTCACTAACGACGATCGACTACATAAAGCCAAATATACCGAAGGCCTACAGCTATTGAGGAAGCACCTACCATTTGCGCCAATTGAGCGATAAGCCCCAGGTAACCACACCGCAATAGCTGAACGCAACAGAAGTTGATTACCTTAATGCATTCTGCTGTTACTCACAAAGTTTAGTCGGTCTTTGATTCGAGCCTTAATCTGTGTATAGTTTCCTATGAGAAAGATATTCATTGTTCAGAAAGATTGTTATAGAAGGTTATATTTTCATACCGAAAATTTTATATTGGACAATAAGTGATACCTTTGAATAGGACGTATTGCTGATGCCGGTAGTCGAACCTAAATTTCAATGCGGCTCTGAATAATTATCGAAGATTTCCGATCTGGGTGTGACCCTTAAAGATACTACTTTGTCATTCATATAGACAACTACAAAGTTGGTTTATATGCCACTAGCTGATGTCACCGCTTTACTGAGTTTTACAATGCAGATATATATTAAGCCCAAGACACAGTTGCACACATTTTGAACCCATCACTGCAAGCAGTACTGCATCAGCTGAAAAATATGTTCATAATTTAATGTGCATCGATTTCTTTTGCTTGTATGCTTTAGCCTTTTAAATTAAAAAATTCGATGCTTACCAAGGTGCCGACTCACGTGGATCATAGTTAGTACTGGGGCTGTGCAATTTTTTTGAACGAATTCCATTCAATCACATTTTATTCGAACCAAGGCGAATCGGATCCGTGGTTACCACATCTTTACACTAACCGAATCGAAACTTCATAAATCGGACTGTTTTTTTAGCTTTCAAAATTGTAAGCCCCACATCCATGGTCCAATTGTTTATACAGGGCTGCAGGATTATATGTATATACTTTCCCCATTCTAATTTTATTTTTATTTCATTTTCCTTATATGCAGGCATTTTAAACAGCATACTGGGTGTACCCTCGGAATGCTTCCATCAAAACGGTGTATGGCCCTGCAAACTATCGTTCTCCTGCTGGATTCAAGGTGGCAAACACGCTAAAGGATGTGGCAACAACAAGTGGCTATTTTCATGCTGCATTTCGGACAATGAAATCTCACCAGCTAATTTTGGATTTAATATCAAGAAAATGAACGATCTTTCAAAGAGAGTGATGCTTAAGCGGAGAGATGAGAATGAGGTCTATCCCATGGTAACCAGCAGTTATTTCTGACTTACTTTTGAAAATCACATAAATGACTGCTAAATGTTCTTTTAGATTGAATGCGGCATTCCCAGGACATTCCAAAACACACTTCAGAAGCGAATTATTGGCGGCCGACCCTCTCGATTCGCTGAATATCCCTGGCAAGCACACATCCGCATAGCGGAGTATCAATGCGGCGGAGTGTTGGTCTCCCCCAATATGATTGCAACAGCAGCACACTGTATTCAACAGGCCCGATTGCAGGATATTTCTGTTTTCTTGGGGGAACTTGATACACAGAACTCGGGCACGATACGAGAGCCCCTGCCGGTGGAGAAACACAGAGTGATACAGAAGATCATTCATCCTAGGTTTAAATTTCGAATGACACAGCCGGATCGGTACGATTTGGCTTTGTTGAAGCTTGCCAAACCAACTGGTTATAGGTGGGTTCTTGAATACTGGTAATGTTTGGATTGAATTGATGAGAAAATTAAAGTCAAGAATGTATGTTTCATAACGGAACAGTAACTCTAGTTACATTTTGCAATTATACATAGAATGCTCCCTAGAGAGAAAAAGTTACTCAAATGTTGCAAAATTCCTTCCAGCTATATACGATTTTCACTACTATTTAGGTATTAATGGGAACCTCTATATTTCCAGCGATCATATTCTTCCTATATGCTTGCCAAATGCACCAATCAACCTAACGGGCAGAAAGGGCATCATCGCGGGATGGGGAAAGACTGAGGCAAATATGGGATATTCCGGTACGAATATCCTTCAAGTAGCATCTGTGCCAATTATAGGTGAGTTTAGAATCTTTTTTTTTTAAATCATACATAATCTCATTTGCTCTTTCTAGATCCTCTCGACTGCGTTCGGTGGCATGAGATCAAAAAGATCAGCGTTGAGCTGTTTGGGGAAATGTTTTGCGCGGGACACTCTGATGGACATCAGGATGCTTGCTTAGGTAAGACAGCGATGAGTTTCTATATTAATCGCCATTAATGTGCCGTTTGTTAGGATTTGTGCATATGACAACAAGACAAAAGACCATTTGGTAGATTTACACTCCCGCTCATCTGAATAGGTTCAACATTATTTAAAAAGTAAAATAACGATATCTCTGTAACCAACTTTCCGATTTTAATGAAATCAATTTTCTTATATAGAATAATCAATTGTTAATGAAACAGGAAAGTTTGCGGTCTCTAACACACGTATTTATATTTTTATGATTATTTTTCCAAAAACGTATCGAAAAGTGACCATATATTTTGGCTCATCTGAATAGGTTCAAAAATTTAAAATTAAGAAAAAATAGATATATTAAGTACTAACTCACAGCTTTGGTTTTTTTTAACATTTAGCTACATATTTAAGTATAATTTAGTATGTAGTAATATCTCCTTTGTTCAATATAACTTCATAGATACGATTTGGAAAATATTTATAATATTTTTCAATAAATCCAAGTGAAATTGTTGATCCGGTTTTTTTAATGGCGCCAATTAGGCTTGCAGGATTCCCAAATTGTCCCCTGTCCTTATATACTTTTTTGGACAATAGACCCCAAACGTTTTCAATAATATTTATGGCCGGGGAGTATGGCAACCACTCGAGCAATTTCACATTTTGATCCTTTATCCACTGTTTAACAACACTCCAGTAGGTATGAATGGGGCCGTTGTCCATGGAATCCGTTCAAAAATATTCGAAAAATTTGGAAAAGCATTTTCTAGTATAGTTTTGCATACATTCGCGTTAATTTTCGATGTAACAAATTGCAGCTCACAAAGTCACAAGTCCCATAATATGATTTATGCGGAACATCGTAATGCCCCTGATGCACAGGTGTGGTGACTACCTAAAACACATTTATCCTTTCGCAGGTCGTGAATGTAATAGTTGTAGCCATCCGGTCCATCAAGGTTGAACTTCTTTTCATAGGAAAACACGACAGTCTGCCACTTCCTATTCCACGTCATATGATCTTGAGCAAACTGAAGTCGTGTAGCTTTGCACACATCATTGAGATGTGTTCTTTTTTTACGTTCAGTCTCTTCAAATGCTTGGCACTCCGAATAATGCGTTTTCCAGATGCCAGACTTCTATTAGCACCGAATTCTTCCCTGAGCACTACAACGTTGGGAATTTGAAGCAGTTCAGATGATAAGTCTTCTCGCTGCTGGTGTTGTCGCATGTTGAGCCCCTCCTTTCATATTGATATTATAGCTTAATTCATTCCGACTAAAATTACCAACTACATTTTGACTTCGGCAAATCTTCTAAGCGATTTGGCCCGGCTTTAAACCAAATTTTAAGTATCCCTTTATTTATCCTTTTTCAAAGTGGTTTAATTGATTTCCGCGACCAATTTTAGAAAAAAACGGCTGTAATTACTTTCAATTTAAAAAAGGAAAATAATTAACGTCGTTACATAATCGTTGTAGATCGCAAACTAGAGTTATTGCCCTTGAACCTATTCTGATGAGCCAAAATAAATGGGATTTTTTTGACATGTTTTTCCAAAAATAAAAATAAAAATATATATACGTATGTTAGAGACCGCAAACTTTCGTGTTTCATTAACAATTGATTATTCTGTACAAAAAAATTGATTTCATTAAAATCGGCAAGTTGGTTAGAGAGATATCGTCATTTTACTTTTTAAATAATGCTGAACCTATTCAGATGAGCGGGAGTGTATTTAGATCAGTCCAAATATATAGCGCACCGCATCGAGAACACATAATTAATGAAATAAAATCTCCATAAATCTATATACAGATGGATATCACTATTATAGAGAAAGTGTCTTCTGTTCTGATGCTGACCACCTTAATGGTGATTGTTAGCTTTCCATTATAATAGCTAATGAAATGACCTTCATTTAAAAGTATCGCTTTTAGATACTTTTCCAATTCGTTTGTAATTTCATAAATTTATGAGACCTATAAAAGTTGATGAGGAATAATTTATTGCAGATACATTTTTAGTGTCTACTTTCAGGCAGTTATAGAAACATGAAATTGAATTATTTCCTTACTAATGATTCCAAATTATGTTGCATATTTTCAGGTGATTCAGGTGGTCCATTGATCGTTAAAGATCGTGGTCGTTTCACTTTGGTTGGTATAACAAGTGCTGGATTTGGCTGTGGTGTTGATCATCAACCAGGTATCTATCACAACATTCAGAAGACCAGCAAATGGATACAAGAGGTCATATTGAGGAATTCATGAGTGGTTTCACCGAGGAAAATCATTCGCTGTGTAGTGATATTTAGTAGGTAGCATCATTTTCTAGTAGTTATTTAATTTTTGTATGATTAATTTGATAATTTAAATTTAATTTAAAATATTTAAGAAATATTTAAATCTTAAAATAAAACTATATTTACGGATTTTGTAGTTATGTGTTATTTTATTTATTTATTATTTATTGAGTACCTACTTATCTGTGGGAACAAAATTACAAATACTCGATTTTATTGTTGTGTCATAATTTGTTCGTTTTATTGTCACACGATTGAAATTTAGAAGACCGAAACATGATCAAAGAAAAAAATCCAAGTAAAGATTCCCAAGACATTGCTTTCCAGTCTTTTTTTTTTCGAAATAATATTGTATTTTTTTAAGGACCATAATTAGGCTTGTGTCGTTTTTCTACAAGGAAATTATTTCTACTATCATACAAAATCTATAAATTAGCATTAGCAGGATCTCATGATCCTAGGGGCTCGACTTCCCATATGTGTATCAGATGCAGATACACACTACATTTACTGGATCAAAACATATTGTTGTAGTTCGTTTATTAATTAAAACACCCAATTAGACTTCAATGATGGCTTTTATTAATTAATAATACTTAAGACTAAGGAAAAGATTGGTGAGCTCTAATGAGTATAGGACGGAATGAATAAAGGCGCGGAGAATTCAATAAGGTTATCGTGAGAATCAGACTCGTGGTTTCTTCATGACAGCAAGTTAATGACAGCAGCCTTTAAGTCTGGTTACACAAAATACCAAGCCTCGACAGTGATGCCAAATCACATCACATATGTACCATTTGATTTTAATGATGACAGCGACGAGTCCTCGCTCATTGTGAAGAGTAAGACTGAAAAGATCAAATACCCCCAAAACCCATTAAGTAACTGGGGCAGCTTCGGGAACCATTTGAAGTTCCTAACGAAGTGTATAAGCGATCCGATATCTAAAAACTGTATCCTAGGGTACGTAGGCGTCATTCTTGCAGACTGGGGCAGTGGCAAAGCAGATGATTGATTGACTCCATCTCCCCCTCGTCTCGGAAGCTTCGGCGTAAATAATTGGACAGTATTCTGCATTTTTGAAGTATGACTGTAATCACACACCATGTTCCGTAATTGCACCGCCATCATGTAGGATACAGAAGATATTTAGTAGTACAAGGTTCTTTGTTTTCTTTTGTCTTGTTTCGGACTGTAGATAACCAGAATGAGTTGTTCTCTTTCTTTATTTTGTCATCGATTATGCTGTACAGCCGGGGGCAGTATGTATGTGTCCGCTTAGTTGATGTTTATTTCCGACCGCATTCTTGCAAATATTCGCTCTTTTTCCTTTGAGCGAATGGTCCCTAACTGCGATCAATACATCGCAACATTTCCGAAGCGGCTTTGAGATGATTGTATTCGATTCAATCGATTTCAGACCCACTTGAGGGAGGTAGTTCCATATCTGCCGGAAGAAGGGGGCTGTCTCTTATGTGACTTGCATTTTCTTCTATTGCCACGATTTCAGTTTGAAGTAAACTACACCCCCTAGGTAATCGAAAAGATTTCTGTACTTGCAGTGTCTCTGTTAAAAAATCTGTTTCCGTACAATTCTCCATTTTTTTAGCCATCCGTGTTGATTGTGATTCCCCGGCCTGGATATAGGACTAGGATATCAACATTAATGTCAGAATAATGGACCATATAGTTCAATGAGGCTGTAAAGCTTTCGGGGCTATATTTCCAACCCATTGTCATTGATTTTCAAAATATCATTTGTAGGCAAAAAAACAATTTATCTAATCAAAAATTCTCTTTCCATGTCAGTCAACAATAAAATTCCAGTAACGAAATATTAATTGCACAGTGCACAGCAATTAATGCAACAATTTGTCTCCTGTTTGCGTTCACATCAACCAGCCTCTGGGTTCCATGCACGGCCTAGCACACGCATACTGTTCGTTTATTTCTCCTTGGCTTGTTTTCTTTTATTTCCTTCTGCATCCGCTATACAAATACAATACCTCGAATGACAGTGTCCGCTCTTCCAATGCCGCCACAAATAACAACTACCTAACCTAACCTACCGCTACTTGCAGATGGATGGAAAAAACCGAAAGAGCTTTCACTTTCACTTTTATTTCCATCATTAGTGGTTGTGTGAGCGTCGATCGCTGTGTGCGTGGCCATTTAGTTAATATTTCGAGATGATAAATCAAACTTTATGGCGGACACACTGACTAACCCCGAAAAAGACAGCGCACACGACTGCAGGTTGCGTGTTCCAGCGATTATACTCTGCAGAGGTACATGCGGTGACAAACCATTACGTAAAATCTTCGTCTTCTTCTTCATCGTCTTCGTTGTCGTATTTTTCGCTTGTGGTTTTGCGTTTGTAAATGCGGCGGCGTGGGGCGGTCTTTAAAACCTATAAACTCTATTAATAAATACAACTTTACTTGAAAGCCCTGAGTAATGACAACTAATGAAATCAACAAACGATTGAGAAATAGATTCAATTGACGCTTGGGCCTCTTGCTTCCGTAATTGGTGGAACAATTGTTGTGTCTTACTGGTATCGGTGTTATACAATCGATTATGCAGTATAGCATATGGCTCCATGTGACAGTGACAAGTGTGCGATCCAAATAAAATTTGAGTGTACTTATTGTCGTTGTCACCGATGACGGTGATTCATTTGATTCAATGCCAAGTGGTAAAAATGGGTCATTTCCTACTAAGTAGGTATTAGGTGGCATGGTAGTTGCAATAATTGGACTGTTGACACTTTGTGATTGTTATGACGAAATTGGATTAAGTGATTGGTCTTATTTGGCAGTAGAGTTTATAGTTTTTGATGTAATCGATTGGAAATGGACATTAGAAGGCAGCCTATCAGCACTGCAAACTTTTTATAATCAACGTAAAGAGACAAACCAAACATTTTCAAACCACTTATGGTACTTGAGTTCTAAGTCAATATCTTGACCATCGAGAAGAATCCACTGGAAAAGTTGGTGATGCGAAATGTTTGAAACTCCTTTGGAAAATATACAGTTCGCTCACCAACTCTTTCGTTTTGTACGTTTAAATGGAAAAAGTAAGGACATCGTATACAGAGAAGTAAGAGGCGTATTCATTTTAATAAACACATCACTAAATATTAAGAAAGTATTGCTTTTAATGCTCAGCCATTACAGAAATAAAACCAGTGCAATTAGGAGCAGTACTACCATTCTTTTCATCTACACTTCTTCAAATTCTCTGTCATAGTCAATGTGCACATAAAAGAGATGATTCTTACATCAAAAGCAGATCTAGATTTTGGCAGCAGCTATCTTTAGAGTGTTGTCACCTTTTTCCATGAATTTTATTAATTGTTTGCAAGTTGAAATAGATTTGATTACCACAATATGTATTTCGAAATTTGTACAAATTTTTTAACAAGTCCTAACTATTAATGATTTGAGTGAAAAAGTTCAGTATCAAAGCCTTTCTTGTCTGTCAGAATTTCATAATGCAAAAACACAGATTCACGCAGACTTAACCTATATTACCAACTATTATCTGCGCTATGCAATCATAGTAAACTTTCTGTTGGGACACTTTAACGTATCTTCAAATAGTACTTAAGCTATACATAATAGCAAAAGTAGTATTTTCTTAGATGAGTCCGCAATTAGTTCACCAGCTTAGTCTTTTGGCCTTTATTAAGTAAAATAGTTGTGACTTTTATGAACCTGATTAATAAAGTTCTTATATGGTATACACCCTGCAGATTATAATGTCAGTTTAACAGAATTAATAAATTCCATTCTTCTCGTAACCATCCCTCCAGAGCAATGTCGCTTTCAGAGATGAATCAATTCACTTCTGTACTGACAGCTGGAAAACCAAACACGGAGTTGGTAGGGGTGTTTTCTTAAGCCAAGCAACTATCAAATCCTTGGACTCGATTTCTATAACTTCTGTAGTAGCCCTCGACTGTCGATCGTCTTGATACATTTCGTCTGCTAGTTACCAGTTAAAATGTATTCTTACAAGCAAAAGGTTGCCGCTGCGTTAACAATTATTAGCACTGTTAAAAAAAAGAATAAAGCAAAAGAAATGCTGGATTAAACCATCAACGTCGTCAACGTCTAATTCAATCTGTTGGGCCAAATATTTTTAAAAAGGATACAAAATTAAGGGAAGCCCTGTTATGGCTTGCGAGTGTGTATAAGTAATACTATGAGTTGTTTTATTTCCTCCGATATCCATTGTTTTGCCATGTCGACTCTGGACAGCTGCTCGCGAAATACGAACCATGTTGGAATTTTGCGAGCTAATCTCCGATAGTGATCAGAACATGTGTCCACTTGCGAGCGTATCTCGAGGGTAAAAAGTTAACTCTCCGCGAACTACTCTCAAGATTATGTCCACTTGCGAGATTGCTCTCGAGAGCTGCTTAAGAGCTGCTCGCAGCATTTTTACTCTCAAATGGACAGGCAACATTAGGTGAATGCAGTCTAGTGACAAAACAAATTTAGCCCAAGCTGGATTTGAAACGCCCTCAAATTATTTTGATTTCTCTCAACATATTGCATACAATAGGTGTCATCACTGGTCACTACATAATAGGAAAGTACGCCGGAAAGCTGGGCCTTTTCGCAAACGACTTTTGCTGAGGCTATATTGATGAACAAGAGGAGGAGATGCAGACATCCTTAGGCATGCTTCTGTCTGTACGTTCGCTCTAATCTCGAGAACCAATGAGCTAATTTCGATCATTTTCACTGTTCTGATCCGTACTTCTCGTGTAGGGTCTAAAACTTGTCTAGGTATCGAACTGGCTTAAAAATAGAAAACAAATTCAGGTAATGTTCTATCAGTCCAGTCCTGACCCGCAATAACGTCACGTCCACAGCTGGGACTATAAAAGAACAATTGACTTTTAACAATAATAAAAGTGATAGATAAATAAAATCGGCAGTTACTTTATATGATGACAATTCATCCAATTTCCGAACTTTTCAAAAATCTTCCGGGAAGAGTCGCGTGACAGAATTAATAAAAAATAAATAAATAAATAAATAGGTGGCGCAACAGGCGGGTAGACACCCAAGGCCTAGCTTCTCGCAACCATTCGTTTTGTGTGAGTTTAAATTTTTGGGACGAATGGAAGCGACCTACAATTTTATGCCGAGTCCGAACGACTGAATTGAGAAGCTTTTTCATGACAGTCATACTCTCGGATGTTTGTCAGACGTTCGCGAGAGGTGGCGCAGTAGATAAAACTTTAAGATGTAATTTGTGTTTTTCCGGGGATCGAACCTGGGATCCCTCGCACAGTAGTCAAGCACACTAACCAATGCGCTACTGCGCGAAGAATTAATAAGACCAAATCTAAAAATGGGAGATTTTGTCCCGTGGGGATTTTCTCTCAGGGTCTTTTGGAGTAAGGGATTCCATCACGGGGGATTATGGAACAGGGAATTTTGGAAAAGGAATTTTGGAAACGGAGATTTTATCCCCAACCCAAAAAATACATGTACCAGAAACAAAGAGTTCTCTATCGAAAAACTATCAAAATTAGAACAAAATGAAAAATAATTTTTTTTATCTAGTTATTATTCACAAAATGGAAGCCTGTAAATTTTCTCTATAGTATATTGAACACCCCAATGTTGAACGTAACAGTCCTCAATGTTAAACACTTTGTATAACCGTAACACCTACTGCATCACATAAGGAGCAGCTTTCTGGAGCATTTTCCGTTTTGATTGTTAGAATTGCATGAGAACGAAATTCATTTGTACAGCATGAGTAAAGATGGTTGGGTGTAAACCCAGTTCGCATATCAACTCTTTCGTTTTTAAGCTAGGCCAATATTTAAAAATTAAAAAATGTTCTATGAAAAAAATTGATAAATTAAAGAAAAATATTTCTAATTGCTACTCAACATTGTTTACACTAAATAAAACCAATAACTGGAAACATTTACAATTCATTGAACTTAAAAAATGTTTTTTTTTTTTTTTTTTTTTGTTGCAAGAATAACAAACACCAAGTCGAGCAACTAGTTTCGATTAGATATGGCCAGGCTACACAAAATTATTACCAATCACATCTGTGTTTATATAAGATGACAATTAATCACTTTCCCTGTCGTTAGCCATGACCGTGATCTTGTAAAATGGAAGTGGTAACTCGAGCTCATTTCTCTCTACCACTTACTCGCCGCCGGGAGCAAGGGCGGCACCATTATGTTGCTTTTGCTACTTGTGGTCGAAGTCATCTCGCACACTGTGTACATAAACGCAGTTCGTGTGTATCTATATCTATCCGTTAATAGATCCATGGGGCAGGGCAGCCACCAAAACAGCTGGAGGTAAAATAAATACAAATATTGCATTGCGTGTTGTCTTCAAACTTGTGTGTGGAGTCTTGTATTGTAGCTAATAGCTGGTTTTCTCTTTTTTAAATATGACTTCGATACAAAGAAACAAAAAAAAAACATTCACTTTCGTGGAAACCAAATAAACACCAGAAACAGGAATTACATGCTCCACACTCACACGAGCACTCTACCCATCAGCCATAACGCCCACAAACAAAATTATTATTGCAGAAATCGGAAATGCACTTTTCCGCCTCTCCGCCATATCTACTCCCTATACACAGTCACATCACTTTGTCATCAAATTTGTTTTGTTTTTTGTTTACTGCCTGCCTCCATCTATTCGTAAAGCTCGACTCTCATCGATTACAAAATTTGTTTCGAAATGGCACGGACGCACGGTCATCATCGTCACCACAACCGAGTGGTGGTATTGGTGGTAAGCGAAGCTTTTATGGTTTGCTAAGCGAGTGACACAAGGTTGGTACCCTCCGGATGGGGGGGTCTCATATTACTACCAATGGTAAAAATAAAAATGCTAAAAAAACATAAAAATGTTGAGATGCATGTATTAGTTACCTTTTTGTCAGCTCGGCTGTCTCGTACAATTTGTACTTTCCAATCGGTTGCTGGTTTGTTGGTTTGTTGGTTTGGCGGTGTAACGCGCTTTTCAAAAAATCCCATCAGCATAACACTTAAAGTCGTCGGTCATTGTGGGAGCGCAATTTCAACCTCAATCTGGAGTATAACGTCGCTAAGAAAAGTATCCGAGTGTGATGCCCGCAGACATGGGCAAAAAGTGAGAAATAGTGCAATCCGAGGTCAATACCAAATCGATCGCGCTTTCTTCCCCACAGTTATTGGTGGCACTATCTATATGTTACATAAATAAAGATGCTAACTATTATGAGTTAAAGTTTGAAAACGATCCGTTTGTTTGTTTGTTGTATAAATGAAACGAAAATTGCGCTAATCATAGAAATCGAAAGTCTGTGCGTTATACCGCAGGAAACGGAACAAGAAAATGAGAATCAATGGTTTGTTAGTGCCGATCGGTCTGGTGGTTGTAATTGAATTAACGTTTCTGTGTGAAGGAATCAACTACAATTCCGAGTATAATAAAGTCGTTAGTCCGGATTTAAGAAATGCGATACAAAAGGAATTACCCAAGGAGGCGAAATTTTTCGACGAGTTCAATTCATGTGAGTATCTATAAACAAATGAAGATCGATAGCCGATGGCCGTCTTGTATTTGGAAACCGGACATGACTGCTTGTAATTTGAGTCATTCCATTTTAGAAAGCTTATAATTTTTATGTGCGGTCAATAATTGGTGCATTTTATGAACAAAATTCAAGTTTGGTGCGAATGTTTATCGTTGTAATTTCATCGACATACAATGTGATTGTGAATTTGCAACAGCAATTGCGACTTTCTATCGAGTTTGTTTGAAAATTGTTTAGTCTGGGTATTTTGAATTTATTCCATTTGAACTAAAACAGTGGCATTTGTTTATCAAATATTTGTTTGCTGATACCACAAGAGTGTTCGGTGAACCAAGCGCAACAAGTCCTACGAAACATAGGCCTAGCTTTTTTTTTTTTTTTTTTTTTGGTTGCGCCAATGGATGTGGTAATCTTCTAAAGATCAACATGCACGATTCGCAAACCCGAATAATCAATGCCAGGAGTGCGCCTGACGTACTACTCCACACCCTATCTCCTTCAACCACTCTCCCCGCGGGACTGCCGTTAGGTATTGCTTCGCGGCGCTGGTTAGCTGTTTGCCTAAGGTAAATCCTTTGCATCTCGCTGGCAAGAATGTCGATGGGGATCATTCCCGATATAACGCAGGCTGCTTCATCCGAGATTGTTCGAAATCCCCTTATTGTTCGTATTGCGCATAGCCTGTATGCTGACGAGAGCTTTCTCCTGGTTTCGTTTGTTTTAGAGCCCCCGCCCAGACCGGTGCAGCGTATAGAAGTATTGAGCTGACCACTCTGGATAGTAGAATCCTTCTGATATATCCAGGTCCACCGATGTTTGGCAGCATTCGGGAAAGAGCTGCTTGCTTTTGTGAGGCCTTCCTGCCGGCGTACTGGATGTGCGTTTTAAAGTTTAGCCTGTTGTCGAGCATTACTCCTAGGTACATAAGAGACTCCTTAGACCTGATGGTTTGATTCCCAACCCGGAAATTTGCAAATTCCACAGACTTTCGGCTGGTTATCAAGACAGCCTCAGTCTTGTGGTCAGCTAGTTCTAATCCGGCGGACTCCAGCCATTTTTTGATTCTGGCAACTGCTTCATCCGTAACGGACTCTATCTCGTGGATGTGTTTGGCCACCGTTACTACAGCAATATCGTCAGCAAAACCGATCACCTTAACCCCTTGAGGCAGCGTTAGTCGCAGGACTCCGTCATACATTATATTCCACAGGAGAGGTCCAAGAACGGAGCCTTGTGGTACTCCCGCGGTGACGTTGTAGTACTTAACTCCATTATCAGTCTGATACCTTAACTTACTATCGGTAAAGTAATTTGCAAATATGTTCCGCAGGTACACCGGCGCTTCCATTTTGGCCAGCGACCTCCTTATGCATGTCCAGTTCGCCGAGTTAAAGGCATTTTTAACGTCCAGCGTCACAACCGCGCAGTATTCCTTTGTCCCCCCTCTCCATCTTTTTCCCAGTATTGCTTCAGCTGCTGTGTCTACTACCGCCTTTATGGCATCGACGGTAGAATGCGATTTTCTGAATCCATACTGGTAATTTGACAAAGCTCCTTTATCTTCGGCCACCTCGAGCAGTCTGCCGTATATGACAAGTTCTAAGATTTTTCCCGTTGTATCCAGCAAACATATTGGCCGATACGAAGATGGTTCTTCTGGTGGCTTCTTTCCTTTTGGTAGCAAAACCAGGTGTTGAAGTTTCCATGGTTTAGGAAAAACCCCCTCCTCAAGGCACTTTTGCATCGTTGCAATAAAAAGGTCTGGTCTTTTTCGAACAGCTGCTTTGAGTAACATAGGCCTAGCGCCCTAGCTTTTCACAACCATTCGTGTGTGTGAGTTTTTATTTTTGTGTCGAATGGATTATGCCAATTCCAAACGGCTTAATTGAGAAGATTTTTCAGGACAGCTATACTCTCGGTTGTTTGTCGGACGTTCGCGAGAGATGGTGCAGTGAAAAAAACCCTAAGAAGTAATTTGTGTTTTTTCGGGGATCGAACCTGAGATCCCTCGCGTAGTTGTCTAGCACATTAACCACTGAGCCACTGAGCCCACTCAAATTAGTCAGTCGGTTAGGATAAAAATCGTATGTCAACATTTTGCATGGGATGTCTTAATTGTCTGTCTAATTTGATTGGAAAAAACATGTGCCTAAAATGTGGTCGATCTATCGAGAGACATCAACCGAAGGATGTCTATATAGTAACTAACTCTTAACACAATTAGCTACGTTTTTTTTTAAAACGTTGGGGCTTTTTCTGTTTTGTCTTTCGGACTTGAGCCATTTTACGATTGCGTTTTAAGTATCTAAAGAGTCCGCCATCTAACGTTTTTTTTTCAACTAGTGCTTATTTCGCGAATGGTAACACTTAGCTCATGTCTGATTTGACAGATAATTCGTTTTATCCTTCCGCTGAACGAATATGGTTGTGTATACGCTTGAACAACGCTGGGAAATATTGCGACATTACTTTGAAAATCATGGTAATGTTGCAGAATGTGTGCGAAAATTGCGTACGGATTTTGGAAGAAGAGAAGCACCGTCAGCTCCGTATGTTCGTTATCTTGTGAAAAAAGTGAAAAAAACTGGCATCCTTATCGATAAACCAAAGCGTGAAAAGCCAAAAACAGTGCGTACACCCGAGAAAATTGCTGCTGTGGCAGAAAGTGTGCGTGAAGCGCCATCAACATCAATTCACCGTCGTTCTCAACAATTGAACATTTCGGAGACTTCATTGAGACGAATTTTGCATAAAGACCTTGGTATGGCGCCATACAAAGTCCAATTGGTTCAGGAGTTGAAGCCAACTGACCATCCAATGCGTTTTCGCTTCGCTAAGTGGGCCTGCGATCGACTTAGAGAAGATACCGATTTAGCCAAAAAAAATCATCTTTTCGGATGAAGCTCATTTTGATCTTGGCGGGTATGTAAACAAGCAAAATTGTCTCATTTGGGGCACAGAAAACCCGCACGCATACATTGAAAAGCCGATATACCCAAAACGAGTCACTGTTTGGTGCGGATTTTGGTCCAGAGGCATAATTGGGCAATTTTTCTTCGAAAATGAGCAAGGAGTGGCCGTTACAGTCAATGGCGAACAAATTTTTGTTCACAAAAATTGAAGAGGAGGATATTGGCAACATTTGGTTTCAACAGGACGGCGCTACGTGCCACACAGCCGAAGCTACACTCGATGTTTTGCGCCCTGTTTTTGAAGATCGCATTATCAGCCGCAGAGCTGATGTCGTTTGGCCACCGCGGAGCTGCGATTTGACACCGTTGAACTATTATTTGTGGAGTGCCGTAAAAGATAAGTGTTACGCCGACATGCCATAGACAATTGACGCTTTAAAGGACAATATTCGTGAAGCCATTGGTGAAATACAGCTGCACACAATCGGTAATGTGCTTAAAAATTGGACCGATCGTGTAGGCTACTGCATGGCCAGCCGAGGCAGCCATTTGAATGAAATTATTTTCCATTATTAACCGGAAGGATTGTACTTTCAAATAAAAAAAGAAATTTGAGAAAATATTCAGTAGTTTTTTTTTATAACATTTTCAAAAAAAAAAGTTATTTGGCGGACCCTTTACAATGGTACAAGAATTTTCTTACAGAGGAAGAGCCGAAGACAACCCGAGAAAACGGCAATAAACAAAAACATCTCGTATAGCATCAACAACGCACAGAGGTAGGTCTTCTACTCGGTTCTAATCACCAGTTGGCGGACTTCTACTTATCGCTCAGTTGGCGCAAGTGGTAGTCACTTGGTCAATTAATAAATCGAAATGCAAAAAAATGTCATTTCTAGGTCAGAATTCAAACTATTCAAACAATCGGGTTGGTGATGAAATCTCCTTTTCCAAAATCCCCTGCTCTAAAATCGCTTACTCCAACAGACTCTAAGAGAAAATCCCCAGGGACAAAATCCCCCATACTTAGATTTGGTGTTATTAATTCTGTCGCCGCGATAATCAAAATGGTGTTAAAAATTGAGATACGTATGGGGGGGCATACTGCCCTGCAACCCAACTGCTTTAGGTCACTGTAGGATTTGGAGTAAATGCATGGTTGGGTGATGCAAAGTTTAGTTTGCTTGTGGGAGATTTTGGCATATAGGATTTCGTCCCGGGAGATTTTGGAAACAAAATTTTTAAAAAAAAAGATTATGTCCAATAAGGGATTTTGGAAAAGTGGATATCGTAGGGATCCACAAACAATCACTTAAAAAGGAGCATGATGGTGAATTAGTGGCGTTGTTTGAAATAGCTATCATTCCTACCAAAGTGACTGTGCGAGTTGTTGTTAATGTTATTCTCTCAAGCAATAATTCATTCGACAAAATTCCCTAACAGATATTGTCAGGGTCAAATTCAACTAGCGAGAATCGTTGTTACACCATAAATGTCAAGATATAAAGTTTTAAATAACATTGCTGTATGGGTGGTGCCACACCACATGCAATTGTGCGGGCAAATTGCTAAACCGATTTTCACCCAGCTTCACAGACACCCCAAAATGTACTTTAAATTTCTAAAAATATGCCGCAGAGAGTTATATTTACATCAAGTCAAATGCAGATCATATGATCAGTTGTGGACAAATTCCACAGTCCAATAACTTGTCGACTTCTTGGGTATCTGATGGGACATAATTTTCTAAGAAACCATATAAAATGGCAGCTTTGTTACGCGTTGTAAGGGTGGCCGGCATAAGTATTTTGACAAAACTAAAGTTAATTCTGCTCATAATTTGAACTTACTTCATGTAAATTTTGGCATCAATGGAAAGGTCATTGAAATTCCGTTTGAATGATACAAAACTTTCCTTAACCGATTAATTACCCATTGAAAATTTGGAACCTTTGTAAAAGTCTACTTTTTTGACTTTTTTCCTCGGTTCCAAAAAAAAAATATTTTGATGCAAAAAGTTTCTTCAAACAATTCTCATAGTGACTGCAAAAAATTTTTTTCAAAAATCTCTTCGCTAATATTTTTTATGATTTTTTGAATGGGATGATCTCAGAAAAATTTTGTATGAAAAGGAGGAAAAAGTGACTAAAATAGTCATTTTTCGCAATTTTCAAAAAATCATAAAAAATATTAGCGAAGAGATATTTGAAAAATTTTTTTTGCAGTCACTATTAGAATTGTTTGGAGAAACTTTTTGCATCAAAACATTTTTTTTTGATACCGAGGAAAAAAAGTAAAAAAAGTAGACCTTGACAAAAATTCTAAATTCTAAAATTTTTAAATGGGTACTTAATGGGTTAAGGAAAGTTTTGTATCATTCAAACGGAATTTAAATTACCTTTCTATTGATGCCAAAATTTACATGAAGTAACTTTTAAATTATGAGCAGAATTAACTTTAGTTTTGTCAAAATACTTATGCCGGCCACTGTACAATGATATTAAATCTCAAGGATGACGATCTAATGTAGGACTCAGCACACTTCTACTGATTGTTATTATATCACGACGACTGACTTTATGACTATAAACTATATAGGCAGTTTCAGTCAGTAGCTAAAAGAGATGAAGTCTGCAGAATACAATTCCGCCTCTAAGCCCACGATGACACTATCAACCTGTGCAGCTTCTATTTGGTGCAAAGGATTTTCTGAATATGTGTGTGGCAAAATGGAACTCCTTTGATTTATATCGGCTCAATATACGTATTAACAGCAGGCAACTTGTAGGCAAATTCCCTGCTTTTTCTCTCAGCCGGCCGGCGGTCTATTACATAACAGTCAATTCTAGACAGTGGAAGCTGTTTATTCTGTATGATCGCCTGAATGTCATCAAAGCGGAGACCCCATTCCGGTCCTTATACGAGTTCCATCTTTTTAAGTACTTCACACTTCCCTATTTATTTAAAAAGATACTCGTAATATTTCTTTCTGGCACCGTTTTCTGAAGGGAACCATAAATCGTGGCCTGTCGCATCCAATTAAAATCTTAACTGTTTCGAGATTTGAAACTATTTTAATGGGGTTAGTGAGTACGCAAGAGAAAGGAAATTATTTTCAAGAAATGGAGTAATCTTGTACCTTTTTTCTGTAAAACAAGGCTTATAAGACCGACTGTAAAGCTCGCTTTAATTAATTAACCGGTTAATGAAAACAGCTGAAAATAAAAACAAACATTTATTGTCTTTCTTCCGGCTTGCAGCATTCGGATTGTGACTGAGATTCAAAATATTTGTCAGATACAATTGAATTGGGCACCAACAACAAATGTCTCTAATTTCTTTAATTGCAAAAATCTTTTCCCCGGTAGAAAGTGTTTTTTTTTGTTTGACTTTTGCGAAATGGTGTTACTGTTTCAGATTATTGTTTAAAGTTTCGTATTCGTATTTGTAAGGTTATATAAGTACATATTCAATTTTACACTTTTCATATTAGATGGGCTTATTATTATATGGTTTTCGGATATACACCAGCATCGCTGAAGCGTTGAATAGTGATCGAGATAAGTGTAAAATTTGTTGAGTTTAAGGTTATTATAGTTGTGGGTAAATGAATCTGACGTTGAGATCTCTTAATGGAGGCCATTTTTTATATTGTTAGTTGTTTATAAACATTCATATTAATAGGGTGAAGTTGCAAGTCAAAATGACCATCTGAAAATGGTTATATGGTACATACTCCCTTTCATAAAGACAATTAATGTTATACCTAACTAGCCGCCGAAATGACTAATTTTTCTCTAAAGTTGGTGCTATTGAAAAGAAATTTAATTCTACGTTTTGGACATTCGTAAAAAAAACGCACACACAAAAAGATAATGGTTGTGAAAAGGGTGCCTGTTGCGCCCAATTTTTTTTTCCACGCATAGGCGGCGAAGGGCACGTTGACCACAGGATTTACTGTGCCACAGAAGTCACCAAATTTATTATAGGGTTGTACTGTTTTATAGAGTTGTATTCACCGTCGTGCGCAATTTTTCACCCAGATGGCGAAGTCCAACACCCACGGTGAAAGGTATTGATTTAACGCCGTTTATCCAAACACAGCTTTTGCAGTTTGTGTAAAGGGATTGAATGGCTTCCAAGAGAGAACCGTCAACTCCATACTCCTGTAATACACTCCAGAGTTTACCTCGAGGGACTCGGTCGTATGCTTTCTCGAAAACTACGAAGCATACGTAAACAGGTGTAGAATACTCACAAGCCTTCTCAATTACCGTTCTGAGAGTGAATAACTATGGTCGGTTGTGCTTCTGCCGGGACGAAAACCGCACTGCTCGTGCGTGACTCCACCACAGCTCTGCAACGCGTTTTCAGCACCTTGGCAAAGACTTTTCCGGGGAGACTTAAAAGAGATATAGGTACTTACCCCTGTAATTGGAGCAATCCCACTTATCCCCTTTCTTGAGAAGGGGCACAATCACCCCAATCTGCCAATCGCTGGGAGTTTCGCCGCATTCCAGGCCACTTTAATGATACTTACTTACTTACTTAAGGTGGCGCTACAGTCAGGGGTGGACCTGGGCCTCAACCAACAAGCGTCTCCAGCCAGCACGAACTTTGGCCAGCTGTCTCCAGTTTCGCACGCTAAGTTCCACCTGAGTCGCGGTCTTCCTCTACTGCGCCGTCCCTCGGGTGTGGATTCGAAGATCTTTCGGGCACTAGAGAGCCATTCAACTCCCTCTTCCACTAAAGCATTGAACAAATCTGTGATCACGGTCTAATTTTTTGCATAACTTTTTCCAAGATTGTTCTTTGTCTGCTTTAACAGCCAATTTGCAAGTTCTTTGCGCCTCAATGTACCGGTTTCGAGAAAGCGAGTTTCCCAAGTGAATCCACACCTTGAAAGTCTTCTTCTTATCTCTGATGGCTTCTTGAACTCCGCGCGTTTTAAACCACGCGGATATTTTCTCACCATCAGCCACCACACCGCGCCGCTTCAATCCGCAAACATGCCCTGCAAAGGCAACTGCTGTTTAAACCATTATGGTGGTCAGAGGGTGAATGCGCTATGCACCAATAGGGGCATAAGTGGACTTTCGGTTACTCGAAAATATGCCTCTATAGTCGTAAAACCTTTTTTAGACTCTCTACTCCAACATGTTATAAAAAGTTCATCTATACTTACTTCAGCAGTAAGAACAACCGACGAAAGTTGGGAAAATAAAATCTTACATAATTAGAATAATATCCAGTTGCTCTAACAAGCTAAAACAGCTTTAGAGCTCTTTCGCAGCTCGTAGAGTTCGCTGTTAAATTGCCTGTTCCGAATCCGAAGCCCGTCAGGAAAAAATTCAATACAAATCACTCAAATACTTAATGCGCCAGATCAGAGATCATGTATGTATGTGATACGGTATACGGACTACCCGTCTGAATACTCAAGGAAATTCTACATAAAATGTATACTTGTTGGTAAAAGGAAGGAGGACAGCCGCCTCATCATGAAAACTAAAGGCATCGGTATAACCTGCTGTTCTGACAGCTGATCGAATTAATTAATGACTGAATGGGGAAGCGAGAAGGAACAACGATTCTCGATTGTTGGATCTGGATGTGATCCTGACAATTTCTGTTGCGAAATTTTTCGAATTTCAGTCTATGAATTTTTATTTGAGAGAAAACATTAACAACTCATAGAGACAGTAACTTTGTTTTATTAATTAATTAATGACGCAACTTGTCAATAACCCAGAACCACAGAAGGAGCGAAAGTAGCACTATGACTTTCAAGTATCGCTTTAGCCAATTTAGAATTGGATTGGCGCATATTTGGGGGTTACAAAGCGTTAGACATGGAATCATAACCAGTATTATCACAGGTAACCTGCAAGTCTATAAATGAATAAATCGATTAGAGGCATCCTGTAACGGCAGCGTAGTTTTTCAGGGGGTGCAAAGGGTGTACTAATGTTCATCCGTCGGTGAGATGGATTGACCTGCCGATAACTTCCGCATCTTGGGGAAATCCAAAAATATGGCTACCGGATTTCCAGGTGGGGAGGGAAATGGCCAGCGCTAAATTCCATCGACAGCGCCCCTCGATGTGGTGAAGTTCCGTCCGCTTTGGTAAAGGTAAGATGTATGTACCTTGTCTTGGCATGATCTGTGTTTTTGTGGTAGGTTAGGTTCGAGTTGTGGGGACAAGAACCACCCCATTCCGGCGAGCAGAGCCGTGCTACGCAAGCATGCCACGCTCCTCGCACTCGGCACTCTTTCCCTTTCTTTTCCAATCCCATCCTAAGGTCCCGTCCACATCCTTGCTTCCTGTCATTTTTCTATTCCTAGCTCCCTCTATTCATCCCATATAGGCCTATTACAGGACACATTTTGACTACGATAATAATATAATGGTTGTACTTGTTGAAACCATGGAACGAGTGCGAAGAATCAGCGAATAGTAATGCTCTTCGATTGCGACTGTCCCAACAAACCAGATCTACTTTCGAATTATTCTCAAAAACTCCAAAATCCTTCCCATTTCCGACCTAGCTCACACCATTTCATATAGTTTCCAACGACCTTTCTGCATCTTCTGCGTACATGGAGATTTCCAAATTATTTTCCCAAGATTACATCGTCGATGGAAAGTGTCCCTATGGCGCTTTCTCCATCACCTTTGCTACATCTTACGTCTTTTAGAATACGACAACCGCACGTATAAATTAAAAGGCGTAAAACCCATAAAATTGTTAAAAGAAAAAAAAATCCGCTTGTAATTAAATAGCCTTTCCGAAAGCCTATTAGAGATACCGCACTATACGATACCACTACACCACAACAATTAATCAAACAACTTCTGTAGGTCATCGCTTACCTGACGGTGTTAAGTGTCTACGACCCATGCACGTTCATGCACTCTTCTTGTACGGGAAGTTGTAACCATACAATGCACCCATTCCGTTTATGGCAATTCCCATGTAAAAAGTCAAATTAATTCCCCAAAACCACACCATCAGCGCCACAGCATGCCCCAAGAAAAGTGAAACACCAACTTCAATCAACTTAACTAAGCTCAGCGAACCGTTGATTAAATCCAGCTGATTTCATGGTGCGGCTTCTGCATGAGCGAGGGGGAGGAAAGCATTTCTTTCTTCGTGCTTTGTTTTTACCATTTCTTTTATAATTTCTTGTCTGTTTGCTGGATGTGGGGTATAATCAGACCATCTCGCCGTCACACTGCCGCACGTATGTATCTGCATCATCATCATCATCATCAAACAACGGCGCAACATCATCTAGTGAATGATGGTAGTAAAACACAAGTTGGGCACTTTTAGTGACTTTAGTTCTGAGATAGTATTCCCCCGAACTGGATGCGCTTTCTTTAGATGCGCGCACGGTGCTCGATTCGGTTTTTTTTTTCTATCTTTGTTTCACCCATCAGAGACATCATCGGTCAGCTGCGCGCTCTTATACGTGGATCGATCCAACTCCTACAGCCACTTTGCGGACTGTGCGCCGAAGAAAAAGTTTTATTTTCATTTTTCTATCGACAGCGTGTAAAGTGTAAACTACTGCATTTCTGCTGCTGCTTCTGCTGCACCATCGTCATCGTCGTCATCGCAGCATTGGTGACCACTTACATTTTTTTTTTCCTCATCGGTACAGAGGAAGAGTGAAACTCTGGTTTATTGTTGACTTTGTTTGATTGCAAGAAGCAAATCCTTTCACTTTGGTGTAATTGTAGCGGACAATCGTTAGAGCCATGTTAATAAAGTGAGATTTTTCAGTGCATAAACCAGTGACACAAGGCCAAGAATCAAACGGAGCTAAGAAAGAGTGTTTAATTTTAAGTGGAAAATGTGTTGTGCTAGTACTTTTAGGGATAAATGGAATTTATTTGCATGGTGGTGTGTGTTCATAGCCTGTGGACTGACAGCGGCAACAAGTGGATATCCGACAGAGCAACAGGAACATGACATGCTGCTGCTGGAAGCGCTGTCAAGGAGGAACACGCCGAGTTACTATGGCATGGAGGACTCGGTGATGGATATGCTCGGGAGAAGTAAATTGTTTAATAAGTGATTTATATTATTATTTTTAATTAAACGTGTTTTTGGTGTTATGGCCACACCCACATTAAATATCTGACATTGGTCGTGGTTATACAATTGAGTTTTCCAAAGTGCAGCAGAGTGTAGAACGATTTTTGCTTTATTGAACTTTTTCCATGAAGTGAACAAAATTTTGAGATTCCTTATCAGTGGACATTCATTTCCAGTGTTTGCTATCAACTTATTGTTTTTCAAAACGGTATATCAAACACATTGTTACCACTGATATTGATCCATTTGCTGCTGAAACATAATTTTCAAAGTAAACGCGAATAGGCCAGCAAACTTGAAGAAAGCCAAGGAAAAATTTCTCAAAAAGTTTACTTTGTAGTTGCAAGTGCGCTAGCATATCCTAGGAGAGGTCATTATGAATAATGACCAAGTAGATGCATAAGACTCTGACAAGCACAGTGAGCAACAGAAGTAATAGATAAAAATACGTCAGATATAATATATTAAGGGCCAGTTTCCGGATACATTTTCGGATAGTCAGCCGACACATAACGCTATCCACCAGATAAAAGCTGCTGATATTTTTTTTTCTGTATCATCGTCAAAGTATCTGATAAACTAACTCGCGGAAAAATGTATCAGCCTCTAAGTTTGTTTCGATACACATGTCATTTGTTTTGTCTTTGTTTGTTTCGTGTTTTATAATATTATTTGTTGTTTTAGAAAATCCAAAAAAATAAGGTACACTGTCCACGTAGCTGCACTTCATACGCACGCTTTCGTCATTTGCATCTTGGTGTACGCTTGCTTGCAGCTTCCTTGCAGCTGGCATATAAACAAACGAAGCTCTGTCCACGGAGCGCTAAAATACGCTTGTCGTCATTGCCGCTCCGTGGACAGTGGTTCGTTTGTTTATATGGAAGCTGCAAGGAAGCTGCAAGCAAGCGTACACCAAGATGCAAATGACGAAAGAGCGCGTACGAAGTGCACCTACGTGGACAATAGGCCTAAGACATTTGATAAATTATGAGAGACAAAATTTAAGAAGCAAAAATTAAAAAAAAAAAAATAGGAGCTGCAGAAGGTATCCGGATACTCGTTTTGCGGCTGAGCTACTTTTTAAAACGGAGCCTCCCAACCAGGCTGACTAACGGCACGGGTCGTATCCGTATGACACCTTCGTCCAGCCCAGGGGAAAGAGATATAGAGAAGAGGGAGGAAGTAGATAAGCTCTCCAGGCGTATCGAGCACTCTTATTAAGAGTTTTTGGCTAGTTCTTAGTTCGTCGTTCATCCAAACAGACAATTTATCATGGATTACCCTACTGGCGACTAAAGCCGTCAACAACATAGCCTGTTGCTTCATTACAACTTCAGCCTCCACACCAACAAGGCAAGGTTACCACCCCTTCGTGGTAGGAAGGTTTAGGAGAAAAGTGAATAAAATTTTCCTTTCACAGTCGCATTTTCGGCCATTTTGGCAAGCCGAAATCGAATTCTGAAAACTTCATCGTCGAGTGTTTCAAAATAATTTGGCTTTGAACGAAATAATACATATTCTCCAAATTCCTCTTCTCAAAATTCAAGCAAATCCATGTTAGGAAACCTTTGACTGCTGTATACTCTCGTCAACGAAAGAATTATCTGAAGCTAAATTTTTTCCAGTCATTTGAACAAAATATTTGTTTATTTCCCGAATAAAGGATTTAACAGCCACTTGAACCGGTTGATACTACTCTACCCAAGACTAAGTTTAGCTGACAGATAAGTTCCGGATAGTTTATCCGAGACTTTATCAGCTAGTTTTGAAACTAGCCCTTAAATAATTCAAAATAAATTCTCGATAAAAAAATTTGCGTCAATTATTTATTTATTTAGACGCAGAGCCACAAACAAAAACAAACGTTTTTGAATAGCTTTTACCATTCGACACATATTACGCGTCATATCCATATGACTCCCCAGGCCGCCCGGGCCGGGGTCAACTCATGCCGGTTCCCATAATACTGATAACTGGCTGCTACTTCTATGGCCGCTTCTGCTGATACGATCGACGAGTGTAATAAACGTGTTGCTCAACTGTCGATGCTGTTTTGCAAAAATCATAAAATGACATAAGGTAACGAGGCTTTTCGACGATCGATGAATGAGTTGATGCTCTAGTTTTAAGGAGCTGGTGTAATTGATTACTGCATTTATAGACAGGATTACAATGGGTGAGGGACAACCTCTTTCCCCGACGAGCATCATGATGGGTCAGTACAGTATTGACCCGAGTGTCACACGGAGCGGAGTACTCCTCGCCAGCCCTCAAACATAACCTATTACACAAGTAGATTGGTTGGTTGGTTGGTTGGTTGAAAGTGGCCGTCAGCTAAAAACGCCAACACACTTAGACCAGTATAGGTCCATTGTGATGCCACGAATAAGGATCTAAGATCTCCCTACTAGTTGAACCATTTTGAGCTCTTTATAAAGCATAAGAGGCTTCTGATGTCTACGCTTGTCAGATCATCCAAGTCGTTGTAATGGAAGGCTCCTAAGTGAAGCTTCCTTCTGCGGGAGAGAGCTGAAAGAAGGTGAGGGATAGTTTCCTCTTCTTCCCCATCCATGCAGCTTCTACAAAAGTCGTTTGAGAAAAGGCCCAGCCTTGCGGCATGTTTGCCACACCTATTGTAGTGTCGATATGCAATCTGTTGAGAGAGATCAGTTTCTTAGAGCGTTTCAAATCCAGTTTAGGCCAAATTTGTTTTGTCGCTAGACAAGTGGTTAAACTTAAACATTTGTTTATTAAATTTATAAGTTCAATAAACTAAAATTATGAAATTCAGATTAATGCGTTTGACAAATTTGTACATCAGGCTCTTTTGTCGAAATACAAGCTTATGAGATCGACCCTTTCTATTGCATTTTGTCTGCGAATTTTTTCCTCGGCTGATCTCATCTTATGTCTGTACTTTTCGAATTCACTGTGGAACTTAGGTTCGGAACTCTGCTAATCAATCCAAATGTAAAGTACAACCAATATCGTGGATTTGAATGCCTCTATACTGTTCTAAATCTCTTTTCCATTAATATGGCCGCCCCGTCAAAAATTCCTCTGTTAGAGAAGGTTGTAAACGCTATTTTAGTTTTTGTATTTTCTACTTTGTAATGGAACAATTTGTGTCGACGATAAATATGCAATTATTTATTAAAGATTGAAATCCAAAAAATCCACAATTTCATTTAAATATTATGAAATAGAAACCTGCAAATATTTAGTCAAGTATAGCTCATACAAAAATGTTGCTATGTCATTATAAATAAAAATAATTTCCAGTCAGTAGAAACTTAAATTTTATTTTATCATTTCTTTCGTATAAGACGCTAATCATCATTTTATGCCAATCACAATTTGTATTGTAAATAGAATACTACACGTGATAAAAGAAACAATTTAAACTTTTCTACATCCCAGTTGTTGGTACTTTCATTGTTATAACTTAGATAAGTGCTGCAGTAAATAAGAGAAACTATGCTTGCAAAAATGGCGAAAATGAAAACCTTCATCAAATTAAGTTTCACTTTTAAAGGTGTTAACAATCTAGTTAAGTTAACACATATAATCACAACAGTCGAATCTTATAATTATGTATCTCATAAAGCATGACACTTTTTCCTTCCGTTGAAGGTATTTTTAAAGATTTTATGTGGATTTATTTAATTTTATTTAATAAGCTGCGAGTTATTGTTTTGTTTTTATCTTGTATTCTGCTATAGCCTAGAAATGTGTAATAAATGAAGTAAAGTCTCCAAGAACTGAGTGCCAAAGTTGGCTTGTCCTGAAAAACGAAAGGAGTTACCTTAATCTCAGATGACTGTATTCAAAAGGTCATTGGGCCTCCGCACACGAGATTAATTCTGCCGGCAGAAAACCGTTTTTATACCATACTTCGAGCGCACACGTGATGATTTCTGCCGGCAAAAAAATTATATATATGAACCCCTTTTCATTGTGTAGTATTATTTTAACAATTAAAATATTTTGAAAGTTATGTATGTATTAGTTTTATGCCTTGTTCAACCGCTCAAACTCGGCAGAAGATTTTATTCCGTTTGTTTCCTCTCACTTCAGTCCCCTCGCCTACAAAATCGGTTTTATGCCGGCAGAATTAGTCTCGTGTGCGGAGGCTCATTCTCTACATTGTGTTCAGAGTTCAGGATTAGTTTCGAAAACTCATTCTGAAGCCTCATAAAGTGGGACCGAAATTTGGATATCTTCGTCTATACCTTCGGTGGTATCCATTACACGTCGAAATGAACAATATATAACCTGTAGCCTTCTCGAAATCTAAGGAAACATTTCAAAAAGTTTCATTGAAATCTGTAAAGTTCATTCATTCATTTTCTATGGCCCACTTATCCATTAAGTGGGTCGTGCGTGTAGGTGGCTCAAGTGGACCTTAAATAGCTCTCGATTCTCCGACATCGCCTCTAAATCATCAAGGGCAATCCCCATAATGATAAAGGAGAGATTATGGACTCGATCTAATCATCTCACCCTGTGTCTACCTAGAGGGCGCCTGTCCAATATTTTTCACCCCAGGCTACACAAGAAATGGGTTTGAAACTAGATACCAAATTTCAGCAGCATTCATGAGAGACTATCTTAATGCTGTAGACTTACATACAGCACGACATCTTTATCGTTTAGTTCAAGGCAGCACTTACTTACTTTACTTTTGGTGACGCTTACAGTCCGGAGTGGACCACTGCCTTAACCAACAAGCAATTTTGCGTACCTTCCTCTGCTGCGTTGTCCTTCAGGGGTGGATTCGAAGACTCGTCGGGCTGGTGCGTTGTTGTCTATTCGCTCCACGTGTCTCAGCCATCTCAGCCGTTTGTATTTTTAGCTTTTTGACCAGTTCCAGCGTCGCTGTATAGTCAGTATAGTTCGTCATTGAATCTTCTTCTCCACATTCCATCGTCACAAACTGGACCGAATATCACTCGAAGAATCTTTCTCTCAAAGCATTCCAGAAGGTTTTCATCCACTTTTGACAGGGTCCATGCTTCTGAACCATACAGCAGGACCGGGATGATTAAGGGTTATATAATATCTCCTTGGTTCTATGAGAGAGGGCTTTATACTTCTTAGATGCCTTCTTAGCCCGAAGAAACAGCGATTGGCAAGAGTGATTCTTCGCTTGATCTCTGCGCCGATATCATTTTACGAAGTGATTTAGTGGGGCCCAGGTAGACAAAGTCTTTAACCACTTCGAAGTTGTATCTGTCCATCGTGACGTTCTGTTCGAGTCGCCGATATTGAGAGTCCTTTCTCGTTGACAGCATATACTTCGTTTTGTCCTCATTAACAGCCAGACCCATCTTCGAAACAGCACTGCTACTTCTGATAACCAAATGATCAGAACTCCTAACTATTACACCATGGCCTGTTAGTACCACCACAAGAGTAAACAAATTGTATACATGTCCAAATTGATTTAATATAGCTGTACAGAAGTAACGACCATAAAATCTCAATTGTTTTGATAATTTTGTTGAAAGAAACATAACTATCCCTGATCATAGAGCTTTTCTTCCCTCTTTCAAATATTACCCAACAGATAAAATTAACTCAAACTCACTTAATTTCTCTCCTTTCAGTGATCCCTCAGACGTGCCGCTTTCGTGGTCACAAATTCGAGTGCGGTCTCTCGATATCGTGTGTTCTTGGCGGAGGTAAGCCGGTGGATTTATGTTCCGGTGGCATGATATGGTCATGTTGCGTGGACAGAGAACTAGACCCAGAGCAAGATCAGCAAAATTCCGTAGCTCAAAACGCAAGTGAGTATATAGTAATCATATGCAATTACCATAAACGAGTATTATGCAACTCGAAGCAATAATATGAACATTGAACAACATAACATCCCAATTGGAGAGGAGTCGTACACGTTTGAACGGACTAATAGTGGAAAACTGCCTGACAAAATATTTTTTCTATTTGTTTTATATTCCTTCACGACAAAGCATGGGAACACAATTACTCAAAAGTCACAACCCACACACACAGCACAGTATATAATTCATCGCATGGCATTTCTTGCTTGTTGGCTATGCTCTGATAAGCAAGACGAGTCGTTGGTTGCTTCTACAAATACTCTTTAACTTCAACTTATACCCGTTAAGTGGTAAAATGTTCTGAAAGTTAGGCAATTTAATTCCAGACAAAAATGAAAATTGAAAATTTCACTTTTTCCATTATTTTTGGGAGTTTTTTTTTTATTGTGACCTTTGCAACGCCAAATGCTGGAAAGAATGACTCTTCAGTTCGGTTAGCTTTCGATTGGTGGCTCAAGTGTGAAGCTATCAAGGCGAAACGGAAAGAAAGTGAAACTCCTTTCATTGTTTTTGTTAGTTGACGCCGAGAAGAAGAAATGTTTTCCGCAAGTTATGGTTATTATTATATAGTCTTTGCGGGCGGCCAGTTTTGGAAATGCAAAATCTTTCAGGCCGTTGCATAATTTTTGATTTTAATTGGTAATAAAATAAATTTTAGCAAAAGTGGATGACGAGAAGTTATGTCAGACGTTGTTATACAACTTTGGGCGCTGGAATTTAGGCCCTATTGTGATTAAAAAGTGTTTGTCATGTCAAGGCACCTATATACATTTGTTGGTTATACTCTGCAAAGCGCAATAGTTTCTATCAGTGTAATCTTACTCATGCTACTTTGCAAGATACAACAACTTGAATGCCAAATGCCCTTAGGTAGCCTTACATATCGTGGGTTTATACTTGCGTAAAATTAGTCGCGCAAGAATACTTTACGTGATTCAAGATTAAATGCTACGTTTGCGCTACGAAGGAGAACTATTTCTGCACAATATTGTTGGAAAGATCTGTCCTAAAGCTGTATCTCAGATCGGCTGTAGTAGAAGGAAAACTGTATTCCTATATTGGGGAGTCCCAACGTTATGAATGAATAAACTAGGTTAAACAAAATTGCCCTTTTTGGGGGATACAAAACAACCACTAACATGAAAGCTGTAATATATGCAGGAACCAAGGCATTTCAGATATGAAGAAGACTACCATGAACTTTGTCTTAATAAATCAGCCAAGAGATTGTGAAGCGCAATTTAGATGATCAGTTATCAGATCAGTTAATTCAGTTAAAAAGGCAGAGCATTCAACTTTTCTTTTTGTTGTAAGCTATGGAATGTTAGAAATGCTATTGAATAATGGGCGAAGAAAGCCGCTAAACACTTTTCAGCTCTTAATGGTATGCAGAACGTGTACTGTTGATTTCTACATTGACCTTGGTCTTCATTTCTTCCTCATCTGCTTCTTTATGCTACTTCTCATATATGACTGCCCTAATAAATGCTAAATAGGTCCACAGCCCCTCGCACCCAAACAGAAAAATTCATATACCTACGTGCATACAAAGGGTGTCATTAGTAACAACAACGTGTATCATGTTTCCCAAGTAACTTAATTAAGAATTTATTGTTATTTTATGAATTACTAGCTTTTGCCCGCGGCTTTGCTCGCGCAGTGCTCAGGATTTGGTACACAGATATTCCTTCGCAGCCAGTTAGTTCCCTCTTTTATATTTATATATCGCGCAGAAAACCTACCTACCTAAGAAAGTCCCTAAGAAGAAGTTAGTATCTCTGAAAAATGTGTTTAATGCCCTATTGGAGAAAACAGTTCAAAGATTATATGATCAATATTTCTGTTAGTGAAGCGCTGGCATCTCAACACAGATCATACTATAGCAGATTGAGTCACAATCTATGGGACAAAACATATTTCTTTGCTGGCAAATACAGCGATATGATAAGCACCATCTTTAGAATAGGGGGAGCTTTTACCCCTTCATTATATCCCACACCTCCCAGATCTTATTACACTCTTGCAACCAGAAAGATGCACAACTTTCTAGCAATATGACCCCATTCATACAGAATTCCTCTTGAATATTTTTGGAGTACGTACGCTGGAGTTAGATGAAGCGATAAGCAAGATAAGGACGCATTACAAAATTTTAAATTGATATGACGAACGGTTCGTGACTTAAGAAAAGGGCCACAAACTAAGTTTGAAGTCAATCGGATGAAAAATAAAAATCTTCCCATACAAAATTTGAGCCCCCCTTTTACCCCTTTAGGGGTCGAATTTCAAAAAAATCCTTCCTTAGTGCTTGTATACATCATAAAAAAAACTCTGTGCAAAATTTCAGCTTTCTAGAGCAAATGGTTTAGGCTGGGCTTTAATCATCTATCAGTCGGAATTTTCATTTTTATATAGTTATTAGTTATATAGATTGTTTGAGAGATTAACATCAACAACAACTCGTAGACCCAGTCACTTTGGTAGGAATTATAGCTACTTTGAACTACACCCCTAATTCATCATCAGACTCCTTTTTTAAGTGATTGTTGTTGAATAGTTTTTGAATTCTGACAGTCGATTTTCCGTATATAATCCACTTGGAAAGACATTTCTGCTTTCCCCCTGTCAGGAAATGAACCCTGCATTTTCATTTGTCAATTGACCAAGTGATTACCACTTGCGAATCGCGCCAACTTAACGATAAGTACAAGTCCGCCAATTGGTGATTAGAACGGACGACAAGACTAACCTCTATGCTTTGCTGTTGCTATACGAAGTGTTTTTGTTTCTTGCCGTTTTCTCGGGTTTTCTTTGCCTCTTTTTAGTTAACAAAATATTTTAGTTAACAACAAACAATTTTAAACAGTCCCTAATTGACAACTCAAGTTGACCAGTCAAATTAATATTGCCTATACTAACAATTGGGCGCAGTAGCGCAGTGGTTAGTGTGCTGGACTACTGTGCGAGGGATCCCAGGTTCGATCCCCGGAAAAACACAAATTACATCTTAAAGTTTTTTCTACTGCGCCACCTCGCGCGAATGTCTGACAAACATCCGAGAGTATGACTGTCATGAAAAAGCTTCTCAATTCAGCCGTTCGGACTCGGCATAAAATTGTAGGTCCCTTCCATTCGTCCCAAAAAATAGAAACTCACACAAAACGAATGGTTGCGAGAAGCTAGCTAGGTGTCACCCGCCTGTTGCTCCACCTATTTATTTATTTGTATTCTAACAATTCTCGTAGTCATTCGTAGATGGCGCAGTTAGTTATTTGGACTTGGTTGCCACAGATCGTTGGCTTCCAGAGTCAACTGCTTGGAAAATTATGCCAACTCCTTGCCCGTCTTCCAACAAAATTTACATTTAACCGCTTGTACCTACTATGAAGATATAGAAAAAGCGAATGTAATTATGGGTTAGAGCTTCCTTTTTATATGCTTTGGCTTGCACTTAATTGGACATCAAATTTACAGACACTCACACTATATACCAGCAACATGACACCGAGTATACCTATTTTGCATTTAATGAAACGAACAAGTTTTTTTTCAAAAGTTTATGAAATTTTCCACAGGCGATATCATTCATTTGCATGATATCTATCCCGGCCTCGCTAACACAAACAAAAACCCTACACACACAAATCGACCCCACTATCCCAATCTCATTAACGAAAAGTACCCATCCACACCTACCATTCATTACGGAACCAAACGTCCACAATCCTACCCATATAAGCCACCCACACAACCACACACATGGGATCACGAAACAAATCAGATAAGCAGCGTCGGCCATCCCGGAATAACCAATCACCTGGATAATCATTTTGGGATCGACGACACGATTCTGGAACATCCGCAGGCTCATTCGCAGCAGCCATTTGGCGTGGGCAGTGGAGTAGATGTTGTTGGAAGCTCAGCAGACAGTGGTGGTCCCTACCACGATGGAAGCTATCGTCCCGTGCCTGGTACCTAGAATATATAGCATTTCGATCTTCAATTGATTTTTTTTTTTTTGCTTTCACAAACACACTGTCTTCTTGATTGGCTTTGGGCAACTCTTCTTGTTTTGGTGATCTTCACCTGTGTAGTTTTTAGATTTCAGCACTTTCTTTGTAGTTCGTATCTCTTTGGGCATCTAAGACGGGGGTGGGTGTTGCAAATGATTCTCTAAGACTTGCTTTCTTCCCACAGGTTGCGGCGAGGTGTTTACACGGACGAATCGAATCGTTGGGGGACATTCAACTGGATTTGGATCACATCCATGGCAGGTGGCACTCATCAAAACCGGGTTTCTCACAAGAAAGCTGAGCTGTGGAGGTGCCTTGATCTCGAATCGATGGGTCGTGACTGCAGCCCACTGTGTTGCAACGCAAGTTCTTTTGATTTTTTAGTCCACCGGCTAAAGCATTGAATGTTGGATTTATTTACTTTCAGGACAACCAACTCGAATATGAAGATTCGGCTCGGTGAGTGGGATGTTCGCGGGCAAGAGGAACGCCTCGGTCATGAGGAGTACGGCATTGAACGGAAGGAAGTCCATCCGCAGTACAATCCTGCGGATTTCAAAAATGACTTGGCTCTGGTGCGACTAGACCGGACTGTTCAATACAAGCAACACATTGTGCCTGTATGCCTTCCACCGGCCTCGACAAAGTTGGTTGGGAAGATGGCGACAGTGGCTGGATGGGGGCGGACGCGGCATGGCCAAAGTACAGTACCCTCTGTTTTACAGGTGAGTTTTAGCACAAGTTTTTCTTCAATATTTTACAAACGGTTTAATTTTTCAGGAAGTTGATGTCGAAGTATTGTCGAACGATCGCTGCCAGCGATGGTTCCGCGCTGCTGGGCGACGGGAAACCATTCATGATGTTTTCCTGTGCGCGGGCTACAAGGAAGGCGGCCGTGATTCTTGCCAGGGCGATTCGGGTGGTCCCCTTACATTAACGCTGGAGGGTAGAAAGACTCTTGTTGGCCTCGTGTCCTGGGGCATTGGCTGCGGCCGAGAACACTTACCTGGTGTCTATACCAATATACAGAGATTTGTGCCGTGGCTCAACAAAGTGATGGCCAATGATAGCGCGTAAGCGATGACGAGGGAGTGGTGTGGCGCAAACGTGTCGGCCAAAGTGATACTTCCTAACTCGGGTGTTAGTGTTTAAGGAACTTTTATGTTTTTGTTATTGACATTCATGTATTTATTGTAGTTTGTACGAAGAGGAGCAGTAATTTATAAACCTTATTCTTAAAGCACCGTTTTATTCGGTTTAGTATGGATAGTCTTAAGGCAGTACATAAGTTTAAGGAATATGATGTAAATATATAAACAACTTGAGGAATAGATTGTTTGACTTTTGGACAGAAATGTGCAACTCCCGCCGGAATGGTATAGGCACTTGCTGACTGGTTGGTTTCTGGCTTGGGATTGAAAGGGATATCACGAGAATTTGTTTACGGCTATCTTCCATGAACGTTTTTGTAAGTTAGTATCTAAATATGGAGCCTTTTCAATCACAGTATCCTGAAGAATTAAATTTGTTCGAAGTCGGGCGTTTGGTGGCAAGTATTTCTTGAGAAAACGCGAGCAAAGAAGAAATTAACACCGATCCATGCAATATACAAATAAAAGATTATCAGAATGCAAGACAATGTTTATACGTAACGTGACCAACTCTTTGACAGATCAGCGCTGTAAAACCGAGACCAAAAAACTGTATAAAAACTGTACCATTTTAACAGCGAATTGTATGTTTTTTTTTACTATTCAAATAACATTTCTAAGACAAGGCGCGCACCGAAGTAGTGTGGCAGTGGGGTGGAGGTGGCATAGGAGTGATGTGCCGATTAAATGGCGGGAAAGTGGTATGAAACTGATTTAACGCACACTAAAGAGACAATCAACGTATGGTGCTACCGATTCATCAGTTCTTATAAAATGTCTTCATATGTTAAATTCTTGGTCGTTTCGCATTTTTTAGTTTCCGGGTTAACAAAAATAAGCAGTTGTAATGCCAAAATCCACCTCGTAGCCAGCCTCAACACCTGCCACTTGGACACCACCCCACTGACACACCACTTCGATGCGCGCCTTGTCTTATAAAACTCGCCGAAACCAAAACACAAAATACAAATTTAAATTCAAAGAAAAAGATAGTTATATGAAAACAGTGGATCCTGTTCACTAATGAAAGTATATTTCAGAACAGTGATGGAGTAAAGGAAACGAATTTATTTGTATATGTACAATGAACATGTATGTGTTTTCGATAAATTCGGTAAATAAATGTAAAATTCGCTTCGTTTTCTAAATACGTTGCACAACATGCAACAACCTACATTGCATAAACCGCACTCGTGGAGTGGATTCGTTAGGTACCTACCTAATATTTTTTTTCATGCGGAAAAACTGTATAAATGCTGTATTTTCTTGATTTCGCTGTATATGTTTTTTTGACAATTTGAAAAACTGTACAGTTGGTCACTTTATTTATACGTCATACTCATATCTATTAAACTGCTATTATTTAAAGGGCAATAATATAATGCTACTCATGCCCCTAAATTTGGGTTAAATTTGGATTCTATTAACGTGCTATATAGAATCGTCTAGGAGTCCTTTAAACATACTTACTCGTCAGGATGATAGGTATGATGGATCAAGTTCGATACCTCTGTTTCGACTACATCTATCGAATTCAAAGAGCTACATACTTTGGTTTGATTGAAGAATATCCACACTTACCCCTAAAATTTCAAATAAATAAATGAAGGATTGGGGAAATCTAAGCGACAAAAAGTTAATTGTTTGGTGCATATTTGAATACATTATGCATACATATTGTTGGCTACCAAATCCGCCTCTAAAGTCGGTATAAAAAGTCAAAAATAAATACATATGTATACATTAAATACCACATAATTAAGAACTGAAAAATGTCTCAAGAAAAAAAACACGAAACACCAGCAAAAAAACGAGCAGAATCCGAATCGAAAAGTACAAAAAAAAAAACTCCGGAAAACGCCAAAAGAACGCATCGGAAAAACGTTCAGAAAAAGCCCCTCAAAACCCTGGAAAATCGCTCCAAATATCATCAATAAATGTCCGCAAATACACACAAATTAATGACAAAACCGCTATCAAGAACTTCTATCCCAAAAGCGCAGTAAATAAACGCCCCGAAAACGTATCAGAAATTCCGCCTCTCAAAAGTGCCTTAAAAAATGATCCTAACAACAACTTAAAGCGGACACTAACAAAAAAACAGTCCAGAAAAATGTTCCAAAAAAACGAATGAAAATGGCCTACAAAATTATTAAAAAAAAACTTTCCAAACCGCCCTTAAAATCGCCACCAAATACGTTCGTAATACGCCTCAAAAATCGTTCCAAAAACGTATGGAGAACACTGTGAAAACAAACCCCTAAGATCCATGTACAATTTGCCTTTAAGAATTCTTTTCATTTATGGTCCGCTTGTGCATTAAGTGGATCGCGGGTGTAGGTTGCTTTAGTGGACCCTCAATTGCTCTCGATCTTCCATCGACTCCAAATCATCAAGGGCATTGCGCATACGGGTATAGGAGAGATTATGGACTTGGTCTAATCTAACCATCTCATTCTTGGTCTACCTAGAGGACGCCTGCCTTTAAGAAAACGACCGAAAAAGCTCCTTTAGGGCGTATGCCCTAAAAAACCATAAAAACGAGCAATGATCCTAAAGGGCCCAAGAAATGCTTCAAAAAAGCCTTCGTCACATCGCCACAAACGTGGTAATCAGATTAAGAAGGGAAACACTGAAGGGAGAGGGCAACCGACTGGACACGCCAACGCCAGTACAATCTCCGTGCGGTCATTATTACCGATTACCTGCCTACGAAAGTCAAATCAAATGAAATACCGGGTGGATAGGAAGCAAGGGGATTCACAAAATGTCCTACACGACAAATCACCGTAAATTTGCACATGCGGTTCCAAACACTGCAGGGAGTTAGCGCCGGCCGGGGTTTCTTCAGAACTGAATCTGGGCCTCTCGTTCCTCTTCTATCTTCCGAAACACTAAAATGTCTTGCAAGCCGAAATTACAGCTGCTCGTTAAGCTACAGCGTGGCTGCAATCAAATCCCTAATATCCAGCGAAATAAGATCTAATGCGGTGGAAGATTGCCACGTATCTCTTAACAAGGTATAGCTGGATAGTAGAACTCCATCCTATGCTGGGTTCCTGTTCACTGTGACATCCCAGGGAACTGTGCAGCAGATGAACTAGCAAGGCTAGACTCCTCTGGCTTGGATAGTATAAGCATTGGTACAAGTCGTGTATTGTATGCACCACTTTCCTACGCTAAGCAAATAATTCACGCGGACACATCAAGCAGAGCAAGTTTCAGATGGAAACATCTAGGCTCACCTGGCCAGTCTGGACGCAAAATGATCCAAGGAGCTTCTTCGACTTAAAAGATACAGCATTTCGAAAGTCGTTAATGTCATCTCCGGGCACTGCACATATTAGAGATGAAGAGGACGATGAGCCCATTACTCCCTTTCTTTGCAGTTGCCCTACCCTGGACAATTTAATAAAGGCCCACTTAGGAAGCTATTTTCTCAATGATCTCAGTGATCTGGGTAATATCAGTGCCGATAACATTCTCCGCTTTATAACCGGCAGCAAATGCTTTGCATGAGTAGCCAATAAAGAAGAAATAATTCCCCAAATCCCAGTGGTATGCACATGCACAATGGGCCGACTGACGGCCTAAGCCCCGGTGCACACTTGCGATTTTTGACGCGCAATGCCGCAGCGTCACCGCTTTTGCGTCTTACCGGCAAAATGACGCATGTGTGCACTGCTTAATACCAAACAATGTACTGAATGCGATCTCGCGGGAACTTGCGAGTCGTTTCAACCGCAAGAATGCACCCTTCAATTTATTTGTGAGTACTGCAAGACGCAAAAGCGGTGACGCTGCGGCACCGCGCGTTAAAATGACGCATTTGTGCGCCGGGGCTTAGTGTTTCTCTCAGCCACTTTGACTAAACTAAACCACTAAAAAAAACAAACAAAAAATCGCTCTATAAACACCCTAGTGGCCTAGGATCACCAACTGATGCTCAAAAGTTCCTCATTCTTGTTGCCAAACAAAATAGTAAAGACTATAATCACATCTTTGCATTTCTCATCATTTGAATGGTAAATCCAATAAATCGGTACCAAAGTCTAGCATCCTTTCAACTAAACTTTGATATGCAATTATTGATCTAAAAGCCGTTAGTGATCTGGCCAACGAACTTTTTAAAAATACATTTTCTTGTTACAACAGACTAAAACTATGCAGCAGAAAATCATAAATTTTCTATCAATGACAACAACCATTTTTTAAACAAAGTATAAGAGCAGTCACTAACCATCAATACACCAAAGAGAACTTTGGTTGTCTCTTATCACCTGTTGCTCCCATTCTTCCGCTCAGCTGAAGTGGTTAATAAAACTATGACAATTAACGAGCAGCGTTCCCACTTTCACTACGATCGTAATATTTCACTACGATTTTGCCTTAGTTGAACAAAATCATTACGTCACTACGAAAAATTTGGAAACACTACGATTTTCCGTTCAACTTCGTATCCATATATTTCTTGTATAAAATTCCTTCACAATGTAATAATATTGAATTTTCAAATGTTTTCCCTTGTTAAAGTTGTTTTAACGCATTCACAACAGGGCGATTAATTGAACATATTCACTTTTCAGCGCAATAATGATGGTTACAAAGGGTCGATTTCCGTTCGGTGACTGTGAAGTGATAAATAATTTAATTTAATTTGCAATTTTTGAGGTTTTCAAGGTAGAATACTTTTCATTACGATTAAATACATATTTCGGGTTTCTGAATCCCTTTGTCCGCGCTTATTTTTCGTTTCCATCGTGAGTCATAGAGCCTTGTCTTTGTTATGTTTTTCGCAATTCTTCACAAATGAAACGGCTGTGATTAAAAAAATTATCATATGAAAAAAATCTGACATTTGTTTTCATTTTTTATGGAACGAAAATCGAATTCAGCGCGAACTTGTGAAAACTCTTTTCACTTCACAGTATAGATAATAGAACGAGAATCGATCCCCAGTTGAGTATATTGCGTCATATAGTCGTACTTGGCTTAAAACTAAAACATTATGGAGATTGCAATTATTTTTTATATTTCACTACGATTTAGCTCCAAACACTACGATTTCCTCATCTCGGCACTACGCTTTCGTAAATTTGAAGTGGAAACGCTGTTAACGAGGTCATTCAACTGATTATAGTAGTGTTGAGAGGATCACAAAGCAATTCAAAGAAACATAACAAGGAGCCGACAAATGCAGCACCTCCTTTATAATTAGCGATGGATACAATGTAGTGTTTTGATTTAGCTCGAGAGGAGTTTCCTTCCATTAAAGTGTTTGGTAATTAATTTGTGAATGGTAGCCACCCATTAGGTAGGTACTTCTGAATAATTTGTCTTGGTCTTCTTTGGTTCGATGTGGATATGGAAGAGCGATTTTTATATTTGCTTTGAAGGTAGGTAAGCTTTTAATTGTTTTTTTTTTTATTATTAATTTGCAAAAATACATATAAACAGAGCAACCGATGGACAAGAAACTTGTTTTCTTTGGAAATATTTTGCATAATTCATTGAAGATGAACTGGAGAGAGAACCGCCGAAGGTGTGAGAATTTGATTTTCATTCTTTTCTTCTTACAATTTATTTATTTCTTTCGTATCGCATTACGGAGTAGATGCACGTTTTTTTTTGTGTACGATCATTTCCGGTTGGTTGGAAGGAAAAATATGAAGTCCTGGACTTGCTAATAAAAATAGGACGTAGGAAAAAATTGTGTTTTCAGGATTTTATGCCGAGTGTGTAATTGTGTTTCTAATTAAAAATGTTGTTGGTATAGCAGGACAACTACTAAGAAACTCTTTAATCATATAGTGAGGTCTGAAACCGACACCACTAACTACTGACTGAGTAATTTTTGCTTTCCAACTTTTAGTACATTTTATTGATTATGCTGGGTAAATTGACTTGACTTTATATATGGTGGACTGATAGACCCACGGACTCTATTTATCCTTCTGGTAACTGCAAGGCCCGTTTCCACTTCATAGTTACACGGAGTTATTATTTGTATGATGCACAGTAGATATTTTGTTGTGATTGACGATTATCACTTGTCCGCTATTTAGAGCTGTATCAAGGACCAGCAATGATTTCTAAATGTAGCTTGTTAAAGTTAAAGAGCAGCTATCGAATTTTGATAGCAATGATCAAATATGAGACTAGAGAGCTTGATTCTGATGGTGATGGCCTATGCTGATGATGAGTTCACTCTCAACTGGACCAAACTACCTCATGACAAGAGTGAAACCATCCTACCCTTCATAAAGGCACACAATGGTCGCATGGACGGCAATCTTGGTTTCCATCCTCCAGATTGAATGTTCGTTCTGTTTAATAGTCGGTTTCGGTTGGGTCAAACCTAGAGTAATAGTTGCAGCAGATATGATAGCCTATTGGGAACGATAGGCATTTGATGAAGGAATACGCGATCGGCAAATGTTCTGATTCTCCTCATTTACTTGGTTTTTTTTTTTTTTATTGTTGTGGCCTCTTAAATATCCGCATTCGTACCTTGTCTACAACTAGGTAATAGTCTGAGTCTAGTTTGGTATTTCAGAATGTACAGACATATAAAATACTAAAGGAGAGCTTTAAGTCTTGAGTTGGTTTCCAGATATGGTGTCATGTAGGCTATATGCTTTTCGATTGCGCTACTAAAAATGTCTTCCTCATCCGTTCCGGCACTTAAATGACCGATGACAATTTTAACATCATAAGGGTCCGCCATCTAACGTTTTTTTTTCAACTGGTGCTTATTTCGCGAATGGTAACACTTAGCTCATGTCTGATTTGACAGATAATTAGTTTTATCCTTCCGCTGAACGAATATGGTTGTGTATACGCTTGAACAACGCTGGGAAATATTGCGACATTACTTTGAAAATCATGGTAATGTTGCAGAATGTGTGCGAAAATTGCGTACGGATTTTGGAAGAAGAGAAGCACCGTCAGCTCCGTATGTTCGTTATCTTGTGAAAAAAGTGAAAGAAACTGGCATCCTCATCGATAAACCAAAGCGTGAAAAGCCAAAAACAGTGCGTACACCCGAGAAAATTGCTGCTGTGGCAGAAAGTGTGCGTGAAGCGCCATCAACATCAATTCACCGTCGTTCTCAACAATTGAACATTTCGGAGACATCATTGAGACGAATTTTGCATAAAGACCTTGGTATGACGCCATGCAAAGTCCAATTGGTTCAGGAGTTGAAGCCAACTGACCATCCAATGCGTTTTCGCTTCGCTAAGTGCGCCTGCGATCGACTTAGAGAAGATGCCGATTTTGTCACAAAAATCATCTTTTCGGATGAAGCTCATTTTGATCTTGGCGGGTATGTAAACAAGCAAAATTGTCGCATTTGGGGCACAGAAAACCCGCACGCATACATTGAAAAGCCGATATACCCAAAACGAGTCACTGATTGGTGCGGATTTTGGTCCAGAGGCATAATTGAGCCATTTTTCTTCGAAAATGAGCAAGGAGTGGCCGTTACAGTCAATGGCGATCGTTATCGGGCCATGTTGAACGAATTTTTGTTCACAACAACAGGATATTGGCAACATTTGGCTTCAACAGGACGACGCTACGTGCCACACAGTCGAAGCTACACTCGATGTTTTGCGCCCTGTTTTTGAAGATCGCATTATCAGCCGCAGAGCTGATGTCGTTTGGCCACCGCGGAGCTGCGATTTGACACCGTTGGACTGTTACGCCGACATGCCAGAGACAATTGACGCTTTAAAGGACAATATTCGTGAAGCCATTGGTGAAATACAGCTGCGCACAATCGATAATGTGCTTAAAAATTGGACCGATCGTGTAGGCTACTGCATGGCCAGCCGAGGCAGCCATTTGAATGAAATTATTTTCCATTATTAACCGGAAGGATTGTACTATCAAATAAAAAAAGAAATTTGAGAAAATATTCAGTAGTTTTTTTTTATCGCATTTTCAAAAAAAAAAGTTATTTGGCGGACCCTTTACTTGGAACATTGCTTAAACGTTTGTTTGAGGAGTTCTTATAGAAACAGAACTGAGACGATAGGCAATAACGCCAAACGAAATATCGCCGAAATCAATAATAATAACGCCTTAAAAAATCTCGTTCAATTTGTTCTTGCAAAATTGTTCGTCATTTTGGGTGTTATTTCCTTTCGAGGGTTTGTTTTTATGACAAGTAGTTAAGCCCAAAATAAAAGTGGACATGCATAAACAGTGGAATAAGTATGGGGGTATGCTGCCCCCTGCAACCCCCTGCTCGGGGTTTCTATTGGAGTAGGTGGGAGTTTGTACTGCAAAAAAAAAACTTAATATATCCATTTTCATCCAATTTCACACGTACTCCAAATCTGACAGTAACTCCAAGCAGGGGGGTTGCATGGGGCAGCATGCCCCCCCCATACGTATTAAACTGCATATTTTTGGGCGTTATTTCCAAATCGATTTGGGTGTTATTTCCTTGGGCGTTATTGCCTAACGCCTTATGCGGATTGTCATAAGACGTTCACTTACGGTGTTGTTAGCCCAAGAGCTCCTGTCTATGTCTGCCGCATATGACAATTCCAAATAAGTGCTACCCGTGTTCTTTATAAAAGTCATCGTAACAAAACTGATTACTGCTTTAAATGTGATTAGAAACTCTCCCTCTTAAATTGAGTTTATCAAAGCTAAATTTAGTGATACAAAGATGGTCAGAGTACAAAGCGCTAAAATTCTTTCAATTCTTAATCTGTTACAAAACTGATTTCCATCTAATAAAATGCAGAATTAATAAATTGAAAGCCTTAATAATTATTATTTTCCAAAAATCTCATAAGCATCACAACATGAGTTCCATCAATATTCAAACTATCCCGTTCCTCCTTAAGTAGTCAGCTTAACGTTTCATTCGATAACAACTTCAGATAAATTTAACTGCTTCTGCGCTGCCATAGCAGATGCGACACGCGGTTGTAAACCTCAATCAAAGTGACATGTCCGCAGGTCCACTGACCCAGTGTGATCTGTGTCATATCAACATCTAATCAACTCTCTAAGATCTGAATCTAAAAAAAATTATGTTTATTTCTTCTCACGCAATCGAAATAATCAAGAAACAAAAACAAAGGCTTATCGACTAATTTTAATAAAATCATCAATCTAGCGGGATCTTATAATTTTGCCCAAAAGTTTATTCACATGTATTGGGGTCAAATACTGTGAATAGTCGTAAACTATATCAGATCTTTCTTTTTTTTCCTGCTGCTCCCTCAAGATTCTGAGTCTCTCTGTGTGAAAACAAAAGAGTTCTTGTGCGAACTGGGATTTTTTGTTTGTTTGTGTTTTCTATTTGCCTTGTTGTTACCAATTGTATAAGTTAATCTCATGTGCGTCATAGCCAAAGAAAAGTTTAATAAGAGTACATATTTAAAAACAAAGAAAGTGTAATGACTTCATCCCCTAAAATCCATTAAAAGAGCTTCCACGAAGCAATCCATTAAAGTGTCATAACAAAAAACCTGATCTGAACAATTCATTGATCCGTATACAGAACCGAAGAATGTTCTAATTAAGGCACCAATGATTCACATTAGATAGTAAAACCGTCATCAAATATAGCACGTGCCATCGGGGAAGTAACACAAAACAAGAAGAGAACAACAACCAACCATCTATAAATGGAATTCCGTTTGAGGTCATTATCACAAAGGGTAGAATGCCGCTTGCTTGTGTGCATTGTGCACTGATCGTGATCATGATGGTCCAGCAACAACAACATAATAATCAAAAGATACCAAGAAGAAGAAATGTTAACTAAAAGACAAGCACTCTCTTCGGTGCACAATTATGCTTCTCTTCAAATGCTTGCGCCCTACAAAACAAAGAAGAACAACACCACACATACAATCAGCGCAGCGCAGTCAACTGCTCTTTCTTCTTTTCTTCTCGCATTCGTACCTGTTAACCAGTGTTACAACAGGTAAATTAGAAAACACCGAACAAGAAAAATACCCCACAATGCAGAGCGAGTGAGCCCACCACAGCATACCACCAGCCAAACCAACTAACCAGCTAAAGCAGCAATTTGAGCAAATGAAGAATGGAAATGGCCAAGGAACTTGCCCGGTCGATGCGGTGATTTCAGTTTGCGAGGAACATCTTCACTGTCAAGGTCTCAAGGTTCGACACGAAGAAGTTGAAAAGACCCATACCGTCGTCGCTGCGCTCGTCGGTTGTTCCTTTCGAATATTATCTCCTCCAGAAAACTATTTTCCCTTTACATTCTGTTAAAGATATTTAGTGCTAATTAGAGGTAACCGGTAGTGCAAACCTAAGCGTCAAAAGGATTTTCGTGTGGCTCTCAAAGATTACTGTTAATAATTATTGTATACCCATCGGTGTGCTATAGCTATACCCACATGAATGGTGGTGTTTTTTGAATAAATATGAATGCTGGCCTTATTCAGAACCGTTATAGTGTCCGATAGTCCGTTTTGTATAATAAATACACAGAGTGGTAGAGAAGTGATCGTCGTGTGTAATATTTTCTTTTCGTCTTTCGCCATTACCATCTCAGGCTGGTGGTCGGTGTGTCGCGCGTGCTCACTCACTCCGCCATCGTGGTAGTTGGTTGTCGTGGTTCGCGTTTACTTTGTGGTATTCCGGAGGAGTTTTTGGTTTACCATCGCGAGTTGCCCCAACTTTCTTTTTTTTTTCTCTCCGAACGTGCGTCGTCGTCATAGTATTCTTTCGTTTGGCTTTTCGTTCTTATGCTGTGTTGAGTGTTACTTTCGAAACAACTCTTTTGTGTGTGGATCGCTAGTTTTGTTTTCATTAAATTTATAACCTTATGTCACTGTTTTGCTAAATGTGTCCCAATTATTATGCTAATTGCATACAGAGTGTCCAAGCGATAAATCGGTATTCCTCAAAAGCGGAAGCGTGAAAAGAATCTCCTCATGACCTAGGAACGCGTTGAACTCTACACAAGACCATCTTGTGCCATGGAAATATTTCATTAGCATCTAACTACAGACGAGTGTATGCAATTGGATAAGCCATTAACATAAATTGCCCGATATCCAGGAAAAGAAGAATTTTTTTTTCCACAAGAACAAGAACAAGAAGAGAGCAGCAGTCCAAGGCAGTCCCCGCACCCCTTGTCGTAATCATAAAACGCGTTCTGTTACTTTTCCTCAAGTCTCTGAACCAGAAATCTCGCTATATCAGATAGCATTAGCGTCATCATCAGCAAGAACATTATAATTATCATCATCATCGTGGTCGTTGCTGCAGTGGAGCGGTAGCATTAAGCAGAGCATTCCCTTTCCTATAGAGCAAGCGAGGCATAAGGAAACACCATCCAAAAGGTAGGTTTTGCAATCTACATAGAGACTGTTTTCTTTTATGAATTATACAAATCATCTTTGGATTTGATGGTGGCGAATGGCGATCTCATTCTTTAGTGGTCAAATGGATCCAGTTTTACCGTGCGTGCAACTCGCATGCAATTAGATTAATTGCAGGCCATTTAATTGATCGTTATCCTTTTTTATGAGGTTAAATTACTTCCGACATTTGGACATGGGTTCTTGTAGTATGATAGCGGTTGTTTGGTTGCCTTAAAGTGATTGTTGCATTCAATTTGTAGTGCAGGGCTTTGATGTCAAAGAATGAAAATGATGTATGAGTTAATTCAAAGTCATATACAAAATGATTTCGGGATCGGACGTCTAATTGTAGGCAGTAAGTATGGTTGTGTTGGAAATGAAATCACTTTATTTTTAAGAAGAAAACGAAAACGCCCAGGCTTTTTTATTTTCCATGTAGCCTTTTGCCATCCAATCTTCTTACATAAGTGGGACATCTGCAATCAGCATCGGCATTTTACTTAGATATGAAAAGAGAACTTCATCAAAAGTTGTTTCTGAAAATGCTTCATAAAGATTTTTGGTCAAACAAAAGAGTTGCAGTAAGAACTGGGTAGTATTTCTTTTGTGAGTAACTAACCCCTTTTCTCGTGCCTACTGGTACAATTGAAAGTCAGCAAAGTTGAATTGTTGCCATTTTTCCTTCAACCTTCAACGCCCTGTAAACCTTTAGATGTGATATAATAGGACAGTGGATCAGTAGCTGCGTTTCAATCAGTCCACGACAGTCGAGTTTCTTTATTTAGATATCGATTGCTCCGTATCCTATACTAAATAGCCCATTGTAGGTGTAGACTTCTGTCAAAAATTTAACCCGACATATCACACTACAATAACATTCATATTGAGTATAATTTCCAAGTGACAATAAACCTACTTTATTGACACTGCCATTGACCTTGAAATGATCAAACTATATTGTAAGCTTTCACGGAGTGGGCATCTGAATACCAATGACTTTTGAAAAGTGCATTAGAAAAAATTGTATTTTACTTCCTGGATTACCAGATTCTATTTTCTAAAAACAGGATTAAAATCGTTAACAAAACAAATTTCTAAAACTGCAAGATACCATGGGAAGAAACAGCTATATTCAGCTCAGTCAAATGATAGAGGTCTTAATCCTTGCTAAAGCCCAATAAATTTATAAAGTACAAAATAAGTCCGCAGGACCCTATAGCTTGTCACTATACCATTTATGCGTGCATCTGCATGAATCGAAGGCGCTTAGTATTACAAATACCGACAATACATTCGTGAAACTATGGAAAAGACTGTAAGGGTGATTTTTATACTTCCCGTAGTTAAGCATGGACGAACTCGCTTAGTAGATCAATAGACTATAATGAGCCAATAGTCTTTTTTCCTACAAAAAGATCATAAGACCAGTACCAACCTCGGCGCGTGCTCAGAGTAGTGTGAGATTTGTATAGTGACTAAAGCCACTTCCAACCTATACAAATTTGTTTCTTACCACAACAAAGTTATGTTCTACCAACTGGACCCGTGCTCGTCTTGCCCGCTCGCACAAAACTATGTTTGGTTCATTTAAAATTACACTTTGAGTGTTTCATTGAAATTTTGTAGAGTAGTTTTCGTGCTTTTAGGAGAAAAAGAAAATGCCTCCCTTTCCTAGATCTTGCTACTTATTTGTAATTCTGCATTTCCTTTCCTTTCTTTTGTTTTCCCTTTTCCTATGGAAGCAACTACCTACCCCAAACCTACACCGTTACCATACCACATATCGAATGAAATTCTGAAATGAAATGTTTTGTATTATACTTCTATTCATACATATACCTACAACTGACCATAACAAATCAACCCTTTTCGAATGTCTTGTTTTTACTAGTCTTGTTTTTGCTTTTGTTTGTCCTGTCGCACGATCGCAAAAGTATAAACATCCATTCGTAGCAAAGTATATGTGTATGTATGTATTTTCACTTCAAAAAATAGATTTTGGCTAAAAACTGTTCCTAAAGAGGTCACTATAAACGACATAGCCTATAGCAGTCTCACAGTCCTAAGGAACATTTTAAAAAAGTTTCATCGAAATCTGTCCAGTAGTTTTTGAGTTTTTAACGGCCAAAGAAATTTCCTACAGTTTTATTATATGTATAGATGACTTATCGCAACAACTGATGTTTTGAGTGATGGATTTAAATTCGTGCGGATATTTGAAACACAGATTTTGAAAAGTTATCAAAGAATCAGCGAGCAACAAAAGGTAATTAGCCTTGTGATTGTGACTTATTTGGCCATTTACCTCCGATAAAATGCATCATAATTATTTTCAGTAACTACATAAATAGCTTTAAAAATTCAATTTCGAAGTACTACCTACTCTGAGGTGGGCGCAGTAGCGCAGTGGTTAGTGTGCTGGACTACTGTGCGAGGGATCGCAGGTTCGATTCCCGGAAAAACACAAATTACATCTTAAAGTTTTTTTCTACTGCGCCACCTCTCGCGAACGTCTGACAAACATCCGAGAGTATGACTGTCATGAAAAAGCTTCTCAATTCAGCCGTTCGGACTCGGCATAAAATTGTAGGTCCCTTCCATTCGTCCCACAAATAGAAACTCACACAAAACGAATGATTGCGAGAAGCTAGGCCTTGGGTGTCACCCGCCTGTTGCGCCACCTATTTATTTTTTTTTTTTTACCTACTCAGGAAAGTCGTATCTATAACGTTACAACAACGCCCTGAGATGCTTGCAGATAGGTGTTACTCATGTACTTTAACTGTTGTAGATTTTAGTACTGGAAATATGGCTCCAAGTAGATAGAGTTCAAAAGTTTGCCTGTCAAGCGGCCAATCCTTTTCGTTGTAGAAATGTCATCGCGTGATGTACTATTCGGTGAATCATCTTATTTGCATTCTATCAGTAGGTATTCTACCAGGTCTATCAAAAATCGCATGGATCTTACATCAATGTATAGTTTTCTATCCCTAAATCCATAAAAAGAACATTAAAAGAGCAGCATTATTGATCTCCTTGCAAAATCCCTTCCATCCATCTTATATTCATATCCCATAGACCGCAAATTTAAAGTATACGAGTATAAATTCATCATATATATATTCAAACAGATGTCTAAGTTTTCTAATGCATCTTGTAACAAAATCTCGGTCACAATCGGTTAAATATCAAATTCTAACAATAAAATGTAGGTATTCATAATTTTATTCCCGCACTCATGACCCCACACTTCGTTTCAATTTTTACTTTTACCACAACAATAAATTACTTTTAAAACCATTTGCAGTCATTGTCAAATGGAGTTCATTAAACTGATCCATAAATGACTAATAAAATGATGAATTTGATATACAATAACGCTATTGTTATTAAAGACTAATATTTGACAGTGACAAAATACAAATTCATACGAGTATATGACTCAGTGAGAGATAGTGAAAAAAAAACACCGGAGCACATAAAAAATACAAAATAAGGTTTTGAATATTTTTAAGGTAAAAGTTTGGATAAAGAGTAGAAAAAATTAAATTTTGGTTGGATATGTGACTGTTGAAATTAAATTTAAGAAACTCATGAACATCCGATCAAAAATCTAATAATGGTTGACTATGACTTACAACCCCAGGTTTGGCATTTCTCCAAGAATTGTATTGCCTAATACGTCAACATTGCTGACTGATGTGGTGCTCTTTGTTAAGTGTCACTCATAATTGGCAGGCTGATTAACGCGAATTTTTCATTTGTTTTTTTGTCAAATGTTGTTTTTTAGCTCCAGGATTTTTCATTTCCACCCGAAAAAGACTGCTTAGGGCCGGTTTGTTCACAGCTGGTTAAATCTGTGGTTAGGTTATCATAGATTTAGTTTAACCCATGATTAAATAACTGTGACTGATAACCAAAAAGTGTTTGTTCACTTATTTTTCACTTTGGTCATCAAACCACAGATTTGCGACAAATCGTTCCAGTTTTCCAGTTTATTTGTCAATTCAGTTGTTAGATTTAATCAATAGTTAAAATTGTAACAACCGCAGCAATGCATGCAATTTTTTCCACACTGTCTTGCATTGTATTCATCTGCTATGTGGACGCATTTTCAACAACTGGCAGATGAATACAACGCAAGACAGATTTAACCAGCTGTGAACAAACCGGCCCTTAATGTTTTATTTTTGAACTAAAAAAACTACACACAGGATTTGTATTGAACATATATTTGTTTTCGATGTGCAGCTAGTAGCTCAATTTCTGAATGTGGCAGAGGGATAGGGATGACTTACGGCTTAAATGAATCAGTGGCGAAATTATAAAAAAAGAAAGATTTGTTTTCTTTTAAAGTCATTATTGAGTTAGGGCTTCTTTATTCATTGTCATTAACCTTACAAACTTATTCCAAATGAATATTCGCACCTTATCAAATTTATGTTTAAACCTGGCAAGAATATATCTGTCATAGAAATTGTGGACAAGAACTCCCTATCATTTAAATAAAAAATACAGGAACACCCGATTGTAAAGCGGTATTATACAAATACCAATTCAATGAATATAGACAGGGAAATCCCTCCTGCCTATTAGCTAGTGTTAGTGTAGGACTGCATATCGCAGCTCGGTGGATGGGGCAATGATATTGAGTTCAGTTCTCTTTATGCATTTCACCCATAAGGGCATCTTTCCGAGTTCGCGATCGAGACAGTAGAAGTAGAAGTAGAAGTAGAAAGAACTTTATTTAAATCATAATTTTAAAATTCACAATTATGTAGTTTATCTTTAGTTTTAGGTTTGGCCGAAGGCCGTCTACCAGATTGACATTTTTTTTTTTTTTTTTTTTTTTTTTTTTTTTTAATGCAAATAATTTTAAAAGTCTCCTTCTATGATTCGTTGTCTGTAGCTCATTGCGTTTGTTGTGTATTGGTATAGCGTTTCCCATCCAAGGTTGCCATTCAGAACGTCCAGAACTTCATTCATTTCCATCGAAGATACACCAAAGTGCCTCACACGCAACTCCTTTAGGATGGGGCATCTAGCAATAAAATGGTATAAATCCTCCCTCTCCTTAAGGTTGCAAAGGTCGCAGAAAATAGGCAAGTCAGGTCGATGTGGCATGTAGTTTAGCTTGATTAGTTCCCCTCTTACTTTAAATAGTATACTCATCTTGTTAAGAGGAAAGCGGTTTTGGAAGTACGTACTATCCATAAGATCGTAATTTAGTCGGCTGTATATTGCTCTATGTTGTGAGGATTGGGCTTCTGTTTTATATTCTTCGTAAGTGCAGTGGCTGGCTTTCTCTAATATTAAGTTAAACAGATTCCTTAAATCAGTAATATTTATATCGGCTGAGATGCGCACATTTAAACCCAAGCCAGACCCCAACTCCTCCCACTTTTTGGCAAGGTTTCCTCTTGTAGATAAAATTCTCTTCAACACTTGCTTTGGGATCCTTCTTTCATCCATCTCCAACACTTTTATGGCATACTCAAAGTGGAGCCTAAGTGTTTCTAAGAACAATGGTGGTACTGTTGTTTCTAAGTGTAACATATAATTGGGGGTACAAGCTGGTAAACGGAAAATTCGCTTCAGGAAATACCTCTGGAATCTTTCCACTTCTTCGAATTGACGATATCCCCAAACTTGGGCTCCGTAAAGAATTATTGAAGCCGAGGTCGCACGAAACAGTTTGATTTTTGAACTATGCTCAATATGCTTATTATCCACACAACGGTTCCACACTGCAGATACAGCTCTTTTCGCCTCAGATAATTTATTGTGGAGATGTTTTCTCATATTGAGATTTGAAGTGATTAGTACCCCTAAATATTTATATTCCCGAACAATAGGGACAATTTCTCCCTTATAGGTCCACTTTTCGTTGCGTGAATATCTACCTCCACCTTCTCTGAAGACCATTATTTTAGATTTATCTAAATTAACGATCAAATTCCAACGTGCACAGTAGCTTTCCAGTCGGTTAATCATACGCTGCATTCCCTCTACAGATTCAGCCAGAAAAACTATATCATCTGCAAAAATAAGGGCTGGTACCCACAGATGTCCAAATTGGATACCTCCTCCAACTGCCTCCACAATGTCATTTACATACAAAATAAAAAGCAACGTACTCAGAACACATCCTTGCTTGACTCCGGTTCCAGTTGTAAACTCTTCAGAAACAAACTCACCATCCCATACATACGCTACGTTGTTTTCATATAACGCTCTCAAAATGCTGACGATTTTGCTTGAAATTCCTATCGCATGTAGTTTATAAAAAAGCGCTTCGCGTGCAATTGAATCGAAAGCAGCTCGAAAGTCAACGAAGAAGGCGTAAAGCTTTCTCTTCCTTTTTATGAAGCTATCCGCTATGTTTGTTAGGGTGAATATTTGGTCTGAAGTCGAGTATTTCCTCCTGAAACCAGCTTGAAATTCATTCAGTACTGTATTATTTTCAATCCACAGTGTGATTCTATCGAAGATTAGAGCGCTAAACAACTTGACGGAAGAATTCAAGAAGGAAATGCCTCGATAGTTTTCCGGGTTATCGTGTGGTCCTTTTTTATGTAAAGGAAAAATTATAGCCCTTTTGAAGCTTTCTGGAACACGTGCTGTCACAAATATTCTATTATATTCGTCTGTCAAAGCAGACATGAACTCTGTTGTACTGTTCTTAAAAAAATTCCACTGGTACTCTGTCATCTCCTGGCGCTTTTCCACTTTTCGATTTTTCAATTATTTTCTTTACTTCGGCTAATGTAAATGGAGCATCTAAAAGCTCATTGGTAAAATACGGAGCTGCGTAGTGCGGAAGCGGCGAAAACTGTGGGGCGTTAAGCAATTTCATGAAGTAGGCTCTTAGTTCGGACGCTTGAAGGGATGATGAAATGATGTTGGTTCTCCCGTTTATAGTTTTTGCAGCTTTCCAAAATTCTGCTGACGACCTTGCCGCATTTAGGACGGCAATAGTTTTCTGCTCCAGTTGCTTTCTCTTTGCAATACAGAGTTGCTTAAAGTCCCTATTGGCTACTGTATACATGTTTTTGAACAAATCGGTGTTATATTTCCTTAAAAGTCCAAGAAACGAGAAGGATTTTTTTCTAGCTTTAAGGCAGTCTGCATCAAACCAAGCCTGCTTTGGGTTGCCCTTATCATTACGTCTTACTTGGGTGCTTACTGGAACAGCATTGCATATAATACGCGTTAGGTCCTCCATGTGTAGCGGGCTGTTCTCTAACCTTCGTTTGGCAAGTTCCATGTTGAGATTTGTTTGGTAACTCGTTTGAAAACTATTTCTCCATAACAGTTTTGGCAGGAGTCCCAGTTTTTTTGTGTTGAGCGTTTCCTCTGTTCCTGAAACTATGCACACAATTTCCAAAGGCATGTGGTCTGAGAACGTTTGAGCAGCTATTCTAAAGTTACTCAGAATCGAGTTCCACTTTCCTGACACGAAGCAATAATCTATGACTGAACACGCCGTTCCCCGAATAAATGTATACTCGCCATTCGGATCTCCTTTGCAGCTTCCATTTAAGATTTTAGCATCCACGGTATCAGCAATTTCCAGGATCTTATCACCTTTTCCATCACATACTTCATCTTTTGACCTGCGGGTTGTGTTGATTATTGCTGGTGCGGAGCCACTGACAAAGTTATTTTGAGATAATCCAATCCTTGCATTAAAGTCGCCAAGAAGAAGTAGATCCATTGACCCTAAGGCCTGTAGAACCTCGCAAAGTTGATCGTAATCCTTCGTCCAGTTGTTACAATTCAGGTAGATTGGGACGATGAAAAGGGCCGAGTTATCGATTTTTACCTCCATGATATCAAGTTCTTCAACTCGCTTGAATTTCGGATCAACTGCTTCGAGGCCTTTACGATAGCCCAGTAATACGCCTCCACTTCCTCTTCCAAATGTATTGACTTTCAATGCAGGAATCCATTTCAGTTCGAAATTTATAAATATACTTTTAAATTTTTCTTTCTCCCCTTCTAAAACATGTGTTTCCAATAATACAAATATATCAAAACTTTTTATATAGTTAAAAAAATTCATAACAAACATTTTATTTTTAAGTCCTGCGACATTATATCCTAATATTCTTATATCTATACGCTTAATTTGACTCTGGTAGACGGGTTCGACTCATTCCATTGCACCATTTGGATGCTCTCTTATCGGTTCCCTCGGATTCTTACTTGTGCGTGCACCCAAATACCCTAAATCTTGTACAGCGGCTGAGACAGTGTCAAGTTAAAGATATAAGAATAACAATAAATAGCAGTGATTAATATTCGTAGTTTAACACGATAAACAATTATTCCTACTGTTACGTTTACGTTAAAAAAATTGTAGTTTGGCAGCACTATTCATTTCCGACTGTCAAACTGAAATTTACTTAAAATGGAAGATGACATTCTTGCTCTTGTTCTCTTTTTTATTTTAAACAATCACGAGGCAAGTCGCATCCTTCCAACAATTAACTATAAGGAACTAATAAATAAGAATTGAAAGTTCTCAAATTGTTTAATTTTCCTCTCGATCAAGCCTTCAACACAACACCTACCTATACTAAAATGTACACTGTACAGATTTAATACGACATACGATTTTTTTCAAAATTATAAAAAGCTTCCCCTAAAACCGGTTAATGTAGAATTTTGGAAAATAAAAATAAAATAAATAGGTGGCGCAACAGGCGTGTAAACACCCTAGACCTAGCTTCTCGCAAGAATTCGTTTGTGTGTGTTTCTATTTTTGGGACGAATGGAAAATACTGAGATATAAAGTTTCAAAAAAATCCGACCAGAACAAGATGTGCCCCCCTTTTATAAGTTGCTCCCCTAAAACGGGCAATTGGCCTAAATCAAAATCTCCTCAAGTTTAATTTATTTTTGTTTTCCACCTTGTAAAATATCACACCCATGGCAAGGGCTTAGAAAGTTAATATCATTGAAGAAAAGTACTTTTAACATTTTACCCCAAAAAAGGTTATACACTTCGAAGTATAGCCAAAAACCTGTCTAATTATTTCTTACTTCTCCAACAAAGGTTCGTGAGTTATCGTGTTTAAGAGCCAGTGACTACCTTTAAACTCTCAACTCGAAGAAAAATTTGAAATCGGTCAGAGTGAGATTGTTCACGATATTCAGCAGTATGCTGATGGGCATTTTAGATACATTTTATCTGATTCATAAACAGTTTACAAGCCTACATTCCTATCGATATAATTTGCCCATTCTTTTATGGAGGTTGGTAATGCCTAAAGTGACACAGTCTAATCAATGAACGTAGCAGTCAGTGTTTTCTGGCAGTAAAGAGGGTCGTGGAATGGCCAGTGAGAAGGAATAACCATGGGGAGGAGGCTTCAAATCCATAAGCTGTATGTACTGACATGTCAGCCAACTATTTGCCAAAGATGTAATGTGGTTAACATCTCTATATATAAATGCAGACAGCTCTTTGCACTTCACGTAATTCGTAGTAGTGAATAGATTTTCTAGTGCAGTCCACATGCATGAAACATGGGTACCTACAGGTCTGACAACAGTTCGAGTTGTGATTGTAATTGTCGCAACAGCCAAAAGAGTTTCAATATTTCAAGACTTATAGGTAGCCACTTTTTTTCAAAGTCGGTATTAATTGATCTTTCCGACTTCTGTCTGTCATAAGATGGAGCGGAATTTCCGAATTTTGAATATTTAAATGTCGCCATGGTACATTGGTAATGTATTCTCTTGTTGAGTGGAAGTAAATTTGCGGCCAGATTTGAGATTATAATTCCGTGAATTCAAACCGAGTTAGCACACTTCAACGAAATTCCTTCTATACCGTTCTACATGAGAGAACTCCTTGAGAGCAAATCATGTAAAACTCTTAAATGGTGAAGCATTTTCTACCGAAACCTCATAACGTGGCCAAAAACTGATCAATTCGTATGGCAATTTGGTCGGTAAACTAATATTATTCGGCGCTGAGAATCGAAATACTTCAACGGACTTACTTACGCCTATTGTCGACGCTCTTGCCCCAGGGTTATGTATCAGCCTATCCGTAATTATGCAAATCCCTAGCACCCATAACGGTGCACAGAGATCCCCAACGACAAAAGAGCTTCTGCGAAATCAAACATCTTTGCTTGTTTTTCATTAATTAAATTCCATCCAAGAACGGGACAATTTTGCTTGACCGATCAGAGTACGGAAATAGCGCGCGTAGAATGGACGGAAACCCCCCCAACGAGGCAATTAAAATAGCACAATTGTGGGGATACCAACTCTGACTCCAATTCAAACTATATATGCGAGTACCCACAGCGTATACATATAAATAGCGCCAATTACTCCAGGTAAAGTCATTGACCGCATTACCAAGAGCATGGCCGGCAACGAAAGGAACCACTGCTTCTTCAATGATACGCTATTACAGCCAGAAAATTGTGGAGGAAGCATACAAAAAAAAGAAACACGAACCAGCCGACAACGATGCTCGAATTACTCACTTCTAGTCGCTCAAAACCACCAGCCAGCATCTTCAACTCCATCCGATGACCACCGACGAAACGACACAGCCGCACAGATACAAAACGAAAGAAGAAAGATACTTTCGTTTAATTGCGCTACGCTCGCAGCCCGTTGGCTTTATTTCATTTAATTTCTGTGTATTTTTTGTTTAATGTTTTCCTTCTCCATTAGAGCACTTCCCTAAGAACCGTTCTTTTCTGCGAACACTACCACCGCGATCTCCATTACATAAACCTAACTGGAAAAATATTATTTACTCTTCGTGGAGTGCTAAAAAGATACAAATTTCACTGCTGCCGGTGCGCAGTAGCTGTTGCGGAATACACGACAAACCAGCGAGATAATTGGTTAAAGGTTTGATGCTTTAGCTAAGTGACTGCAGCAATTAGCATCGGTTTGCATGTGGCAGGCTATTGATTTGCCTATAATTAGATGTAAAACGTTCAATGGTATTTGTGCCGCTAATTGGTGTCTTATTCTTCCTGTCACTCTGCATTCAATAAAGTGCGCCACCGCTGGCTGGTCCATTATATTTTGGAGTTGCCATCAAATTGGTGAAAGTTTAAAAGGGAAACTATATTCGCACACGTCATTCTTTGAAGCGCACACATTCGCTGGCCGAAAACCGGTGCCAGGTGATCCTAATATTGTTGTATCACTAATAATAGGTACATATTTCTGTGGTAGACTTCTTAAAAAAAAAAAATGTGTTCATACGTGCGAAAAAAAAACTGAAAGAAATGCGGAGAAATTATATTTGGCAACAACAGAACAAACAGTTAAATTTTTAGAGCGCATTCTGTTCAGTTCACTTTCGATCATTACTGACAAAAATAGGCAAACACTTGGAGGGAAATTTTCACTTTTGAAGCAGTTTTGTTATATTATTATAAAGATGTCGGATTTGTAAAGGTACGCATAGGCTCAGCGATGGCTATCGTTTCGTAATAAAATTCTCCGAAGGTAATAATCTTTAAAAGGCTTAGCACAGCAGGAAATCTCTATTTATAAGAAAACCATCATCCTGAGGGTTCTCATGCCATCCGATAGGAAGTCATTAATGGAGGTCGGCGATGTTTGCAACTTGACCTCAGGTACATGTAATAATTATGTGCAATTTTGACAGTATCGCTAACCTACCTGTCTTGCAAAATGTGTGTCAACTATGTACTTCCGCCCGGTGAGTAGAGATAATTGCTGGCAAATTGTGTTTGAGTGGAAGAAATAATGGGCACAGTTAAATAATTCTAAGATGTTGATCTACAAAAAAAAACACACATAAAACAGAGGAAGAGAGGAGCTGTATACAATGTCGCTGCCATGGTGTATTTATTACGTGCATCTGATTGTAGTTTTTTTTGTAATACTTTTTTCCCCGACAGCTTGTACCTACTACAACAATTTTTTTTTATTAGTCTACAAAAATTGTGTTGCTTGTTTCTAATGAAAACAAAAAACACTTAACAGCAAAGGAAACATCGCTTTATTACGAAAATAATGTCCATTCGTTCTGCATTCCCTAGACAGCTCAAACGCCCAATGCGTACCTAACTCAGTGTGTTATTAGGCCGATATCGCTATAGACTGTCGTTGAATCGTCTCCTAAAGAACCCATCAACGAGACCACATATTTTATGAAGAATTTTTCTCTCGAAACGGTCTTTTAATACATTCTTCATGGATTCGGATCTTGTTAAAAACTTAACCGAAATTGCTCTCGAGTGCCTCCTGCAACGTCTCTTGATTATTCGCATCAATTTTTAGAAAAATATGGTAGATGAGATCAAGCCTTGTTTTCGCCATTATTTACAAGGATGCGCTGATTCGACACACTAATCATGATCTTAACGACGCTGACGTCAGAATGGCAAACATTTACAACTTTATAAAAAAATACACTGAGAACCACTTCTTTTATTTGAAAGGATTCTTTTTTTTTAAACACTTCTCCCGGGAAACGCGAACCTATAACGCTTCATCAGCGCCCCGAGATGCTTGCAGATGTATGTTAGTTCTGCACTTAAATTGCTGCAAATTGTAGTCTTCTAGAAATATATCCCCAGGAAGCGAGTTCCAAAGTTTGCTTGTCCTGTAACAGAAGGAGTTGGGAAAATTGATGTCCTCGCGGTTGTCATCAGCATTAGCAGCCTGGCTTGTGGGACGCCCAAAAGATGCATTTCCAGGGATAATGTTTTTGAGTTCCCCGGAACATCTTCCATAGAAGTACCTATAGAACGAGCAGATTCGAGGTCTCCAATAAGTCGAACTATACTCGTCTCTGTATGCTGTCAAGTATGTTGAGTGAATGTTGTTTTAGGGCCGAGCTCCATATATGGGAACAATATTCCAAGCCTGGTCTAACCTGTGATTTGTAGAGAAGGAGAAGTTGCTTGGAGCTAAAGTACCTCTTTGCTATTTAAATAGTTAGCTCAACTTAGCGGACGTCGATCTTGCGATATAGGAAATGTGGTCCTGCCATGGGATTCCTAATTTGACTGTGACTCCTAGAAGGTGCATTGAGTCCTTGGGATGGATTGGATGGTTATCCATTTGGATCTGAGGAACTGTTGATGCATTTTTCCTACTATATAGTAAAACCTAAAATTCATTTTATGGTTTATTCCATTTTTCAAAAATAGCGTTTTGAATGTTTTTTTTTATGAAATGCGCCACGCCTCGTTGTTCAATTTCAATTTCGCCCACATTTAGCAAATTGGGTTGCACAGACAATATACAGATACTTACTACCCGACACGTGAAGAATCTCTGCCTGAGACATTGCGGCCTTCCATTTTCTACGATCCCGGGCAAGCTGCTTTCAGTTGTCGAGACCTTAAAACGGACGTTCGGCCTTCCTTGTCTTCTCGAACCTGGGGGCTGGGATTCGAAGATCCTCTTAGCTGGAGCATTATTGTCCATTAGTTCGATGTGGCCGAGCAAATGCAGTCGACGTGTTTTGGCTTTTTGGACTACATCCACATCTTGATAAAACTCATAGAGTTCGCGGTTGTATCTTCCCCTCCATTCGCCCTCTTTGCACACAGTACCAAAAATCCGCCGAAGTATTTTTCTTTTGAAGGAGCCCAGTATCAGCTCTCCCATCTTGCTGGCAGGATAAGGATTTTGTAGAGCACACATTTCGTCCTTCGAGTTAGGAGTTTTGAACCCAGTTGTATTGCCAAACCGAAGTAGCAAAGGTTTCCAAGGGTAATTCTTCGCCGGATCTCCACTAGGGTGTCATTCGTGGAGTTTACGTTTACTCCGAGGTAGGTGAACTCCTTAACTACCTCGAAATTGTTGCTATCAATAGTGACGTTTTGTCCTAGGCGGTGGACAGATGCTTGTTTGTTTGCTGATAGCATGTACTTAGTATTGTCCTCATTTACTTCAAGGCCAACGGATTTTGCCTGCTCTTCAACCGCCGTGAACGCTTCTATCACGGCACGCTGGGACCGACCGATGATGTCAATATCGTCCGCATAGCCAAGCAGCTGGACGGACCTGTCGAAGATAGTGCCTTCCGTGTTGACACCTGCCCTACGCACTATCTGCTCCAGTACGAAATTGAAGAAGTCGCATGATAGCGCGTCTCCTTGCCGAAATCCGGTGCATGTTTGAAATGTTTGTACCAAGATAGGCGTTTAAAGTCTGTTTTTTGCACCCTCGGTAAAGTGCTGAAAATATCCTCAAAAGATCCACGAACGTTTGACGGTCCATGGATAAAGATTTTTAAAATCGAAATCTACCAGTTATTGCATTAAATTGTATATACTCGTAGTAGAAGATATGTACCACAGAAACGCAACAACTTGGGTTTGGATTTAGAACTGGCCTCCTTTCCATCTCACTAAATCTCATGGCATGTTTGCTGGCGCACCCAAAATAAGTGGTTGCGTTTTGGAATAACCTAATCATACCTACTCCTCAACTAAATAACTATGCCTATGACTACTATTCCTTCCTAAATCCAATTTCTATACCACTTGCGAAAGAAGTATACGCCCGTGCTCCCACCATCTGGCCTAAAATTAATTTCCAATTACAGAGCAACCATCAAATTCTCAGCCAAAATTAATTTATACCTCAAGCAAGCGTATAATTTCGCACAACACCGACCGTCTAATTTGACCTAAAGCCCGAGCGGTGGTAAAAACCTATTTCATCCATTATTATGTTCCCCCCTCCCCCACCAAATGTTCTTCACAACAACTCATTTAATTCACACACACTATTATTTAGGTCACGTTTTTCAAGGCAAGACTTTTGTATCTTTTTTTTTTCGTCATTTTTTGGGGTGTGTGTACCTACATATATAAAAATAAATTTTTGTACAAAGTCTCTCGTCTCACGATTCTAGGTCAACCCGCAGAGAGCAAAAAGAATCAGAAAAGAATGACAAAATATTTGCATATAATATATTTAGCGGTAAAAAGCACTAAAAACTTGAGACGACTGTCGGTCGTGCTAATACAAGCAAATTGGAGTGTATCGGCCGCGGAAGAATAACAGTTTTATTTATTTGGGATTTTTGTTCAAGCAAACTGGGTTTATGAAGGGAATTTCGTAGTCACATAAAATGGTGATCCTAACTTTCGACAGACGAGTCATAATATACCATTCAAGGAAATCACTTTTAGTTTCAACTTGATTTCCATTTGTTAATCATCAGAGTTACCAGTAAAACACTCTGTGCGTATAGTCGGGCAACTTTCGGCAGTTAACCATATCTACAGTCGACAGGTTGGTGCTACAACTTTCACCTCGTACCAAAGTCATGACCAACACGGGAATGAGTAGGCGCAGCGAATCTGCGTCTATATGATTCATATCAGCAGCGACTAGGTCAAAATAAAAGAAATCAAAATCAATGACAAAGCGTTAATCTAGGATATAACGGAAAGTTTTTTGTTATCTTTACAGATGGGGACAATACGAACAAGGAATAGGCGAGAAAAGGACACCTTCGGACGTAGTATATCAACTCTGCTGACGCTAATTGTACTGTCTGTTTGTCAGCTGTCGAGAGGGAATCCGGTTTTTGTGGATAATCCTAGTTTAGCCCAATGTAAGTATAGTACTCGTATGTTTTTGCATTCAGGTAGAGAATGCGCTATAGCTATAGCGAATCTCGCGAAGAATAACTGAAATGACACATTGTCCGACCTACATTCGGGCGGACAAGAATTTATATTTCTCATTTTGTGCGGCCACGACAAGGTAATGATGCTGGTTACGAATTCTGCTGTGTTTCGTGTTAAGTAAGCGCACTCTCGCGCAAGATATAAACATTGGGTCTCTGAACTCCACGGTAAATGCTGGCGGGTGAAACTTTCGAAAGCAAATGGGAACATGCTGGAGTAGGTAGCTATACCTGGGGTCATTGTCGGGAGCACTTATGTACGATTGGTATGTTTATACAATAACAATGCAGTTTGTACCAGCATCATTCACGACCATAAAATAGAAAAAATATGTCTGCCTGTGTAGCTCAAAACAAAAGAGTTCAATAGCAAACTGGTAATTGCTAAAATGTAGTCTTAAAATTTAAATTTGTGTACAGACCGGCGCGTGTTGTGTATAGGCCATTCAACTCAACGACTTACATTCACACTTGAATTGTAAACGTTTCAATTGAAGTACTTGCTAGTGGCATCGTCAAAGAGATTCATGCAATTCGATTCGATTTCTCAATCAATTAGGCACCCCTTGTCAAAGGCATTATTTGCCTCAACAAATGTGTTTCTATTTTGAATTTGAAAATGGATTCCTTTTGACAGTGGGGAATCTCGTCAACCGGGTGTTTCATATTGTTTAAAAGAATTCACTTCTGATCGAAGTCATATTTTTAAATGGAGAAATGATTTGCTTCTTCTCCATGGTAGTTGATGGCATCACATCCACAGAAATGTAACAATATATATATAGTTTGTAGAACGACCGCCTAAGGCATTCTCATACTCATTACTTTGAAAGTAGGTACTCAACAAAAATGGAAGAACAAATTCATTGTGCAAATCTACGCGGTTTTTATCTTATCTTTCATTTGATGTAAAGGGTGTTTTTTAGGGATATACAAATTTGATATGAAATAAAACACTTGAAGCTAATATTATTGTCTATGATATTAACTTTGTTTAATAGATGATTTTACGCCATTACTGATTAAAAATCATTTCGGGCATGTGCACGCCACGGCTATTTCGAATGAAGCGCAATCGTGAAGTCCAATTTGCGACAACTTTATCGAGCAAAATTTGGGGCCATATATCGGCAATGTCTACTACGAAATGTCTACTACGACGGATTCTGTGTTCTTTCGGGGTTCGTAACAAAATTCCAAGTACGACGGATTCTATGATAGACATGATTGACTTCCAAATCGTCCCAAGTCTGGTTTATCGGCATAGATTAGTGACTTCACATACCCCCAAAGAAAGTAATCTAAAAGTGTGAGATCACAGGATCGTGGAAGCCAGTTCACAGGTCCATTACCCGAATTTATGCACTCAACAAATGTTTCCCGCAAAAAATTGATGGTGTCGGGCGCCGTGTAGAATGTTGCGCCATCTTGTTGAAACCAAAGCTATTTTACGTTAATCCCATTCAACTGAGGAACGAAGAAGTCAGAAATCATGTTTCTATAGCCAAGATCTTTCCGTAAAATATTTCATAACGTAGATGGGCATAGCTCCAATTGCTGTGCACCATGGCGAATCGACTCATTTGGACTCTTCTCCACAACATCAACAATTTCTTCAGTTCGCAATGTTTGTCGTCTTTGGGGATGCGCATTATCCACTAGAATGTACACGATGGCGAATCGACTCATTCGGATTCTTCTCAACAACGGCAACAACTTCCTCTGTTCGCACTGTTTGTCTTCTTTGGGGATGCGTATTAGCCACTAGAATGTATGCGGTACGAAAACGATTCATCGTGTTCCGAATAACTTGCTCAGATGGACGAATATGTCGACCGTAAAATGGATGTAGTTTGTAGGGGGCAACATGCCCCCCCCCCCCTCATAATTATTAAACTGTTGAATGTGTATAAGTTCTCATAAGAAAGTGGACTTAGTTCCCACCTTACATGGCAACTAAGTCCACTTCACGAAAGTGGTTAGTGGGGACTTATTTCCCTGCACCGGTTAAATAAGTCTGCACAATTTGCACGCGATGTTCTCGCGTTAATCTACATATTCATCGTAAAGTGGCAAAACTACTAACAAATCGCCTTCCAACTATCAAATTGGCAATCTGTAGCAACAGTGCTGCCAGTTTAAAAACCAAACCTCTAAAAAAAACACGGACACAGATCCATTGAAGGCTTAGGCACAAAAGCGTACGACTTGTTTATCCCAAGCTTATTAATAAATAGATACCATCGTGCTTCGCCATATATGACACACAACTATTTCTAAGACTTTACATTTAGTGCACTTTGGGCACGGAAAACCAATTTGCCATATAGCCTACATAGCCTACAGTCTACAAAGCCTACATAGCCTACATCTTCGTTTTGCTCTCCCATTCAATCCAGCGACCGGTTTGTTTATAACGAGTGTCCTTGGAGGTTTCGCAATGTAGAATCATTTACATATTACCCTAGACGAACACGTCGTTGATGGAGCTTATAAAACGTCTATTGTTCATTAAAACTTGCGACTTAAAGATCGCAAAGAATTATTGAAATTTTTCATATTTTTTAGTTGCAAATGCGCGCAAACCTATGGATGCTATTGGCCTCGTCAAAAAAATACCGCGATAGAAAATGTACAGTGCGCGCACTACTTTATTATTGCGGACACGATTTTTAAATCGCGGCGATTAAAATCGGCAGTGCGTGATTACTCTTTTACATACATTTTACTTATTTATTTGGGCGACTATTGCGTCGCTCCGCGAGAGGTGGCGCAGTAGAAAAAACCTTAAGATATAATTTGTGTTTTTCCGGCGATCGAACCTGAGATCCCTCGCACAGTAGTCCAGCATACTAACCACTGCGCTACTGAGCCCACCTCTCGCGAACGTCTGACAAACATCCGAGAGTATGACTGTCCTGAAAAAGCTTCTTAATTCAGCCGTTCGGACTCGGCATAAAATTGTAGGTCACAATAGAACAAATCTGTGAATAATGATCACTTCCATTTTTACATGTTCTATGAACGCCACTAAGTAGTCGCTCTATTGAAATGGTATATGCGCGCCTAGGCTTAGATAAATTGAAGTCTATCTCGTCACACTAACGCCTGTGCTATTGCCAATTAGAACTATAGTTTTAGAGATCAGAAAATATTCCATAAGTCGAAGGAGTGTTTTCTAAAAACAGCCTTTTAATGAAGTGCGAAGTTTTAGCACGAAGTTTTCAAGTGTCAATGCAAAAGAAAATTTAGGATCGAACGTTTTTGAATCTTGCGATGTAAATCGTGTTAATTCCGATCAATGTGGAAAATATTACATAGTTCAGAATATCAAAGGGAAATTTATTTAGAAAACCAAGGCATTGTGTTAGAAAATTGGCTCAATACTCCATAAATTCAACTACAAGCAGTTATTTTTCATTGATATAATTGTCACTGGAGAGTAGTTCAGTAAAAATCAAAATAAAGTAGGTACGAAGCTATGGCAGGCTTTAGTCAGAAAAATTGTTTTTTTGTCCAAAGACAAGTTTTCATTTAAGTACAACCACCCATAGCCTAAATAGAAGAATCGAAGAATTCTTGTCTCTATATTCTGTAACACCTATTTTGTTAGTTTCAAAATCCGTTCTCATGAAAACTGCAGGTACGTACTGTGAAAAAAAGCACGCATTTCAAATTCCAACTAACCTTAAACTTGTCCTAGAACAGACAAGAACTAAAAGAAAGTAAGCGATGACGTGAGGATGTTGCCAATGACCATACGAGATACCGTGATAGAAGATTGAGTGAACTAGGTAACAATTAAGAAGAAAACTAGTACAGTGGTGTCATTAATATGCACGTTAAGTACCGATGGTCTTGACAAAGGGAAATGGCCAATTAACGACGAAAGAGAATATAGTTTGGCCAAGACATTAAAACAGGTTTGCAATTAATTTCAAACAAATTTAGCAAAAGCCTGCAACAGTAATATCCATATCCCTCCATTCATATGGTGCCCACGTTCCTGCGAATCATCCAAAGGTGCAAGCAAGATCCACTTCCTTTGTTATCTCAGATCACTTTGGCTGACGGTTATTGCCGCTTCAAACACCACAAAGCAACAAAATGCAAACAAACGACAGCGCACGAACAATTTAGCATTCCCTGCTCTCACATACGCTACGTTAGCCGCCTACTAAATAAATTCGAAGCTGTTGCTGGCGGTAACGGGTGACTTTAATGCCCGCAGACCTATTATTCTTGTCATATATCGCGCCCGACCGATATTAGGTCAGTTACTAAACCGTCTTGCCTGAAATTCTGTGCGGAATTGTTGTATGTGACACGAAAGTAGGTCTTGCAGCCGCCCCACGGCGCGGCGTGCGATCTCAACAGCTATTTGTTTTATATTCTTGTTTTATTATTTTGTTTGTCCATCGATCAGATGGATTAGACTGTTTTTCGTTTTCCCCTGCGCAACTAACTCTCTTTGGCTAAGAGAGAAGGTATATACACCAGAACCGGTATGAGAAATATATCATTTTCATTTTTACCATAAAGAGAGAGAGCGCAGGCATTCCTATCCTAAGTGGCATTGGCATGGCCACCGGCACGGATGGTTAAAAGTATTAGATGAACTTGTGTTCTCCTTAGCTTTCATGTGACGTATTCGTTGAGTACACCTGAAGTATTAGATAGAAACACCGCCGAAGACGCTTGTACATTTTGCTGGTTTTTGGATATGGACCATACGGGTATAAACTGGTGTTTCTATGTACGGTCGCGGGTGACCCAAATTTGTGTAGAAGAAAGTTTTTCTAGTTTCTACCGCGTTCGCCGCGCCGACAAGTGACGAATGAATCGTGCTTCTTTTTAGGAATATTATCTAGTGCTTATGCAAATTGTATCTAATTAGAAAAGAGTTGGTATGGCTTCAATAGGATTATGAGTAATTTTGTCGGATTAAATTTGGAGAATTCAGTTTGCACTACAACTCTTTTGTTTACTGTCACTTTTCATAGAGAAAGAAGTATTATTTTTTAGAGCAGATTGATATCATGTTCGTAGAAAGTAAAAAAAAATAATATTGTTTCTACTAGAGGTTTAGATTTAATGGACATTAAGTGGGGGTCGAGACTTGGAGTGTTTTGTGTTGTTTGTTGTTGGGGTATCAGAAAGTGAAAATAAATTGTTAGATAGAGAGGGTAAGAAGACATGAAATCAAATAAATAGCATGTGAGGGACTTTATTTGCGACAGTGATATTTTCATTTGATCCCTTCCATGTTACGCATCGGTCGATATGAGGATGAAATAATCATTTACTTGGGATTGAAGTGCACCTCAAGAAATTGATGCCCTTCTTACACAATTCTTATTCCCTTAACGTATTGTTAAATAGTTCATTTGTCGGGTACAAAAATCCCATCATTACACTATGAGATTTGTTTTTTGTATTGAGTATAGGGGTGGGTTGGCTGTTAGATACAATAGATGCAACTTCTAACGATTTTGTGAAGACGAGGAGGTTTTTTTTTATTTTATTTTATAAAAAATTCCCAATTCCCAAAAAAATTCCCAATTTTTTTAAGTGAAATATTACATTGTTGGCAAATCTTTTTACCACCGAACCATTTTTTCAAATTTAGAAACAAAAAATAATCCGATGAAGCTAAATCTGGCGAATTGGGGGTAATGAGGAAGCAATTCAAGCTTTGGCCATCGTGATGACGAATGTGTAAACTTGTGCATTGCCTTGATGAAACAAAACTTTTTTCCGTTTTTTTCTTGATTTCATCACTCAAGCTCGCATAAAGCTACGATTACACGGCCATTTTTTCGAGGCATTTAAATGGCGCTCTGACGTAAAAATCCCGTCACAAAGCAGTCATTTAAATGTCGCTCTTTGTGATAGCCATTTTTGGCCGCGTCATTTAAATGACTACGAAAATGTCGGACCAAATGACATGTATTCAGTGCCATTTAAATGGCCGTGTAATCGCTCTTCAATGACGCCTTGGACAAACGACTAAACTCTTGGCTGTTGCGTCATTTATATGGCATCCCAACGGAAGATTCTAAATGACTCGCAGTGTCCGTCATTTGATTTTGGGACACAAATGACGATGATAGTCATTTCGTGTGATCGCCATTTTTTCAATGACGAATCGTAGCTTAAATGTCGCTCTAATACGACATTTTTTCCTGACGTCACAGCGCCATTTAAATGGCCGTGTAATCGTAGCTTAATACACGCCGTAGATAGTTTTTAATTTCTGAAGATGATTAATGAAAATTATCCCACGCGCATCCCAAAAATCTGACGCCATGACTTTGCCTGTGCCTGCAAATGGAACTCTGTCTTCGCCTTCTTGGGAGCCGATTCTCCCCTTTCAATCCATTGTTTTGATTGTTCCTTAGTCTCGGGTGTGAAGTAGTGAAGCCACGATACATCCATAGTTACGACTTCGCTGTGGAACTTCGTTAAACACTCGATTAAAAGATCCTCACGACGTTGTTTTTGTTCCATTGTGAGCAATCGCGTCACCCATCTTACGCACAGCTTTCGCATGTCCAATTTTTCAGTCAACATGCTATGTATAGCACTTTTTTAAATGCCTACGATGTCTGCAAGCTCACGCACTTTCAGTCGACGGTCATCCAAAACCATTTTGTGGATTTTTTTAACCATTTCTGGCGTAGTCACCTCATTTGGTCGACCACTGTGAGATTGGCAGCTCAAACGTCCTCGTTTAAACTCTGCTACCCGACATTTAACTGTTGTAAGGGGGAGCTCCCCCAGAGTAGAATCTAGCTCCACTTTGTTATGGTTGGACTGAAGTGTCAACGATGACCAATTTTTCCATAATTAGAAATTCACTGAGACCGTTCACTATTGATGGCTGCCGAACACAAACTAAACAGCTTAGCGTCATTAAATTTTAGCTTTCTAAGGTTGGTAGTTACTTCTTACCATACTAATTATTTTCAAACAAAAACCGCCATCTATCCATCTGGTCGGGTACTTTTGGGACCACCCTCGTAACTACACTATAACTCCAGAATAGAGATACTTACTTATGAGAATCTATACCACCGTCCACCCCGCACGCATCTAATCTAAAATATATATATGTCATCCCAGTAGTCATCATTATTTTGATTCCACAATCGTCTTCTAAATTAAGACAGATTACCAATTTCTTCAAAAAATTTCTTTGCCAATGACTGGTGTTAAAGAAATTTCAGTTTCCTATTATAAATTTCTCCTCGAACCTGTTTCTCGAAAACGGTCATGCTCGTCATCCGCGCGCCGTCAAAGTTCATGATTATTTATAAATCTAAAATGTATTTATATACACAACTGAATAAAACTTGAACTCCGACTTTTTTATTATTATTTAATAATTATTATCTCCTTCACCGTATCGTCACGACAAATTTATCACATTGCATGGCTGGTACTCTGACAGACAGCGACGGAGGCTTAGTCTCCTCTTAATCTCAAACTCAGATGGTTTTCTTTTTAAAGAAGAAAAAACCGGGGCGATGACCTTATATCAGATTACAGCATGCGGTCAGGCTATTTACGGAACCGATCAAAGTTTAGTGTGCGTCATTCCACCTTTGGGGCTTTGTGCATCGCTGGCTATTAGGAATATTATTATTCTTAAAAAAATATCGACGTTCGTGGTTATGGTTTGTTAATTTAATGATGTTTCATGGTTTCCCCAGAGCGTTAAGTGCATCTAAACCAGATTTCTGAATAGCTAATGATTCTAAAATCGGTAAGAGGTTTCATAAGTGCGTTTGTGTATAGAATAGAATGAAATCTGGAAAATCATTACGTTTTTAATGGGGAAGATTTTAAGGAGAAGCTTCCGGGTTTTAGTTTGGGAAAAAGCCGATAATGGCTGTATCGCCATCAACTAATTGGGTTGTGAAACGAAAGGCAACTAACTAATCCGTTGTATTCTCTTTACAGTTCAAGCCGGAAGAAATATCCGCCACCTGCCATGCATCGTACGAAAATCAGGTCTTTCCGGAGTGTGCATGTTCGCCATAGACTGCATCAAGCAAAATGGAACACATCTGGGAACGTGTATAGATCGATTCTACTTCGGATCGTGTTGCCAAATGAAGGTAAGTTGGTACCGCTTAGATATGAAAGTTCCATTTAAAACGTTCTGTATCTCCCTTAGGAGGAGAAAATCTTTGCCGAAGAAATCAGCGACAATAGTATAGACCAGAATACGATATCGCATTTCTCACACGAATCGACGACGCTTGCAACGAACTCTATTTTCAAGACATCCACCGAAAGTTATGTGGCGGCAAGTCCGGGGCTAAAAAATCACTCGACTATTCATCCATACGTTCCGGTGTCAACAATTACCCACATGGCGCCGAAGGTTGAAAGTACCACAGTTAGGTTTATAACAAGACCAACGGCAAAGAGGAAAACCACATCAACTACTACTTCAACTACAACGACAACCACAACTCCCGCACCAACTACGACAAGAAAAACAGCCACAGAGCCAACACACAGAAGAAGAACAACAACAGCTGTACCAGTTTTGACAACATCACCACAAATTTCGGAGGAAAATGTCGATACAACGACAATGAGCAATAGATTTACAACGTTCCAAATCGTGGAGACATCAACGCCAAACAGACCTACGGAGCCAACACTTTTCGAAGACACGACTATGAGGCGCCGGATTACCACCAACAAGCCGACCACATTACCTCCAAGAAATCAGCCTTTTATCACCAGAATTCCGGTCATAAATGCCACTGTTACAACAACTACTCCCAGGCCCACAACTATCAAAACAACAGCCAAGTACAAGCCGACACCAACGAAGCGTCTCAGCACAACAAAGAAGCCTTTGCCAACAAAGCGCCCGGTAACAGTTTCTACGACTACCACAAAATCAAGGCCCACAAGGAGGCCAGTGATTCATCATGATAAAATTAATACAACAAACTCATCGCCGACCAGAAATGATCCAACCGTATCAGCAACTACGGTCAAGGTAACCACTTTGAATGAGACTACTACCAGAGCCCCCAGACCGAAGCCCAAACCAACTGCGGAGATTTTCAAGATCTCCCGACCAACAGTTGCAGCTGAGACAACAACACACAAACTTCAATCAACAACCACAACGACCACGACACCAAAACCTACAACAACCACAACCACAACACCAAAACCAACAACAACAACCACAACGACAACAACACCAAAGCCAACAACAACAACAACTTCCACTACGACACCAGTGTCGACAACTACAACGACAACTACTAAAAGACCGACTCGAAAGCCAACCACAACTACCACGACGACTACACCCGTCCCCACTACGACTACAACTACGACCACAACTACCCCCGCCCCAACTACAACGACTACAACAACTACGACTACAACCACAACAACAACAACAACTAAAAGACCCACCACACAACGACTGACCACAACTGAGGCTCCACCAGAACCAACCTCTACCTATAGACCCACTCTCGTGACATGGACAACAGTGGTTGATAACAAACCAAACAACACTCACGTGACCATCGAAGAGACCGATTGGCAGCCAAAGCCCCCACCAGCTGATTGGGTTCCAGTACCAACAATTGATCCCGAAGTGGCAGCGAACAAAAATGCGACTGTTCTCGAATCCAGTTCGAGTCCTTTGGGTGAGTTGAGTTGCTGTCAAAATAAAACCTATCTACACAAAACCAGGGGGTGCACAAGCACATTAGGTCGCATTAACCGGTGCCGTGAAATAGCGCCTAGCGAAATAAACGACCATTCACATGGGAGCGAACGAACGAATTGATGAAATTCAAATAAACCACTTTTTATGCATTTATAAGCAGAAAATTCCACATTTTATTATTCCAAGACATCCTCCTCTTGGAATAAGGTTAAGTTCGAACGAATTTTTTATTCGCTACTTTGTGGAACGCATCAATTCGTTCGTTCGCTCTCATGTAAACGGTCCTTAAGGCCTAATTTAAAATTTCAAAAATAAAGGAAATTTAGGAAATATTTCCCATTGGGAAATAAATTCTGCCTTATTTCTCTCGGCGTTATTTTACAGCACCAAATTAACCATCTCTTAAAAAACATAGTTGAGTGTGTATTTTATTTTGACACAGCGAATAAGCTCCTCTTAGAAGTTGACTTTGATGCAAACTTCAAATGAATTTTTTTTTTCTTTAGGTCCCACAACAGAGGGAGTGATATTGCCTTCTTCCACTGAAGCTTCTCAAATAGAACTATCGAAGACAACAACCTCAACGCCTTTGGATTTGACTACAAGTGGCGTCACAACATTGAAAACCACCACAACGACAACCACAAATGCACCGTCGTCAACTACAACTGCTCCAAAAATAACCCCAAAGCCTGAGACAACTCCACCACCAGCTGTAGCCAGTACAACAACAACTGATTCGTCTGAAGACATCTTCACTGAAATGTCAACCACTGAACTAAGTACAGACACACCGACAGAGGATTTCAACGCAACAACCTCAATACCATTTACAACGATGTCACCGATTCCTTCATTGGAAGGAGTGGACTATAGACAAGGTAAGTCTGGCTTTAACATTTTTGAAGGATGTACAATTGTACATGTTCCGGAGCTAAAATGGATTTAGGTTAGGTACGAAATCTGTTATTTTAACAGCACTTTTTGTGTTATAAGTTGTATTTTAATTAATTATTTGGTTCAAACATTTTATGAAAAATAACACCCTTCTTCATTGAAGGAACATTTGGGCTTTCGCAATAGCCCAATAGAAAAAAAAACGTTCCTTACTTTTTTTTTTCATTCATTAGTTCCCTTATAATGTTCATGCACAGAACGAGTGGAAGGGTTAATAGGGAGGACAGAGAAGAGGTACTGGTGCACATAGGTTTTAAACAATTGGGGGTTGTATTGTAATGAGAGGGGAAAACCGTGTGAGGCAATGCATTCCACATGCGTGTTCATGTCCGAAGAACCAGTCAGCAAGATATGTGTAAATTGTTTGTAATTATTAAGCCTGAAAACTAATAATGGCATCTCATCTAGTTGGCAAGGAATAAGTGACCGACTGCGACTGTCCGAAGTCGAAGTGTTTTCGTCAACAGATAGCAATTCGGAGAACATTCCGAATATTTTTTTAATAATATTGTTGCGTTAGTTAAGAATTTTTAAATTTGGGCCACTTTGAAGAAGCTCCATCCTCCATGCTGTTTTAAGTCGTCAACTCGAGTAAACCTTATAAGGTAGGATTGATGTTTAAAATTTAAAGCCAATTGGCTACACGGTTCGTGTGTAATCACATTTTCAAAAACATATTTTTGGCAGGCCCAAGACACAAGTTGATGATCTTTTGATATCTTTAAGAATTCAGTCACAAGAAGTAGTGAAACAGATTGATGTGTTTTAGACATGGGCCCGTTAGTGTCTTTGAGCAATACAATTTTTGAAGTTGAGGTCGAAAATATGTATCCTTTCTATTTATGATTTATTCATGTTGCAAGAGTTTGCAACGCAGATTATAACGACAAGAGTGTTTTAAAAGTGAAGCCACTTAAACCAATTAAGCCACGACTTCGTTCACCCGTTCCAGATAAGCACACAACGACACTATTTACAAAACTGATGGATGCACTGATACTAGTGCAATGGTGATTTTCATCTTCAACTGCCGTTTTGCACCAAAGCAAAACAAATTCCAGCACCACGATGAAGAGTACAAGAATAAAACGCTCAAATGCATGCAACAACCTTGACTTTCCAGTTTATCAACCATCTAGGAGTCACATAAGACATATCCACAGCTAAACTCATGCACTTGCTGGGCAAAAAATAAATAAATAAAAGGATAATAGCCTACAACCGAAATGAGACGTAGAATCGTTCATCTATCATCTCCCATCTTCCATCAGAAATCGAACCGTTCTTCGTGTAGGTAATAAACTGCACGGATCATGTCGGCACTTGGTATTATCGGCTATCTGTACTCTGTGTCTGTAGTCCTGCAATCAAGTTGAGTATTATTTTTTACGACACGACAGAGAACCAAATGGGTCATCAATTAAATTCGATTTAGTCTGTCCGAATAGATTGAACACAAGTGATTCATGCAAGGCCTAAACTCGGAAGAGTACGAACAACAAAAACATCATCCGCTGACCCTGTTGCACACAGTTGGTAACCCCAATTCCGTTTAACAGAACTTTCTATACATTCAACAACTATGCACAGGGAATGTCCACCTTTGAACGTGCATCCTATAAATAAAGAAAAAATAAAATAAAAACCAGCAACATGCTTAGCAGTGGTAAGCTAACGACGACGACGACGACGATAACGAAGAATAGCAAGAAGAAGAAGAAATTACACGGAAAACGAAGAACACGAAGAAGATGGTTGCGCTTCCTCAGGATGTAAATGTGCATGAGCAGTGCATGGACTGCACACAGTATATAGACCTCGACCAAGGTCGATCGAAGACATCGCATCTCTCTGCGGTTGAGAGATATTGTGAGTATAGATACATAGATGAAGTTGAAGATATTCACATATGAGAATACCGCAGATGAAGATGGTCGAAATGGTTTTGGTACAGAGGGGGGCTATCGATGCACACTCAAGCAAAATTGCATTCTATGCCACTGCAGGCGGATTATTCTTAGGAGGATGGGGAAACAAGATGCACCAGGCACACGCATCCACTTGAGACTTGAATGTAAATGAAATGCGCAGCAGATAGTGGAATGCAATAGGTTTACTGTAAAAATGCTGCAAGATTGACCGATGATGACCAGTTACGCAAATGACTTTCCAGTGACCGCCAACGGAATATGGTTGTTTAGGATATTTTTGGAATTTCTTTGATTGGAATAGTAAGAAGCAAAACTTTAGCTGTAGCTGTAGTCGGAATTGGGTTTTAAGTGAGATGAGGCTAGAAATGCTGAGAAATCATAGAGAAAAATAGTTGTACTTTGCCAAAATCTAACATCGCATCTATGTGGATATAAAGCTGCAACGATTTTCAAAGAGGCTCATAAATGTCACGGACTATTTACAAGTTATAGACCGCAAGCGACATTGCAATATCTTCTACCAAGCAAATTCTGCCGTGTTACTTACTTATTTAGGTGGCGCTACAGTCCGGGTGGACCTGGGCCTCAACCAACACGCCTCTCCAGTTAGCACGATCTTTGGCTAACCGCCTCCAGTTGTGCACTCCAAGTCCGTTGATGTCCCCATCCACTTGTGCGCGCCACATAAGGCGAGGTCTTCCTCTACTGCGTTATCCCTCCGGGTTGGAATCGAAGACTCTTCGGGCCGGAGCGTTGGTGTCCATTCGCTCTACATGTAGACGACTGATGCGTACTTTTCTGACCACGTCGATGTCGCTGTACACTGTACAGCTCGTAGAGTTCCTTGTTAAATCCTCTCCTCCAAAGCCCGTCAACGCAAACGGGGCCAAAAATCACTCGACGAATTTTGCGTTCGAAGCGACCAAGAAGATCTTCATCCGCCTTTGATAACGTTCATGTTTCTGTGCCTTGGTATTTCTCGACAAGGTCTTACTAATCAATTGCCTTCTTAGTAACGGCGGTTGGCTTCGCTTCGCTTGATTTCTGATGTGATGTCGCTTTCAGAGTTGATAGCGGATCCGAAGTAGACAAAGTCACGAACTATCTCAAAGGTAGAGCTGCCTATCGTGATGTTCACATTCAAGAGTATAGCTTAGCTATAGTATCTACTTTTCGACAATTCGTAAATTGTTTAACTTATAAACTTTCGAATCGAAATCTTTTGACTTTCGCCTGTCAGTCGATAGCATTAGAAATACGATTTATGTGACAGAATTGAGGACATCAGGAATTCAATAGTTGTATTCGCCTGCTTATATGTACTTAGTTTCAAGGTAGCTATAGATAGGTACGCGTTAACTATAGAATAGCCTTATTAAAATTCCCTTATGAAGAGGGTTTCAAAACTACGTCTCAGCTTTCCGGAACTCCTGCTCCTTTTTCAACAATAGGTCATGAATATCTTCAGCACTTTAACAAATTTATATAAATTCGTTATACCTTCTAGTTTGCGGCAGACGTATGTTCCCCGAGCCAAGGATCGTTGGTGGATCTAATGCAGCTTTCGGCAGATGGCCTTGGCAGATATCCCTCAGACAATGGAGGACTTCCACATACCTGCACAAATGTGGCGCGGCATTGCTGAATGAAAACTGGGCCATAACTGCTGCACATTGCGTCGATAAGTAAGTTCAAATGCAAAGCCCTTGTATGACATACTAACTCTAACCACAATTTTGACAACTTCCAGTGTTCCACCATCCGATTTGCTGCTCCGACTTGGAGAATACGACTTAGCTGAAGAAGAGGAACCATACGGCTATCAAGAACGACGAGTACAAATTGTTGCATCACATCCTCAATTCGATCCTAGGACATTCGAATATGATTTGGCACTTCTCAGGTGAGATTTTCCATTTTTGACAACTGGTCAAAAGTTGCTTATCTTGGATTTTTTCTTTTAATAGGTTCTACGAGCCAGTTGTCTTCCAACCAAACATCATTCCCGTCTGTGTGCCAGGCTCTGATGAGAATTTCATCGGTCAGACCGCTTTTGTCACAGGATGGGGACGTCTCTATGAAGACGGACCACTGCCCAGTGTTCTGCAAGAAGTTGCCGTGCCAATTATCAACAATACAATTTGCGAGACAATGTACCGGGCAGCGGGGTACATCGAACACATTCCACACATTTTCATCTGCGCCGGATGGAAGAAGGGTGGCTACGACTCATGTGAAGGTATGACAACATTTATTTTGTTTTCAAATGTTTTTTTTCCTATCTAACTGTGATTTCTAGGTGACTCTGGTGGTCCAATGGTTCTGCAACGCGAAGAAGACAAACGATTCATTCTCGGGGGTGTCATTTCATGGGGTATTGGCTGCGCTGAACCCAACCAACCTGGTGTCTATACAAGAATTTCCGAATTTCGCGATTGGGTTAATCAAATTTTACAATTTTAGTATAATTCTTATTAATTTATATAATTTTTTTTTCTGTTTCTTAATGACACCAGAGCGAGCAGTGCTTTCGATAGAATAACAAAATGACAAGCTAGCTACGTGATTTTAGTTTAAAACAAAATTAGGTTTCTTACGAAATAGAAATATGACTTGTTCTTTGGTTATAGAGTGCCAGACAGTACTGACTCTAATTGGAAGGACTCTTTATAACCACAGTAACGACTTAACACAGACAGAGTAGCGATTTTTTGTTTGTCCATTTATGAACAATTGTTATTTGTTTCAAAAGCTATTAGGGTAGGCTATACAAAAACAAATATAAAACAATGTTCAATGTTGTTGTCCAGTGATGTATAAAATCAGTTTATTGTTTATTTTAATTTAAACATTTAATTTTATTAGAGAAAAAAATTATATTTTCGGTTAGCATTTACATTAACTTATTTTATTAATACATATATATAGCGAACAACGAATGTTTTTGTTAGGACATAGTGATAGTTAACTTTATTTATTTTGTCGTATTTCTTTTTTATTTCTGTAAATAGTTTTACTTCTAAATAATTGTAAATCCTTGTAATGGAATAGATATTTTAAAATAAACTTTGTGTCTTCCGCAGTATTTATATTTACAACTAATACGAATATATCTTAAAAAAAGAGATATTTTCAAAGCAGCTATTAGGTTGCATAGATTAATTAAATATAATAGTACTTAATGTTATTCTTGAAATAAATCAATTTAAATATTAAGTCTTTGATTTTGTTATCTTAAAGTTTCAGTCTCGAATATAGATTCAAAAAATGTGTCAAAAATTAAGCTGAACATTTATCTACAGCTCGTCTATCAAAGATTTTTCATGCAACGCATCATTTGGTTGAAATTGTACTATTATAATGGTTCAATAAAATAATAGACACCAATAATACAACCTTTTAAAAATCCGGTATAAAATCCTTCCCATTACTATTTCGAACCCGATAAAATCACCTTACGATAAACCAAATCAACATGGCAACCATTATAGAGATGAACGTTAAGTCGAGCTGTGGTTTAGGTGCCCCTTAATCGAATACAGAGATGACGATGAAGCACATTCGCTCAATTCGCACAATCATTCAATGCCAATGAAGGTAGCATGCCGAAGAGGTTTAATGCAGTTTTTTTAACAGGCACATTCATTCATCCATTCATTCATTTTCAATATCCCGCTTATCCATTAAGTGGGTCGCGGGTGTAGGTTGCTCAAATGGACCCTCCATAGCACTCGATCCTCCGCCATCGACTCCAAATCATTAAAGGCAATCCCCAATTATGAATTTGATCTAACCATCTCATCCTGGGTCTACCTAGGGGACGCCTGCCCGATGGTACGGATTCCATAGCACGTCGTGGGATCCTAGTCAGGGACATACGTTTAATATGACCAAACCACCGAAGCATGGACCGCTCCGTCCGGAGAAGTAGCTGCTCGACATTGAGTTCCTCACGTATTCTAGTATTTCTAATGCGATCTCTACGGGTCACACCAGAAATACAACGGAGAAATCTCATTTCGGCAGCATTTTTTTTCAAAAATAGGCGAGGTTTTGAGACATCTACAACTTTTTCAGCAAACATTTCGGTTGAAATAATTACCTATAGTTATTTCGAACTACGCCACTTATCATCATTAGATATTCGTAACTGTAAGCGAATGCTCACAGTCAAGTCAATTCTCCGTATGCATTTTTCTTAATTTTGTCCCTGACAGAAAGTCAACCTGCACTTCGGTTCGACTTCAACTACCCAGTAGGCCAGTACCACAAACCACCAGTAACCAGGCTACTACAAGAGCACTATGACATCAATAATGGAATACAATAGAGTGGTTAGCAAATCTTTTTATCTGGTTTGAAAAATCAAACGGAGAATAATATTATTGGAAATCACCGTCAGTTTGACCGATTCTTGCCACATAGTCCTGTGGACCTTATACAAATAGTATAAAAATATCTTTGGAATGGTCAGCCTAACCTTCGCATTTATAAATTAGGTTAGGAGTCTTGTTAAAAAAAACGCTTTTTCGTCAAAAGTGCTTTCATTTTGCGCTTCTGAATGTCAGCCGCATTTTCCCGAGTTTAGGTACAGATTTTGCTTGCCTTTTTCACGAACTAATACTTTAGAACTTCATGCTATATTATATTAAAAAACTTTAGCAAAGTGTTATCATCTTTAGAAGTTTCATTACATTAGAAGTTGTTAGCTATGAACCTATTCATAGAACAAGTTAGTTTTTTTAAAGCAACAGACAAAATGTCTAGTAAAGTTTAAGAATGATTTTATTCTAAACTAGCTGGACCCGTGCTCGCCTTGCCCGCTCGCACAAAATTATATTTGGTTATGTGTATGTATATATTTTCACTTCAAAAAATACATTTTGGCTAAAAATTGTTCCTTAGGACGTGGCTATAAACGGCATAGCCTATAGCAGTCTCACGGTGTTAAGGAACATTTTAAAAAAAGTTTCATTGAAATCTGTCCAGTAGTTTTCGAGTTTTTAGCTGACAACGAAAATTGCTACAGTTTTATTATATGTATAGATATATTCCAACGAAATTGTTTTGAATAACGATTTATGACCTTGTAATAAAAATAAACGCCTTGAAGCTTAAGTACACATTACGGTCTTATCGACATTGATGGGAACAAGATTCGACCAAAAACTTTAAAAGACAATCATACAGCACATAATGCAGCTAGATTATATAGAGCGGAAGAGTTTTTGAATCCACCCGAGAGATACTGAGCAGAAGAGGAAGACTTCATAAAAACTTTTAAAAATCTCACGCAATTGGAGTGTAAAATTAAGGTAACTGGAGACACCTAGTAATGGTTCGAGAAGAATAGAGACTCAATTTAGTTGAGGTTGAGATCCACGATATTTTTTCTGTAATAAAGCCAAAGATCGGCATTCGAAACCAGTAAGACAATTATCTTCGACTATGCCAAAGCTCAAATACCCGGTACTATATTATTGTAAAAATAAAAAAATATTTTAGTACATATTAAAAAATTATATATTTGAATGAGAGGCATGGGTAGTTTTTATTCGACCAAGCTCATTTTTTGTCAAACATTTTTAAATATTATTAAAACAGTTTAAACTTGCTCTCTTTACTGTAGCTATTTAAATTTAATTTTTAACATCAAAAAGCTATATAAATCCGATATTTTTGTATGGGTAGTAGTAGTTTTCATCCGATCTTGCTCATCTTCGAACTTAGCCTCAGTTTGGTGGATAAAAGCTGACGTACCAAATTTCAAGTCGATAGCTCTTAAATTACGGCCGTAATCGTGCGGACAGACAGACGGACATCGCTAGATCGACTAAGAAAGTGATGCTGATCAATAATATAAGTTTGTCATACCTACAACACCTCCTTATGTGCGTTACAAATGGAATGTCAAAGTGAATATATCCTCACCAGTGTGGTACAAGGTATAAAAATTACCCATAAAAAAAAGAGAACTAAGTTTTAAAACGTTTTAATAGTAGCGGTCGTCATCGATAGCTTGTAGAATCGCCCATAAAAATAATTACCCTTCCAATTGTCCATAGAGTGACCCTAAATTTAAGTCTTCAAAAATCTACCTTCAAACCATTCCTAAAGAAATCCTAAGATCAAACAACCGTTTCTTAAGCATATAAGTTACTACAATTATTGACCAAAATTCGAGTCAGTTAATGTGCTCTATAATTTCTGGAATCCCTTTCTTTTACTTAAAAAGATGTATAAATAAAATTAAACCCTTTAAAAATATTGCTTTAAGTCGTTTTTCACAAGTACATACCTTTAAAATTAAAAAAATCACTTAAAACCAATTAAACTCTTTGATCGTAAGTTGACGCTTTTGTAAATTAGATAAGGTCTATAAAAACAAGATGTAGCAAATTTTTCATATTTTTTTTATGAAAGAGTTGGCGTGCAAACTTCAATTCAGATTTTGTAATTGTGATCTAGCCATATTACAAAGTACTGTAGAATTAAATTAACCAGCCTTAAAGTATGCATTATTTTTGTATCAATTTCTTCTTCTACCTACATTCATTGTTGGCCAATGTCATTTTTACATTTAACGAGTTAGTAACACTTCGCCCCAAAGTAGATCACAGTTTGCAGTCACTTTTTTACAAGAACAAGAGAAGAGAAGCTATCTACTCACTGATGGCAACATTTGTTTCGGCCAGTATGTAAATATGTACAATGAAATGTGCTGTCAAGTGGATTAAAGAGATTGAATTCATTCATCACTAATAAATATTTTTTTCACTAAAGCAAAGACATAATAAACAACTATAGTATACACACGACGGAAATGACAAGTGTATTGCACGAGGCAACCAGAACAAGTGAAACTTTTGCTTTGCTCTGTTATTTATGGCCCTTCATAACCAAACAAACGATGTACCTACATCTGTAGCTTAGACTTTCAAAACGAAAATAAATCTTCATTTCGGTTTGTGCCCTTCACCACAGCCGAACTCATACACTGAAATAGACTTTTCCTCTTTTGCATATAAAATTGGACAGACCCGAACCATTATTATGCATTTCCTCTGACCCGATGTCAACGGCAATATGGAAAGGGAAAGTTACCGCTTGGCAGTGCAGTGGTCCCATTGTCAGAATGCCCAGCGTTTTACCGTCATAAATGCCCACTCTGTCTTGCCTATAAAGAAAGTGCATCTTCCTATTTGTCGATTTCAAGTACACACGCCATTTCCCGGGAAAGACACATGTGCCTGCAGACTGGGGACTGAAGAGTCCTCCACGTCCGCAACGACACTCAAGAACGATATCGAAATGGAAATCTAAGGAAAATAAATGTTCGCCGCCAACCATTTTATTGTTATTTCTTCGTTTGTTCTCCTTTCGCTGGGGAAGAAAGTGTCCATACCGCACACCGGCGCGTTTCATATTCAATGGAGCACAGCGCCCGGCAAAAAGGAAAAGTTCACGAACATTTTTGGTTCTGCGCATGGGCGCACTGATTTTGCATATAAAAAACGTAAACAATCCGAGTCATCTTACCGTCGACGATGGGCGATGAATTCTCAAATGAATCTCAAAGAAAACAGTTGGAAATCTGCCTAATGGTCGTTGGCCCACCATCGGCCAACTTGAAGTTCGATGTCACTTTTGGTTTCCAATTCGATGTATTAACCTTGTAACCCAGTTCCAGCAGCAACGGCGGCGGCGCGGCTGGAATAATCAAGTGGGAGCCTGATCCGGCAGCCAGGTAATAAGCATGCACATCCCGGCTACTGCATGGGAAGATTTATTGCGAAAATAATTGGCCGCGCAGCAAGATCATACCAATTTTGATCGAGCGATAATTGTGGGGTGAAACCGACTCCACTTAAGAGTATGGTATGGTACCTACCTAAACTATACTCTGTGGCTCTTATTCTTGTTGTGAAAATGTGATTTCAATTGATTTGGGTGGATCGGTGTACAATTTCGTTTTTTTTATGGCCGACGATCGATACATTTTTGCGAAAGCGAATTTCTGTGTGATTGTCTCTAATAGTGTGTTCTTTTATGATTTCAAAATGATAGAGTGATTGAAGAAATTACATGTACGTATCTGATGGATGTATGGTTCTCTCGGCGCAGAGAAATCATATTAAGCGTGTAATTGTCATTTGGTGGGGACAGTTATCGGCTTATTAACGGTTCATAAACAATATTTAATGATGCACCTGATTGCTGACATGATTTTAAAAGAGCCTTTCAAGGTTAATTTCTTTGATTCGGAGTAAAATGTAGATCACTGTGACTTAATGGTTGGTGGGACGAGACTTTATGTCATTCGTTGTGTCATTTAAGTCGATATGGGAAGATTGCAATTGAATTGGACAACGCAACGTGAAGACGTTTATGACTACGTAAACAAAACGAACTTGTCTAATGAATTGGTAGGTACCTAGTACCTACTAACAAATAATTTTACGCTTTTTATTTAAATTATTCTAGGTCACAATGGTGGACGCATAGTAACTCAGTAGATAGTGTGTTAAACTTTAACATTTTAAGGTTTTTTTTCCACTGCGCCACATCCAAGTAAATCGGTTGTGATGAGAAAGCACAATCATAAAAAAAAACTAATATTAATTTTTAGTCACATTGCCTAGTTTTGTATGAGAAATATCGAAATATTGCAAGCGCGCAATGCCTGTAAAGTTAGTCTTTAGTCTCCGCGACTTTTTCAGCATCGTTCTTAAAAGAATAGTGCAAAACTCAAACGTTAACACCAGAGGCACTATCTTTCAAAAGTCCGTCCACGGTCCACCTACTCGCCTACGCCGACGACATCGACATAACCGGCAGAACGCAGCGTGATGTCACTGGAGCGTTCGTAGAGAATTGCGACGGAGGCGGCGAAGATGGGTTTGGCGGTCAATGAGGGCAAGACAAAGTATATGCTGTCATCAAGAAAGGACACCCAACACCGGCGTCTTGGACAGAATGTCACTATAGACAGATATAACTTTGAGGTGGTAAAGGACTTTGTCTACCTAGGCTCCGCTATGAACTCAGACAATGACACCATCGCTGAGATTAAACGAAGAATAACACTTGCCAATCGATGTTTCTTTGGGCTAAGAAAGCAATTGAGTAGCAAAGTCCTCTTTCGAACAACTAAAGTGACCATTTATAAGGCCTTAATCATCGCAGTCCTACTTTATGGTGCAGAGGCATGGACTTGATCAAAATGAGGTTACTCTTGGTTCGAGAGGAAAATTCTTCGAGTAATTTTCGGTCCCGTCTGCATAGAGGAGGAGATACAATGACAAACTATACGGCCTGTACAGCGACATCGACCTAGCCAGAAGAGTGAAGGTCCAACGACTGCGGTGGCTGGGTCATATAGAGCGAATGGACGTGACGTGAATGCTCCACGCCTGAGAGACGGCGCAGTAGATGGAAGACTGCGACTCAAGTGGTGCACGCAAGTGAAAAGCGACCTTTACCAATTTAGCGTGCGAAACTGGAGACCGCTGGCCAAAGATCGTGCTGGCTGGAGACGCTTGTTGGTTGAGGCACAGGTCCACCCCGGACTGTAACGCCACCTTAAGTAAGTCAGTAAGTAATGACTTAATGATTTGATTCGGAGTGAGTTGTAATCTAATCGTGTCATTCGTAGTTTGCATGAAGAAGCTTAGTTAACGCTTTCCATCAAAGGTACCATTCTAAGAAGGTCTTCCGTCATTATGTATAGTAACCCCGAGACTTTGCACGCTCAAGTTTCTTTATTTCTTGTCAAATCTCGGTGCATTTTTCTTACAAGATCTAGACCCTGAAAGGTTTAAAAATGTTATCTAAGTAAATGGGTGGCAAAGATGTCTTCTTTCTCTTTGACG